>CM026551.1:5000-605000 GCA_015143295.1 Tetracentron sinense
TTCCGAAAATTTAAGATACAACCTTTTTATCTCCGTCGACGAAAATGAGTTCAAATCTAGTGAAACGGGTGAAATACGAACCTAAAATTTCGTCGGACGTAGCGTGGCGACCGTAGCTCCAAAAAATTATTGTCACCCATACATTCAAAAGTCTTGATGAGCTCTACAGTTCCAAAAAATAGTTTGCTCAATTCGCTCCCCTGAAAAGTGAGAAAAAGTGGTTTCTTTTTTGGGACGACGAAAATGCGAAAAGGTGTACCCTAACTTATAACGGGCATAACTCCGAGACCGTAACTCGAAATATTACTTGCGAGCCATACTTTCAAAAGTATCGAAAAGCTCTATCTCATAGGCTCAGATTTTGCACAAATCGCATTCCAAAAATGTAAGATACAGCCTTTTTATTTCCGTCGACGAAAATGAGTTCAAATCTAGCGAAACGGGTGAAACACGGACCTAAACTTTCGTCGGACGTAGCGCGGCAACCATAGCTCCAAAAAATTATTGCCACCCATACATTTGAACATCTTGACGACTTCTACAGTTTCAAAAAATAGTTTGCCCAATTCGCTCCCAGAAAAGTGACAAAAAGTGGTTTCTTTTTTGGGACGACGAAAATACAAAAATGAGTACCTTAACTTATAACGGGCATAACTCCGCGACCGTAACTCGAAATATTATTTGCGAGCCATACTTTCAAAGGTATCGAAAATTTCTATGTCATAGGCTTAGAGTTTGCACAAATCGCTTTCCGGAAATGTAAGATACAGCCTTTTTGTCTCTGTCGACGAAAATGAAATATAGCGAAACGGGTGAAAAATGAACCTAAACTTTCGTTGGACGTAGCGCGGTGTCCGTAACTCCAAAAAAATATTGCTACCCATACATTTGAACGTCTTGACAAGCTCTACAGTTCTAAAAAATAGTTCACTCAATTCGATTCCCAGAAAAGTGAGAAAAAGTGATCTCTTTTTTGGGACGACGAAAATACGAAAAGGAGTACCCTAACTTATAATGGGCATAACTCCGCGACTGTAACTCAAAATATTACTTGCGAGCCATACTTTTGAAGGTATCGAAAGGCTCTACATCATAGGCTCAGAGTTTGCACAAATAGCATTCCAAAAATTTAAGATACAACCTTTTTATCTCCGTCGAACGAAAATGAGTTCAAATCTAGCGAAACGGATGAAATATGGACCTAAACTTTCGTCGGACGTAGCGCGGCGATCGTAACTCCAAAAAATTATGGTCACCCATACATTCGAACGTCTTAACGAGCTCTACAGTTCCAAAAAATAGTTTGCTCAATTCGCTCCCCTGAAATGTCAGAAAAAGTTGTTTCTTTTTTAGGACGACGAAAATGCGAAAAGGAGTACCCGAACTTATTACGGGCATAACTTCGCGACCGTAACTCGAAATATTACTTGCAAGCCATACGTTCGAAAGTATCAAAAATCTCTATGTCATAGGCTCATAGTTTGCACAAATCGCATTCAGAAAATCTAAGATACAGCCTTTTTATCTCCGTCGACGAAAATGAGTTCAAATCTAGCAAAACGGGTGAAACACGGACCTAAACTTTCGTTGGACGTAGCGCGGCATCCGTAACTCCAAAAAATTATTGCCACCCATGAATTCGAAATTCTTGATGATCTCTACAGTTCCAAACAATAGTTTGCTCAATTCGCTCCCCATAAATGTGAGAAAAAGTGGTTTCTTTTTTGGGACGACGAAAATACGAAAATGAGTACCCTAACTTATAACAGGCATAACTCCGAACCAGTAACTAAAAATATTACTTGCGAACCATACTTTCGAATGTATCGAAAAGTTCTACGTCATAGGCTCAGAGTTTGCACAAATCGCATTCCGAAAATGTAAGATACAATATTTTTATCTCCGTCGACGAAAGTGAAACAGGTGAAACACGGACCTAAATTTTCGTCCGACGTCGTGCGGCGACCGTAGTTGTAAAAAATTATTGCCACCCACACATTCGAACATCTTGACAAGCTCTACAATTCCAAAAAATAGTTTGCTCAATTCGCTCCCCAGAAATGTGAGAAAAAATGGTTTCTTTTTCGGGACAACGAAAATATGAAAAGGAGTACCCTAACTTATAACGGGCATAAATCCGCGACCGTAACTCGAAATATTACTTGCGAGCCATAATTTTGAAGATATCGAAAAGTTCTACGTTAGAGGCTTAGAGTTTGCACAAATCGTATTACGAAAATGTAAGAAACAACATTTTTTATCTTCGTCGACGAAAATGAGTTCAAATTCAGCGAAACGGGTGAAACACGAACCTAAACTTTCGTCGGACTAGCACGGCGACCGTAGCTCCAAAAAATTATTTTCACCAATACATTCGAACGTCTTGCCGAGCTCTACAGTTCCAAAAAATAGTTTGCTCAATTCGCTCCCAGAAATGTCAAAAAAAGATGTTTCTTTTTTTGGACGATGAAAATACGAAACGGAGTACCCTAACTTATAACAGGCATAACTCCATGACTGTAACTCAAATTATCACTTGCAAGCCATACTTTTGAAGGTATTGAAAAGCTCTACATCATAGGCTCAGAGTTTACACAAATTGCATTTCAAAAATTTAAGATACAACCTTTTTATCTCCATCGACGAAAATGAGTACAAATCTAGCGAAATTGGTGAAATACGAACCTAAACTTTCGTCGGACGTAGCGCGGAGACCGCAGCTCCAAAAAATTATTACCACCCATACATTCAAACGTCTTGACAAGTTCTACAGTTCCAAAAAATAGTTTGCTCAATTCGCTCCTCTGAAAAGTAAGAAAAAATGATTTCTTTTCCGGGACGACGAAAATGCGAAAAGGAGTACCCTAACTTATAACAAGCATAACTCCGCGACCGTAACTCGAAATATTACTTGCGAGCCATATTTCCAAAAGTTTCAAAAAACTCTACGTCATAGGCTCAGAGTTTGCACAAATCACATTCCAAAAATCTAAGATACAACCTTTTTATCTCCGTCGACGAAAATGAGTTCAAATCCAGCGAAACTGGTGAAACACGGACCTAAACTTTCGTCGGACGTAGTGCGGCGACCGTAGCTCCAAAAAATTATTGCAACCCATACATTCGAAAGTCTTGACGAGCTCTACAATTCCAGAAAGTAGTTTGCTCAATTCGCTCCCCAGAAATGTGAGAAAAAGTGGTTTCTTTTTCGGAACGACGAAAATACGAAAATGAGTACCCTAACTTATAACGGGCATAACTCCACGACCGTAACTCGAAATATTACTTGTGAGCCATACTTTTGAAGGTATTGAAATGTTCTACGTCATAGGCTCAGAGTTTGCACATATTGCATTTCGGAAATGTAAGTTACAGCCTTTTTATCTCCGTCGACAAAGATAAGTTCAAATCTAGCGAAACAGGTGAAACACGGACCTAAACTTTCGTCGGACGTAGCGTGGTGACCGTAGCTCCAAAAAATTATTGCCACCCACACATTCGAACATTTTGACGAGCTCTACAGTTCCAAAAAATTGTTTGCTCAATTTGCTCCCCAGAAAAGTGAGAAAAAGTTGTTTTTTTTTTGGGACAATGAAAATACGAAAAGCTTACCAGATCTCGGATCCATATCAGATCTGACAGATCTATAAATGATTTAGGATCTCATTTAATCGGATCGGATTCGGATCAAGATCTGATCCATTAACAACACTACTCCTTGCCTTACTTGTTGGCTCCAGTTTAGGTATAGCTTATCGAGTCTAACTTCGTCCACACCGTTTTCGCAATGGCTGTCTTGACTCAGCTGTTACAGTAGATTCAGAACATCCTTGAGAGAGCTTTTTTTAGGTTATTTATTTCCATACCATCTATTCGTTTTTTGTACCCATAGGTCCAGTCGAATCTCTGCTCGCTGCCGAGTCCTGGGCCATGGGGCTCGCATTCATTTGTCATAATATCCAACCAACTTCTATTGATTGAATCCCCCACCATATCTATAAGCAATCCCAATTAAAATTTTCTAGCTTGTTTGTGACATTTTCGAGCTAGAAAACATCTTGTCTCTGGGACAAAAGGATTCGAACCTTTGCCATTTTTGTCTTTTTTGAAAGCCCTTCAGGTATGCTCGTGTGGCCCTTCCTCTCTTGCCACTACACTCACTTATAAAGGGATCTTGTTGTAAGGTTATTTGCTGGGAACAAGCTGTGGAAGAAGCAAAAGGCCGAGTAGCGACCGATGGTGGAGAATAGTGGAAGAAGCGTTCAAACTCCTTAAAATATTTGATTCTTGGTTCGCTATTGGCTCTCCCTCTCCAGATGCATTGTTCCGCCCGAGACACTCCAGTGGCTAAAAAACAGGCTTTAACCGGTCGATCCATTTTTTGATTCTGGAGATGCACCAGGTTCCAGAGAGAAACAAGCTGAAGAGGTTTACAAGTTGGTGCAGGCGACAAGGGCAGGAGGTCAATCAACTGAAAAAAACCCTTGACTAGTAAGTTGAGCACTCCTTTACTAGAAAGGGTCCCGCCTATACTAGCAAAGGGGCATTCAAGCTTGCCCTTTACTATACGGGTTGCTTAGTAGAGTTTGATATGAGTAGGTGCTTTCAAGCCTCCAGCCCCTTATAGTCAGTTGGCAGGTGCCGTTAGTTTAGTTACGGGTGAAGGCGCTAGTGGAAGGTTGTAGATCACAGAGAATTCCTTCTCTTTCGGTAGTGGTTGTGGAGGAAGGTGACTTCTAGGACTTTTAGTGCCTTACTATATAGGGGGCTTTGTGATCAATTTAAGCTTTTCAATGAAGCAACCACATTGCTTCCTATGTGGCACTGCAACAAGCGATGTACTCGGCCTCCATGGATGCCCCTCTCTCTTAAAGGTGACAGACGTCTCTTTCTTACTGCTCCATGAAAGAGCTCCAACTCAAAGCATGAACATGTGGCGTGGCCTGAAGTGGATTTCCTATGATCCGAGTCACCTCCCCAAAACGTATTATTCAGAATATGCTTTGCATTTCATGTCAGTACCTAGAGAACACAACATTAAGTGTTTACTACCTTTCATGTACCTAAGTACCCTTTGAACTGCCTGCCAATGAGCTTGTTCGGGTGACTTTGGTATCGGCTAACGAGCCCAACAGCAAAACA
This sequence comes from Tetracentron sinense, assembly GCA_015143295.1. Classification (NCBI taxonomy): domain Eukaryota; kingdom Viridiplantae; phylum Streptophyta; class Magnoliopsida; order Trochodendrales; family Trochodendraceae; genus Tetracentron; species Tetracentron sinense. The sequence goes on from CM026551.1 coordinate 10,143, forward strand.
AAAATAAGGTATGGTACATAACATGGCATACATAAAGCTTCCCCTTTTCAAATCAAGATGAGCATAAGTTATTCTAGACATAATATCCTCTTTTTTTGAATCATATTCATGAGCCAACCACCTATAGAGAGAAAGAAAGGGAAGAAGAATAGCTAATACCTCTAAAAGCAGAAGAGCATATCGACTGTGAAGAAGAGACCACTGCCTATGAACAAGATATTCATATTTGCCTACCACCTTTATGTAAAAAAACAAAAAGCAAGTTTCCCTCTTTTGCCTACTGACTTGGTCGCTCTCCATTTCCTCTGTTACTGATGTTGACTCTGCTTTGGGTTACAGTCTTTACTCACCTTTTTGCACTCATTCCTGCTTAACCCAAAGGCTATCCTTCTTTGATGCAATGTTCAAAGCTTGCCTTAGAAGCGTGGCTTGGTTCCAATCCTTGAGACTTTTAATGCATAGGCCTCCTTCCTCTTTTTGTCGGCATATATAGTGCCACCCCACCGGGTGGAACTTCCTTTCAAGCGAAGGGCCGGACCACAAGAAGTCACGCATACTAGACCGAATGGATCGAATAGATTGACTGGACTGAAACAACTGTCCAATCCAAAGCCTTGAAAGATCGAACACACAAATCTGCCATGACAAACCTATAGCAGGAGCTGCTGTTGGTATTGGAAACGTTTTTAGTTCTTTGATTCATTATGTGGCACGAAATCCATCATTGGCTAAACAATCATTTGGTTATGCCATTTTGGGCTTTGCTTTAACCGAAGCTATTGCATCATTTGCCCCAATGATGATCTTTCTGATCTCATTCGTATTCCGACATCATAGAAGATTCTCCAAATGGAGGTAGTTTGGCGCAGTAGAATTCCGACATCATAGAAGATTCTCCAAACGGAGGTAGTTTGGAGCAGTAGAATAAATTACATCGTCGTCAAACGAGGCCTGCCTTGGTCAATCAATCAAGTGCCATTGACCAGGGGAGGGGGGAGTGGGAGGTGGGCCCCCTCAAACCTAGATCTTGATCCGCTCTCAGCTCTCTCGATTGAGCCTGATCAATTCGAACACTCAGGCTTTCGCACACCTCATCAAACGAGGCACTTTGAAACTCTCCCTTGCACCATTGCACCTGATGAAGAAAAAGTACTCACCTAAACTCAGGCAACATATAAGAGAACTGGAGGGTATACGAAGAGAACTTTCACGAAGGCAAGAAGCAAGGGATACGGGCTGCGTAAAAATCGCCAAACGCAGCCAGGTCAAGATAGGGACACTGGACAGTGTAGACCAAACAAACTGGTGGTCACGTTGTGGAAATTCGCTTGAGGTGAAAGGCATGTGGTCTATAGTATATATAGGTCATGTAGTTAGACATACCCTGGAGCATTTCAGAGAGAAGGGGTAATAGTACTCATCATGGAATTGATCAACAACATTGCCAAAGCCCATGGAGGTGTATCCGTATTTGGCGGAGTAGGTGAACGCACTCATGAAGGAAATCATCTTTACATGAAAATGAAAGAATTTGGAATGATTAATGAAAAATAAAATATATATATATATATATATATATATATATATATATATATATATATATATATATATATTTATTACAAAATCAAATGTAGCTCTAATCTATGGTCAGATGAATGAACCGCCGGGAGCTTGTATGATGCTAAAATTTTGGTCTCGGGCTTTCACACATCATCCGATATGTGATGATAAAAGGGGAGAAATCATTTCAGTTTCTCCCCATGTTTTTGACTTCTCCTCATTCAATATCTCTCCCCTTTTTATTGTCACATGTCGGATAATGTGTAGAGCCAAAGACCAAAATTTTGGCATATGTTGTCTTACAATATTAAGCTGTACTACTTTATTTTTTGGGTGATTCACCTAAAAGGTCATGCTTTGAATTTTTATTACCTAAAATGACATGCTTTTAACATATTTATTAAAAAAGACATACTTTGTATTTTTATTTCCTAATAGGGTATGCTTTTGACATATTAACCCCCTTAGCTCCGCATATAAAACCTAAACAAGGTAAATATTCAAACCATGTCATGTCGCCAACGACGACGAGCCGCGTGTGGTTGATTGATCGTCCTCGTCATTTACTGAAGTGGCGTTCCCGAAAGTAAGAAAGCAAGCGGAGGTGATATTTCACACGGTATTTACGAGGAATTTAAACGCGGTTTGGGTCCAATTGCTCCGCCCAAGCGTTCACACACACCATCATTACCCTTCTTTCCTTGAAACCGCCGATGAGATGAGAGAGAGTGACCACCACAAATCTTCCCTATGCTGTTTCTGTAACATTTTTAGGGTTTTCCTAAGGTTTCATATGCAAGCTTCTCTGTTGGTTCTTTCGTTAAGGTTCTGAATTGGGTATTTTTCTTGGGGGAGATGCCGGTCCTTCCCTCGGGATCTTTGCCTTTGGGATTCAGATTTCGTCCCACCGACGAAGAGCTCGTGAATTACTACTTGCGCTTGAAAATCAACGGCAACAATAACGACGTCGAAGTGATCCCGGAAGTTGATGTTTGTAAGTGGGAGCCATGGGATTTACCTGGTAAGAGAATTTGGAGTTTTCCTTTGTAGTTCAATTTTGCATATTGTATTTTGCTATTATGAGAGAGAACTTTGACCAAGGTATGTTGATGTCATGATTTTGATAAAGTGATCTGAGTTGAATATGAGGTTATTGCCTCAAATTGGTAATTTCGGTAAATTTATAATTTGTTCTGCTAATTTTTGTCTTCTTTTCAAATGATGGTGTGTAGACTTATCGGTGATAAAGACGGATGACCCAGAATGGTTCTTCTTTTGTCCCCGTGATAGAAAGTATCCCAATGGTCATCGATCAAACAGGGCGACTGAAGCCGGGTACTGGAAAGCCACGGGTAAGGATCGGACGATCAAGTGTCGTTCGTCAGGCATGAACTTGATTGGTATGAAGAAGACACTGGTCTTCTATAAGGGGCGCGCCCCTAAAGGTGAGAGAACACACTGGATAATGCACGAGTATCGAGCAACTGAGAAGGAGCTCGATGGCACGAATGCTGGGCAGGTAGGATTATTACCCTGTTTCTCTATCTCTGTATTGTGCATGTGTTAAGTTCGTTTGTGGATTATAATTGATCTTGCTTCTATAGTGCTTGTCTTAGTGACGAAAACAATGACTTTACACCATTCCAAATTAAAGTTTATAACTCTGATTCGGAACAGCAAATATCACAAGTATGGAGTCATCACCTATCTTATTTCATTTTAGAACTTAAATGTAAGCCATTTGCCAAATATAATCACCTATTCCTTTAACCCATATTAGAAAACACATAGAAGTTTATCTCTTAACAAAGAAACATGCTAAAAAGATTTAAGGAACACACCAAAGAAGATTTATGGATACATCCTAAATTAAATATGTGATAAAGAGGAAATAGGATTAATAAATTAATCTAGATTATCCGTATACTAATTACAAACCAAACCTTTGCTTATGTATCCAAATAAGAATAAGTCAAATATTATATTTAGATTTTTTTTGTCTTGCATAGTTTAGGCTCATGATGAATTGGAACATGCCATCATGCGAACATAATAGCCAAACTTAAAAAAACATATAAATTCTAAACATTCTTAAAATTAACAAAAAACAAGCTAAGAATACCCCACACAAACTTTAGAAACAAAGAATAACCTAAAACTAATGAGAGGGTATCCCATGGGGTACTGGTAGGGTTGTATTCGGGCCGGGCTTGGCCAAGCCCGGCTCGGCTTGAAGGGGTTTGTTCTAAGCCTGAAGCCCGGCTCGGCCCGAAATCAAGCTTCAAAGCTCGGCCTGAATTCAAAAGCCTGGCTCGAAGCTTGGCTCGACCCGAATTAAATTCAAGCTCGAGCCGAGCCGAGCCGAGCCGAGCTTGACTTGGCTCGAGCTCGGCTTGAATACTTTAAAAAAAAAATAAAATAATGATATTTTATATTATTTATATATATAATAATAATATATATAAATAACATTTTTTTTTATTTTTTTAATAATATTCGTGCTGAGCCAAGCTAGGGCCAAACCGAGCCTTAATCGAGCCGGGCCGAATCAAACAGGGGTTGACCTGAGCTTGGCTTGATTGGATTTTCAAGCTTTTTTAGGTTTAGGCTTAGCTCGATCAAGCCTAAAATTCGAGTCGATCTCGGACTGAACCGAGCCAAGCCGCACAAACGGACCGATCGGGCTTTGTGTAGTCCTAGGTACTGACTCAGGTCCCAAAAGTGCTCCAATAGTCTAAAACAAGCTTGTTTCCATTTGGACTAGTGAAGGGGTCTTCTGGGCCTTGAAAAGGCCCTATTGTCGTTCCAAAGGGCATCAACCCTATTCTAGTGGTTGTGTTTTCTGTAACTACCAAAAACTTGAAGTGACATATCTTTGGATTTGGAACTCAAAATAGGGCAAGGTTTGGATGGACATGATTAAGAGCATGGTTCTTAAATCTTTCCGATTTGCGATTCAAATCGTAAAGCAAAACGACTCAAATCGCATGTGAAAATTTTAATTAAGTAAATCTCATTCGATTTGGGATTTAGATTGCGATTTGCGATTCAAATCGTACGATTCATACGATTCACGCGATTCAAACACAAAACCCCTTTTATGGACCGATACTTGAACAAATATTTTTTATTCTTTCAATTTTTAAAAGGTATTTTATGTGTTTTTAAGATGAAAAAAGAAACAAGAAAACTTCTGTTAGGGACATTCCAAAACCCCTATTTGAGTTCTCTTCTCTCTATTACTGTGAAATGAGAAAAAAAGAGAAAGAAAAGAGAAGAAAAGAGAAAGATGAAAGATGATGAAGTTGGAGAGTTGAACTCTGAGAGAACTTGATAGTTTATTTTATTAGTCATTTTAATTATACACGTCTTTTGATACTTGATCTCATACAACATGATTAAATGAATTATTTTTGTTGATTTATCTTTGTTGATATTAGAGTCATGTTTTGTTTTATTGAGTTCGTGTTTTGTATAGTGTATGCAATGAAGTGTAATTACTTTATTTTATCAATAGATATGAATGAAATGTTTTGGATGATAGATTATTCTATTTTTCTGATTTATGAAGTATTTTTTAAAACATGGATTGAATATTATGATTTACGATTTGAATCCTGATTTGAAACGAATCTATCCTAAAACGATTTTACGATTCGATTACGATTTAACAACCTTGATTAAGAGACTTATAGAAATGTTTGGTAAAAGTTTGGGACCCACCTAGTTCTGGGTCAACCCTAAAAGTTGTCAAAGAAATGTGGTTTTTTCTTCTTCTTCTCGAAACCAAATGGGTTCACAGTAATGTCAAGCTTTGATAAAAAAAAAATCAGGAATTAGAATTTTAGATTTGAGCATTCCTAAGGGTAAGAAAATTGATGAAAAACAGTAGAAAGTGCTTCCAAATATAACACGATCAATGGTGGAGGTTTTTTTAATCAAAATCAGATTGTTATTTTAGATTTAGAGGCTCATATCAAGCCTAGAATCCAAACAAATCTGGTTTTGGTTGGATTAAGTCCCTCCATTAATTTTGCAAAGACTAAATTTAAGCATTAAAATTATAAAACTTAATGTTCAAGGCACATGAAATCTAAAACAAACTTAATGTTCTAAGCATAACTTTGAAGAATAAAACATACTGAAAGAGTTCTATCACTTTAAACAACATAATAAAACCTAGAGGAAAACAAGAGGAAGGTAAAAAAAAGATGGTTCTTAGGCATCTGTAGCACTAAAGCGAGCCCAAGAAATCCAAAATGTATTAAGACATTTCTAAGCATGCTTTTGAAGAGTAAAAATCCTAGTATTCGGTATTAGGTAATGGATTAAGACATGATGAAATAGAAGAAAATCAAGAGAAAATAGTGAGAAGAAATTATATTTAGATTTGTAGGTCACTCAAATTTTTTTAAATTTAAAATTTTTGAATTTTTTTCATTAGTAGGCCACTTACAAGTTATGGAAAAGAAAAATCAAATTTATAATTCTTCCTTCGCAATAAGATATCCTTGCTCCAGCAATTGTTCCTTAGGATTGTGCACGGAAGAAGATTGTTAGGCCCGAAGGAGAAGAAACACCCCTCCCCAAAAATGGAGAAAGAGTTTCCCCAAAGTAGTGAAGTATGAATTTTGGGCCTCTAATAGGGCATATATATAGTTCTCAATAGGGTCTTATGTTGGCAAGTCAGAAATAATAGAAAGATACTTAAAATTTCATTTTACAGGTTGTTTTGTTGTTCGAAACCATGTACAACTTATTAAAAACAAAACGGCAAGCTATTGTTTCATGATAAGTGGGCCAAATTAGGCTCTTTATAGGTGTGCCACTGTTTCAAAACAATGACTGGTCCTATGGGGGCCTGATTGAGCTCGAGGGTGGGGAGAAGACAATGTTTGCACGTGTTACCCCTACAAGGCTGTCACCATTTCAAATAGTGACAAGCCCTATAAGGGCCCCAAATGGCACTGATTAATGTGAAATTGCAAAATATGGCATAAAATAGGGAGCTTGTGTAATTGCGTAGAACTCTAGGGCATTTTCGACCAGAGGGCCTTTTTATAAATACTTCTAAAATCTAATCTTAAGGGAATTCTCTTGGGATATCTCTAGTAGTTCATATGTAGTCTTGTGGGCCCAATGGAGTGCAGAATTTGGTGTTTACAAGTGGTAGTGTAAATTTGCACCTTTTGTTCGTTAAAATTGTAGGGCACTGCTACACGCACACCTTCATTGCTGACTATACACTAATATATAAACTTGTTACTACACACCCAAAAACTGCAGCTCTCTGTAAAACTGGTTTGAAACTCACTGTTATATCCTTCTCCAATCACGCTCTCGTCAGAAAACCCACCCGATGTGGAATTTTGACGGACACTGCTAACAATGAGCTCTAGCTTCCATGGAACATTTTTCCTTTTTTCTTTGTTCATCATCATGTCATGCTCTCTTGATTCTTGGCGAGAGTTGTTTCAGAAATTCAGAAGTAGTAATCATTTTGGTCACACAAATCAGGCATTCTGTCTGAACCATGGTTTAAAAAATTGCCGATACCGTTACGTATTGCCCGATACGTAACAGTTTCGGTTGCTCCCGTTACCTGATAAGTGATACCGTACCTTTACACTGTTATTCTGAAAAAATATGTATCACCTGAAACCGTTACGTATTGGGCGATTCGCCCGATACGTAACGGTTTGGGTCATAGAACTCGTTCGCGATTTTAATATCGCCCGATACGTAACTGTTTCGGTCGTAGGACTCGTTCGCGATTTTAACATTATAAAGGGTTCCAAAAATCCCTAAACTCATTCTAAAACCTGATCTTTGCTTCCTCTCTTCTTCTCTACTTATTCTTACCATTTTTTTCTAATTTTTTTTGTTTTTTGTTGATTAACAACTTGATTTGGGGTTTGATTCATAGAGTTGAAGGAATCCAAGACAAGTTCTTCATTTCGGGTATGTTTCAACCCTCAACCTATCTAATTTCCTTAGTTCAAAATTTTGAGCTTCTTATCGGCTTTAGAAGTATCTTGTTACTTATTTATTACTTGTTTTTTATTTATTGGGATTTTTTATTAACAAAAAAGAAAAAAAATAAAAAACGGTTGAAACCGTTACATAACTGCCTTACGTAACGGTTTGGCCGTGTCCGATATGGTGTCTGAAACCGCGTTTTTAAACCTTGGTCTGAACAACAAGTAGTAAGAGGAGAAGGTGTAGCGAGAGGCCACTAGCATGCATCAAATGTCAGCGCTACTCTAACCGGTCTTGCACATAATGACTCATCTTCATATGAAGTCCTTCTTTCTCAGTTTTTTTTTGCCTCTCGGCTTCAAATTAGTAACGAAGCCAAACAAATGAGAAGACAAAAGGATGTCGAATTTGACATTTTCATACACGTGAGAGAAAAATCTACTTGGATCAAATTCCATGCATTCAGTTGTATTGGTAAGAGCATGGAATAGTACAAGTTACAGGTTTATCTAGGCTTGGTTGTATCTAGCGTCTACATATCTGAAGATTCTAGCTCCTTGATGAGCTGGCTGCTCAATTATGCCTCGAAGGTAGCCCTCACAGTCATGCGCTTGTGGGACCAGATCCTTTCCCTAAAATCACTTCAGGCAGAATCTAAAGCTCTTCGCAGCAGTGTCAGTCGAGATTCCGTATATTAGGTGATGAGGTAATGGAGTTTTTTTTTTTCGAAGAGTTTTACAGAGGTTGGGCTTTTAACTTTGATGCGTAAGTAAGAAGTTTTTAGTTTGGTGTATAGTAAACAAATGGTGGTGTGTGTGGGGCAGTGCCCAAATTATATCTAGTGTTGATTTATGTTGTAAGTTTGTGGTCTATTTCCAGTTCAGTCCACATGTTCTACAACTTGCCTCCGTACTCACCATTTTGGAGTTCAAGAACTATTTGGCTAGGGAAAAGCCTGGCAAGGTTTGGGATAAAATCTGGAAAATGACATGGAAATAAATAATAATTAAAAATTTAGAATACTAATTATGAAGAATTATATACATATGTATTACATATATAGGATACTTATTTGCATTTATTTAAAAAGTCACAAATAAATCCCAATTTATTCATGCCTTGATTCAGAAAGTTACAATTTTTATCAATAAGTCGTGAATTCATCATTTGACAAAAAACTCACAAATAATTCATTACTTTTTGTGAAGTTTCTTACTCTGTATGCTTACATGTTGGTGGAATTACAAGAGATATAGCATAATTTAGCTGCTCAATTTGCTTATCTAATTTGGTGATTTCATGGTGATTATGCAAGTTCTTTTTTCCTGACCTAAAGATTATGAAACATGAAGCAGATTTATCTGGGTTTTCTTAGTGTATCATTTTATGACCTTCCCTGTGATATTCAATCATTAGGAACGAGTTCTATTATCTCATACTTTATTAGAAATTCTCACATTAGTTAGAACATTTTTTAGGATGGTGGGAAGATGAAGGCACTCACACACATGTTGAGAAGGCGAGAATGTAGAAAATTTAGCAGATTTTGATGTGTATGCTTGGTAAATTCGTATTGCAACATTTTTCACCATTTTTAGAACGTTTTTAATACGGTGGAAAGATGAAGACATATAATGGTCTATAGTAAAGATCGGGTAGAAACTGCAAAATTTGTTTGATTTATCCATCCTTTTTCTTATAATTATTCTCCATAGAAAATATCAATTGATAAATTGATGTCTTGGGAGTTCTCTTCACAGTTTGTTTGTGTGATGAGAATGTGATATATGCACGCTTGGTAAATGTTTTTAAGAATCAAGATGAATGGCGCAAGAATTTCAAACTTGGTATTTTGACCTTTTTTTAAAAATCAATATTATTGCTTCTTCAAAGTTAAATCTTGTTGTAACGAAATTGAATATTAGGAAAAGTTGCAATTTTCATGAAAACTGTATTTCTTGCTATTTGTTGTGCATATAATTTCCGGTGGTCTTAATTTTCCTCGTGATGATGTTTTATATTAATCTTTTTCGTTTTTTCCTTCACCTTGTACAGGTGGCCTTTGTTCTCTGTCGCTTATTCAGAAAGCGAGATGAACAGACTGAAATTTCAAACTGCAATGAGGTCGATATGAACGACATGTCTCCTACCACATCCAAGTCTTCCCCTGATGGTACAACATCAGAACCAGCAATGATTCAAGAATCTCCAAAATCAGATATGCAATTCGAGAAGAAACCGGCAGGTATTGAGAGGTGGCTGGCTGATAAATCAGACGACACGACATCTGATGCTCTAGCAACCATTGAAAGCGGCTGCAATAGCTATGTGGCTTCTGATGTGGAAGATCATGTATTTGAAGTAACAGCTACAGAGGTGAGAGGGGGTTTCTGTATTCAGTTTCTGATATCTACTATCTTTATGTTGAACATGTGGAGAAACTCTAGGAATAAAGCTTGTTTTTTCTTGCTTCTCACTTCAGGTGGATCCACAGCTGGCAGAAGACCACAAATTGTTCAATGATCCCACATTTGAGCCTCTGGATTGCAAGGTTTTCTCCCCATTGCATTCACAGATGCACATGGAGCTAGGACCTTCTTACTTCGATTCCCCTTATGCCAATGATTTCGGTAATGATCATTACGGGGGGCAGTTTATAGATGGAACAAGTGAACAGAATGTATCTATCACAGAATTCTTGGACGCAGTCTTAAATAACCAGGATGAATACTCCTGTGAAGAGTCAACCAGTCAGAAGAACTCGGCTGTTGAAAGTGAGACGCCAAAGGGTGATCAAATTGTTATGTCGCCGGCCAGGCCATGGATAAATGTCTCTGTTAAGGACAGTGGATCAAGCAGCGATGTCGACACTGAAGTGGCCCAAACACAGGTAAAAAGGAAACCCTCCATTAGTGCTTGTGAGCTACTATGTTTATAAGTTATTAAATGGTCTTGCATGCATGGTAATAAGTTTCAGCGAAACCGAAACATAATGGCTGTTTTCGACAATTCCCAAGTAGATATGAGCCATGTTACAGAATTTTAGGGGTATTTATGCAACATTCATTATGGTGTTAGATATCCAATATAATGTTGCATAATGGCCGTTACCCTATGTTCCAACCATAGTAACAAAGTTCGGATTCGGGAATTATTCGGCAGGAGTTAAGTTCGAAAAAAAAGGGAAAAAATCGGTAAATTCGGGTTAAGTTCGGGAAAAGTTCGAAAAAATAAAAATTAATAATTATAAAAAATAAGAACGTGATGCCAACTAATCCATCTACCAATCTATATGTATTGACATCTCTTACTATGTTAACATTTATTCCAATTTCTAAAAAACAAGCATTATGTAAACTCGCAAACTCAAGAAAAAAATTACATAAGGCTTAAGTAAGCTTTATGTAATTTAAGAAAAAAGAATAATTTAGATTACATGTTTGTATATGCAAATCAAATTATATAATTAAAAAATATATAAAAACAAGAAAAATAATCTGAATAGATAAAATCAGAAAAGCAATATATGAGTGTATTTGTTTGGCATAACATAGTTATTTAGCAAAATATAGAAATAGCTCAGAATAAATAACACAAATCTTATTTTCTCTTAATTCAGTGGAAATTCAACAGACTAACCAACTTGCAAAATTATCTTTTTTCTCTCAATTCAATCGAATGTAGTCAAAATCCTAAAATAGCGTACTCGAATAGAGTTTTCTCATTCTTCTATCAGTGGGTGATTTCTCGGTGTGAAATAAGTCTCGAGTTATTAGTAATAATTCTATTGCTAATAGAAAACTCATTTTATCCTCATTTTTATTTTAGAATTCTGAATAAGCATGAACGAATAATTTGTGAGAAATCTTCATTCGGAATAAGTTCGGCATAAGTTCGGAATAATTCGTTCGTTCGAGAATTATTCGCGAATAATTCGTCAGTTCGGGAATTATTCGTTAGTTCGGGAAAAAGAAGCCTTTTTAAACGACACCCCTTAAAAAATGAATAGTTCGGGTACAATTCGGGAATTATTCGAGAACTTTGTTACTATGGTTCCAACTATGTATATAAGTATATTACGTAGCATTAGTTTTAGAAATCCATCCTAAACACTTCTTTCAAATTTTTTTAACTTTCTTTCCATCTAGAGCCAAACACCCCCACACCCCATCTTACTTTTGATAAAAAAAAAATTACGCCACAAATTAACTGATCGATGCTTTAAAACCTACTTTGGGACCAAATTAGTTTGGGAATTTTTTGATTCGTTAAGATTTCTAAAGGCGGAATCCATATCCGCCTTCAGGCTCCTAACACCAAGCTCCAAGCTGTTGAGAATGGAGAAGTGGGGGCCTGCTCCGCCAACAAACTGCAGGGAAATGTGGCAAAGCTTCATCCCATAATCCTCCTGAGTCCTGACTGCCAGCTCAGTGAGTAAAGCAAAATTGTCTAGATAGGAGATTTGAATAACACACACGTCCATTCCCACAAGCAGAATGGTGGCCAGCCCACACCTTAGTCTCCTGGCAAGGAAACTCATGATGCATGACGATCTAGTTCTACCGAATTCCTAAATGAGGGCTTAGCGGCAATACACATATGAGCTCCTCTCTACCTATGCTGAGATCAAAATCAAGAGGGCGGCACACTATCCATGTGATCAACACTACATCTGGCCAGTCCAGATGGTGGAATATGAATTTCCAACTTGGATCCACTGATCCACGTGGCAGCTATAAAAATGGCACCAACAAAAAAATTTCCCCTAGTTTTAAAGTTTCAGTCAGATCTGTTTTGCTTGCCAAAACCTTTATTTGAAGCTTTTCTTGCGTGTTTCAAGCCAAAGTTTTTGAGCTTTATTGACATCGGCTTGCACAAAGCCACAAACACTGTAAATTGCAAAATTCATGGCATTGGGAGTCCTTTAAGAGAATTTAAAATGACTGATAACAGTTATTGTCTCAGAGAAATTATGTTGTTTAGAAAATTAACCTATTATGTTTTCTGCCTACACTCCAGTATGATCCCGAGCTGGAAACTCCCAGGTGGTTCAATGAGCATGTTGATACAAGGGATTCATTACAGATGCAAACTCCTTACGGAACTCAGGCCTCCTTTTATGATCGTGAGTATGGAGGGGGAAATATGGGTCTCCTTCCGGATGACTCTGCTGGACTGGATGCTTCCTCTGCCGACTCTGCTATGGACCCATTCCATGATTTGTTTAATAGTCCGGAAGAATTAAGCAGTCAGAAAAATCCTGTTAGCGGGAGTCATGGTCCTATTGAAACTGGAATCAAGATAAGGACTCGCCAACCACAAAACCAACCAAGTTCACACAACTTTGTGACACAGGGCACCGCCCCAAGAAGAATCCGTTTGCAGAGAAAACTTTCGCAGGTACCGGTTTGCTGTGGGAAGGTGAGAGAGTCAAACTGCAGCACTGAAGACTCTGAACCAAAGCCATCAGTTATTGAGGTGAGTGAGTTCATTAAGTGAAGCTATATATACCATACATATACTAATACATGCTGGTTGGTTCCACGCGGCATCTCTCAACATCCTCCATTCTCTCTTCATGTTACATTTATTATTTAAATGTTAAAATGGATTATGGTTTATTTAGATATTTTATTTCTTTTTTTTCTATTGTAAATTTTGTGTTCCTTTTAATTGATCATTTACTTAATAAGAATCCTTAATTAAAATCATTGTTTTTCTACATTAAACAATAAGATCTCCATTTAATTAAATATTAAATGTATCTAATGATACTCTTCCCTCACAAATTCACAACTCTCTAAACGTTGGACCCATCATTTGACCATCCACTTAATAAGAATTATTAATTAAAATAATTATTTTTTCTAAATTAAATAAGACTTCCATTTAGTTTTTTAATTTTATTCGTATAGAGTGAGTAAATATTTAAGGCTTTTGGTGAAAATCAAAACTCATATTTCCATTTGCGTTCCGAATTAATTGAAATTCTTAGTTTCTTAAAATCTAAATTAATCAATTTATTATTATTTCTAGCTATGTGTAATTGTCGTCGTAGGTTAGTTAGTTTAATAAATTGTTTGCTTATATCTTTTCTCTATATTTTTTTCATGTTGAATTATAACATGATAAAGTATAATTTATAATGTTCTTTAATATAATTTAAAATCTTTCTTAATCCTGTGCATCGCATGGGGTATTTATTAGTACATATATATAAACTAAAAGAGCATGTGCGTTGCACGTAATAATTTGTTTATTGAGGATTTAGTTAATTGTATTTAATGATTTAAAAAAAAAATTATTACTTCATCAATTTAATTTTAAATGAATATGATAAATTATAACAAATTCAACATTACAAATACTTAATTACTAAGAAATATTAAATACCTGAAACTTGTGAATAGCAAATGAATAAATGAACCTGCAAAACAATTGGAGATATAGAAAATAATTTACAATAAATTGGTGAATTTATCAAAATAATAGCTCGAAATTTGATAATAAAAAACATATCACTAATTTATAATTAATCAAAATTGATGTTACTTTGGTGACATATACGATCATATTAATTCGGTTGCCTCCTTGTAAATGAGTGCATTTACATCAGTAAATCTATATGTTTCATTTAGTACATAAGCCTAGTGGACACACGATCATTGTAATTCGATTGGCTCATTGTACATATATGATCATTTTAATTCAGTTGCTTCCTTGTAAATAAGTGCATTTACATTAATACTAGTGGAACCCTGTACAGGTGTGCATTGAATAGTAATTATCATAGGTAAGAACAACCTCAAACTATATCATAAATAGTAATTATCACAGGTAAGAACAACCTCAAACTATATCCGAAACTAATAAACTGAGTAAGCAAACAAAGAAAATCCTAGTTGACAAAAGTTCATAGGAAAGGAAAAAAATGTGTAATGTAATTACCAGACAATTCAATCAATTTAGTAAAAATCAGGACAACAAAGAGAATGGACCCACCCAATTGTTCGGCAGCTCTTATAGCACAAGCAGGTTTGGATAAAAAGAGAGAGAGAGAGAGGGTTCTTCATGGTAATGTCGAGTTCTACATAGCGCAAGCAGGTGTTGAATAAAAATCATAATTTTAAGAAGGGCGGGGCCCACAAGGTTGAACCAAGCTGGTTTAGATAGACTCAGAGTCATGGTTCAAAATATCAGTATCGAGTACCATATCGGTAGTTCCAAAACAGGATACATATCGGATAGATACGGCGGAAAAAATCAGGATACACTAAGAAGATACATATTGACATATCGTATCAAATGGATACGACGGAAAAATTTAGGATACGTTAAGAAACGTTTGGATACCCAAGGAAAAATTTGGATATCTTGTATAAAACTTCTTTTAATGTAAAAATAAAATAAGCTAAAAACAAACTGAATGAAAGCTTCTAACTATGTTTATAAGTTTACATATGGGAGTTGAGAATTTTATAAGTTAAAAAGGTGCGCGTGTTGATAAAAAGGTACAAAAATACAAATATAGTCACTTAACTAATTATAAGAAAAACAATTTAGGTATTAAAACCTTATATTCAATGAGTTAAATAAAAATATATTGAATTACAACCATAAATTTTAAGCTTAATTTAAGTCTTTTTATATTAAACTGTTACATTGATAGTTTACTTTTTGACCATGAAGATGAAAATATTTTTTAAGACTAAACATTGTTTACCAGACTTTTGAGTTTTGATAATTTTTGATATGATAAAATTTATGAAATTTCAATATTTGAGATATACCTTATCATTTAAAAGCTGAAATTTTAACCAAATCCTTGAAAGATGCCAAAAAGAGAATTTTGTTCTTGAAGGGGAAAGTTGACTTTTTATTCTTCAGGAATTTGGATTTAGGATAATTTTTATTAAATTCGAATAAGGGGACAACCTTATTTACGTATTAATATCTTAAGTAAATAAAAGTAAAATTATATTATGACATTTACTTAAATAATATTTTATGTAAATAAGTTAGTGTGTATTGGGTCTGTTGTGTGGATCCTAGTGTAAACGCAAGGAGAAAAATAATTAACCGAAAAATCTCCCGTATCGGGCATATTGGGCTTGTATCGGTATTGTATCAGCCCGCTACGTTCGATACGAGGGAAATTTTTTTTCCACGTGCCAATGTATCGGGTAGCTCCAAATAGGATATGTATCGGCCCGTATTGGTCGATACGTATCGATATTTTAAACCATGCTCACAGTGAGTCGTGGATGTTCTAAAAAGTTTTGGATGTATTGAAAAAGTTAAAAACGTGGGACCTACTGCAGACTTTTAAAAGTGTTCTACGACCTTGGTTTCCACAAGCTGTGAAGCTTTGGTGGGCCCATCCATGAGAGTTGTATGGTTGTTGCAAATGAGATTTATACGGCAGCTGCTTGTTCCATAAGGAGGTGAACTAAAAGGTTCTTCCATAAGCACAGGAAGGCAGGATTGGAAAACAGGCAGGTAAACTGCCAAACAAGCAGGTTCCATGAGCAGGTAGGTGAACTCATAGTAACAAAGTTCGGATTCGGGAATTATTCGGCGGGGGTTGAGTTTGAAAACAATTGAAAAAATCGGCAAATTCGGGATAAGTTCAGATCAATAAAAATTAATAATTATAAAAATAGCTCAAAACAAATAGTATAAATCATATTTTCTCTCATTTCGGTCGAAATTCAACAAACTAAGCAGCGTGCAAAATCATCATTTTTCTCTCAATTCGATCAAATGTAATTAAAACTCTAAAATAACCTACTCGAATAGAGTTTTCTCTTTCTATCAATTGGCGACTTTAGTCAAATGAAGATTACTCAGTGTGAAATAAGTCTCAGGTTTTAGTAATAATTCTATTACTAATAGAAAGTCCATTTTGTCCTTATTCTTATTTTAGAATTCCGAATAAACATGAACAAATAATTTGTGAGAAATCTTCATTCGGAATAATTCGTTCATTCGGGAATTATTCGTCAATTCGGGAAAAATAAACCTTTTTAAACAATTAAAGGTTACTTCTTAAAAAATGAATAGTTCGAGAACAATTCGGGAATTGTTCGAGAACTTTGTTACTATGGGTGAACTGCCTCGTTTAGTATAGGTTATAGAAATCTATATATTTCATTATTTGCTTTAGGTAAACTTTATATTTAATAATGAACTATTTTAGTAGAGACATCTATTAGTAGAGACTTAGAAGCAGGGGTGTTATCGAGCCGAGCGAGTAGTGGGATGTTCAAGCTTGTTTAGTAAGTAAACGAGCTCATAAATCAAGCTTGAGCTTGGCTTGTTTATTAAATTTTTTAATTTATGAGGGTGTAATTAATTTGTTGCCAATTATTTTCTGAATTGTAATTTTACTCTTTTGTAAAAGGGTTTAATTAATTAGTTATCAATTATTTTCTTAATTTTTAATTGATTCTTAGTTAAGTAATAAAACTATTTAAGATTTTTATTATTGTGTAATAATATAATATTTGTTGTAAAAACATTTTGTATTTATAATTTTATTTTCATTTTTAAAAACTAATCTGTCCTTATTGAGCGGTGCTTAGCGGACCCATGGGTCCGTTTCGTATCTTACCCCCTTGTCATCGTGTCCCTTTTAACACTCCTTTAACCCTGGTTAAGCTTAACTAAATTAAAACTAAGATTTAAAAGAAAAAAAACCATGGTTGGATTGCTTAACCCTAGGGTTGAGTGAATCTTAACCACAGTAGGTTAGTATTTAAAATTGGGGCGTGGACCAATGAGGACTGGCCATTCTATTATAAATGGGATCCACGGGTATGTTAACTATTTTCCATCCTTATAATGTGACATGATCATGATGTTGGGAAAGAACAAAATGATTGAAGCTGCTAAAGAACTTTTCTTTGAAGTCAAGAAAGAAGGCTTGCAACCTGATACCAATGCTTTTACTGAGATGATCGGAGCCTTCCTACTAGTGGGCATGGTAGATAAGGCAATGGAGATTTATGAATTGATGAAGGAAGCAGGTTGTATCCCGGTAGATAAGGCAATGGAGATTTATGAATTGATGAAGGAATCAGGTTGTATCCCGGTCGCAGTCAGATTAACTTATTAGTAGAATAAGTGAATCGCAGCCGGATTTTGTTAGGAAAGCTATGTCTTCATCAATTCAAACTAGAGAGGCGGAGCTTTAAAGGATGGGTCAGGCTGTGATTGTTTACCTAAAGCAATTCTGGTGGTAAATATTTAATAATAAGCTATTCTGGTGGTCTTTCAGGGGGTGTTCAGACTGTGATTGTTCCTAGATCAGGTTCTGAGCCGTTTTTTGAGCTCTTTCAGCTCTCTTAACCTTGGGGGACTTTGTGTATGCCGGATGACTCGTGAGTCATGACACACAAATTTGGTCTGGTTCTCGTTTTTGGTCCGATCAGGTCCGATTATTTATATGGACCAGTATGTTTCAGAATTTGGTCGGTTAGGTTTAAATGTCTAACGGATCCGGATTTCAGATCGAATCCGGATCCGTTACTATTCATCTTCTCTACCCGTTTGTTAGTTTTTTTTTTCCTTCAGGAACTCAACAGTAGACATTCTTCTTGTTCACCGTTCTGGTAGAGATGGGTACCGTTAGAACCGAAATCGGACAGAGACTCCATCCATACAATCCAAATCTCCGGCATGTCAAGTCTTCTAGCGATATCGTCGGAAAACTCAAAATTATTTTCTCCTTTATCATGGAAAACGACGGTAGTTCCCCTTCCTGGTCACTGTTCCACTCTAGAGGGGTTTCTTTCGAACCGAAATTGGACGACGAGTCCATCCATTTCATCCCAACTCTCCGATGGGATACGTTTTCCGGCGATATCGCCAGAAAACTCAAAATTCAAATTTCACACAGAATTTCATCCGATAACCAATGATCTCTCTAAATGATTATATTTTCATTCCGAATGCCGGAAATACATATATTCCGGCATTCAAACATAAAATTATCAAAAATAAAAAATAAAAAATAAAAATAAAGAATGACTCACCTTGTGTAGAAATAACTTCCAGAATTGCAAGATTTTCCAGAATAATTTCAAGAACACTGGCAGGCTTATCACGTATAGCAACAAACTTTAATCCCTTTATCTCGTTCAAATCGGGAGAGAAAGAAAGAGTTGAGCAAGATTTTTATCTTGTTCAGATCCCTTAATCATGTATAGCAACAAAGTTTATTCCTTGTATCCCGTTCAGATCGGGAGGGAAAGAAAGAGTTATACAGAGTATAGAATGTGATTATGAAGGAGAAGGAATGATGCATGAGTTCTAAACTAATTATATCTCATGTTCTATAAGTTAAACGTCATTATGAAGGAGAAGGATTCATACGTGAGTTCTAAACTTTTTTTTTTTTTTTTGAGTTCAAAACTAACTGGATCTCTTTTTCTATAAGTTTTTTTTAAAAAAACTTTAACCACTTTAAAGCTTCGAATAACCTAAGCTATTAAAAAATAAAGGGTATTTTTGTCAACATAAAGTTTAGGTTACTCCTTGTACTTTTATCAGTAGAATGATATATATATCGAATATGATCTCTATACAATTGCTTTATGCAGGCCGGAGAAGATGCAGAGCATGCTACTACCACTGATGAGCCCAAAGAGATGTCCAGTCTTGAGTCCGACAGAAGCAGGGAAATTGCACTAGAACTTGAGACAAAGCTGAGGCTGAGGTCCAGGCGGGGGGATGATGCAACAGGAAACGACCAAAAGGACGCAACTGTGTTCCTGGAGGCACTGCCATCATGCCGGCGATCTAGTTTCTCATCTGTTCGCATAATCAGCGTAGCTCTAGTTATTATCCTTTTCATAATCTTCATTGGGATATGGGGATGCCTTAAATCTTGACGCTGCATAGAGAATGCTAGTTATATACATAGTTGGCTCCTGTGAATATTTACTGTGTAGGAAGTAGGGATATGCCTTAAATCTTGACGCAGCATAGAGAATGCTAGTTATATACATAGTTGGCTCCTGTAAATATTTACTGTGTAGGAAGTAGGGATATGCTTTAAATCTTGACGCTGCATAGAGAATGCTAGTTATATACATAGTTGGCTCCTGTAAATATTTACTAGGGATATGCTTATGTTATTATATCTCCATATAGTGTTTGTATTGAGCGGGATATTTGAGTGATTTAGACCCTGTATGGATTATATGCCATACAAAACAGCTTCCCTTTTGTATAGCCTTTCAATTTAGAAGATTTCTGTTTCTGCTCCTTCTAGACTCTTTATGCTATGTTTGGTTGCCGAGAAAATTGATGAAAACATGGAAAAGAAAAGAATATTTTAGATTTTTAATACAATTTTTAGTTGTGTTTTGTCTAATTTTCTTTTCTTTTCCATGTTTTTACTTATTTTCTCGACAACCAAACATAGGGTTAGTGTCTCACCTAGAATTCACGATCTGCACTACAGGGCCTTAAAGCCACTGCATAGATCTCTACGTGCTAAAGAAGAAAAAGAAAACTCACATGTCATCCTGGATGAAACGTACGCATGGGGCTGATGTTTATCAATCAGAACAGAATTCACTGCACTCGTGAATAGAAAGTAGGAACAAATTTGGCGGTGCTAGTGACATTAAAAGTGAATCTGCTAACATATATTTGACAACAAAGCAATAGTTTGATGAAGAGACCATATTCAAAGCATTTACCCTGCATTGGAGGTTTTAGTCATCTCCATTTAGAGCTAAAACTTCAAATCGAATCTGTCAAAGAAACGGTTCAGTATGGTAGTATTGGGTGAGGTTCACCAAAGTAATGGTCAGTCACAGGCCACAGCTGTTGTTCGTGGGATTGATCCAAAGTCATGAGACCTAAGGCTACGGGATCGCAAACTCTGCTACCACCTATCTATTATTCAACAATATGTACCTAAATTCATGATGCACTAGTCATTTTATTTTCTTTAAAGAAAAAGTGTGCTCGAGGGAAAGTCTGCTGCTAGTCGACACTCAATTGGGGAATGCATGTTTTTTTTTAAACAAGTCATATGGTTATCGGTCAGTAGGCTAGTTAGTGGGTTAATGCCTCGCATTTGAAGCTTGGGGTGGATATTACAACCATTGCACCCATGGGACTGGATCCCGGAACGTATCCCAAAGGGGGAGACCCTATTGGGAGACCCTAACTAATACACTTACACTAGGACAAGCCCATGGGTGCAATGGTTGTAAGTTAATGCATAGAGTTTTTTTTAATATTAAAAATAGTTTTTTAATTTAAAAAAAATAATTAATATTAAAAAAAAAAACTAAGGATGGGTGGGTGAACCCTAGGGTGGATAAATCTTAACCACGGTTAAGGAGTGTCAAAAAGGGACACGTGTCGATCTCAATAGGTAAATTGTTTTTTTAAAATAATAAATAATTACTGTTTTGGAGTAGGAATAATGTTTTGAAGATGGGATGCGTTGGAATAAAAAACTTTGTAGTGGACCTTGAGGAGATGTTGAAAGGCCTTGGATTGTCTCTTGCGAAGCTAGAAACCCATCTCTGGGGCAACCATAGAGTAGAGGACATGTGGTAATAAAAAAGGGACAAGTCATTTTATTTTCTCCCCATGATTTTGACTTTTCCTTACTTGATATCTCTTCCCTTTTATCTCATCACTTTATCGTCATGTGTCATGTAGTACGTGGAAAAGTCAAAATCATGGGTCCATGATTTTGACTTTTCCACCACTTGTCCTCTATTCGTATGGTTGCCCGAGACAATGAGTTTCTGGCTTCGCCAGAGACAATCCGAGGTGGAGTAAGATTTTGGAGTAGGTATTATGGAGGGCCAAGGCCACAAGATTTGAAATCCAATGGTGGTAGGGCCACCATTTGAAGAAAGAGTGAAAGAGTAAACAGTAGCCGTTTGATTTTCAAACGTGTGGCTGTGCTCTCGATCACTTTCCTTTGGAGTATTGCGTTGGATGGAGGCTGGGAAATCTAAAATCGAAGTTGGTATTAAAATACGGCTCTCTCAATAACTCAAAAAAAACAAATGATGCCTTAGTACCGAAAGTGAGACGGACAGCAAAAAGAAGATCCTTTCATACCCATTAGGCATTCAGATTCATCGTCTACCTTTTCCCTCTCCCTCCGGCGTCGTTTCCATACGAAAGAAACAAAAGGCCCACCACATATAAGGAAGATAGAACAGTATATAAGAAGAATAACAACTCCAAAACAGATAGAAACTCGACCTCTCTGTTTCTTGTATAAGATGATTTTGATCAATTGAACAAGAACCAGAAGATTTCCACCATTAAAACCCTGTTTTAACCAGTGGGTAGGTGATGGATTTCCTAGATACCAGCCGTTGCCGCTTGATTGGCGATTACATACTCGGCCCGAAAATTGGGTCTGGTTCGTTCGCCGTCGTCTGGAGATCGAAACATCGCTACCTGGGTGCGGAGGTTGCTGTCAAGGAGATTGACAAGAAGAAGCTTAGCTACAAAGTGAATGATAATCTGCTCAAGGAGATTACGATTCTCAGCAACATCAGACACCCCAACATCATTCGACTTCACGAAGCTATTGAGGTCTGTCTTCATCTCTTTGTTGTTTAGGCCTTAAAATCAGTTCCATAGTTCAAAATCGAGTGATTATAGTGTTGTTGGGATTTTCAGACTGTAGACAAAATTTACCTTGTTTTGGAGTACTGTAATGGAGGTGATCTTTCCGCCTACATTCATCGTCATGGGAGAGTTTCAGAAGCCATTGCAAGGCATTTTATGAAGCAATTGGGTATTGCTAGACCTTACATCTGATTTGAAGCTTCTTGTATATGTATTTATTTATTTATTTCTAGACCTAGGCAATCAGGTATCTTTTACAAATTTTCTTCCGGTTCAATTTAGCTCATTTTGTCTTTATATAATGGTCGTCCGAGAAGGATAAGGGAAGTATTTATTTATTTATTTGTGGACTATATTGTTCAGCTTCAGGATTGCAAGTTCTTCGTGAAAACAATTTAATACATAGAGATTTGAAACCACAGGTACTATGGGTTTCTTCTCAAACTATATTTTTTTGATGCATTATACGTTATGTTTGTTATTATGGTATATACTGAATCTGAAGGTAGATTTAAAAAAAAAAAAAATCTTCTTGAATGATATTCTGATTGCCGCTAAAGAAAAAAGTAGACTAATATAATTATGAGTGCTTAATGTACTACTTATAGAACTTTGTCGAGAATTTTAAAGGTACATTAAGATTAAGCACACAAGCAGTAATTTTTTTTGCAATTGTTGTGCTTCTTGTATTTGGGGATGAGAGGCTTGATTTAACTATCGCTTATGTGTTTCAATTGATGAGTTTTCTAAATCTTAAAAGTTAAATTTTGATTTCCAGTGTGAATATTACTGGTGTGTTTTCATTCTATCTTCTTGATTCATTCTGCTCCAAATTTGCAGAACCTTCTTTTGTCAACTAATGAGGCCTATCCAGTGTTGAAAATTGGGGATTTTGGTTTTGCAAGGTAAGATTGGTTAAATGGCATATCTATCTATTTTTGGGCCTTGAATCTTCATTATGTTTCTTTGTCATTTGTTTGGCACTGTGGAAATTACTTTTGAAGCTTAAATGTGCCATCATCTCTTTTCAGTTTCTTCTTTTATTTTATTTTTTAGGTTAAAAGCCACCCAGTGGAAGTGGGGTTTTCCCAGACCCCCACCTGTTTATAAATTAATTAGAAAAGATTACAACCTAGATGTGGGGGGGGGGCACGCGTAAAAGCTTACCCCTACAAAATCTAAATACACTCAGATGTGACCTTAAGAAGAAAAATATAATAATGAGAAAAATATCAATCTCTTTTCTCTCTGAAGTTAATTAGATCAATATTTTATTGATAATTAGCACCTCTCATATTCTTGGTTGTTAAATCCTAGCGATTTGCGATTCAAATCCTACGATTCGATTTGAATCACAAGCAAAATAATTCAAATCGGAGGTAAAAATCTTAATTGGGTAAATCTCATTTGATTTACAATTTAGATTACGATTTGCGATTCAAATCGTACGATTCATGCGATTCAAGCACGAAACCCCTTTTACGGATCAATACTTAAAAAATATATATATATTTTTTGATTTTCTAAAGGTACTTTGTTTTTTAAGAAGAGAGAAGAAATAGGAAAACCCTTGTTACGGACATGCCAAAGCCTCTATTTGAGTTTTCTCTCTGTTGCTATGAAATGAGGAAAAAAAAAGGAAGAAGAAACGTGATGGAGTTGAATTTTGGGAAAACTTGATAGTTTATTTTATCGGTCTTTTTAATTGTACAAGTCTTTTGATACTTGATCTCATACAACATGATTATATGAGTTTACTTTTGTTAATTTATCTTTAATGATATTAGTTTTTATTTTATTTTATTTTATGGAGTTCATTCACGTTTTTTATAGTGTGTGCAATGAAATGTTTATTATTTTCTTTTATCAATAGATATGAATGAAATCTTTTGGATAATAGAATATTTTATTTTTTGGATGTATTAAGTAATTTTTTGTATTTTTTAAAAATGGATTGAATCTTACGATTTACGATTTGAATCCCGATTTGAATTGAATCGGTCTTAAAACGATTTTACGATTCGATTACGATTTAACAACCTTACTCATATTGGATGGGAAACTCATTTTATCAAAGATGATATTCTCACTAAATTCACATCCTTAATTTGCTAATAAATGTGCCGGGTTATTTTCTTGTAATGTGTGTTCTATGGTAGCACCTAAAGCTTGAAAGATGTTGAGAATCTCCTGCCACCTACTTGTGCTATATCCTCCACATATGAATCACACGGAAGAGTCTTCTTGACAGAAAAGGACTACCTAGTATAGGGCAGGGGATCTTCTTGACAGTTCTATGACAAATTTTACTGAAGAGTCTTCCTCAATCATAAAACTCACCTTGCGCCATGGAATTTAATACCACATCAACTCCATCTTGTAACCACAATTTTAATTATGCCTTAAATCAGATGAGTGATTATTGACACATGAATTTTGCTGAAAGAATTTGTAGTATGCATCCTCCACACCAATGGTAGAAAGCTGCAGCATTCTCCTAATTTTCCATTGCTTTTTACTTGTTCTTTTTCTTCCCTACTTTCTCATTTAATCATGAGGTGTAGGAGTGTTGACTCTGAAGATCTTTTGCTTTCTCAATAAACATTTGTTCATGACTTCATGTAATATTGGATTGTTAGAAATCTTGAACAACAGGAGTTGGGAGGTAAGGTAACAACGAATGTATGTATACTTTGATGCTTTTAACCCTAAACCTTGTCTATAAAATCAATTACTTTGGCCTCCCTGTTTTACTGAAGTCAATTAATCTAAGTTTAGACTTCTGTCAAAGTCTCCATTAGTAAGTAAGTGCAGTTAGTCGTTATCTTTCTAGTTTGTTTCCATTTAGAGAATTATTCGAATCAGTTACATAAATGAAATTTTAAAACTCCTCATAATTGTTGGATGAGTCCAATTCACAACATATTTAGCCAAACCAGCTTCATTTTTGGCAGGTGGACTGGTTGCATGCAGAACTTTTATCTCGTCTTAATATCACTAGTGTCATTCACACTTGGTAATTTTTTAAAGTACCTGTCTTCCAGGTACCTGACACCCCAAGGGTTGGCTGACACGCTATGTGGTTCACCATTATACATGGCTCCAGAGATTATTCAGAGCCAAAAGTATGATGGAAAGGTGATGCAATATAACGTGATTTTGAGCAGTGGTACTTGTAGCAGGTCTGTGCATTTTTTTTCTTCCTTTTCTTCAATTTTTTAACTTTGGTACATGCAGGCTGACTTATGGAGCGTTGGAGCAATTTTGTTCCAGCTGGTGACAGGGAAGCCACCATTTGATGGCAATAGCCAATTTCAGGTTTTATAAGCATTATGCATTGTATATTCAAAAGGATCTAAACTTCTGTGCTATTTTTGTACTTAATTCTAATTCACTGTTGCACTCAGCTTTTCCAGAATATTTTGACTTCTACTGAGTTGCGATTCCCCCAAGGCGCTTTAGAAGAACTGAATCCTGATTGCATGGATCTTTGTAGAAGCCTTTTACGCCAAAACCCAGGTACCTTTTGCTAAATCTCCAGTTTCTGATTCCTGGAGTTGTTTTCTACTTGCCGTGGACAATATTTCTCCATTCTTGTAAGGTTTAGTAGCTAAATTATCTTCTTTAAATTTTCATCTTCTATTTTATTAAGTTTGTAAGGTTTCGTGGCTCTTAGATCCTTAGAATGTAGTAAACTTTTGGAATTGGATCAGGCCAACCTGGAAGAAGAGGGTGAGGAAGCAAGTCAAATTCTTCAGGATCTTTGAATTTGCAATTAACTACACCCTAAAGTATTTTCCTTTCTCATGTCATACCAAATATGAGACCATGATTATAAAATTTGTAAACAGAACATTTTAATTTAGCAGTTTTTTTTCATCTATCAACTGTATAGCAGTTATAAATTTATAATCAAGTATTATCAGTAATGCAATAGCTATGTTTAATGTCACTTGAAACCTAGAAAAGAAGATGGAGAAAGAGAGAGAAGAGAGAGAGGAAGAAGATGATTAGAGGAAAACGTGATTAGAGAGATGTTCTCTCTAATTTCTTCATCTTTATATTATAATAACCCTAATAGGTCTATTACAAGTATACCCTTAATGAGATATCAGGTGTATCACACTTACATAATCAATCATATCTTAAGACCCCCCCTCAAGCTAAGCATAAATATTCAGCATGCCCAGCTTGTTAAGTACACCTTGTAAGCTAGCTTTAGTAACCCCCATTGTGAGTACATCAACTAGTTGGTTTCCTGTTGTAACAAACAACAAGTAAGGGTTTCCTTAAGCAACTTGTTCTCTGATAAAGTGCCTATCAATTTCAATATGTTTAGTCCGATCATGCTGAATAAGGTTCTGGGCAATATTTATGGCTGCCTTGTTATCAAAAAATAACTTAATAGGAACATCCATCTCCATCCCCTGATCTTGTAGTAAAATCTTTAGCCATAATAATTCTTCTACCCCATGAGCTATTGCCCTATATGCGGCTCCAATGCTTGACTTAGCTACTACACTCTGCTTCTTGCTTCTCCAAGTGATGAGGTTACCACAAAGGAAAGTACAAAAGTCTGTGGTAGACGTCCTATCATCTATATTTCCAGCCCAATCAGCATCAGTGTAGACTTCTAGTCGGAGATGACCAAGGTTAACAAATAGAAGGCCCTTCCCTGGAGTAGCCTTCAAATACTTAAAATTCTCTCCACTGCCTCATAATGAGCAATCCGAGGTTCATGCATGAACTGACTGACTCTACTGATTGTATATGCGATGTCAGGTCTAGTGAGAGAAAGATAAAGAAGATGACTAATTAGTCTTTGGTACATCTCTTTATCTTTTAGTAATGGGCCTTTACTGAAGCTCAACTTATGATTCTGTTCAATAGGAGTGTCTGTTGGCCGAGAGCCTAATTTCTCAATATCCTTGAGTAAGTCTAAGGTATACTTTTGCTACGATATGAAGATGCCATTCTTTGATCGGGCTACCTCAATACCCAGAAAGTACTTCAAACTACCCAAATCCTTGCACTCAAATTTTGTTGCTAGGAATTTCTTCAGGCTTTGGATCTCTAAGGATTCATTTCCAGTCACCACAATATCATCAACGTAGACAATCAATGCTATAATTAATTGACATTTTCTTCTGACAAAGAGAGTGATCAACATGACTCTGTGAGTAACTTATCCGCTTCACAGCTTGACCGAACCTTTTAAACCAAGCTCAGGGGGACTGTTTCAGTCCATAAATAGATTTTTCAACATGCAAACCCTTCACTATTAGGAAGTTTGAATCCTGGAGGAAGAGACATATATACTTTTTCACGTAGATCTCCATTGAGGAATGCATTTTTTTCATCTAACTGATGTAGGGGCCACGAGTGATTCGTAGCTAAAGATAAGAAAACTCATATGAAGTTCATTTTAGCAACCGGTGCAAATGTCTCCTTGTAGTCTATCTCGTATGTCTGAGTATACCCTTTAGCTACCAGTCTTGCCTTGTACCTCTCAATGGATCCATTTGCCTTATGTTTCACAGTAAACACCCATTTGCAACTTATTGTTCTTTATCCCTTTGGTAAATCGACCATTTTTTGTGTACCATTTTTGACCAGAACTCTTATTTCTTCCATCATAGCACGCGCTACTTAAGATCAGAGACAATCTTCTCAAACCTGAAAGGTAAAGACACAAAAAAAACAAGGGACAAGAAAGCCGAATAGGAGGATAACATTGATGCATATGAGACAAAATTAGAGATAAAATGAATCATACACTAACGCTTCCCTTTGCGTATGGAAATGAGAGCAGTATCATCATTAATATCAGGAATAGAAATAGGAATCATAGAGGACAACAGAGTAATGTTACCTGGTTCAAAGGAGTCGCCATTGGGAGATGGTTCGTAACACAGTGGTCCCCTCCTTTTCGCGTCTGGTATAAGCCTGTAGTTCCTTCGTAGCGGTAGTCTCAATAGGAGCAACAAAATGGATAACATCAGGGACCAGCACCGGAAGTGGAACTGAAGACAAACTATCTTTCAACAATTCACTATACTCCTCCTGAAGAGAGGTAGAGGGACGAAAAAAAAATGGAATACTCTCAAATAAGGTGACATCCATGGTAACAAACCATTTTCCTGACACGAGATCAAAACACCGGTAGCCCTTTAGGGTAGAGAATACCCCAAGAGAACACCACGAATAGATTTTAGATCCAATTTAGTGCTATGATGACCCAAAATATGCATGAAGCAGACACAACCAAAGACACGAGAGGGGATAATAAACAGAGATTGGTCAGTATAAAGCAGTTGATAAGGAGACTTCAGCTGCAGGACCCGAGATGGCATGCAATTAATCAAATATGTGGAAGTGTGCACTACTTCTGTCCAAAACTTCTTTGAGATATTCATTCCGGTCAGTAAGCTTTTAGCCGCTTCCCAAAGGTGACGGTTCTTACACTCGGCCACCCCGTTTTGTTGAGGGGTATGAGGGCATGTTCTTTGATGGATCATACCGTGCTCTGCCAAATATTGCCTTAAGTCATCCTCGAGATATTCCTTTGCGTTATCGAAGTAGAAAAGTTTAATCTGCTTCTCAAATTGAGCCAAAACCATTTTGTGAAACCTCTTGATAAGGTTCGGAGACTTCAACACGAGACTTCATCAAGTAAATCCAGGTACGGCGGGAGAAGACATCTACAAAAGATATAAAATATCGATAACTATGCACAGACAAAGTAGGGGCAGGACCCAGACATCGGAATTAATCAGCTGAAAAGGTGACATACTTTTATTCATACTTAGAGATAAAGTAGATCTACAATGTTTGGAGAGTTCACACACTTCACACTGTAGACTATTACCAGGAACAAATTTAAACAAGTCCGGAAAAACCAACTTTAAGAACTTAAAAGACAAATGACCTAGACGATTGTTCCACAATCTAAGTTGGGCATCTGTTTCACGACTATTCTCAATCGTTTTCCTCGTCACCAAGTCCTGAAACACACAATGAGTGGGGAAAAAGTCACACAACAGTTAAGGCTTTTGGTCAGACTGTTTATTGATAATACATTTATGGATAAATCGGGAACATGAAGAACAGATGAAAGATATAA
This sequence comes from Tetracentron sinense, assembly GCA_015143295.1. Taxonomy (NCBI): domain Eukaryota; kingdom Viridiplantae; phylum Streptophyta; class Magnoliopsida; order Trochodendrales; family Trochodendraceae; genus Tetracentron; species Tetracentron sinense. Next base: position 39,427 of record CM026551.1, read on the forward strand.
GGCATCAATAAGTTTGACATCACCCTTTCCAGATATGGAGGAAAGAGAATCGTCAACAACTCTGACTTTATCTCGTCAAGACAAAATACTATATAAAGAAAACACAGTAGATAGACTAGTTATATGATCTGACGCACCTCAATCAATGATCCAGGTCGGGCTAGATTGAGAATGAGACACGAAATTAACAGATGCATGAGTACCTGATTTTTTTTTTTTGATCGGTAAAGCAATTTTATTAAGGAGAAGAGCAAGATACAAGAGCGAACAATAAGACAAGAAGAGTTTACAAGACAATAAACTCAACAACAAGGAAAGCACGGCCTTCACTCCTGCCTGCACCACTCCTAAAAGGAAAAGTTAATCTAGCACCTCCCGCAGGTCTTCCTTGTCCCTGTGTAGCCCTACCCAATCCAACACAACCAGACGCACCCGGGCACAAATCCGAGATGGGGGCGCCAAAATACCCTAAAAAACTCTAAGATTTCTTTCCGCACCATCAAAGCTATAGCGCCCGGCATAATTGACCATATATCCTCCACCCCCCCACCATCTTCACTGTCCCTCATCCAACTCGCTAGGAAACTAAGAAAGGACTCGGGAAATACCCAATCCACGCCCAAGCGAGAAAGGAAATAACCCCAGATGCCGCCCACTATAGGACAATGAAGGAGCAAATGATCCACTGTCTCCTTCGCATGGAGACACATGAAACATCTATAGGCCATCCTCCACCCTCTATGCTGAAGATGATCACAAGTAAAAATTTTGTTCAAGGCAGCATCCCAAAGAAAAAACGACATCTTAGATGGAATTCCTGGGTTCCAAACTACCCGCCAAGGGAACGAGCCCATGGGGGCCGGAGACAACGACTGAAGCAAGGATCTAACCGAAAAGCGCTCATTCTTACTACCTGATTGAACAAAGGAAGTAAAGGCAGGGGAGCCTTCCATCTGACTTAAAAGGCATCGAAGATGATCAATATCTGCATTAGACAATCTCTTGGAGGAAGATGGTTCGGTGGGAGGAGCCGATGCGAGGGGTGTGTTGATATATGTAATATCGAGGGTATAATTGTAAAAGGGTATATATGTAATGTTCTCTTAATATAAGATGCTAGGAGGGCTTTCTTTTCCTCACTAAATAATTTATCCTAATCTCTATTCTTCTCTCTTTTCTTTTCTCTAAACCCTAAAACCTCAAAACCCTTTCTCTAACTTGGTATCAGAGCTTAAAAGAAGGAAGAAAATGTCATTTAAAGCCGCAAGAACAACCAAAGCAAGAAGGACAGTTGGAGTGTTTTTAGCTATATGACTGTTTCTAGTCGTATGCCCTAGGCCTTATTTCCTTATTTTGGGTCTTCCCGAAGGTAATTTCTTAGAGGGTTTGATTTTAGAGAATTTTTGAATCATATATCTTGTGATTTGGTTCATTTTTGAAGAAGTTACAATGATTTGAAGAAAAATACAGAAAAATTCCAGCAAAATAATTGTTTCAGTTCAGATCTGTTTTCGCTCGAATGGGACATTTCAATGGTGTTTGTTGATCATGGATGAACCGGTTTTTTGTAAGGAATGTTTCCACACTTAGTTTCTCCATTTGGTTGAGATTTGAAGGTTCTATGATGATTTTTTCGAGCATGTTTTTACTGATTTTTACTATTAAGGGAGTTTTATGCTTTGTTTGCTTATTACAGCATCTTAGATGGTTGTTTTTGGTAATCTTAATACCTTTGGATAAGTTTTTTTTTTATGAAGTTTTGATTACATGGAGGTGTGATTTAATTTTTCCCTCAAGTTTCTTCTATGAATGTTAAGAATCTTACTCCGCCGGCTCTTTCCGATTCTGTTGTCCACTCTATCACAAATATTAAATTCAATGGTGATAATTTTCTTGCTTAGCGAAGCTCTGTTGAGCTTTATATTGGGAATCGTTCTAAGATGGGATATCTTGATGGTAAAACCCCTAAGCTAGAGACCGGTATTTCCGAGATTGCTACATAGAATGCCGAAAATTGCATTATTTTGGGTTGATTATTTGATTCTATGGATCTTCAGATTACTGGGAATTATATTTTCTATAAGGATTATCATGAGCTTTGGGAGACTCTTATTCAGACTTATGCATTAGTAGAGAATGATGCTCAGATTTATCAACTTACTTGTAAGATTACTCATTTTCAACAAGGGGATATGCCTATTTCTAATTATTTTGGGGCTCTTCAACGTCATTGGGAAGAATTGAGTTATTACGAACCTTTTTCTGAATTGTCCGCTGCTTCTGCAAAGATTATGGCGAAACGAATTGAACGACATCGCATTTATTATTTCTTGGGTGGCCTTCAGGTCGAATTTGAGCAGTTGCGTACTCAGATCATTGCCACGTCTCCTCTGTATTCTCTTCGATCGGTGTACTCCACTGTGTTCAGCAAGGAACGCCGACAGACTGTTATGTCTTCGAGCTCTCTTCCTATGCTCCTTCTGGATCGTATTGCCTTTGCTACTGATTTTTGTCCTCATCCAGGACGTGCTAGAGGGATTGATAGGGGTCGTTGAGGTCGTGATGGACGTGGTCGTGGTAGATTTACTACTCCTTGTGCTCACTGTGGTATAGTGGGACATGATCGTGATCATTGTTTTCGTTTGCATGGCTATCCTGAGGGTTATCAGTCTCGTCCTACTGCTCATTGTACTATGACTCCTGCTATTGATCCTCTCCCTGCAGCCTCAGTAGTTGTGAGTGATCCTTTGGAGTCCATGAGAGCCCAAGTTGATGAGATGATCCGAGTTGAGTTTCATCTGCAGTGTGACGCTGATACTGTTGCTTCCTCTTTACTTGTTGCCTCAGGTATCCATGCTCCCTCTGGCTATCCTGCCACTACACCACTTCTTCCTCTAGCTGGTTTATTGATTTTGGAGCCACTGATCATATGACTAGTGAGTCATAGGGTTATTCCATTTATTCACCTCTATCTCCTACTACTAAGGTTCGCTTAATTGATGGTTCTGTTACTCCTGTTTTAGGAGTAGAGCATTTTCCTGTATCTCCGTCTCTCTCTCTTTATCTCATGTTTTACATGTTCCTCGTTTATCTTCTAACTTTCTTTCAGTTAGTAGTCTTACTACCAAACTCAATTGTTGTGCTATATTTTATCCTTCTCATTTTCTCTTTCAGGACCTAACTACGAGGAAGATTGATGGTAGAGGCGTGAAAAGAGGCGGACTGTACTACCTTGATACTGATTATGTTCCTGATCGTGTCCCAGCTATTGCTGCTATTGCTACTGTTTTTCCTTTTTCAGTTGATGTTACTCATGATACTAATTGTTTATGGCATGCCAAACTTGGACATGTTGGATCTAAGACTTTTTGTTATTTGATTCCTACTTTTTGTAAACCGTGTTCTTCATCTACTTTTCAATGTGATACTTGTGAGCTTACTAAACATGTTTGCACTGTTTATCCTTCTCGTATGCATAGATGTCGTTCTACTTTTGAGCTTGTTCATTTTGATGTTTGGGGTCCATCTCCGGTTTTCTCTGGTGATGGGTTTTGTTATTATGTTACTTTTATCGATGACTACACTCGGGCTATTTGAGTTTACCTTATTAAGTCTAAGGATGAGGTGTTTTATAAATTCCACGAATTCCATACTATGGTCCGTACCCAGTTTAGTGGTCTTGTTAAGACCCTTTGATCTGATAATGGTGGTGAGTATCTATCTGCCCCTTTTGTCCAATATCTTCTCACTCATGGTATTGCTCATCAGCTTACCTGTATGTACACCCCTCAACAAAATGGTATTTTTGAGCACAAAAATAGTCATTTAGTGGGTGTCCCTCGCTCCTTGTTGTGAAACATGCAAGTGCCTAAGCCCTTTTGGTTTATGGCCCTTCTTACTGCATTTTTCTCTCATAAATCGGGCACCTTCTCGTATTTTTGATGGTCTCTCACCGTATCAGCTTCTTTGTCCTCAGACTCTTATTTTTTCCATTGAGCCACGGGTATTTGGTTGTACCTGCTTTGTTCTGGATCTTCGTCCAAGTCGTCAGAAATTGGACGATAAGGTCATTTGATGTGTCTTTGTTGGTTATTCTAGTGTATCAAAGGGCTATCGGTGTTATGATCCCCAGTCTCGACGCTTTTTTGTCTCTTTGGATGTTACCTTTTTCGAGACAGTATCATATTTTTCTCCTGCTCTCATTGGCCCTGCCGTCTCGTTACTTTTACCTTGTATTATGCCTACTGTCTCTTTGCCTTTTCCTGTTCCAGGGGATCTTCTGCAGTTGAAGGAGCTTCTCATGTACTCTCGTCGACAACCGCCTGGTTCCCTCTCTGATGCACCTCTAGGCTCTACCACAGTCTTCCTCGCAGACCACTCCACTAGGTACTTCTTCACCGTCCTTTATTCTTGTTTATACTTCTCCTATTATTACTCATTTTGCTTTTGATCTTGAGTTGCCTATTGCTCATCGTAAGGGTGTTCGTTTCTGTGTTACTCTTTACCATTTGCCAAGTATGTTTGTTATCAGGTTGTATCTCCCTCGTACCAGACTTTTCTATTCGCTATTGATACTATGACTATTCCTCGGTCTATTCGTATTGCTCTTCTTCATCCCGAGTGGAAGGGTGCTATGATTGACGAGATGAATGCCCTTCAATCTAATAATACTTGGGATATGGTTCCTCTTCTAGCTGAGAAGAAATATGTGGGCTGTCGTTGGGTTTTCACAGTTAAATATAACTCTGATGGCAGTGTTGCTCGGTATAAGACTCATCTTGTCGCTCGCGGATTTACTCAGACTTATGGGCTTGACTATGATGCTACTTTTGCTCTTGTGATCAAACTGACTTCTGTCCTTGTTTTCCTCTCTTGCGGTCAATCAGAGTTGACCTCTCTATCAGTTGGACATCAAGAATGCCTTCCTTAATGGACATCTCACTGAGGAGGTATATATGGATCCCCCTCTTGGTTTCTTGCTCCAGGAGGAGTCTGGGAAGGTTTGTAGACTTTGGAAGTCTATATATGGTTTGAAGCAGTCACCTTGTGCTTGGTTTCATCGCTTAAGTGAAGTGGTTCTGAGTATGGGCTTTCAACGATGTCACTCTGATCATACTGTCTTCATCCACTTTGGCGCCTCAGTACTATACTTTTGGTATATGTTGATGATATTATTTTGACTGGTGATGACTCCTCTATTATCTCTTGTACTAAGAGTGAGCTGGGGCGTACCTTTAATGTTAAAGGCTTAGGTCATCTGAAGTACTTCATTGGTCTAGAGATTGCTCGATCTAAAAAGAGAATTTTTCTGTCACAACGAAAGTATGCTCTTGATTTGCTGAGTGATACTAGTATGAGTGGTTGTAAACCCGCTACTTCTCCCATTGATTCGAAGCTCTCTTTACATGATAGTAAGGGTGATCTTCTTCTTGATCCTTATGTCTACCAGCATCTCGTGGGCTGCTTGATATATCTCACCCTCACTCGATCGGATATTACGATTGTTGTCAGCATGGTTAGTCAGTTCATGTATGCTCCCCGTGCTTCACACTTTGCTGTTGTTCATATTCTTCGATATATCAAGTCTAAATCCAGTTGTGGACTTATATATCGCTCACATGGGCATCTTGAGATCTTCGGCTATACTGATGCCGATTGGATTGGATCTGTTACTGATTGTCGCTCCACCTCTAGTTATTGTGCTTTTCTTGGAGGTAACTTGGTTGCATGGAAGAGTGAAAAACAACCCGTTGTTTCTCGCTCTAGTGCCGAAGTAGAATATCAGGCTTTTGCTCATGGGACTTGTGAAGTTTTGTGGCTTCTTTCTCTCATTTACGGGTTAAGGTTTCCTATTAAAGGCCCTATGTCTTTATATTATGATAATGAGGCTGCCACGAAGATTGCCTCTGATTCTGTGTTTCATGAGAAGACAAAGCACATTGAAGTTGATATTCATTTTCTCCGAAAGAAAGTTCAGGATCGTTCATTATTTCTTCAACATGTTTCATCTTCTTAATAACTTGCTGATATCTTTACCAAGCCTGTTGCCCCTGTTATCTTCTAGGATATTACTATTAGGCTGGGCATGTTTAATGTTTATGCTCCAGCTTGAGGGAGAGTGTTGATATATGTAATATCAAGGATATAATTGTAAAAGGGTATATATGTAATGTTCTCTTAATATAAGATGCTAGTAGGACTTTCTTTCCCTCACTAAGCAATTTACCATAATCTCTCTTCTTTTCTCTTCTCTAAACCCTAAATCCTCAAAACCCTTTCTCCAACTGGGCATACCCAAGGTAGTAAGCATGAAGGTTGCAGTGTTGCCCATTACTGTCAAGCTGGACATTTTTAATGTTTATGCTCCAGCTTGAGGGAGTATTGATATATGTAATATCGAAGGTATAATTGTAAAATAGTATATATGTAATGTTCTCTTAATATAAGATGCTAGTAGGGCTTTCTTTCCTTCACTAAATAATTTACTTTAATCTCTCTTCTTCTCTTCTTCTCTCTTCTCTAAACCCTATATCCTCAAAACCCTTTCTCCAACTGGGCGTACCCAAGGTAGTAGGCATGAAGGTTGTAGTGTTGCCCATTTGCTGTCCTGGATGAGAAAACTTTGCGGGTCAGCCAATGAGATCCCAACAAGTTTCCCGATTGTGTTTAGTCTTCCCACAATGTTCACATTTCAACTTTTCTTTGTCATCAAGAGGCTTATTCTTTCGAGGAGGGTATTTCTCACCTCGAGGAGCACTAGAAGATGTGGCAAGGACGAGATGATCGTTGGTTGGTATAGGTACCATCACCTTTTTCCTACTTTCCTCACCTTGGACTAGGGAATATACTTGGTCCAACGAAGAAAGCTCATATTTCCCTAAAATCTGAACCCGGGTGACTTCAAAGTCCGGATTCAAACCTGCCAAGAGGTCAAAAATTTTGTTATGCTCCACCTGTTACTGTGTCGATCTGTGTCTTTATCAGCGTCCCACTGGATGACCTGAAAGTGGTCAAACTCTTTCCAAAGACCTTGAAGAGTGGAGTAGTAGGTGGATAGACTCCTCTCCCCCTGACGAAGAGTAGCTATTTCTTGCCAACTGGTACACCCTGACAATGTTCTGACGCTAAGAATAGGTTTGAGTCGCCTTATCCCAGATATCTTTCGCCGTTCGAAGGAACAAGTGACTTATACTAACCGATGGTTGCATGAAATTCAGCAACCATAACATAACCATAAGGTTCTTTTATTCCCACATGACATATGTCTCTGCCTCTATAGCCGGTTTTTTCACTTGACCTGTCAAGTACCATAACTTCCCTCTTCCGCCGATATACATCTTAGCATATTGAGACCACTCAAGAAGGTTGTTGTCATCCAACTTTATGGTTATGATTAGCACTCCCGGATTATCACCATAGCTACTAGCGATTGGTGGGATGATCTCATTGCTTGGAATCTTCGATGTAGCATTGGATATCCCTTCAGAAACACCTTCATTGGCCATTGTTTAGTCCAAACTAGGAAAATCAGAATAACTGACTTCTGTTATGCACCAAACAGCCCCAACTACCAAGTATTGAGGGACAAAACAACTAAAGAGAGCCACTGATCCCCTCGAACTCCAATGAGGAAACTCGCAACACACTAGAAAGACCAATACCACACTTCATGATGGCAATGAGCCATGATGCATCCCAAAAATATCAATTATAAGGGTTTAGGAGTGGAAAAACAGTCTTCGGCCACAAGAACGGCTCCACAAGTGCAAACCGTGGGCTCCTATTTGATCATAGGAGCTACAAATTTCTCCAAAGCTAGTGAAACCACTTTCATTAGAAAGGTATTAAAATTTCGGTCCAACCATAATCAATTTGGGGTTTCGAAAATACCTAGAAAAATCGCACCATTCATATTAATGAAAACAGCCGTATTCTAAAATAATCTGAAAATCGCATCTATTGTCGTCAAAAATTTCATGAAGCTTACCACAAATCTTTATAAATGCCAAGCTATCATCGGGCAAAAGGATTCTCCATGACTAAGTGTACGGGTGCTCACATCAGCAAGATCCCATGCTGATGTCAACAGCTTGCAGGGAAAAAACAGCACCCAAGAAAAAATGTGAGTTCCTCCTTCTTCCCTCTTGATTTCCCTAGATCTTGTATAGACTCTGATACCAACTTGACACCTTGAAAAGAAGATGGAGAAAGAGAGAAAATAAAGAGGAAGAAGATGATTAGAGGAAAATGTGATTAGAGAGATGTGTCCTAGGAAGAGAAGATAGAGTAACATTCGGAAAGAAGATGGAGACTGAGGCCGGAGGGTCTTACCTTCGCAAGTTTATCTCAAGAACAGAGTTTTCCTTGGAGGGGCCTTTCGAGGCGGAGGAGGTCATCGGAGTTATCCATAGCTTGGCCGGGGATAAGGCTCCAGGCCCAGATGGTTTCACCATTGAGTTCTACAAGGATTGTTGGGAGATAGTGGGGAAAGATTTTTTGGAGGTGATGCGGGAACTTTACACATCGGACTGTTTTGATAGAGTGATCAATAACACTTTTGTGGTGTTGATTCCAAAGGAGGGGGTAGTAGAACTATCGGACTTTCGTCCAATCAGTCTTGTGAGTAGTGTGTATAAAATTTTGTCCAAAGTGTTGGCAACCAGGCTTAAGAAAGTGATGGATTTCCTTATATCTCATCAACAAGGAGCATTTGTGGGGGGAAGACAGATATTAGATGGGATTCTAGTAGCCAACGAGTGTATTGATGCTTGCATTAAATCTAAAACACCGGGGCTGATGTGCAAAGTAGATATGGAGAAGGCTTATGATCATGTTAATTGGGGTTTTTTAGCTTATGTTCTTAGCAGAATGAGATTTGGTTTAAAGTGGAGGTCGTGGGTGAAGACTTGCATATCCTCATCTTCATTTTCCATTCTTCTGAATGGAAGTTCAATAGGATATTCCCCAGTTCTAGGGGGTTGCATCAGGGCAACCCTCTTTCTCCGTTTCTTTTCGTTCTTGTTTCAGAAGCCTTGAGTCGTATGTTAGTGAAAGCGGAGGGGTCGGTTTTCGATGGCTTTGTGGTAGGTTCAGCCCAGCTGCGCATATCTCACCTTTAATTTGCAGATGATACTCTGATTTTCTGTAATGTGAAGCCGCGAAATCTTTTGTATCTTAGGTGCCTTCTTAGGTGTTTTGAAGCGGTGTTCGAGCTGCGAGTTAACCTAGCCAAGTCAGTGATAGTGAGTGTTGGAGAAATTCCAGACTTGAACCAGTTGGCAGTTTGTTTTGGAAGCCGAGCAGGTGTTCTTCCGTCATCATACTTGGGTATGCCTCCAGGGGGAGGCTTCAAGTCTAAAGTAGTTTGAGCCCCAGTGATAGAATGGTGTGCGAAGCGGTTAGTAGGTTGGAAGGCTCATTATCTATTTAAAGGCGGCAAATTAACTCTTATTCAGAGTACCTTGAGTAGTCTACCAACATATTATATGTTTATGTTGACCATGCCTAAGTCTGTAGCCGTTACGCTGGAGCGACTGCAAAGGGAGTTCTTTTGGAACAAAAAGGTAGATTCATTTAAGTACCATTTGGTGGCTTGGAACCGAGTTTGTCGGCCTAAGGAGGAGGGGGGGCTAAACATTAAGTCGTTGATGCTAGTAAATAAGGCTCTGCTGGGAAAATGGATTTGACGGTTTGAAGCGGAAATGACTAGTTTGTGGCGAGAAGTGATAGTAGCCAAGTATGGGGCAGTGTTGTGATGGGTCCCGAATCAGGTTAAGAGCTCCCATGGGTTGGGTCTCTGGAAGGGGATCATGGCAATGTCCAGTTTGGTGGTGCCTAAGTTCAGATTTAAAGTGGGACAGGGGTCTGAAGTGAGATTTTGGAAAGATGTGTGGTGCGGAGAGTCTAGGCTTTAGGACTTATTCTTGGTAGCTTCCAATAGGGAAGTGACAGTGGGCGATTACTTTGAGAGAAGGGGAGAGGAAGGGGTTTGGTGTCCTGAGTTGCGTTGGGATTTAAATGATTGGGAATTGGAGGAAGCGGTGCGGTTGTTAGCTCGATTAGGTTCTTTTTCCCTGTGTGCTAGTCTGAGGGATTGTAGGGTCTGGTTTGGTAGCAGCCATGGTCGATTCTCTGTTAAATCTCTATGTCAGTCCTTGGGCTTGTTTCTTCATCGGGCTATTTGGAATCCAGGCATACCCTCTAAGGTCTCTTTTTTCCTTCGGAATGTTGCGGTAAATAATACTCACTTATGACCACTTACAAAATCAAGGGTGGAGATTGGCCAATAGATGTTTCTTGTGTTTCCAAGCAGAAGAGATAGTGGACCATTTGCTCTTGCACTGTCCCACTGTATTTGGTATTAGGGGTTTTTTCCTCTCCCGAATGGGAGTGGACTGGGTTTTTCCCTCTTCCTTTGTTAATTTCTTATCTTGTTGGGCGAGGGTTGAGGAGGATGGAGCTAGGGAGGCTCTTTGGTCGGTGCTTCCGGGGGCAATATCATGGATGATATGGAAAGAGAGAAATCGTAGAGTGTTTGAGGATACTTCAACGTCTCAATCTCGTATTTGTGTTCGTATTCGGATGGTTGCTTTAGAATGGGCGGGGATGAAGCATGATGGGGAGGAGCTTCAGGGGGTGCTGGGTTGAGTATTTTTTCGGGTGGAGTATTTAGTTTAGGATTTAGGACTCTTAGTTTTTCAAGAGTGCATTTGAGTTTATTGTCTTGTAAACTCTTGTTTTCTGTTTTCATTTGTGTTCTTGTATCCTTGACTTTTCTTTATTTAATATAGTTGGTGGATTATCGATCAAAAAAAATAATAATCTTAATAGGTCTATTACAAGTATACCCTTAATGAGATATCCGGTGTATCACACCTACATAACCAATCATATCTCAACAACATCAAAATGTCATTGGCACCATGATACATCATGTCGTAAAAGCAATATTACGGATTACGTAATATATTGTAATCAAAATCAAGAGCATAAACATAATAGAACCATCCAGCATCCACCATGATTGAGTTAATTTATAGGGGTGGATTTGTTAATATCAGCAATTCAGCATTACTTGTGTATCATAGCACTTTTTCTTTATTATATCACATATAATTTAATTAATCTATAAGGATGATTAGATACATAGGGCTATAGGAATGCACTACTCTTCTTTCCTTCCAGTTTACCTACTCTAATGATTGTTAGTTGTGGTTACTACTTAGTACTTGTACACCAAAACAACCTGATTTGCATTGACCGTCCACCATGATTGAGTTTAATTATTAGGATGGATTAGTTAATATCAGCATTACATGTGTATCGTAACACTTTTTCCATATTATATCTTATATTATTGTTTAGTCACATAGGACTATAGGAGTTCACTACTCTTCTTTCTTTCCAGTTTACCTACTTTTCTGACTTCTTGTTGGGGTTATTACTTGTACACCATAACAAACTGATCTTCATTTTGATTACAAGGACTGCTTTACTAGTTTGCGTATGTTTTGAGCAATTTGGTGTTTTGCAAGCTAACTTAGCCTGATACTGCCTCAAGCTCCATAAACACTCATCCACCTACTCAGTCACCTCCCATGTGGTACACCAGAGCACCACCCTGAAAGGGTGGGCTGACCATAGCAATGAGGCCAATGATGGAAATTGCACATCACACGAGGGATTATACTGCCAGAAATATGAACTGAACAAATTGGAGGCCAAAGGCATGGTTTCTGAGCTCTATCAATGATGCTCATATACATTTCTGTGATTATTACTTTATGTCATAGTTTGAAAACTCGGCGAGTCACCCGAGTAACTCGATCGAGTTACTCAACTGAATTTCGAGTTGAGTCACCTCAAAACTCGAAGGAGACACTATTTTTTGAGTTACTCGGGTGACTTGGTCGAGTTGAGCCGAGTTTTTCGACTCGCCGGACTAGGTCGAGTCATAGAAAGGTATTCTTATCATTTTTTAAAACCTAAACTCGAACATCACACTATTTTTGCATCATATTTTTTTGGGTCTACACAGACAACCTACTATAGGTTTTGTTAAACCTAATTTATAGGTTTGAGGCTGTAAAACCAGCATATTGAGTTCTTTTAACCCAGGTTTTTCAAGTTATTACATATATATTCTGAGTTGAACCGAGTCAAGTTTATTTCGATTTTCGAGTTTTCCGAGTTACTCGACCCGGCTAACTTTCGAGTCGAGTCGAGTTTTCTGGTTTTTGAACTATGCTTTATGTTAATAACTTAATTTATTGCTTGTTCTAATGTGGTCCACATTCATTGATTAAAAAAAAGGTTTAAATTGGTATCTTCATGAAGAAGCTCTTAAGTTTCTGTTTTATTTATAGTTTGTACTATGTACATACTAAGATCTTTTTGGTTGTTTTTCTGGATTGTACAGAATCCTTTTGTATATCTCAAAGGCTTTTATCTTGGCTGAATGTCTTTTTCTCAGCCTTTATACATCTCTCCTTTTGAATCGAATTTTGTTCTTACTTCTACCTATTAAAAAAAGTACATATTAATGAGGCCAATGATTGAACTTGCACATCACACGAGGAATTATACTTCCAGAAACATGAACTGATCAAGCTGGAGGCAAAGGCATGGTCTCTGAGCTCTATCTGTGATGTCCATATATGTTTCATTATTACTTTTTTGTTAATAACTTAATTTATTTATTGTTCTAACATGGAAATTTATTGCTTATTCTAACATGTTCCACATTCATTCATAAAAGAAAAGTTTGAACTGGTATCTTCATGAAGAAGCTCTTAAGTTTTTGTTTTATTTATGTTAAGTACATACTAAAAGGTTTTTTGGATGTTTTCTGGGGTATACAGAATCCTTTTGTCTAGCTCACAGGCTTTTGTGTTGACTGAATGCTTTTCTCAGCCTTTATACAACTCTCTCCTTTTGAATGAAATTTTACTCTCACCTATCCAAAAAGAGTCCTGATAAAGGGACCACAAGGTCGCCTTCCTAGCTGACTGCAGTGTCCTCGTGTTAAGCTTGACTAAATTATGATTAATATTTTTTATACTTTTTTCTAAAAATCAAGGTTGGATGGATGAACCCTAGGGGTGAGTGAATCTTAACCATAGTTAGTGGGTGTTAAAAAGGAGGCATGGAACGATGAGATCGCGCGGTCAGCTTGGAAGCTTACCGTGCAGCCTGTTTCCATTTCCCACCCAAAAAAGTGCATAGTAAGAGTTGAGACGTGTCATGAGTGATCTTTAGGGTTTAAGTTTCCTCTTTTTTTTTGAGAGAGAGGTTTAATTGACCCTACTTGGATCATTAACATCGTGTAACTAATCATTAATGTTGAAGAGAATGACTAAGATGTCCTTGCAAGTACAAAACCATTAAAACACCTAACAAAAAAATAAAACAAAATATGAAAGTGCCCCATATGTATCTCTCTACACTCTTCACTACACACTAGAGCTAGGTATCTACAATGGCCAACTTGGATATAATATCAGAGAGTCTTCCGACAACCACAGCCTTCACATCAACAAGCGACCATGAGAGTGCACAAATAGAATGTAATCCCACTATCTAGCTTCTATTGTAAGAAGTGACAATTAACTTCTATGTGCTTGGTTAATTCATGACTGACCTAATTAGCGGGAATGTGGATAACAACATGATTGTCACAATGAATTTGCATGGGCAGATGTATCAAAACGCCAAGTTCAATAAGGAGAGTTTGAAGCAATATGAGCTCACAAGTATTGGCTTTTGGAGGTTTAGCACCACCGTATCTTCCATGAACCCCCAACATGATTCTCTAGTGTGATGAGACCTCCAACAAAAAGTGCACTTAAGTTTATTTATTTTTTCTTCTAAATAACTTCTTATGACTATTGCCACCATAAGTTGCCCGGAATTTCTCTCTTCTAGGAACATGCTCATATGTTGATGTGCCTTGTGCATCAAATATAAAAGCAAATTGATCACAATAGGTTACATATGTGGTAATATGGCCGATATTGACAAAGTTCAGGCAAACATTTCTAAGAATAAGAGTAGCTTAACTATCTAGAGGCAAGTTCAGTCTTTATTTGGACCGTGGATAGGTAACTAGGCTGTTTGGGAACAAGCATATCCTTATCTGGATGATAGATTGTCACACCCCAAAATCTATACACAATAATACTCATATTTACATAGATTTCGAGGCGTGAACCGGAAATAAATTCCAAGCTATCATGGAAATTAAAACAATTAATAATCCATTAAACAGATGTAACTATCAAGCATATCTAATGACTCAATAAAACGAGTTCACCAAAAAGTTAAACCACTACTAGGTTCAACATAAAGTTACCTCACTACAATTCTCTCACTCTTTAACAGAAAAGAAAACACTAGTCCTGTCCCACTGGCTCAAACGAGAAGAATCCTTATCTTCTTCAATCACTACATGAAAAGAATGATATCAACAAGGGTGAGCTCACAGCTCAACAAGAGAATACAACCATAGCTTAGATGCATTAACAATTTATATGATGAAATGACAAACAATTTATGCATATCATTTGAGTAAGTCTTTACCCACTTTTTTGTAAGTCTTTACTTATATTTTTGTCATGCCAATAGGGGTTTTACACAACTCATCCTAACGACCACGGGAATTCTTGGGGTCTCACACAACTTACTCTATCCCTTGGGTCCCAGACAATTCACCCATAAGAGAATGAGTTTCTTACACTACTCCTCTCAATTCTCTGTTTCTGGGTTGGTACTCTACAGTCTACACCACCCTGAAACCATTAGTGGGTTGCACACAATTTCACCCTATGATCCATTTATGAAGGTCTTACACAACTTACTTCACGAATGATCCTTACACATAGCCCATCATTCATGGAAGTCTTACACAACTCACTCCACGAATGATCCTTATACATGGTCCACCATTCATGGAGGTTTTACACAACTCACTCCACGTCCCACGAATTATCCTTACACATGGTCCACCATATCGATTATCACAACACCATAATATTAGAAGATGAATTCCTTATCATCATGCAAACATAGCAAAACATTAAATGACATACATTCAAAGTTATAACAGGCAAGATAATAATTCACAATTTAAATCTAGGTAGGCATAACATACTTTATTACAAAAAGGGTTTTAGCTGTGTTCCTACAACTGAAACCTTAGTTATAAATATCAAATTTTTATAACTCTAAAAATTCTCAAACTCTTCTAAGATAATGGGGTCACGGTTTCACAAATCCCTAAGAGCTTGAAAAAACCTTTTTATCCTAGTGAGTTTTGTAAAACCCTTACACTAGCATAAATGAGCAAGTTACCAACCAATTAGTTAGTAACTATTCGTTAAGTTTGTTAGCGGTATCTTTCAACCATATAACAAATTAACTAATAAGATATAGGTTAAGTTACGAACAATTTATTTAGTAACTAATTAGTTTAGTTTATCTTTCAACCATCTAATAAATTAACTAATGAGATATAAAGGAATCTCAACAAAACAATTTTCTCACACCCAAATCATATATACATTCAATTAAAGCATCTTAGACAAATTAATGTGAAAAAACTCATTTTTCCCTTTTTGATTATCGACTGAGGTTCTGACCCACAAAACTATTGATTTTGGAAAAAATTTCTTCACGAAAGTTGTAGATCTTTTCGAGTTCTTTGAAACGATGCAGTATAGGACCAAAATTGGATTTTATGATCACAAAGTTATGACCCGTATATCGAAACTAGGTAAATTTTCTCAATTAAACTCAATTCCAAAAATCCACAAAATGAAACAACAATAATCTCCGAGATCTCTCATCATGTTTTCATTCATAAAACCTAATATATTATTTTTTATCATATGTAAAATCATATATAACATTAATCATGATTTTCGAACAGAATTTATATCATTACTCAAACTATCAATCTTAATCATAGAATAATAACATGAATCTTCCATTATAACATAGTTAATAACATTGTAAGATCACAACACACTATATCTAAACTACAGAAATATTCACTTGCCTCAAAGTCAGATTTCGAGAAGAAAAGCAACAGGTTGATCGCTCTGGATAGATTAGATGTAACTCGAGAGGTCCAAAACTTCAATCTTGATTCCTCTACAAGCGTTCAACCAACCCCAATGCAGTGGATAGAGCTTTGGAAGCAGAGCAACCAACCCCAATGCTAGAACAAGAGGTACATCTTCCCAGTTTGTAGGGTCTAAAATCATTTGCTACAAGTGTGGGAAATGACATAAATCTTCTGATTGTTGGAAAGTGGCCAACAATTTGGCAGTTGAAAATAAAAAACTCATGCTAGACAATATGATGGCCAATTTGATGATAGTCTATGATGAAGGGTTGCTGAATTTTTAAGAAGACGAAGTGACATGTGATGATTAAACTCTTCCAAGCTTTGTGGTACGATGAACTATGCTAGCTCCTAAGGCTACAAAGACTGATTGGTTACGCAACAACATTTTCAGGACAAGGTGTTTGTCGAGAGGACGATTATGCAACGTTTTTTTATTGATGGTGGCAAATGCAAAAATTTAGTCTCCATAGAAATGGTGACCAAGTTGAATCTAAGGTCCAACCCCATCCCAAGTTATACCGTATAACCTGGTTCAAGAAGGCAAAGTTCAAGTAACTCTACAATGGTGCGTTATGTTTCAATTGGTAAAATTTACTTCGATAAAGTATTGTGTGATGTGGTGAAAATGGAGGTCTGCCATTTATTGTTGGGCCGGCCATGGCAATTTGATAGACAAAGTGTTCACCTTGGCGACAAGAACACCTAGGCCCTTTACAAAGATGGGGTGAAGTTATTCTTGCCCCATGAAAGATGAACTGATTCCCAAGTCCAAAGGGGTAGAGGGACAAACTTCTTTTGACTACTCAAAAATTCTTGGAAGAGTCCAAAGACAATGGAATGACCTATGTTTTAATGGTGAAAGAGATTTAAGGATGAGCAACGACCAACAATACCTGCTGAACTAGAGCCTTACTAAAAGAATTTGAGGAGGTAGTTTATGAAGAATTGCCTAATGGACTGCCCCCTATGAGAAGTATACAACACCATATCGGTTTGGTGCCTGGTGCTACTTGCTAGTCTACCTAACTTGCCGCATTACCAATTTAGCCCGAAGGAACATAGAATCTTCTCAGCTTCTATAGCAAGTAGAAGACATACTACACAAGGCATTTATTATAGAATCTATGAGCCCTTGCACGATACCAGCTTTGACTCCAAAAAAGACGGAACATTGAGAATGTGTTTGGACAACATTTCAATAAGCAACTAAGCAAGATAACCATTAAGTATCTTTTTCCAATACCACATGTAGATAATATGCTTGTATGTTATATGGCACACATATTTTCAAAGATCGACCTCAAGAATGGTTATCACCAATAAGAATCAGAGAATGTGATGAATGGAAGAATGCTTTTAAAACAAAAGGTTATACAAATGGATGGTGATACCCTTTGGTTTATCAAATGCACCAATAACTTCCATGTTTCTGATGAACCAAATTTTGAAACCGTCTTAACTAAAGAAACTCATTTGCAGTATCTAAGGAAAGTACTAGAGGTTCTATGTTGGGAAAAATTCAATGCTAACTTAAAAAAATGCCAGTTTATCATCGATTCATTGTTTTTTTTTTTTCGGATTATGTGATGAGTGCAGGTTGCATTCAAGTACATCAAAATAAAGTTGAAGCAAATTTAAAGTTGGGCTCACAACAACTACGGTTGGAGAAGTACGCAGTTTTCATAAATTAGTGATAATCTATTAGCGCTTCATAATGAAGAAGGGAAAGTTTGAGTGAACCAAAGAAACCGAAGATAGCTTCCAATTGATCAAGTAGAAGATGTGTACAACACCTATTCTTACTTTCTCTAATTTTGTCAAAGTATTTGAAGCTGAATGCGATGCTTCAAGTGTTGGAGTTGTTATTAGCCAAGAGGAGCGATCGGTGTCTTATTACAACAAGAAATCACATGAGGCGCGCAAGAGATATGACACTTATGATCAGGAGCTTTACGTCATTATTCAATCTAGGCATTATCTAATACAAAGAGAATTTGTTTTGTTCTCGGGTCATGAAGCTTTAAAGCATATCAAATTATCAACAGCTAGCAAAAGATAAATAGGAGAAATGCGCGATGGGTTTCTGATCTCCAAGAGTTTATATTTGTGTTAAGGCACAAGTTTGGAACCAATAACAAGGTCACCAGATGCGAACCATGTTGCTACAAAGCATGTCTACAACTATCGTTGGGTTTGATTCCTTCAAAGACTTGTATCCTACTAACACTTTCTTTAGTTAGATTTGGAAGGACTGTACCAAGGGAAAGTATCCTACATGCCAGATTCCTCTTCAAAGTCAATCATCTATGTGTACCAAATTGTTCACTACGGGAAAGTAACATCCTACATATGCATAGTGCCGCATTGGGAGGAGATTTTAGGCGAGACAAGACTTATGCTATGATAGAGAAAAAGTATTTATGGACAAGAATGAGATGGGATGTGTTTAAGCTTATTGAAAGATTCCAAACTTGTCAAGAATCTAAGGGACAAGTTCAAAACACAGTTTCTATACCCTGTTGCCCATTCTAACACCACCTTGGGAAGATGTTACTATGGATTTTTTTTGGACTACCGCGGACGCAAAGATTTATATTTAATTTTTGTGGTAGTTGATCAATTTTCTAAGATGGTGCATTTCATTAGTTCCAAGAAGACAATGGATGCTTCACATGTTGCTAATCTCTATTTTTGTCAAATTGTTCGTCTTCATGAGGTTCCAAAAACTATTACAGCTTACTGGAACTCAATAGTTAATCACATATTGGGAGGACTTTGTGGAAAAGGTTTGGTACAGGTCTACAGTACAACAGCACACACCATCCACAAATCAATGGACATACCGAAGTCATTAATCGAAGTTTGAGAAATTTGCTACAATGTTTGGTTGGAGAGAACCCAAAACAATGGTAATCAATTGTTGTATAAGCAGAGTTTGCCACTCAAAGAATAGAACTAGAGGAAGAAGTCCTTTTGAGATAGTGTATGGTAAACAACCAAATCATTATTATGATCTGGTTCCCTTGCCACATGTTGGAAAAAATAACATAAAGGGTGAGCACATAGTTGTCATCAAGGTTGTTAAATCGTAAAATTGTTTTATGACATATTCGATTCAAATCAGGATTCAAATCGAAAATCGGAAGATTCAATCCATTTTTAAAATATTGTTAAGAAAAATGCAAAAAAAAAAAACTTAATAAATCAGAAAAAGTGAATAATCCATTATCCAAAAAATTTCATTCATATCTATTGATAAAAGAAAGTAAAACATTTCATTGCATACACTATACAAAACGCGAATGAACTCCATAAAATGAAAAATAAACCCCCAATATCATCAAAGATAAATCAACAAAAGTAAACTCATATAGTTATGTTGTATGAGATCAAGTATCAATAGACTTGTACAATTAAAAAAAATATTAAAATAAATTATCAAGTTCTCCCAAAGTCCAACTCTGCAATTTCGTCATCTTTCTTCTTCTTCATTTATTCTATTTTCTCTTTTTTTTTCCTGTTTCACAGCAACAAAGAGAAACCCAAATAGGGGTTTTAGCATGTCCGTAACATGGGGTTTTTCCATTTCTTTTCTATTTTTAAAAGACATAAAGTACCTTTAGAAAATTGAAAGAATAATTTTTTTTTTAATATCGGTCCGTAACAGGGGTTTCGTGCTCGAATTGCAGGAATCACATGAATCGTACGATTTGAATCGTAAATTGAATGAGATTTACCCAATTAAGATTTTCACTTGCGATTTGAATCGTTTTGTTTAGGATTTGATTCAAATTTAGGATTTGAATCGCAAATCGCAACGTTTTAACAACCATGGTTGTCATGATCTTGTCGCAATGGAGTTGCATTAGAAGATTCAGATGAAGATTTAAGTAGCAAATGTCATATACAATGCTTATGGTGATAAAAGGAGGTTCCAAACATTTAAAGAAGGTGATATGGTTATGGTTTACTTGCGAAAGGAACGTATTTCATCCGACACATTCAAAACTCAGCAAGAGAGGAAGATTGGGCCAAACAAAATTCTCAAGAAAATCAATGATAATGCTTATGAAGTCGGCTTGCCAAGTCACTTGGGAATTGATATATATATATATATATATATATCACTATCATGGTCACGACAATGGCGATGAAGTTGCGAGCATACTTGCCTTGTAGACATTAAACAATTGGTGATGGTAATCATTTTATCACCGACTATCTAATTCGTTGGAAGGGTGATGATGAAGAGGATGGTACTTGGGCTGATCATGCATATTTGCACCATGGTTCAAAATATTGATATCAGACTATAAGTATCAGTAAGATTACGTATCGGTTCGATACACGTTGATACGCTAGAAAAAATTAAGATACACTTCGATACGCAAGAAAAAACTTGGATACATTGCATAAACTTATTTTAATGCAAATATAAACTGAAAACAAACTAAATGAAGTCCACCAACAACATGTATAACCATACATATGAGAATTAAAAATTTTATAATTAAAAAAAGGCGAGCATGCTGATAAACACGGATGAAAACACAAATAATAGTCACTTAACTAAGTTTAGGCAATACAATTTGGATATTAAAACCTAACATTCAATTAAATAAATAAGTATTGACTTACAATCATAAAGTAAATTACATACATGATACAAGTTCAAGACTGACCCATTAGATAGCCCTAAGGTCTTTGCTCGCCATAGCCGCTTGCTTCTTCTTTGCATTTTTCTCTTTCAAGTATGTCATCATTGCTTGGCTAATCTCTCAAGGGCACTTAGGGCAATAGTGGACGTTTGTCTTTATACCCACCAAATATTCTTTCAATCGAGTGATCCCACCACCTATAGACTGAAATTCACAGAAATTACATTTCGACGTATGCCTCATCCCATCTAAAGACTCCCCTTGTTGTCACCCTATATCTCTGATATGTTCTTTACCTTTACTTTTCCTTGGCGTCATCTCAAACCTATATAGAAAAAACAATGATCATTAAGATATAGCATTACATAGTACACAATTAAGTTATATATACTTATTTTAATGCAATACACAATCAAAAAATTATTTTTTGATTAAAATTTAAAAAAAAAATCAAAAATTTGGATTAGTACATAAATCTTATAGATCATGCATAGAGTTAACTCATTTCATTTTTTGAACCCTGGATTGAAGGTATTTTTCAAAATATTGAAAATTTTGGGATTTTTAGAATTAAAAAAATATTGGAAAATCGTCGATTTAAAAAAAAAAAAGATTTATGAATTTCTCATGAAATCAATAGATTTACTCATTTTGGGTTGATTACAACATATTTTCATGAATTTAAAAAACTAAAATCGACCTTCAAAATCTTGGGGAAACCCTTTCAATTCAAAATCAAGCGCAACACTTTTCGTTTTTCAACCTAAAATCGTCAATATGATTGTTTTAGGCCTAAAAATTGATAAGATGAAAAAATTTGGGTAAAAAAGGGTTATGTGGGTGTTTTGAAACACCCAGACGAGCCTCTCTCACGATTTTATGCATCTCAACTGATACTGTAAAAGTATCGGTCGATATTAAAAAAAGAAAGGCAGTTGGTGTATCGGTCCAATACCTGTTGGTTCATTGCAATTCCATGGACTGTAGAGTATTACTCATATCAGTGTACTGGAAAGGTGAAATTTTGGTACATTCCGGACCGGTACTTCTTGAAATTTTATACCATGATTTGCACATGATGGATCCTAAGGCTTTAGAAGCATATGATGTCAAAAAATGAGGTCGAGTTATGTCCAAGGAGGAATAACTGATGAGGAAGAAGAGAATATCTTAACTATCTGGAGGTAAGTTTAGTCTTATCCAGACCGTGGATAAGCAACTAGGCTGTTTGGGGACAAGCATATCCTTATTCAGATAGTAGATAGACAATTTTACCATTTGATGGAAGGAATATCCTAATCTGGATATTGGATTAGAGTAAGTTTTAGGTGTATCCCAATAATTCTTTAGTAGGAGTCAAAGAGTCATAAATGAGTTGTTTTTCCAAAATTTGCTTTGATTCCTAGGTGGGTAAGTTCAAAGTAAGTTGTGTAGGGAATTGGATGTTTGGGTCTAATAAATACTTTTGTTTCCAATGTATCTCATTATTATGGTGGTTGATTTAGAGGTTTATATAAAGGGTGTAAGTGGGTCATGAAGTTTAACTTGGTTCCAACGGTTATCAGAGTATTATCTAACTTTTCTTCAAGCTGCAAAGTGGTGACTTATTCTCTTAACTTCGTTAATGACGGGTCTCTTACTTTGAAATATAGGAAACACTTTGTTAATAGGTGGAAGAGCTCTATCTCTCCCTAGACTTTGCACACATGCCAACTTGAACTGAGGATCCAAACCTATCTCCTAATATTTCTCTTCCACATCCTTCAAGCAGCATAGCACAAAAGGCCACATGTGGTCAATCTCCTCCCACATATTCCTCAACGTGGCATAATACTCAGATTCAGACTTATCTTCCTGAACTAGGTTAGGAACATCATTTTACAATTGATAAGCCCAGTTCTAAGTTCTTCAATAAAGAATAAGTTAGCTTGCATCAATTAAGAAGTTGTCTGCCACTTGCCATATGCATAGTCACCAAGTATGGGTACGGGTATTAAATGACAATGATACGTTTGGGAAGTATAGGTTTTAAACGGTAAAACACGGGAAAAGTACGGGGAGTTAAAAATAATAAAAAATAATTATATATATATATATATATATAAACATAATACTAACTACTAAATATTTAACTCATAATTTAAGCTTACACAGTTGCAAAACGAAGGCAACCACACAAGATTTAAACCACACAGATGCAAAGGATAAGGAGGAATACCCCTCCCCAATATATACATAAACTGATTAACTCATATACCCTTAGACATGAAGCTCCCAAAAGCATCACAAGATGGTTTATGCGTTAAAAGAATTTTGCGTATGAAAAATGGGTGACTCTTGGGTAGAATTGAAGCTAATCTCTCCTAGTCCTAGCTAAGGAGATAAACCAGACATTGAAGGGGAATAACCCAAAAGAGAGAGAGAGAGAGAGAGAGAGAGAGAGAGAGAGAGAGAGACTTATCATTGCCGGAGAGAGGTTCCACCGGAGAGCAGCCGAGTGAGAGACGAGAGAGCTGAGACTTGAGACCAGAGCAAGAGACGAGGTATTGACGTTTTGCCCTAACACATCGTCTCGTAACTCTTAAAACACGTTTTAATTTTCTTCTTTTTTTGGTTAAAAAAGATTTATAATGCGTATAAAACGGAGAACGCGTTTAAAACACGTTTAAAACATATTTTAAAGTTTAAAACGACAAACACGTTTAAAACGGCGACCCCCTCTAAAAGTTTTAAACGCGTTTTAAACGGGTACTGTGTGACTATGGTCATATGTAGGGCATCTTCCTGCTGGTTCTTTAATCTTCTGGAAATGAACCAAGTTTACCTTGACCACAGATCGATATTCGCGCCAATTGGACCTATTCCAAGTAGTTATTATGTTCACTGTTGTGATAACCAAACTTGGGGAGTCATATGACACACTACCCCCAGAGGTATATGTGTGTGAGCTTGAGTTATTATCTTTCATCTCAGCCACAATTACAAATGTGGAATATACAATCCCCAACAACTTTGAAACATCCCCATGGTCAAACAATGACGTTCTACCTTAATAACAGTTCAAACAATTTAAGCAATCAAGATCAAACAATGATCTTCATCCCATGTAACATTACAATCAAACTTTCAGATACTAGAGATAAGCATTTTTGGAAGATGATGACAGAAATACCAGTTGTATCTTCATAATGCAGAAAATATCACAAAACAGTCCAAAATACCTTAATCATCACCTTTACTAGGGAGAAGGTACCACAACTTCTTCAAATCTTAGTTGTAATCTAAAAGCTAGGGTTTGGTTGAAATAATAAGGAGAAAGAAGAAGTGGAGAAAAAGAGAGAGAGCTTAATGACTCTCTAACTCATTATCTTATATATTCACCAACTAAGTATAAAATTACAAGTATACCCTCATAACTAACATGTATGGTATACCATATAGTATCCAACACTCTCCCTCAAGTTGGTCCAACGATATCACGCATGCCCAAATTGCTAACAATATTGTTAAACTAAACCCCCCCAATCCTTTGGTCAGGGCATCAGCTAGTTGGTCTGCCGTCTTCACAAAAGGAGTGCAAATGTCACCCGATCTCACATTCTCCTTGATGAAATGTCAATCAACCTCAATATGCTTTGTGCGATCATTTTGCACAGGGTTGTGAGCTATATTGGTTGCCACCTTGTTATCGCAGTATAGGCTCCTAGGGCCTTGAATTGGAAGACCAATCTCTGAGAGGAGCAATCGAATCCATAGAAGTTCACAGACTCCATGTGCCATCGCTCTAAACTCTGCCTCAGCGCTCGATCTTGTTACAATAGGTTGTTTCTTGCTTTGCCAAGTCACAAGGTTGCCACCAACAAAAGTAAAATAACCAGAAAATGGAGCGTCAATCTGTACCTGAGCCTGCCTAATTTGCATCAATATAAGCCTCAACCCGCAAGCTACAATGTTTAGCATACATCAGACCTTTCCAAGAGTGGACTTGAGGTACATGAGAATCATGTACACTGCCTCTAGATGCCCTGAGGTTGGGGCATGCATAAACCGACTTACTATACTCACAGCATATGCAATGTCAAGCCTGGTCAATGAGAAATAGATTAGTCTACTCACAAGTCTCTGATATCTACCTGCATCCATTAGACGCTCACCACTGATTTCATTAAGCTTATGGTTTACATCAATTGGAGTGTCACAGGGTTTACAGCTCATCATCCCAGTATCCTCAAGTCAAGGACATACATCATTTGTGAGACAAAAATACCTCCCTTAGATCCGGCAACCTCAATTTCTAGAAAATACTTCAACTGGGCTAAGTCCTTAATTTCAAACTCCGCCGCCAAATTACTCTTCAGCTTCCCAATTTCATCATAGTCATTCTCAGTCACCACAATGTCGCCCACGTACACGATGAAAGCAGTGACTTTCTGGTGGGATTGCTTGACAAATATTTTGTGATCTGCTTGGCTCTGATTGTAGCCATTCTTCAACATTGCAGTACAAAACTTCTCAAACCAAGCTTTTGGGGATTTCTTTAGTCCATACAATGCCTTTTTCAAGCTGCATAGTCTTCCCTTGGCTGAGGAACACATAAAGCTAGGGGGAGATGTCATATACACTTCTTCCTCCAAGTCACCATACAGGAAGGCGTTCTTCACATCCAACTGAAATAGGGGCCAATCTTTATTGGCCGCAGGGCCCGCAACTGACAACAACACTCTCACAGAGTTCATCTTGATTACTGGGGCAAAAGTCTCCTAGTAGTCTATCCCATGTGTCTGGGTGTATCCCTTAGCCACAAGTCTTGCTTTATATATGTCAATAGAGCCATCTAAATGGTACTTTACTGTGAACATCCACTTACACCCCACTGGTCTCTTTCCTCTAGGAAGGTCAACAACATCTCAAGTACAATTCTTCTCAAGGGCCCGCATCTCCTCTTCCATTGCCTCTTGCCACTCTGGTTTAGATAGTGCATCTACTACATTACGGGGAACAAACACAAAACACAGAGTCAAAGAAAAAGAGCGGTACAGAGGAGATAAAGTAGAATACGAAACAAAATTAGAGATAGGATAGTGAGTACAAGAGCGCACACACTTTCTGAATGCAATAGGAAGGTCAAGATTATCAATAGTTTCAGTGTTAGACAAAAGAATATTGGCTTCAACTGGTAGATCAGAGGAGACTTCTTAGAGGAACACATGAGGGGCTTCTTTCCTGCCTGTGTCCCTTATTTCATACACTCTCAAAACAGGGACAATCTCCCCCTATTTTTCATTACCACATGCACCATTAATACCAGTCTCCCCCTGTTTATCGCTACCACTAGTAGAAGGTGAAACAGGAACAGGAAGAACCAGAAACTCAGAAGACAATTCTTCATGACAACTCTCCCCCTGAAGAGGAGTTTCTTGGGCAGAGAAAAATGAGGTATACTAAAAAAAGGTAACATCCATGGAGACAAACACTAGACGGGAAGGGGGGTGATAACACCTGTACCCTTATGATGCAAAGCATACCAAGGATTACACTTGAGCACTTTGGGGTCAAGTTTCGTACGGGTAGGACGAGCCACGTGAACAAAAACAAACACAACCAAAGACTTTGGGAGGGATAGGAAACAAGCAAGCAAAAGGAGATAAGACATGAACTGGTATCTAAAAGTCTAAGATGCGAGATGACATTCGATTGATTAAAAGCACAATAGTTAAAAGGGCATTGGACCAAAAAACCTTAGGAACATTCATGGCAAACAATAGGGATCTAGTCACTTCCAATAGGTGATGGGTTGTTCTCTCAGCCACACTATTTTGTTCAGGGGTACCGGCACAAGTGGTCTGATGAATAATACCATGACTATCAAAGTATGAGGTGAGTTCTCCAGACATATATTCCCCTCCGTTATCAGATCTAAGAATTTTAATTTTAACATCAAACTGAGTAGTAATCATAGTATGGAATGACTTAAATACAGAGCATACCTCACTTTTAGATTTAAGGAGGTAAACCCAAGTAGAACAAGAAAATTCATCTACAAGGCTAACAAAGTAACATAAACCAGATAAAGAAGCAACTGAGGAAGGGCCCCAGACATTAGAGTGAACAACAACAAATGGTGAATTGCATTTATGATCATGAGAAGAATAAGAGGTTCTATAATGTTTTGCCAATTCACAAGTTTCACACTGAAATTAACTAACAGAACTAGAAAGAAACAATTGAGGGAATAAGCTCCTCCTGAGTAGTGATACTCCGAATGCTAGATGAGATCCGCTGGACGGGGGATGCAACATGGGATAAAGAGTCCAACAAATACAATCCTTCCTCCTCATAGCCAGTTCCAATTGTCCTATTCGTCTCCAAGTCTTGAAAAATACAGTGAGAGGAAAAAAAAGTAATGCTACAATTCAACGATTTAGTAATGTGACTAACAGAAAGGAGATTTAGGGTAAAATTGGTAACATGAAGAACAAAGGACAATGACATAGGAGTAACAAAAATATGGCTTTTACCAGCAATGGAAGAAAGCGTGCCATCGACAATTTAACCTTGTTCCTACCAGAGCAGATGAAGTAAGAAATAAAGAGAAGACATACTAGTCATATGATGTGATGCTATTGAATCAATGATCTAAGAGCGACTGGGTGTGGAGGCGGAGGCACTAAGGGCTGAGGCAGAAGTACCTGTGTGAGCAAATGAGGACGTCGTGCTAGATGAGGATTCTAATTGAGACATGAGACGCCTAAGATGCTCCATCTTTGCACGCTAAAAACTTTGGTTGTCTGAAGATGGTGCTAATTGTGCGACCACAATGCTCACACCTCAACCTGTCACGATCATCTCCAGGAACACCAGACTGACCACCTCTACAGGTTCCATGACCACAACCTCTGCCTCTGTGGGACACAGATGAGAGGGCAGATCTTTCCTGGGGAGGATGCTCAAGCATAGCACTACGGCTGCGCTTCTCTCTATGTAAGTATGCATACACCTCTGTGAGGGAAGGTAGTGGCTCCTTTCCCAAAATTTGAACTCGAACCTGCTCATAGTCATGGTTCAGTCCTGCCAACAGCTCAAATACTCGGCCGTCCTTAATGAACTTCCCGCTAACTACAGTATCCGCACTGCACTTTGCCTTAAAGGAGTGATAATGGTCCAACTCTTCCCACAACCACCGAAGAGTAGAATAGTACGTGAACAACTGTGTATCACCCTATCTTAACTGAGAAATGTTGTTGTACCTCATAAGCTTTAGTTGTGATACCAACCTCTGAGTGGGTCTGAGTGAAAACATCCCAAATCTCCTTAGCAGTGGAGATGAACAAGTAGTTACGCTAATGTCCGACTGCATTGAATGGAGGATCCAAGACACGATGGTGGCATTCTTTGCATCCCACTTCGCAAAGGATGAATCAGTGGAGTCAGGCATAGGAGCAATACTGGTCAAGTAGCCCATCTTTTCTTTTCCTTTCACGTAAATCTTAGCCGACTGTGACCACGCCAAAAAATTATTTCCATTCTGTAGTAATCTGAAGGTTTGGGGCATCACCATGCCCTAGGTTCGGGGTTCCAACATTGCTCACAGGAACAATAGGGGTTTGACTAATCTTGGAATCTCCCATATTTCGATTTCAAACCACTTCCATAAGGTAGACAGCAAAAAAACGTTCCTAGGAGGGGGGATCCTTCACCACAAAAACCAAATTTTGCATTGGAAAAGGAGGCACGGCCAAACTGTAATTGTTTCGGAATTTTTTTTGTATTTACTGAAAAACATCATAGAAACTCCGATACTTCTCCAAATTTGATGAACTAGGGCTCAAAAAACTCAGGTTAAAAGAACCCTATCAAACCTTACCTTCAAAACCAAGGTTCATACCCTCTGGTCCGTACGGCTGACGTTAGTCGTACGAACGGTGATGCTACTAGGAGCTTGCTCCTTCAGTTGACTGGTTTGGAATTAAAAAGGTCCCTTTGATCTT
The DNA here is from genome assembly GCA_015143295.1 of Tetracentron sinense. Lineage (NCBI taxonomy): Eukaryota > Viridiplantae > Streptophyta > Magnoliopsida > Trochodendrales > Trochodendraceae > Tetracentron > Tetracentron sinense. Next base: position 68,199 of record CM026551.1, read on the forward strand.
ATGTTGTGCTCTGATACCAAGTTGTAATCTAAAAGCTAGGGTTTGGATGAAATAAGAGAGAGAGAAGAAGAGAAGTGGAGAAAGAGAGAGCTTAAGGACTCTCTCTAACTCATTATCTTATATATTCACCGAGTACAAAATTACAAGTATACCCTCATAACTAACATGTATAGTATACCATATAGTATCCAACAATCTTCACCCAATTAATTAAAGTAACTTCCAATTAATTCATAATGTGAACATGACCAGGTTTGTGATGATCTCTACCAGACACACAACACAGAGAAAGAGAAAAAGATAACTCCCGATTGATTAAAAACTCCAAAACTGGTCATTTTTCCCTAAACCATATTTCGATTTCAAACACACATTAATGTCTTCGTCATTAAAATTCCTGATAAGATCTTCAAGGGGATATCTTCCTCATCTACATTGGATTTGACCTTTTTAATTTATTTATTGGAACACCGCCTAGAGAGGATGGGGAGTTTGGCCGACCCCAACATTGGATCTGACTGTCGTACGATCTGCAGATGTTTTCCATATGGCCTGCTGATGTCAGCACTCCCTTGCTTAAAAAAAACGGTGTGTTGGGCCTCTGGGAGATTTTTTGTTCTCGCACTGATACTAAGTTGGGATGCTTGATGAGTGATCTATAGGGTTTGAGAAGAAAGAAGAAAGAAAAGAAAAAAAAAGTATTTTGAGAGAGTGTTCAATCTTACTTGGATCGCTAATAAAGAGAAAGATTAAGCAAGTACCAAAATATAAAAACCTACACAAAACACAAAAGTAGCCATTAAATGTCTCTCATTACACTAAACATTTAGATACTTATAGATTATCAACATCACTTTAGTTACCTTAAGAGAAGGTCCAATTAATCCTACTTGAATCGACATCCTATTATTACTAATCACTAATGATGAGGAGAAAGACTAAATCCTTACAAGTACCAAAACATACAACCCCTATAGACACAAAACTCAAAAGTAGCCATAAAATGTCTCTCTATGGTTGAGGAGAAAGACTAAATCCTCACAAGTACCAAAACATAGAACCCCTACACACAAAACTCAAAAGTAGCCATAAAAGGTCTTTCTCTACATCATAGTTACAAAGTTCTCCACTTTTTTTCAAGAAGTCCTGAATTATACCCAGCTTTTTCATCGAACAATTAATTCATGAAATATCACGAATTTTGGAAAAAAAAAAAGTGGCCTTTTCAAAATGTCGTCAATTTCGCGAATTAAACATGGATTATTCACGACTTTTTGAAAAAGTTCCGATTAAATTTCTAATATTTGGAATATATTTGTTTATAATTAGTTATCTTATTTATATTTTTTTCATATCTTGCCCGACTTTTTCCCAATTTATTTCTGAATTTCTGAAATTGTTGATTTTTTCCGAACTTTTCCCTAGATGAATAATTACCGAACCTCGATTTGGTAACCAACATCACTTCAGTTATCTTCTTCACTATTGAATTATTGCCGTTTAAATGTAATTAGTTCATGGTTAGAAAGTTTAGATTAGAGTACAAAGTGAGGTGTCTCGAAAAACCATCGATTTTCTTTTCCTTTCTTTACATAACTGTAGCCAGCCCCCTCCCTCGATTTTTTTCCCAAATCTTTATGTATAAATTCTTTTTTAAATACATTGTAAATTTTATATATAGTGCCCCCCCCCCCCCCCCCAAAAAAAAAAAAAAAAATTGAATTTTTTTTATATTTATAATATAAGGGATTGATTCTTTATGTGTCCCTTTTAACCCTTGTTAAGATTTATTATTTTAGGAGTTAATTTTTTAAAACAAAAACCAAGGGTAGATGTATAAATCCTAGAGGTGAGTGAATCTTAACCACACTTAATGGGTGTTAAAACATGGTTGTTAAATCCTTGCGATTTGTGATTCAAATCCCAAACAAAATGATTTAAATCGAAGGTCAAAATCTAAATTAGATAAATCTCATTTGATTTGCGATTCAGATTACGATTTGCGATTCAAATTGTACGATTCACGCGATTCTGGAGATTTGAGCACGAAACCCTTTTTACAGACCAATACTTAAAAAATATTTTTTATTTTTTTGATTTTCTAAAGATACTCTATGTCTTTTAAGAAGAGAGAAGACACTGGAAAACCCCTATTACGGATATGTCAAAACCCTTATTTGGGTTTTCTTTATGTTGCTAACATGATTTGAAACAGGAAAAAAGAGAAAAAAAAAAAACTGGAAAACCCTTATTACGGATATGTCAAAACCCTTATTTGGGTTTTCTTTATGTTGCTAACATGCTTTGAAACAGGAAAAAAAAAAAAAAAAGAGAAGAAAGGAGGAAGAAGAAAGATGATGAAGTTGGATTTCAGGAAAACTAGATAGTTTATTTTATTAGTCTGTTTAATTATACAAGTCTTGATACTTGATCTCATACAATATGATTATATGAGTTTACTTTTGTTGATTTATGTTTAATGATATTGTTTTTTTTTCATTTTATGGAGTTTGTTCTCGTTTTTTATAGTGTATGCAATGGAATGTTCATTACTTTCTTTATCAATAAAAATAGATATGAATGGAATCTTTTGGATACTAGATTATTCTATTTTCCTGATTTATTAAGTAATTTTTTTAAAATTATTTTTTAAAAAAACTGGATTGAATCTTATGATTTACGATTTGAATAAAATTGGTCCTAAAACGATTTTACGATTCAATTACAATTTAACAACACTTAAAAGGGACGCGTAAAGCAGGCGAGGCGCGCGTTCCACTAAACACAGAGTGCATGTGGGAAAAATCAATCTCCATAATATAAAAATATATTAATATTAGAGTAGTGATTAGCCCACCCTGCATTTGTCTACTTAATCAAATGCCTTCTCATTTCATCCCCTTTAACTATGGTTAAGCTTAACAACTTAAATTTATCAATATTTTTTTCTAAAAAACAAGATGGGAGGGATGAACTTAGGGTTGAGTGAATCTTAACCACAGTTGGTGGGTATTAAGAATGGGGGAAGGAACCAATGAAGACCGACATTTTGTTACATCGTGGAAATGCGCGTTAAACATTTTCCTTAATTTTATTTATTTAATGCCTCTATTAAGAGGGAGAGCCTGTGTTTTTCTTGTTTTTAGACCTCTTTTTGGAATGCAACATTAACGAATTTTATGACCACGATAGACCCATCAATCAAAAGAAAACATTCCTTGGGGGCTATGCCCCTAAACCCCCAAGACCCCATACCACCAATCAGGGGTGGAGCCAGAATTCTCTTGTAGGGGGGCTAACAATGGGGGTTTGGGGGCTATGGCCCCGAAATTTTTTTGGGGGACCAAGTTCATGGGACATCGCCTCTGTTTGTGTCCGTTTTGTAAAGAAAATCTTTTTTTCTCAAAAATTCAGGGGGAGGGGGGGGGGGGCTATAGCTCCCCGTTCTCCGGCTCCGCCCCTTTCCTAGGCTACACCCTTATTATTGCTATAGTAAAAAAAAAAATTCAAAATTTCAGTGGGTGTTGAAGAATCAGACATATCAACTTGTCAGAGTACACAAGTTATAACACATAGCGGAAACAAAATGGAAACAGTTTATAATAAAATACTCCTATCATTTGGTTCAAGTCTGAACCAACAGAACATGCCAAAAAGGATGGAGTGGACAAGTCCCACTCTCAATACCATCAAAATATAAGTATACTTTCTCTCACTCTCTCAACAGAAATCAAAATTAGGTCACCTATCTATTGCCCTCTCATCCTGGTAATGATCCATGGTAGGCTCCGGCTCGTAGTATTCTTCCTCTATCCAAGGCTCCGTACCACAGACATCGAAAGTGATATGTGCACCTCCCGAAGTCAATAGTCAGCTGAGCATGGAATACTCAGTGATATGCAAACTACTAGCTAACAGTGAGATAATAATAACATGGAGCATGCAAGACATAGAGCCATGGAGCATAGAAATCCGTCAAAACCCGTACCAATTCCAAAACTGTTTCCTTATGAGTTCTTATGAAGTCCAAAACCATACGAGTCTTATGAGCGTATGAAAATCAAGTCTTATGAGTTCTTTGAATTCCTTAAAGTTCTTATGAGATCCTTAAAGTTCTTATGAGTTCTTGTGAGCCGTGAAATCTTAGAGCACTTATGATGAGGATCTTATGAGTTCTTGTGAGCCAGAGGTTAGTACCCGCACAACCCTGGGCTACCAACCTCCTTGATTCTTGTGAGATTTCTTATGAGCATTAACTTAGAGCCAGACCTTAGCACCCGTGAAAAGACTTAGAGCCGGGCATGTAAATACCCTTCATCGAATACATAGAAGTTGGCTGCCAAGATCCTTGATTTCTTATGAGATTTCTTAGAGCCAGGCATGATATATCCTTGGATATACCCTACCCTTGACCAACCCGATGTTTGGCTTTATCAATGCTTATGAGTTTGGTAGCTTATGATGTGGCTCCGCCAGTGCCACCAATCCCTGACTATAGCATAATCCTTTATTTCCTAGGGTTGCCAAGCTAAACATAGTATCAAATGTATAGTGTTCTTATTTGTGATCCCAAAAAGCCACAGGCCCACAACAACAATCTTGAAGTAGGAAAGATATATATATATATATATATTTTTTTTTTGAAAAAAAAAAAAAAAAAAAAAAAAAAGTCACCCAGTGGGGCTGTGGGGGTATTAATTATCTCTTCCTTTTTTTTGGTTAAAGAGGTAATCTAAACCATAATTAACAAACACCCGTATTATGCCATATAGTACCCGTATAATACTTTTAGGGGGGGTCGCCATTTAAAACGGCATACTTTTTCGTGTTACGTATTATACACGTATTGTCGTATAATACCCATTAATAAGCGAATTACGTATTAAACGCGTACAATACATGTATTTTTGCCATACTTTTATTGTATTAAACGCATATTCCGTATTAAATGATTGTTATTAGTTAATATCATGACTTTTATTTATTTTTAATTTTTTAATTAATTTTCCCTTACTTTTGCCATGTTTATGCCGTATAACACCTGTGCTTCCCGAACGGATCATTGCCATATCATACTCGTACCCGTACTTGGTAATTTTGATCTAAACACACGCACACGATCAGACCTAAGGTAACCGCTAGGGTGCCATAAGGGTATTCATTATCTCTTCCTTTATGTATTTTAGAATTGAAGTAGCAACACTTGCTTCCTGGCGGGGTTCTCATTGTACACGTGTTCCTAATAAGAATGATTGTTTTCTCTAGTTTCGATAAAAAACGATATGCATAGCTGATCCATGAAAGATTTCATATAAATTTAACCCTCAATTATTTTGCAGTCGAGCGTCTAACATTTGAGGAGTTCTTCAATCACAAGTTTATGGCAGAGCCAAGGTAACATTCTAAATTTAAACTTTTAACTAGCCATTTCTTTTTTTTAGAGCATTTGGAGTTTCATACTTGAGCAATCATCCGTAACATTGTTGTTTGATTTTTCTTCTTCTCTATAAATCAAGATGAAGTAAACTTCATAAAACAATGAATTCACGTAATCACAATCTGTAGGATGACCGTGGATCTTGAGCAGTCGTCTGTACTTCCTGAAACAAAACCTCTGATAGAGCAGTTTGAGCTCTTAACAGATGACAAAATACCATTTGTCTCTGATAAGAGGCCTCAATTGCATTCAGGGCATCCATTCAATTTATCTACCTGTAACCCAAAGTTGACTTCTTCGTCCGCACATGATACCAAGAACAAAATATTACCTCGAAAAGATCCCAATGGCAAAACATCATCATCCAGCGCTACAGAAGGTGTCCATGGATTTATGCCAAATATGACTTGTGATAGCCTAAGGAAATCTGTACATGGTGACCTTTCCAAGTCATCAGATCTGCGGAGCATGAAAACTAGAACTGTGGACGGGCAGATTTTTAGCATTAGTTCCTCAGGAGGTCAGTTTGTACTTTCTAGTTAGTTGTGCCATGCTGTTAAGATCAAATTGTATTTGACCATGATTCTTTTGGCATATTTATCCAGTTGCTGATTCACTGGAGTCCATTGAAAAAGAATATGTTCTTGTTAATGCTCATTTTGCTTCGATGGAGACTCCCTCTTCTTCGCTTGAGACATCTATGCAATATAATTCCGCAGACAGTGGTTCTAATTGCCCCCAAAAGAAGACTGGCAAGGACATAGTTGTTGCAATAGAAACCGGGAAGCTGGCTGCAAATTCTGTTCGTGGTGCAGAAAGCCGAGGAAGCCATGTATCTGCTGCATTAGCAGCATCACATGCATCAACCTCATCAAGGGAAGCACAAGGACTATCTCCACTGCATCCTTCAACTAGGCTACTGTTGTTACATCAGTATGTTTGTGTTATTTCACAACTAGCGCAAGAAAAGGCAAGTCATTGAAAGTATTTTACTGCATAGTATGTTGTTCCAGGCGCATGCTATTAGTAATTGAATCCAATGGAAAGATTCATGACATCATATATTAAAATTCAATGCCAAGACATCATACTTCTAGCTGTTATATTTCACTTGTTTGCGCTAGGAATCTTTTTGAATAAATTGTGAAAGCTATATGCTCTATCTAAGAGGGGTGTGCTACATGAGTGCTCTAGATAAAAAATTGTCGAGTATCAGGGGCAGGGGCCTTCAGATACGCGAATACTACATAACAGTTGAATTTTGGCTGAAAAAGAAGCAATGAAAATAACTTGAGACTTTGTCCTAAAATATGTCAGCCTAGACTTTTTCAGCAATGAAAATAACTTAAGTCCTTAAATATGTTAGCCTAGACCACCTGGTGGCTGGAACGGACAGAAATCTGGTCCGTAAGATGGCACTTGTTTGTTTATTTTTCTTTTTGTGTTACCAAATACTACAAGTTAGCTACATGATTTTGTCACTCTTTAAGAAGTTCCTTCATATTTAAGAAGTTGAGTTACTAATGCCACCTTTAGAAGACTAAAATGAGTTGATACATTGGGGTGATATCTAAAGAAGCTGTGATTCTTGAATATATGCAGCTTAATGCAGGTATGCTTCTTGAATCATTTTCAGTTGAACTGGTAGCTTTAGCGCTATTGAAGGAAGCTGTCTGCGTGTGCCGCTCTTGGGTAGCCTCTACTACAGGGGGAGATTACCCTGGAAGCTGTTCAGCCAAGGAATCTACACCTGATCAGGAAGGTGCCTGCTTGCTTCCAAACTCTGAAGAGGGTATAGACTTTAGCAGACCTTTGTCTGTTTCCTTGTGGGCTGAGAGAGGATTTATAGTTGCATGTGATCGGGCAGAGAAGAAATCAAATTATCTCTGGGATATGGACGGTTAGGCTTCTGATTGTTGATGTTCCGACTTAATGCTTGCTGGTTAATTGCTTATTACAGTGGGGTTTTGCATTCCACTAAGGCCATGATCATATATATTTCAGGTAGTGCTAAGATGCCTGATTGCATTGAAATTATATTCCAAACAGCTCTGGCAGCTGGGAGAAGTGGTGCTGTAAGTGGACCATTTTTTTTTGTGTTGCCATTACCTTGCTTCTCTTATTTCTCCTTAAAATTTATTAGACCTGATTTAATGCTTGCTTAACAAGGTCTCTTCCTTTTGTTTCAGGTGGAGGAGCTAATGGGAAACAGGAGCAGTGCAGATGTGTTGTACTCGAAAGCAACACTTATGCTTTCGTTTATTTTGGGGGAGGCAACGTCACTGCCACTTCATCCACCATTCACATTAGCTATTGCTGATCAGCAGCGAATCCATAGATATATTATCAACTTAAAGGCCCGTCAGACACAGTCCCAGTTGTCACAACCATCTCCTAAACAAACCTTGGGCTTTCCCACCAAGTAAATATGATTCAGCTTGTGCAGCAATCTTCAGAAGACTCAAACTATCAAACATGAGGAAACCCAACTTACATGAAATGCCGTGAACCTTGAAATTTTGGTCAGATATGGTATGCACTTTGCAAACTTTGTTTAGAGGTGGCATGAACAGCAACATTGACATAGCTAATACAGAGTATATAATGGACTACTGACAATCTAGATAAGCCGACTCTTTACTGTATAGGGTTTTGTTGTGAATAAGATTTTCTATTCTTTAATTGGCAATTATTGTAAATCTGAATTGAAATTGTGACTTGTACAGTCCATTGTCAATAGCAAGTAATTTGAGTTCGAAATCTCAGGTGGGCATAGTAGGATGGAGCATATTAATATCATTGTATCTTATACTTATTCTCCTTGTCATGAAGCATGCTAGCCTCTAGAAACTTGTGTTGGCTCATGAAAGGGGTTATTTTGTGGCTCTCTTTCAATAGCCGCTATAATTTGCAGGAGCTACGATCACCTGAAATCCCTGTAGAGGTCTATTTCAATGGTCCAAATGCTATGAATGACCTTTACAGATGGAATATTGTATGTATAATGTGTTTTCCAACATTTTCAGAGCTAAGATTATGGTGCCAGATTTTCGTACCCAAAGTCTTGGAAATGATAAATCCTTCGCATTTATACAATCTGATTCCAGATTGTTTTAATGTAATCTACTTTCACTAGAAAATTCAAATTTTTGATGGCAGATTGCCTCTTTACCAAAATGAGGTTGTAGACTTGGAACCCTATTTTCGCCATTTTTAATCCTCATCTAGTGCCCCCTGGTTTCAAACTTGTACTGTTTGTTTTCAAAAAGTAGCCATCACCCCTCACAAGTCACAACTATTTTAGAACTTAGAACAATTTATTGTTTTTCAAAATCCACAAATTTGATCTTCTATTCCATCCCCAAATTATACAGGCTTTCTCCACTCACAAGTACCATATAAATCATGAGGAGACAAACCTATTAACGTGGTATTCATCAATTACTAAAGACATATTTGTGAAGAAGAGAAACAGCCCAGCTAACCAAACCCCTGACAACAGATGAAAAAAAACACAAAGCTGCATATAACTGATTTTCTTAAATGGTATTTAGTAGTACGGTATTCCCTTTGATATTTCCCAGTCCTTGTACCTGGAAGGCTCCTCTTAGCTACCTTTTTTCTTTTCTTAATAAGATCTTGCCACTATTTATTTAATTGAAGAACTGGCTCTAGTGTCTTGGTGCAACAACTATATATGGACATTGTCTCGGATAGATCATTCCCACACGTATATTTCTGAGAATAATTGTGGATTTCAAAATTGTGATTCTCATATAGATTTGAGAAAGTTTTAAGCATCTTCTACTTTTCATCCTATTTCTTAGTTAATTTCCTGTCAAGGGTTGGTCTCTATTTCTAGTTTAGAAGAACTAAAGATTGGGAAGACTTCATCCTTGGTCGCAGTCAAGACATAATTAGGAGAATGGATGCCCTCACAAAGAGTCAAGCAGGGACCTGGTCCATCTACAAGAAAAATAAGGGTCACCCAGATGAATCTTTAGATAACTGGGAGCCTGAGAGAAGAACATGATCCAATGGAAGGAAAGCTACAGCAGTTTAATCTCAAGATCCACATTAATGTCAGACACCATCGAATCACAATACATATTTTGACTCGCCAGACTCAGTTGGCAGGGTACATGGATAAATTCTACTGGTCTTTGAATTTCAATTAGCAAACGCATAGTGATTGACTGGCAGTAAATAGTGCTTGAGGTGGGGAATAAATATACAGAGATTAACGGTTCTTCAGGACATAAGTACATTTATATATGGGCATGATAATTTTACTGTAGGTTAGAAGCTTATGTGAAAAATGTGAACATGGCTACAATCTCATTATCTTCAGAACCCAAGAGGGGTCACCTCATCTCCACTACTTCTCTTGATTTTCTTCAGCTCCCGATTATATCCTTGTAAGTGTCTTTGATTTTCTTCAACAAAACTTCCCTGAAATTTTATTCACCTCGCACCAGAAATTTTACTCTAGGTTAGAAGTTTATTGATCACCGAAATTTGACATAAATGTCACCTCATTAGTTCGCAATTTCTACTGTTAAGCTAACCGATGCTTACCTGTCTGGCTTGAAAAGCAGGTTTTTGTACGCAAACCACTGCAAAGATGGCAAGATACAAAGCTTGTATTATTAGTCTGAAACAAATGAAGCTCATGGCTAGTCTTCTCTAGGTAAGGTGTACATATTAATAGGGGGTCAGGTACCTCATTGATCAAACAGTTCAAAACAATGAGAATGGAGGTAGATTAGATGGGTAACATTGTTTGCACATTCATGATTTTTGAAGATGACATACACAGGAGTTCGATAGTAAGTTACTATCTAGCTACTTACCCCTGAATAACCAATTCCCACGAGCTCAAGAACGCCTGGGACTAAGGGAAGCCTATCAATTGCCTGCAATAGTAGAACCCATCTCTTTAACAACCTTCTCTTAAGTAATTAATTATGAAAAACAATATGTAATATGCGTGTCCCAATTGAAATCGAAGATTGATATCAGGAAACATGATGATCAGGTAAGTAATCTAAGGTGCATTGGTGTTCCTTACCGAGATCATCCCAGTGGAGCCCCAGAGTGCAACTACACCAGCAAATGCAAGAGAAGTCACGGCATATTTGTCTTCAAGTTTATCCCACTGTACATTCAAGGTCAATCGATTACTGCCAATTCTTGATATGATCTCCTCCCTCCAAAAGAAAAGAGAAAATCAATATAAGAAAGATAAATCCTTACTGCTTCTTGAACTGTTTTCACAATCTCTGGCAGCTCGGTTGCCACAGCCTCAGCTGGTGCTTCTCCGGTGGCCATGGCAACGACATTACGGGAAATCTTACGGCCTGAAATCATGAAGATCAATTAACAGCTGTAACATATCCTCGATATAATTTGTGATTTCCTTAAGAAAATCAAGCAAAGTGTAGAGTGTAATAAGTGAAGGTATGCGAGATTTGCAGCGAAAAAATTAATCTCTTGGATCCGATCAATAAAATGAGATACGAAGGTAAAGCAAAGGCCTCATGGAAGAGTATGATCTAAGTTGAGCTAGGATTTCTCCACAATGAGATTTCATACAAAACTTGGGTCTGTGGTTGATCACACTTGAGCAAAACTCAAGTGACACAGGGAATATTATCAAGAGAGACAAAATCTTTCACACAAATGGAAAGTCTCCACTTTTGCTTTCTTGGTTGCATTTTTTCCTCCTTAGTCAAGGGGATTTATACACCATCAAAGAGAGAGTCGTTAGACTCCTCCATAATTATTCCCTTATATCAAGCAATTAGAATCTGGATCAATGGTCCAGATTCAACCACATTTACCATAGCTCCCTTAGATCAAGTAACGGCTTTTAACGGCTCTTTGGAGTCTTAATGGCTTGGTCAAACTAGCTGTTAAGCCTTTGACTAAGATCCAACGGTCACCCTTCACCAAGATACCCAGTCTGGCTTAGAGATGATCCAACACTCCATATCTCACAATATCAATCATGATTCTATGCACATGAATGCATCAAGATTAAAATAAGATAGATACCATATAATACATTTAAAAACATGATCATACATATGCGGTGATGTGATGTGCATGAGTGTGAATATGCATGACGAAATTCACTTGAAGATTTTATCCATCAATCATAGCCGTACGATCGAGGGATTATAGCCACCCGATCTCAATATCTAACAATAAGTCGCGTATACATACAATAAGCAGTAGACTTGGAGGTGTCACGACCCTGCGGGCGGTTTGGAGATGGCAGCAGGGGCGGAGAGAGTGCTGGGAGGCTGACACATTGTGGTGAAGCTGCCGGCGATTGGCCGATGAGGGTTGACGAAGGGGAGACAGAAAGTGTGGTAGAGGTTGAGGCCATGGCTTCAGAACCTCTATCTCTAAGATATTTATTTTTCCTTAGAGAGAGAGATTCTTGTGAGGCCTGTTGAAGGAGAAGGTGGAGATCAAATGTAGGAAATAATATGAGGAGTCTCTCTTCAGTCCTCGGAGATAATTCTGAGATGTAGAGATCCTCGTTGTCCCAAGTCTGGAGGTGCATGACCACTCGTTCCTTCTATCTGGATGGATAAGACTTTTAAAGGCATTCCATTGTATGGACTGCTACAGCTACAGGTGGATCCGTTTTGTGTGAATAGCCTTGCTTTCGTTATCCTTCTCATCATATTCTAGGTGCAGTATCTCCACGCGTGTGGTAAATTTTTCATTGGAAACTTGTCCAACTGAAAACGATTTGTCATTGAAAATCCTCTATTCAATATTTTTTGAACATTTATTTAATCATTTGAGTGAAAATAAATGAAATAAGTGATTAAAAGAATACATATCTGACAAAAGAAAGGAACAATTGCCGGAGGTTGAATGGAACGGATACCGGAGTTTGAATGAAATGGATGTCGGAGGTGGAACGGAACGGAACCTTTGCAGGAGAAAATATGCAAAGGTTCCGTTCCGTTCCACCTCCGATATCCATTTCGTTCAAATTCCGATATCCGTTCTATTCAACCTCCGGCAATTGTTCCCTTCTTTTGTCAGATATGTTTTTTTTTTTATCTCTTATTTCATTTATTTTCACTCAAATGATTAAACAAATGCTCAGAATATTGAATAGAGGATTTTCAATGACAAATCTTTTCAGTTGGACAAGTTTCCAATGACAAATTTACCACACACGTGGAGATAATATAGTGGTTGCTAGAAGAAGAAACAAAGAGGGTTAGGAATTATGTTCAAAATAGAAACGCGCAAAGAGAGATGAAGTGATTTTTTCAGTAAAAATAGGAGTTTTGATCACGGTTATTATTCTCAGTGTGATCCATTTTACTATATCATTAGTGTTTTTATTGTAACTATGATCGTAACTCTAAAATAATTAATTAAGTTCATATTTTGTAGTTGAAAAGATAACTCTTACAATCACCGTCAATAATAAAACATGATTGTTACTTTTATAAAATCACTGTTAATTTTATAACTGTGATCGTAACTCAAAAAATAATTAACTGAAGTTAGACGAAACCTCAGTTCTTACAATCACGGTAAAGATAATAACCATGATATATATATTTAACTGTGATTTAATAAAATAGTTTTATTAGGGTAAAATAATAATCGTGAGCTTATATTTCCCGCAACAAATACTTATTACCGTTTCTATTAAAGCCGTGATGGAAATGCCCATCAAAAATTTTCCGCCATCTTTGCCACAATTTATAAGGAATTCTATCACCGTTCTAATGTACACCGTCATTGTTCTTGTAAATGCAACTGTGATGAATGAACATATTTGTAGTAGTGTTATTAGTTTCCTGAGCCCAAAGAAGAGGAAAACATTGTGATCCGAATATTCGTAGAGTATAATAGTCAGGCAACCTGTTAAAAACTAATTGGTATGGTGATTTCATCCCAAGTTTGACTGAGGGCACTCTATTAATGAGATACACAGCTCTACTGAAAGCATCAAACTAATATCTCTTTGGGACCTTACTGTGAAACATCATAGTTGTGGCCTAATTCTACAATGTTACAATGCTTTCCACGTTCTGCTACACCATTTTGCTCAGGTGTAGTAGGGCATGAAATTTGGTGAATAATTCTTATGGATGCAAGATAGGTCCCAAATTCTTTGCTTGTAAATTCTCCCCTTCCATCACTTTAAAAAGGTTTAATTTTTTTTTCTTCTCAAATTTTCTTTCAACCATGGCTTGAAATCTTTTAAAATGGAGGAAAATTTCAGATTTCTTCTTCGCCGGATATATCCAAGTGAACTGATAATATTCATCCACAAACACAATATAATAAACAAATCCTTGATTAGATACAACAGCTGCATGAACCCATTGATCAAAATGAATTTTAAATGAAGGATATGATTTATTTATTAAGCTGACCACTACTACACTACTACACACAGAGTGTGCTTTATTCTATGATTCTAGTTTAATTAATTTTTCTAAAAACAAAAAGTTAACCACTTTATTTTGGGGGTGACCACGCCGCTGATGTCAAACATCCTCTAAAGTCGTCCTATTGCGAATAGTGAAAAGAGCTATTTTCCCATCTTCATGAGCATAAATGCCTCCTCTTTTATTCCCGCTGGCTAGAAGCCTCTCTGTTCTCTTTCCTTAATAAAAAAAACTAATGGATGAGAACTCAAACTTGCAAGAAAAATCCTTGGTAAGTTGCCTAACAAATAATAAATTTTTCTTCAAGTCGGGTACAAGGAGAACATTAGGAATTGAGGAAATATGAGATCCAAGATCAATTTTTGCATCACCCATATGATAAACGACTAACTGAGATCATCTCCTATCATAAAAGAATCTGAACCAGAATAAGGACGAATGTTAGTCAGCTTATGAGGGTCTTAATGTGTGCAGATGATCCAAAGTCTACATACCAGTTTTGATCAGTTGGATCTGTTGGGTTTTGATTGTGTTATTTCAAAATTCAAACCATTTGTAACAGTTGGAATTTAATTTGATTATCAAAACGTTTTTCAAAATAAAATCTGTTTCAATTCCAGATTTATTGCCTTCATTAATTATTTGACTGTTACAGTCGTTATTTCTATACTAGCTGTTACAAATTTTGGAGTCTATATAAGGGAGTTCCTCCTTCAACTTTTTTACACAGCAAGAGCAACCTCCTCTTTTCTCTCTCTCCTTTTTCTTTCCTGTAATTTTCAGTCCTTGGAGCATAACTGAGTTGTTCGGTTTTGCTTGCATTGCGAGTGCACGCTTGCAAGCTATTTTGATTGTTGTACCCTGGAGGATAGACCGCCATCAACCTGCTGCACCGAGGAACCATCTCAGAGGGGTGCGATCTGTTCTTAAGGGCAGTGCTTTAGCAAGCCTCAATCTCCTATTCGTTGTTGTTTGGTCATAGTTGCATCGTCTCTTCAATTTCCAACAGGATCTGCAAGGGTCATGATTTCTATTTCTTGAGGAATATTTTCTTTTTGATAGGAATTGTTGAAACGAGGCCAGCACTCCAGATCTGAATAGCCTCTCTTATGACATGCGTATTTGGCATTTTTCTTCATTTTGAAACTTGTACTCAGGTCATTGTGTGTGATTTCGGTCATTGGTTTGTTGAAGAGGAGGACGAGTTTGTTGGGAAGGTCCCCTTTGCAGATGCTAGTTTTGATTTCCTTGGCCCTGTTGTGTGGACTAGGGGTGTCAATGAGCCGAGCCAGCTCGGCTCGACTCTAAATAAACCAAGCTTGAGCTTTTACTTTGGGCTCGTTGAGCCGAGCCGAGCCTTAAAAGTGAGCTCGAAAAATAAACGAGCCGAGCCTGAACAATAGGAGGCTCAGCTCTGCTCGGCTCGATTAATTTTATAATAATACCCTTTAAAAATTTAAATTTATATTACATATTTCGTGTACTTTTTTTTGGTAAGATATAATTAATATACATTAACATAATTATTTCCGATTAAGTTTTAACTCAAGCTTTCACGTGAGTCACATAACATCCCCAAAAAAAAAAAGCCCTTTTCATTTTTTTAAATTGAATTTAGTGCTTATCAATGTATTTTTTTTTTAAATCATCGAGCCGAGCTCGAGCTCAATGATTTGTGGATGAGTCGAGCTCAAGCTGACCGTTTTGAGCTCGAACCGAGCTCGAGCCGAGCCTGAGCATCTGTAAAAGTCCAACGAGCCAAGCCCGAGCAGTGCCCAGCTTGGCTCAACTCGGCTCGTTGACACCCCTAGTTTGGACTGCACAAAGCCTCATCCTAAGGAGTTGTATGCTTGTTGTCTATTTCTTCTATTTGATCTATTGGTCCTACAATTGGGGTTGTGGTGCTGACTTTAACTAGCAAAGGCCATGTGATGACTCTGGCTAAAGGTTTCATGTGGCTGGTTGCAAGTTTTGTGATTTCACAATTTAGGAATCACCTCTAAATAAGTGGGTACCGACGGCTTGAGCATGGAGATCACAAAATTCTCATATTGATGGCCTAAACTCTTTACGAGAGAGAAGACCTTCGTCGGATCATCTATATGTTTCCCTATAGATGTCAGATCGTCACAAATTCCTTTCAACCTACTGATTTAATCAAATAGAGTTAAATCATCTTTGGAGATATGATGTAGTTTCTTTTGTAATTGAAAACTCACGGGCTTGAGATACTCCAGCATAGGCATTCTCAAGGCATCTCCAAACTTTTGCAAACGTTTTCAGTCCAACAACTAGGCAAAGAGCTTCTTCGGAAAGGGTACTTGTGATCCATCATTTCACCTTACGATCATATTGTCACCAAGCTATATACGCAGGGTTTGGAGTCTCTCCCTAACCGTCGGAAGAGATCTCCTTGTTTGGCATGGTGTAGTGAACCTAATACATCTAATTTAATTCTCGATGTATTTTAGTAAATTCCACTTTTGAGGACATTTTGGTAATTTTATTGTTAAGTGTTTGGCAATGATAATTAATCTGACTTGGGATTAGAATAACTTAATGAGAATAATTCATAAACTAGATTTAGTTGGGGCTTGAAACACACAAAGAGTAATGGTATTTTGGTGAATAACAGATGGGTTTAGTATATAAGCAGAGAAAACCTAATTAGATGATTTCATCAGAAAAACTAATTCTCAAGGAACATAATGTGCTTGGAGTTTGAAGTGGTCACTGCTGTGTTTTAGGGTAGTTGAATCACATTAGAGGCTCAAGATTCAAGTAGGATTAAATTTAATCCATCTAAGGCAATCATTCTCTTGGGTTTTTTCTCATAAGCTTTCAGAAAATCTATGAAAAAGACAAGTGAATACTCCACTAGATTAGTATGTTTGTTTATTGTGTTCATTCATGTTATTATTATATTGTATACCATTGAATAAATCTATGTTAAACTCTAGGAGTTTTGGGTAGAAAATGGGAAAAACGGGGGTTTCCTTTGATTCTGCCACGATTGGCTCGAGCAAGTTTATGTTCATTCGAGCAATTTAGGGTTTGGCTCAAACGAATGTGAGTTGGCTTAAGCGAGAAGCTTAATGTTTTGGCACAGTAAACTCTATTTGCTCTCGGGTCAGTAGTTGGCTCGAGCGAGTTGTTATTCTCTCGAGCAAGATAAAGTTGACTCGAGTGAGTTTGGGCTGGCTCTAGCCAGAAATGCAGAAATTCAATAAATATAGTTTTTCTCTTTAATTATGTTTGAAATACAACTTCTAATATGTGATAAATGAAAGTATGACATATTATTCATTAAATTCTTAGACATACCATAATGAATAAATATTGTGTCTTAACTTGAAATTGTATGATTTTAATATATATGCCTTACTATGGTGGTATGGGACACTATAATAAAGAAGTTATGTTTTGATATCAAGATGATATAATGATTTGTAATTGTATGGTCCATTGGAGTGAGTTATGCGTGATCTCCAAGAATGGGTCATTGGGCGAACCATGTGCAATCCCTAAATTGGGAATTGTGCAAGTTATGTGGGACCCAGGGTTAGGAATTGGGCAATCTAAGAATGACCCTCCAATGGATGGTTAACTGGAAGAGTTATGTGCTCTACTCAGGTTAGCTACTTTAGGTGAACTATGTGCAATCGATCCCAAGCATCACCTTTTTGGGTGAGCTTTGTGCTGCCCCGACTGATTGTCACAAGGGTGAGCTATGTGTGATCCTAGGAGAAAGTGAACGGGACCAAGTAATTCATGATAGAATAATTGTGTTATATATTACTTGAAATTGTTATGAATTGCATGTGTAGTCAAGATAATAGTAATATGTTGATACTTCCCGATGATTGTGTTTATCTTGTTGGGCTTTTTGCTCATCCTTGTTATGTTAATATTTTTAGGAGATAGCTGAACAACTTAGAGATTCGTCAAGCATAGCTTAGCTAGTGGAGCATTCCTTTATTTTATTCTTTTTTTTTATAAGGGAATCTTGGTGAGAATTTATGTAGAAACTCGAGATGTTTTCTTTGATTAGTTTGACTTTAGCAAGAACTTGAGGAATGCTTGATATGCACAAATGTTAATGAATTTTACTTTGTTGATTTCCATTTTACGTTGGGATATGTTCCAAGTTTACGCCATGGGATTTGTGTAATTATGAGATATATTGTGTGTGGAGATTTCTCCATTAATAAAATCCAACTTATACTCTCCTTCAAGCATGAAAACTAATTGAGTTTTCTATAGCAAATAGTTCGTTGATGTTAGCTTCAACGAAACATAGTTCGCAACATTCATAGTCGATGTTGGATAAGGGTAGGAGGAAACTAACGAAGAGGCCATTACTGCTGCTTCGTGAAGGTAGGGATGAGAGGAGTGATGGGCTGCTACCGTCGGATCAAACCACCAGTGTTGAGGAGATCGAAACTATCGTTGGAGGTCGATTTTTATTTTTTTAACCGATGTGATACTATGATAAAAATAGAGTATAGATAGAAATAGAGTATGAGAGGACGTGAGGTTTTTTGAGAAAAACAGAGTATTAGAGAACTCTCTGCTCTTCAAAATGTGAAGGCAAGGAGAGGGATTATTATTGATATATATTGTCTTTGACTACAAGAGACGGATGGAAACAAAACAATAGAAGAATTATATACAAAGAAAGCTTTCCTAATAAGAATAAAGAGATCTTTTCTTATAATTATGAGTGCTAACCCTAGTCGCATTTAAACGCAAGATGGGGCTAACACGTGGAGATCTTTCATTATTTTAACTGTTTAAAAAGTAAAAGTCAGAACATGTCGGACATTTGTAGCTCCCCAGTTGCGTTTTTGGAAGATTTGCGACTGGGGCTAGCAAAATCCTATAATTATTAGGAAACTTTGGTAGTGATAGTATCCTTCTCCAACTCATTGAGTAACGTCTTAGGCGGAAGTGTAAGCGGAATGAAATATCCTTTTCTATTAGTAATGACTTGTGCCCTTGTTACTTTTAGAACGTAAGTAATACCCAAAATTCTTCCTTTATATTTTCTTAACCTTATGAAAGGATAGTAGTGACAAATGTCGCATTTGAATTTTGGTTAAAAGAAAATTTGAAGTTGTGTCAGTCCACCGAGCGCACAGAACGGTTTTAGCAAAGGCCAAAGTGCAATGGGCTTTAGGCAAACAGACTCTGGACTTTGTAGTTATTAGGGAATATGTTAGGAGTGCTATAATAAAGTGAATGAGATACATTATATAATTGTGTCTCATCACAATCTTAGATTGACATCAATTAGCGATATAATTGATTTGATTAAGATTAGATTAGAATATGTTTCTATCTTAAGGTCAATGTCATTTCTATATAAACCTTCTATGAGGTCATTGTAAATCACTCAAGAATTCTCAATAGAATCATTATTTTATCATGGTATCAAAGCGGATTGATCGGACCTTCTTTTGGGTTTAATCTTATTGATTTTCCTTCATCGGCGGGTGGCTCCGCTTTCCACCCGCCGAGCCCCCTACCTTTAAACTCTTGTATTTCAAGTTTAATAGTCTTCTTTAGTAGCTTTGTTCTTAAGTTGGATCCTTGATCATCTTTGATCATTGGGGCCACTTCCATATTACTCTACCGACTATGACTGCACTTGTAGTTCCATAGGCTAAGGCCTGGGCCAGAGCCAAAGGAAGGCCGCAAAGGAGATGCAAGTTACACCCACAAAGATAGCTATTGATGCTGAGAGCCAAAGGAAGGCCGCAAAGGAGATGCAAGTTACACCCACAAAGATAGCTATTGATGCACCTTCAGCCTGCATTGTGTCTCAATTCCTAGGAGAGTAAGTAGCAGTCCAAGGTCAGTGCATCACAAGGGACCAGCAAGCTAAGCCACTTTTCGTGGCCATGCCGGTGATGACACATCTTGAAGAATTTGTTGCTAATGAAGTTGTACTCTTCCTTACCTCACCTCAGCCCTTGCCACACGCTAGACATGCTAACCCATTTTTGTTTTGGTGTTTTGCATGTTTTTTTTTTCTTTCCTTGACATATGGCATGCACCCTCGTTTTTATCACTTGAAGAAATCCAGAGACATGGTATAAGGTCTTTCAACAGCACACAAGCTCTCATCTCTATGACCAACTCTCTGTCTGGGTTTGTTGGGGTTGTTCCGTTGTTGCGGTGCCATTGCAACTGTCACTCACTCGCCGATGCTAGTATTTGATTGTTATGGAGGAATGGGAATTAAGAAGACAAAAAAAAAAAAACTGTTGGAGTTGAGCGAACACTCAACAGGCCCATAGAGGCCCTTTTCAGCCTCAAACCAGTTAGAAGCACGGTTTTTCGGCCAATAGAGGCTTTTTCTTCTTTGATCCATGAGATCAACTTATTAAGCCTATAGAGGCACACTTTTAGCCTATAAAGGCTCCATATATTTGGTTCATAGAGGCCGATATTCATGACCCAAGAGGTCCATATCTTTGGCCCATTCTATCAGTAGTCATAGACTATTACTCATTATCATATGTACGGAGAACGAGTTGGGATGTTGCATTGTAGCCCAGTTGTGCCTGAAAAAACAAGTGAGGCCTTCTCTGTTGATGTGGGGCCTACCTTATTGAATGTGGGCCCCTTGTTTTTTAGGCACAACCGGGCAACAGCGCAAGCTATCAGAACTCACGAACTCACGGAGAACCTACCCAGCTAATGCCAGATTTGTTGTAATCCTGGAGTATTAGTTCTAGCCTTCTAGGCAGTTGCAAAACAAGGGGTACTGTTCCTTTCAAGGAACGAGTAAAGCTCCCTGCAGTGAAATAATCTGCAAATAAGAAATAGAAACACACAAAACATATAAGATTTACGCGGTTCACTCAGTATGGGCTATGTTTATAGAAAGGCCATCTTCTTCACTAGTTCAAAACAAATAGATCACTCTCTCACAACCTCTCATAGAAAATTGTTCGTTTTAGAAGAGAAAATCCTAATCTGAGTATATATTATATTTATGTCCGATCAGAAACTTAACTTGAAACAGACTCCTATTCTAATTAGGAAATTCCCAAAAACTTGTACAGACTATACCGGCGTGTGCGTGAGGATGAGCAATACTGAAGTTGTAATAAGCTAAGACACTTTAAATGCATAACACTCTCAACTATTTTAGTTCCTCTTGTCTCTCAAAACATCAAAATTTATTTATTCCTATGAAGAGAAACCTGTGACTAAATGGGTGTTTCCATGTCCCAGCAAGATGACTATGGATAGTAGATCATCGGGGTATGGAGTATATAAAGAGACGAGGAGCACTCATAAAATGGAAGTCCATCTTATGTTGATCAAAGTTTGCAAATAGATATTATGAGTGCGAGTGATATTGCCTTGGGAATTCCCCGCTCAGTTATCACATAGTTATTTTCCATCTCCTACGTAAAATTTAGGATGAATAAAAAAGAAAGAGAAACTATATGATCATACCTTACTTCATTCGATTAAGTCTGATCATTATTATATAATACAAGACATGTCTTCTCGTCCTTACAAACTGAATAGAGGCTATGGAATCGACTGATAAATATCAAATGGTCGAGTGAAAAAGATAGTAATCATTCACTGGTAATGATAGAACATATATTCAACATTGCCGTCTCATATATAGTAGGCCCCACCTCAAATTAAGAAAGTATAATCTCTATTTTATTTTGGGCATCTTAAAAGAGATCAGGTGCAATTGTCTTCTGCCAAATAATGCATGCAAGCTTGTAAGGATAGATCAAAGTGGATTCAAGTGATAGTACTTTCATATCCTTCGCACGTGAAAAACTTCGACCGTCTTCAAGCAAGAAAGGCTTTAACAAAGCATCTCTTTGCTGAGTAATTCATAAAAATTTTAATTCCATCTTTGAGACACAACACAAAAAAAAGATTAATCAAAATAAGATGTTCAGCGAACCCAAACTCCTTTAGGGTAAAATGCATGAAAAACAACCTAATCTATTACATGAAATAAGTTCCATTACGCTCTGTTCTTTTGGTGGAACATTTAAAAATCCAAAACATTAATATTTTGGAACAAGAGGCAAGAGTTTGGGATGAGAGGGGAGAGGGTTTCTAACTCTTTTACATGATGATATCTTAGATTTATGGAGTGCAAATAAATTAGAAGTTCCACATCCATGGAGCTTTATAAATCCAAAATTTTTTGGTAGAACTAAAAAGATTCATTATTTGTAAAACTTTTCCACTCTATGGAATAATATAGTTCTAGATATTAAGTAAAATTAGGCATGAAACAATGGAAGTTCTACCCATTAAAATTTCCACAAAAGTTCTACACATTAAGTGTCCCACAAAAAGAATGGAGCCTTAAAGTTTGGTTGAGGATCAAACACTACAATATTCTTGTGATTTTGGGTGACAAATTTCAAAAATGAAAATCACACTCGTTTAGATACGATGGGGAGCTCTCCCCATGACAGATATGGGTGGGTGGTGGTTTGGTGGTAGTGGTTTTGTGGTGGGTGGTGGTGGTGGTGGTGGTGATGGTGGAGTGGTGGTGTGAGGGAGGTAGCTAGTGGTGGTGGTGGTGGTTTTTCCGTTTTGGTGATGGTGGTGTGACAATACTCCATATATTATTTTTTATTTTTAAAAATAGAGGTAACATAAATTTTATGTTATCTTGATTTTCAAAAATTTTGCTACTAATGCTCCGTTTGTTTTGATGTAAAATAGGGGAAAACAAATGAAATTCATAGAAAATATCAATTGTCCTAAAGAAAATACACACGAAAAATGACATTTTCCATGGAATTCTTTTGTTTTCCTCTATTTTACATCAAAACAAACGGAGCATAATTTTAAAAATAAAAAACAGAAATAAGTTTACCAAACATGTTTTTGATAAAAATTTCTAAAATTTTGTTTTTAAAAACTAAAAACGGAAGTGCAACTTATCGTTTCTTTAATTGTGTATTGTGTATTTGCCAAGAAACTAATTTGAGCCCCACTTGACAGCAATGTACTTTACAGCCTAGGGTTGCAAGAGATCAAATCACAGCCAATCGTGATTGAACTCGGGGAGAGTTCATTCGTACCAATAGATTAACACGTGTCCCTATTAACTATAGTAAAGATTCATTAACACTTAGGGTTCAATAATCTAACCTTAGTTTTATTTTTTTAAAAATACTTTAAAAAATTAACCCTAAGGAAAAAATATCTTAACCATAGTTAAAACTTTTTAAAATATTTTTTCTTAAAAAAATAAAGGTTAGATTATTGAACCTAAGGGTTAGTGAATCTTAAGCACAGTTAATCAGGGCTAGTAGGGACACTTGTTGACCTATGGATGCGATTAAACTCTCCTCGAGTTCAATCGTGATTGGTTGTGATTCGATCTCAGGTTGCAAATACCCGATTGGATGCAGCTATATCAGTTTTTGTCAGATTACAGGGGCGGAGCCACATGGGGCCGGGGGGCTGAAGAAATTTTTGGAGAAAAGCAAATCCTATATAGTGCTAATAGGGTTGTAGCCTCGAGATTGGTGGAGCCGAGGGACCAGGGGCTCTAGCCCCCCTAAACTTCCGAGGAAAGATATATTCCTTACAAACGGACACGACGACCCATGAACTTAGCCCTCAAAAACAAATTCGGGGCCTATGCCCCCGAACCCCCATTGTTAGCCCCCCCTTCTAGAGAATTCTAGCTCCGCCCTTGACTATGTGTCCCTTTGATTACTCACTAGTTATTGTTAAGATTCACTCACCCCTAGGTTTCATCCATCTAACCTTAGTTTTAACTATATATATAAGACAAAAAGGGACAAGTGACGGCACAAAGGCGCGATGGCATTTCACGGTGGGTGCAAAGAATCATGCCCATATATTAAAGTAGTTTAAAGGGAAGTAAAACTCTCGATAACACAACCTGGGAATTGAATAGCCCAGTGGAAGGTGTATCCCTTCCTTAGGAAGGAAGTTCCGGGAACCATTCCCGAGAGCATGAGAGTGGGTTGCACTCTCCACCCGCCTTTAACTTAGAACAGATATTGACTTGCTAACCGGGGTTGCGGCTTAACTGTGTGTCTCATACCAAAAAGAAAAAAAAAAACTCTTGATAATATACTATCGAGAGCTGAACCCTTTGATTAAAAATCTAAGGGTGTCAAGTGCTAAGTTGGCAAGCTTGTGTACACATGACACCATTGGATTTTTAATCCAGCGGTCAAGCTCTCGATAGTCGGTACGTACTATCAAGAGTTTTTATTTAATCACTTTCTTAATTTAAATACAAAGAGGAGCTCTATTTCACAACGTTGAGCTCCACTTTTTACATTGTGACGGTGGCAATCTTATAATTATGTGTTGTCAAATTGCCTCACCTCTTTCAATAATTACAAATGTGCCACTACTACAGTGTTAATAGGGGAGCTTCACTTGAGGTAAAGATCCGTTCAAAATTATTCTCATATTAAAAAGCATTAGTGTTCTATAAATCAGATGTGGCAGCCTCCTATTCCAGAGTCAGCCGGGGAAAATTCCTTAACCGGGACGTGGCAGTTGATGGTAACGTTAGGGAGTCCGGAGACGTCGACGGGGCCTCGGGAAGAGTTATCTTTTTTGTTTAATAGTTTGCCCGCCCTGAAAACGGCTTAGCTAGAGATAGGGTCCAATGGTTGGAAGAGCACCGCACGTCGCGTGGTGTCTGGTGCGCCCCCGGACTCCAGTTCAATTCGCACTCACAAGGCCATTTAACTGTACTCTAACTCTTAGGGTTAATATTTTAATCTTTAAGGATTATTTTTATTTATTTATTTTAAATTTTTTATTCTGATTTAAGTTTACAAATATTAACCCTAAGGATTGATGAATCTTAACCGCAGTTAAAGAAAATTAAAAGGGACACGTGTTGACTCGTAGGTGAGAGTAAACTTAATTTCCGGAGTTCAAATCAGTGTCTACGCCCTTGGACTGGAGACTGTTCAATGTATTTTAGCCATTTATGAAGCTATGAAAAAGAAAAAGAAAGGAAACAACTTTCTCCGAACCTTAAAGTGAGATCCACCAAATTGAGAAGTTACTGATTCTTAAAAAACTCCAAGCAATGTTCCTGGTCCAAGTTCCTGCTCCAAAACTTCTTATAGTACTCGCCGTACGTAAAGCCCCGATATACGGCCACAGATTTATCGGTGAGCTCTTTGGCGGGACTGATAAGTGCGTTGTCACAAGGACAGAGGAACGAAGCCACCGAAATCCTTTGCTTGCCAGAGTTCACAACAGCACGATGCCACACGCTTTTGTACATCCCATTACTCAGTGCCTGCAAAGTGGAAAGTGCAATTCGCAATTGTGAAGATGAATTAACGAAATTTATGGGGACGTTTGGATTTGATTTCTTTTAGCTAAAATTCAATTCTGATAAAATTGGTTGTCTAGAAATTAATAATCAAATAACCATTTTTTCAAATAATAATTCGGGTAAGACATATGTGAGTTTCACAACTTCATATTTTTTGAATACTATTATTTGAAAAAAGTGAATATTTGATCATGGATTTCTACACAATATTTTATCAAAATTGATTTTTGGCAAAAAAATCTAATCCAAAGGTGACCTAGAGCCTGGACGTGAACATGTTACCTGTAATTGATCACCAATGTTGACCACAAAAGCATTAGGGTGAGGATTGACAGCAACCCACTTGCCATCTTTAAGGACTTGCAAGCCTGCTACCTGTTGGTCTTGAAGAAGAATGGTAATGGCATTCGGGTCTGTATGGCCGGGTAGTCCATACGTCAGCTCCGGTTCCGGGCATGGTGGGTAGTAATTCACGGCCATTTGTTGTCCTTGTTCCCCCAACACCTTCTCTATGCAATCCCCTTCCAACCCCAAGCTCTCTGATATCGCTTCCAGTAATCTCAACCCAAGTTGCCGAATTTCTACACAGTATTCACCCACGACATCTCTAATCAAAACAGCAAAGTGTTCGGATATTAGAATTACTAATACACTATACCTTTAGCAAAAATCTACTGGTTGCTATTCTCCGGCTGGCCAGCTGGATTGATTTTGAGGGCTTGGTTTCTCAATACTAGTACTTTTATAATTAGAGCTATTTTGGGTTGCAATCCCTCCAAACCCGACACCTCAGACTACTTTGTTATTTTGTATTAGCACGTGCTCCTAATGAGATCTCACGTGATGCACGTGTTAGAGGGGAGACGTAGGAGGGAGAAAATGTGTTAGCTAGAAATGGTAAATTGTGCAACGGTTGAAAACACATCGAAAGTAAAAGAGAAAAAATAAAAGTAGATAATTAAGCGAATCAACTTTTTTTTAAGGAGATTGAAGTAAATAGATTTTTTTATATATTTTTTTAAGTCAATAGATTTGAAATGACTTGAATACTCATAAATATTTATTCACTAAATAGTAATAAGATAATATAATATTTAGCTTTCTTGTGTAAAAAAACTTAATTAATGCTACATACGACTTCTTCTCTCATTATAATAGTAGATATATTATTAATTATATATTTGTAAGTAAAATGGTATCATAATTTCGTAAGGGTTATGTATGGAAACTTGGGTTGAGGGTTCTTTATTGGGCTGGATTCGGAATTGGTTTTTGAGCCCAGTTACAAGGAATCAATTTGGTTTGAGAGTACCTCACAAATCCAAAATGTGACCGGGGCGGAGCCAGGATTTTTATCTTGGGGGGGGAGGGGGAAGTAATGAGATTGAGGGCATGGGTCTTGGGGGTTGGAGGGCGTAACCCCCGGAAAAAAAAAATTGGTGATCCATCGTGGTCATAAAATTCATTAATGTTGTATTCCAATAAGGGTCCAATAACAAGAAAAACATGGGCTTGTTTTTTATGTAGCCATCATATAAATAAAATGTAGCCATCATATAAATAAAATGAAAGAAAATGCTTAACTTACCACACATTTCCGCTCGCTATGTAACTAAATGACCGGTTTTCATTGGTCCCCGCCTGCCTTTTTAACACCCATTAATTCTGGTTAAGATTCACTAACCCCTAAAACTCATCCATTTAACCTTAATTTTTAGAAGAAAAAAAATTAACTGTAAATTGGTTAAGCAGCTTAACCACAATTGTAGAGAGCTAGGGTTTAGAGTTTTTAAAAGGTTTAATTGATCACCACAATTGGGGAGGGGGGGGGGGGGGAGTAATTATAGAAATAATAATAAAAACTCTGGGGGGCACTATACTAAAAAAAGCTAAAATATCATAGGGACCCACCATATAGTACTACCTAACAAAAGAGTTTCCAAAAAATTTGGGAGGGCCATGGCCCCTCCCCGCCCTTGAATGTGACCCTACCGAGCCACCCTTTCAATGGAAGTTGCACATCACACCATGGATCCCGTACGCAGTGTAATGAAATGGAGAATGCTAGTATAACCCTTTAATTAGGGGCATCGGATTACCTCGAGGAGCACGCCCGAGGCTGAGCCAGGGCGTCGATTCATCATGTGGCATGTGGTGATAAAAAAGGGGAGAGATATCAACCGGAGAGAAGTCAAAAAAAGGGGAGAAAATGAAATGACTTCTCCCCTATTTTAGTGTGAGATGCCGCATGTTGAATGGATGCCTGAGGCTTAGCCTCGGGCGTGCACTAGAGGTAATCCAATGCTCTCTTTAGGTGTGTTCTGCTCACTAAAAGAAATCCAAGTGAAAAAGAAAAAGAAAAAGAAAAAGAAAAAGAAAAAAAAAGTGTTTTCTCATACCTATTTGGGTTGTGATACAATTTATGAAAAATTTCTTACTTAAGAAAATCACTTTCTTAATTTGGAGAAAATAGGTCGATTTCTTCTTCTTTTTTTTAAATGGAGGATATCATTTACCTACGTTAGTATAGGGTTAGTGGATAACATTGGGGACTGGAGTTCTTGCTACTCATCACCCAATTGAGTAGATCCCCTAAGGGAAATGCTCAACTTATTGCGCCATTGAACTATGCAGTCTAATGTGCAGTCATTGGTCCATGCCCCCCTTTTACCACACATCAATTGTAGTAAAGATTCACTCACTCTAGGGTATGGAATTTAACCTTGGTTTTTAAAAAGAAAAAAAATATTTACTTTAATTTTAACCATGGTTAAAGGAATGTTAAAAGGGATACTTGGCCACGGCATTAGACTACATAGTTTAATGTGTGGTATGCTAATCACTACATATCTCGATGTGAGAGGCAACACCCCATTATTGGTGTAAGTGGTGGGGTGTGGTTGAGAATAATTTTAGAAAAATCAAGCACCATCATGTGGGCCCAAGCGTAATCCAAACTCTATCGAACACTGTCATTAAGACTATCAAAGGGTCGGGCCAAGGCAGTGCCTAGGTCTAATTACCGGGCCCGACCCTCATTCACCGTGGTGAGGCCCCAACCCTTGAAGGGTCAGAACTAGCTAGCCCAAGCCCTACCCTCAAGGGCTAGGGCCAAAAGAATTTTTTTTTAAAATAGCATGCTTTAGAAATTTTTTCTACATAATATGCAACCCTCCATCTTTATTTAGATTTTGGGATAAAAAAAAAATGCAACTCAAAGAGCAACATGATATAAAATTTTAGTACCCTTGGATTGTTAGTATCAATACCTCCTCTAATTGTTACCCGTAAATTGTTAGTATTAATACCGTTATATTTTTTTTAAATGAAAAACATTATAACTTACAAGTAGTAACATTAAAAGATTCTAGGAAGAATCTACATTATTAGTCCGTTACACATACATACAATAAGTCGTAGCCTCTACTAAATTTATTATTTTTTTTAAAAAAAAAGTTACTATATTAGAAAGATATTACACTATACTACTATAATGTCAGTATGTTATACATACACACAATAAGGCTTAACCTCTTAGCATCTAATAAGTTTTAAGTTATTATATTATATGTGATATAGCATAGAATAGAGGACGGGCCCGGGCCATGTGCTTATCAAGCCCGACCCTCAAATAAGAGGGCCTTCCAAAATTGGGTCCGGCCCAGCCCTAAGGTTTTATTAAGGGTAAAAAGTCTTCTATTTTACGGGCTTTGAAGGGCCAGACCCCCACATCAAAGGGCCGGATTGACAGGCCTAATTGTCATCGAGTAATTGTACTGTTCTAGCAGATTGGATTCGGTTAGGCGCCAAGTCTAACCTTAAAAGTCAAACAGTTTGTTCATGGTCCAACCTAACTCTACTCTCAATCCGTGTCTAACCCAAACTCAGCCTAAGGTTTCATTTCTCAACCGTAGGCTTAATTCGGTTAATGAGGGTTAGGTCGGGTTATGCTTGTATAATTATTATTTTTTAACTAAAATTATTTCCAATAAAAATATGGTTTGAAAATTTGAAGTATTAAAAATTTATAATTAGATCTCTTTTTTAATTGCTTGGTTATAATTTGTAACCATATGTACTAAAGATGATAATGGTGTGCTAATAGCATTGTACAATCCCCTACATGATATATTTATCTTTTCAAACTATTTTAAACTATTTAATTAATAATGATCTCTTTTTCTCAAGTAGAAAAAATAGAGTTTAATAGTATTTTTTATGATATAAATGTATTATGTGTAATATGATTACCTAGTAAGATAAAGTTTGAAAAAAAAACATTATGATAATAATATCTCTACTATATTATATTTTTCCTTAATCCCTAATTAATTATACATATATGTGTGTGTTCTATTAGCGTCTCTCACTATAAGTTTTAGTGAGTAACTCTCCTCTATGTAAAGTCTATATTTTAGTGTTAGCTTATTCCGATGTCAAAACAGTGAGTCACATGTCTTTTGTCATTGCTTACAATCATCCAAGACAAGTGAAGATGAATACTAAAGATCAACTGAAGACATTCCGATCATCGCTTTCATTTCACTCCATACGATAGTAAGTGACCTAGATAACATGTTACCTTAGGTGGATTGACGTAGTAAATTTTGTTTACCTTAGGTGGTTAGTGATTTGTCATTGATTGAAGCTTTCGAGTCAAAATAGGCCAAATCGCCTCTCTATCATCATATGGGTATTTTCATCATTTTCATTTATCCAACTTTTATGAAACTTTTAGGGTAAATTCTAGATGACCTAAAATAGCCATGGTTTAAATTTCAGATTAATCTGATAAGAATCGAACTCTCTAGAATTATTCAAAGATCAGTGACAAAACTGTAAAATAGGGTGAACATTAACTACATGAATAGTATTTTTAACAGTTCTAAACACTTTTAAACTGTGTTTTTGGCCTCTATTAATAGGGTTTGTTCTTCAGAACGAACTAGAAGAGTTGTAAGAATTGTGAGAGAGCTTTATTGAGATGATAAGGGTTTCACAAACTCTTTCTCCTCTCCTCTTCCACCCTAGAGTATGCAAGATATTGTTTGATCTTTCTTGCTTATTTATTCATATGATTGAGAATTCAAATTAGGGTTTGTTAATTGAATAACCATCAACTCGTTCTGTAAAGAATAACTTGGTCGGAGTAATATCGATCCGAGAAGGATAGTGGTTATTTTGTCGGAGGAATCCGTAGCCGTCATTAACGGATATCGATCGGAAAATGGTGGCTGTGAAAACACAAAGAAAAGAACAGGCTACTGCGGTAGATTGCGAGTCTTGCAAGATCGTGATTTCTTTTCAAGACATGGATGACTGAGTATTGAGGATCATAGTGTAGAGTCCGATTGAGTACAGTTCGAGTCCTTTAACTATTTGTTACTTTGTCTTAATGATATCTCTTGCTATACTAGGTCTTGTGGTTTTTCCCAGAAGAGTTTTCATGTAAAATTATCTTGTTTTGTGATTTGTTTGTTTTCCTTATTCCGTACTTTATTGTTCATCCTCCTTTAGTTAATATTGTAAAATTTCAAAAATGATAGATAAACTTGTAGGAAGACCTAACTACCCCCTTGGGTTTGTGAGTTCTTGACTCAAACATTGATTTAGGATTCACCAGATTTTTTCACTCTAGAATCTTGATATGTGGTAGGTTGTTTAGTGATCCGGCTGCTAGATGTCGAGGTGGGGGTCTTATATTAGAGAAATGTAATAAAAGTCAATCCAATCGAGCGATTTTAGACCATTCAGTTAGACACCCTAATTTGTCAACATCAGTGTTCTAAAACTGGACTGATCCAACCACTTGGACTGTTTAATTGAAACCGGACTCCTCAATGGATGGGTTCGAACCTCCTATGGGTCAAGTGTTTAATCCAGAGAGCTAATTCGAACTGCTTGACCCAGCATGACCCGTACTACTTGGGTCCCTACAAAGCCAAATTTAAACCCTTCAAATTCTATGGTGTCTTGCTTACAAAAAAAATATATATTTATAGTACCACATATATAAGCTCAAAATATAGAAGGAGCCCAAAATTGAAAATAACATATTAAATTAATAATCACTAAATACAAAATTTATAAAATAAATAAAATAAGGGTTTTTAAAACAAAACCTTTGGAGAGAGAGAAAAACAATAGGTACGAAGCAAGTAAAGTAGAGAGAATCTTTAATTGGTTGGCGTTATCTTTTAAAATTACTTTTATTTGTTTTAAATTTTAAATTTATTATTATTATAGTAACTAGCAGGTGACACGAGCAATCCACGTGAAAACGAGGGGAAGGAGTTAACCACAATTAATAAGAGTTAAAAGGGACATGTGTTAACCCGCGTGTGCAATTGAACTCACTAGTGGCACGTACGATTCACGAGAGAGCGAGGGGAAGGAGTTAACCACAGTTAATAGGAGTTAAAAGGGACACGTGTTAACCTGTGGGTGCGATTAAACTCTCCCCGAGTTCAATCACAATTGGCTGTGATTCTAAATAGATAAATGAGCAGGGGTTAGTTTTGGAATTAAAGTAAAACATTAAATCAAAGGCTAAATAGATAAATGAGCAGGGGTTAGTTTGGGAATTAAAGTAAAACATTAAATCAAAGGCAATGCGTAGTTTGAGAATTAAAGTAAAACATTAAATCAATGTTTTGTTTTTTTTTTTATAAAGATAGTTTGGAAATTTTGGAAAAATCATCTATGCATGTCTCGCATTATAATAGTAAAGATATTGATTGTACATATGACATCACGTTCACATAATTAGGTCAACCAAATTGACCTAAGGTTTGACTGATTTGGACCTATATGCTCTCTTGACCAAGTCAGTGTCCAATCTGGTTTTTAAAACACAGGTCAACACTAACTGCTAGGATTTACTAAATCCTACCTAGGTGAAAAAAATATTTAAGTTTTCAACATTCAATAATATGGCTTAGATACATCTAATCAACCTAATTTTTTGTCATCTGTCTTCCAATGAGTCCATCTTGATATCCAAGAGTCAAATTAAAAAACCATCACAGGTCTTTTTCTTCATGAGACCGCTCACTACAACTTATATTGAGGGGTGTGCACTATAACATCACTCTGTATGCGCGAATATTTCAAGTATTTGAATACATTTTTAGGATTATTCACTTGGAGAAAAAATTGCATTTGAAATAAAAGAGTAAGGACTCTCTTTTGAGTCCTTGGTATTAGGGTGTCATCTAACATCACATTAATAAGGAGAGTTATCTTCTCCCTTCTTCTTTTGAAATAAAAGAGTTCTCCGAAGAAAGATGAGAACAGAAGACAGAGCTCTCGAAAATGAGGACTCAACTCCCAAAGGTTTTTTTAGAAAAGATAACAAATTGTCCATGAATTGATGACCCTCTCTAAGAAGATTAGCCTCGATTTGGTCTCCTTAAAAAGGAGAAATTAAAGCGAGAAAGAGACAATAAGGGACTCTCTCCCGAATATAAAAGACGGAGTCTCCAACAAAAACTTCCAAAAGAGAAAAATATACGTGAGAGCTCCCCAAAAATAGGGCTCCCACATTGTCCTACAGCAACAGTAATCAAGGCAACCATTGAAGAAGAAACCTCACCGACTACAACAAGTGATGGAGAATACAAGGTGAGCCCCAAAAAAGTTCAGCTTCCTTTTCTTTTATACAAAGACTTCAATGAGGCACTTGTAAGCCTACATGGAGTTTGAGCACCCATTTCAATAAAAAATAAATAAACACATTTATTGTTAGTTATCTTTTTCTCTTAATTTACATTCTTTCCAAAATTAAGGAAGATAGTTAACAATTTGAGTTTACCCAAATTGAAAGGATAATCCTCCACTAAAAAAAAAGTGAAGAATTTTGACACTTGGGGTACTCTCATCCTTTGAGGCCACTCAAAATTTGTGTGTATAGTTTCAGATTGGCGGCATATAATTATCGCCAATCTGGAACACTATAAAAACGACATTGTTTCCTCGGCTTTTAAGCAACCTCCTGTCAAATCTTCTAAAATATCTCATTCCCCAAAACCATCAAACCTCCGAAATCCAGCAGAGGCTCAGCCTAGCTCAGAAGCAATGCATTTTTACAATACTATTTTAAATTGGCACCAAACACACAGTGCCGATATCTCCAATTGTTCTATTTGGAGATTGGTGGTACTGAGATTACCAAAATTCTCAATAGTGCTGTAAAACAGCACTCCATCCTCTTTTCAAGCCTCTACAAGAAACCCCTTGGGTTCATAAATTGTCCATGAACTCCCTCTAGACCTTTAACCCAACTTGTGTTAATTCTTAACTACACTAACTTGCCAAAACCCACATGCTCCATGCATGAGCCTAAACTACTAAAATAAAAGCCAAGTACCAAAAACATTAAAATAATCCTTAAAGTCAACTTAGCATGCTACTCGAACTACATTGATTTTATCCCCTTAACTGGGATATGTAGGCAGACCTAACATGTTCAGCTCACTTAGGTTAGTTTCCTTTTCTGTCCAAGTATGATTTGTCTTTTAATCTGGCATAGTTCAATATCACATTCAAAATTCTTTTTACTTTCCTCCTAATTGGCTTAAACTTAGAGATTAGGTTACATTCTTCAAATAGGAGTTTACAGGTGCCTAATCGTAGCGACCTGTATTTATTTAATTTTTCTTTTTGTATAATCAGTATGTTATATGCGAACCATATATTAATGTGGTAGAAATAAAAATAAGATGAATATAATATAAAAGACACTAAATGGCTTAAAATAGTGTCTTTCTTAGCCTTACAAGTCATTAGGGTTATATCTTTGTGGGCCTTAAACAAGCTCACTAGAGCCTATGTCCTTATAGGCCTCACCTAAGAAAGCTCGTAACCTACATGAGTGACACATACGATAACCTATATGTATGACACCTAACCAAGTTCATACCCTGCAAGAGTAACACATAAAAGAGCTAGATGTATGACACCTTAGAAACTTGGAGGCACATGCTTTTGTGCATGAGTGACCTAGCCACTTAGAGGAACACAAGAAAACCCTTAAAAACCTCCACCACTTCCTCTCCCTCATTTGGTTCCTAATTCATTTCTTTGTAAGGAGAAAGGAAAGAAGAGAATGATGGAGACCAAGGAGAAAAGGAAAGAAGGAATTGAATAAGAGAGAGAAGACAAGTAATTTCCTAATTTCTTTTCTTTAATAGAATTATAAATGTAATTAGTTATGAATAGTGAGGATTGAATTCAATCTGTAGCATATGAATGTAGTTAAGCTATATAATCTATTAGTCACGTGTCTTGTGTCATATATCATGTTCTTAGAATAATGAAAATAAAAATCTAGATGGAATTGTAGAACTGATTATTTAATTTAGTTAAACTTAATCAAGGTTAATGGAGTGTTAAAAGGTACACAAGAACGCGGGGTCATCTGTGTAGGTGACTGCATGTTTCGCTAATCGCTGTTCTACAAGTAAATACCTTCCTGCCATGTGTCCTTTTTGACACCCTTAAATGGGGTTAGATTCACCCACCCCTACGGTTCACCCGCCCATCCTTGGGTTTTTTGAAAAAAAATATTATATTAAAAAAGACTTAAAAACATTTTTTTAATTTTAAAAAGAATTAATATGGTAGAAAAGGGACACGTGGATGGGTGAGTGAACCCTTGCGGTGGGTGAATCTTAACCACAATTAAGGGGTGTTAAAGGGACATGTGGCTACTTCAAGGGGTGATAACCGGATTTGTCAAATCCAGTTATTACCGTAGAGGATTGGGCTTAATTTAAAATTGAGGGGACAAATTTGTATATGAGAAAAGTAGAAAATGAGGACATTTTTGGTAGTTTATACCACTTTATCACATGACATCACTATCCTGTGAGTTGACTAACGGTCAACTAATAAAAGGGGTGTAAGTGTCATTATTTTGAAAAGTAGAGATACCTAATATATTTTTTGAAACCTGAGATGGTCTTTGTGTATTTTCGTCAAACCTTAGGGGGTGTAAATGTATTTTCTCCAATTAATTACCCTCATTAAAAAATTTACGTAATTAGTTGAACCACCCAGCCAACAATCATAACACCTGAAGAAGGGGTAAACTCGATTTGGAGTCTTGAGGTTGTTGATATGACCACTTATTTACTGATTAATTAATCTAAGATAAATGATATCTATATTAAAAAAAAATAACAATAATAATAATAAGCACAAGAAAAAGTATGTAGAAATTATCACATATGATGAATATTCTTTGCCAATAACATCAAATAATAACGAGGAATGTTAGCCCTAATCCCAGTCAATTCATACCTTTTTTTTTTTTTGGTAAAAGTCAACTCATACGGTCAATATCTACCATTGTCCATTTTTTTTTTAAGCATTGATAGGCATACCTAGGATCTCCATTTGCAAACCTAAGGTTGATCCTCATTGGTCAACACCCTCTCTCTTAAATACCCAATCAGTATTGTGAGAATCTCAAAGTGTGGCATGGATCAATGAGAGTGAGCCTTGGGTTTGCAAATAGAGATCCCATGTACATTAACTATTTTCTTTTTTTTTTCCTATGTGAAAGAGTGCTTTGATCATTGTACAATGGAGAGATAGTAGAGGATGAGAGTAGTGGTTGACTGAGAGTAGGGGTAGCACTCTTACTATTAAATGTCCTCAAAAGTAATAAAGTCAAACTAGTGTGAGATTCTCTTTCAAAAGGGCTTTAACTTTGCCTGGGGGCGATTGTTAGCATGAGGAGAAGAGAAGGGGGAGATGGTTTCTTCTTTGAGTTTTTTTTTTTTTTTTTTAAATTTTTTAATTTGAGAATAGTTCCTTGAAATTCATTTAATAAAATCAAAGTTTAAATATCATGGGAAGCTCCTTATGAGAAGAGATGGGATCTTCCCTACAGAATGAAATTTTGTATATGATTAATAATGGGTGCTGCTACGAGCACACCATTATTTACTGACTAGACACCATTAAAAAAATAACTTCCATTTTTTTTTTTATAGTTTGTATTTCTATGTGCACCCACACCCCAAATCCTTAAACTCTTACTAAAAACTCTCCTAACAAACTTTCTCAATGTCTTCTCCTTTTATATCTCTTCTTGTCTCCTTCTATATGTTGTCTCCTTCTATATGTTTTGTGCTTATTTTTTATATTGATAATCCTACAGAGAAACAGTTGTTTTATGGTGGTCGCAGGGCTACCAAGGCACTCTTTCAATAAAATTGGACACATGGCGACTTATATGGGTGAGCCTTAAGGGTGAGTGAATTTAACCACAGTTAATGGGTGTTAAAATTGGCACGTGGTAGCTTATATAGCCCCTTTAACTATAGTTAAGCTCAATCTACCTAAGGTTAGTATTTTTAAGGTTAATATATTTCCTATATTTTTTTCCTTCTAAAAACCAAGGTTATATGAAAGAACTCTAGAGGCGAGTGAATCTTAACCACTATTAGTGAGAGTTAAAAAGGGACACGTGGGAGGATATAGAGGCGTGCTCGGGAAAAAGTATTTCCCTTAAAATGATGTACAAGTAGAAAATTTGTAGGTATTTTTTTACTCTCGGTGTGCTCGTAGAATTTGTTTTATTTTAATGGTATCCAATTAGTAAGTAATATAAATGGTGTCCAGTCAGTAAATAGTGGTGTGCTCGTAGTGTCACCCTTAATAATCACCCTGCTATTAAGGCTAATTTTCAAAAAGTCTCCATAGGAGCCCCATCATATCTAAACTTAGAGATGCACGAGGAGGAGCAAGTGCAATGCATAGAAAGAATAATAGGACTGCTTGGATAAAACTATTTGAAACTAATAGCTAATGTTAAGGAGGCCATAATGTTAAGGAGCCCCATCATATATTTTTTTTTTTTAGGTTCCGATCTTTTGATACAACTTTTAAATGTCTGGAACATTAATATTTTTGAACAAGGAGCAAAGTCTGAAAGGAGAGGGGATAGGATTTCTAACTCTTTTAGATAATGGTATCTCAAATTTATTGGGTTCAATTTAATTAAAAATTCCACATGTATGGAACTTAAAAAATTCAAAACAATTTGGTGGAACTTGAAAGTTTCATATTTGTAGAAATTTTGCAATCTATGTACTAATATGGTTCTAGACATTAAGTAAAATTAGGTGTGAAATAGTGAAAATTCTAGACCTTAAAAGTTCCATCAAAAGAACAGAGCCTTAATGATCTCTCTGTTGAGTTTACTGTAGACCTGCTCCTCCTCTGAAGAACATAGGATGAAGTACTAACAATAGTTCACGAAATCGGTTGATGACTTCTTATAGTCATTCTTTTTGGTTAATTAGTTCAAACAACTTGCACACGATGAACACAAATCAATTTCGGCTAAGAGATGCAACAAACGCTTTTTGAAGATAGTTGGAGCCTCTCGTTTGTGCAAGGGATTAAGGCAACTCTATCCCTGGGATTCAACTTAGTCAGGAACCAATCCGTTCCTCTACAGATCAGCACTATCTGGTAGGAACTGTACTTAAACCTCGTTTTAAGATGCCCACAAATTATTATTCCAATTAAGGTCTAAGTTATCCCTTTACAAGGATAGCAATTGGTTACACGGATTGTATAAACCAGATTAGGTTATCACAAGTAATTGCCAAACAGAATTACTTTCTAGGAGCGATTCTGAAGCAGTTCCAGAATTGGATCTCTATGGATTCTGTAAATCAGATTCTAAGAATTCTGGAATCAGTTCCGAAGAGACACACTATTTGGAAACAAATTGTCTACGGGCTCTGTTTGGTAATAGTACCCAAGGGTCAGTGTATTACTACACTGACCAAGTTCTCCTTCTGTTCTCTGTTCTTGGTAAATCCGGACAGTGCTCTTTTTGGTTAAAGAGCGATCTCAATTTACCAGATTAATAGTCAGATCACTTCTCTGTTTGGTGACAAAGAATCAACTGATCCGAATAGACTGGTTGAATACGTGATTTGGCTTACTGGGTTGAGTCGCTTTCAACCTTGAGATGGGCTTCAGATCTCCAATAGAGTTTTGGAGCTTTCTTCTCTGGTTCGGACTCTCTTTCTCGGCTCAATCTCGCAGAGGTCTGATACGATTTTCAACTTCTGTAAAATCCCCATCTTCATCCTTACCTTATATAAGCGAGGGTTAGGCCTTGGGAGCCACTTGGGCCTCCTAACTGACCCACTCACTAAGTCTCTTGGGTTTCCCCAACAGACCCATTCAATAGCCCACCAAGTTCAATGAACCTGGACACACACCCATGATCCGTAACGGATCACGGAATCCGAACCACCATCTCAATCCTAATCAGATCTACACCGTTGATCTGGCTTCTATTCATAAAAAGAATAGCCGACTCAAGCGACTAGCGAAGTGCAAAGTGCAACTCATAGCGCCCATTGAGCGTGTCGCGCTCGGTGTGATGCACCTCACTAGTGCACCCACACTTGGTGTGTGAGCACACACAAGAGAATAATCTCTAAAGAGAGGGGATTACTTATTAAATTGTTTCAACTCTCATTAATTTCCGATGTGGGACTAATAAAAGCCACAACAGGTTTCTTTTGAAAACATGGTTTTTTCTCCCCAAACCCACTAGTGTAAAAACACCATTTTAAATCCAACTAAATGGTTTTCTTTCGAATCATTAAATCCAACTTTTATTTTATTAAAACCAATTAAAAATTTTATTTTTAATAAATCAAAATCAACAAACCCCCACTTGATTTATAAAAACAATTATTTTAAATTATTATAAGATGGACATCCTAGAAAGTCTTATGCATAAATAAAAGTACCTTTAGGGTTTGAACTTTACCTTAGTGCAAACTAATCAAAGTTAATTCGAAAAAGTACTGGACGTGCCTTGAACTAACGGACTCATATGGAAAAATCGGACTCGTCGCACACACTTCTTTTAGAGGTAAATTGTACACATTAGCTCTGCACTTTTGAGTCTGTGTCAAATCCCAGTTTACTGTGCGTTCTAAAGATTACCTGTAATCTCATAGGAAGTGACTAGCTTCCACACATAGAAAGGTGAGCCATCAAGAGTGTCTCCATACTCACTCCGACGTAAATAGGTTCATGGTCTCATTAAGAGAATTATTATAAAATTCTCAACCTTAACAAAATACAAGAGATCATTTGTAGGATAAACATCTACAAAAAATTACACTACTACATCATAGGAATGGACATGTCTCATTTTCATTAATATGTAGTGCATACAAATAAGTAAGACCGTAGCTTGTTTCTCCCTTTGAACTTAAGAAACTCATCAAGTAGGGTTCTCATGTCTTATATCATTACAGGTTCTTCAGTCTCATTCCCCTCGATGTCGATGAGATCATATCTCTTCCAAGGCCCTTGGATAAAGGATCTGCCAAATTTTTTTTAGACTTAACATATTGAATGGCCACAGAGCCATCATCAATTAGACTTCTTACATGTTGATGCTTCAGACGTATCTGTCTGGACTTCCCATTATAATTCACATTGTATGCCTTAAGCATAGCAGCCTGATTATCACAATAGATTGTGATTATCGACACTAACTTGCTTCATACTGGTACGTCTACCAATACATTTCTGAGCCACTCAGCTTCCTCTCCTGCAGATGAGAGTGCTATAAACTCAGATTCCATTGTGGAATGAGTAATACAAGTCTACTTCTTGGATTTCCATGAAATGGCACGAGGTAGATTCATCTTGTTTAGAATTCCACGTCGCATCGTTGTATCCTTCGACAACAGTGGGAAAACTCCCATAATGCAACCTGTAGTGCATGGTACCCTTTAAATACTTTAAAACTCTATGAAGAGCATCCCAATGGACTTGAGAAGGGTTACTGGTATATTTGGTCAACTTTCCTACTGCATAGGCTATGTCAAGCCTGATGCAGTGCATGACGTAAATAAGACTGTCAATTACTTAAGAGTACTTTAGTTGAGATATACCTCTGCATTCATTCTTCGTCAGCTTAATGCTGGAGTCATATGGCGTGAGAACCAGTCTACAGTCGAAATGATTGAACCTCTTGAGAATCTTTTTAATGTAGCTCGACTGAAACAGGGTAATCCCATCAGCGTTTCGAAACAATTTGATTCTCAAAATAACATCGGTTTCACCCAAATCCTTCATATCGAATCTGGAGGATAAGAATGTTTTAGTGTTCAATACACTATCCAGATCATTCCGAAGATGAGCATGTCATCGATATACAGGTAGATAATAACGCCGGAGTCTCCATTAAATTTTTTGTACACGCAAATATCTCCGTTATTGATCTGGTAACCATCAGCTAGGAGGATCTTCTAAACTTGTCATGCCATTGTTTAGGTGTTTGCTTGAGTCCGTATAACGACTTGAGCAACTTAAATACTTTCTTCTCATTTTTGGGCAGTATGTAACCTTCTGACTGGTTCATGTAAATCTCTTCCTCGAGATCTTCATTGAAGAAAGCAGTCTTCACATCCATTTTGATGAATAATCAAATTCTTAACAACGGCCAAAACTATCATCATCCTGATGGTTGATATCCTCGCTACAGGAGCATAGGTATCGAAGTAATCAAAACATTCTCGTTGTCTAAAACCTTTCGCTACAAGCCTAGCCTTGTACTTGCCAATTGTTCCATCTGGTTTTAGCTTCTTCTTGAAGATCCACTTGCATCCAATAGTCTTGGTGCCTGGAGGCAGGTCCACCAAAGACCATGTGTTTTTGAACATGATAGAATGCATCTTGTCAACAATAGCATCCTTCCAAAACACAGCATCATGTGACGACATGGCTTCTATATAGGTAGTAGGATATTCTTCTACCAAACATACTTCATAGTCAGGGCCAAAGTCCTTTAGAACTCTTCCTCTAGAAGTCCTTAAAGGTTTAGAGGTTTCAGCTGGTTCAGGTTCCTTCCCCTTTCTACTTGACTGAGCTTAGACCCCCACTAATTCTGAGTTTTTCTTCAACGGAGAAATGTGCTAAAAAAAAGTCTGCATTGATTGTTTCAACAATCGTATGTGGAGTTGGTGACTCTAGGTTCAGAAACTTATATGCTTTACTGGTCACTGAGTAACCAACAAGTACTGCATCAATTCCTCTGGGTCCAACCTTGGGATTGTGCAAATTCAGCAATTTTACATGAGCAAAGCATCCACATACCTTCATATACTTTAGATACGGCTTTCTTCCCTTCCAGACTTCATATGAAGTTATCTTCAGCTTTCTTTGGGGTACTCGATTGAGTATATGATTTGCTGTCAATAAAGCTTCTCCCAAAAAATTAGATGTGGCTCCTAAACTAACTAACATGGTGTTGACCATTTCAATTAATGTTTTGTTCTTCCTTTCAGCAATTTCATTTTATTGAGGAGTGTACGGAGCTGAAAATTCATGACGGATCCCATTCTCTTCACAAAATCTGTTGAATTTTGTATCCAGGTATTCACCACCTCTATCTGATCTTAGAGTTTTGATCTTAGCTTCATGGAGTTCTCAACTTCCGCTTTATATGCCTTAAACATCTCAAACGCTTCATCTTCGGAGCGAATGAGGTAAACATATGCATATCTAGAAACATCATCAATAAAAGTGATGAAATACTTCTTACCACCTCTAGCCAGTATATCTTTCATTTCACAGATATCACTATGCACCAGATCTAAGACGTTGGATGTCCTTTCAACACTTTTGAACGAAGTTCTCATAATTTTGCATTTACTGCAAACTAGACACTTCACTTGGTGGTTAATATTATGGTTAGTAATTAACCCTAAAGTAGTCATTGATTTAATAGTTTCATAATTCACATGGCCTAATCTATTATGCCAAAGATCACAAGACTCAGAAACATAAGCAAAAGCAGAGGAGTTTTCATTCATAATATTAAACTTGAACATGCCACCAACAAAATAACCCTTACCCACAAATACTCCATTCTTGGTCAAGATAAACTTGTTTGACTCAAATATCATCTTAAAACCATGCTTGCTAAGAGCAGCACCAGAGATCAAATTCTTCTTGATGTCAAGAACATACAGGACTTCCGTGAGAGTTAAAGACTTCCCAGAGGTAAACACTAGCTCAACAGAGTCCTTTCCGACAACCTTAGAGTATGGGGAGTTACCCATGAATATATTCATCTCATCCCCCACTAATTCGTAGGAGGTGAACATATTCTTGTCACAACAGACATGATGAGTGGCATCGGTATCGATGAACCACTCAGAATCCCCACCAATCATAAGGACCTCAGAAACAATAGCGATCATCTTGTCATCCTTATCCTTACCATTTCGATCTCTTTTCTCTTTGGTGTCTTTGCCTGTCTTCCTGAGACGACAGTACTTGGCGATGTGTCTGGTTCTTCCGCAGGTATAGCACTCCAGTGGCTTTCTGTCATAGTTCCTGTAGGAGTCCCTCCTGTCATCATTTCTCCTTGTTCCTTCTTGAAATTGTTCTTCTTTGGTCCAGAGCTATTCAGACTAGTCTTCTTCTTCTCAGTCCTTACCTCAGCAACATGAGACTTTGCAACTGGCTCTTCTTGCTTCTTGTCTCAATTGCGAGACTCTTTCTCCACCCTCAAATGATGCATCAACCCCACAAGAGGGATGTCTTCCTTCTTGTGCATCAACTTAAAGCAATAAGACTTTCAAGTTGGAGGCAGCTTCGAGATGATGACTCTAACATGAAAGTTCTCATCAAGAGTCATCCCACCAACAATGATTGCATCTGCTACCTTCTACAAATCCTGAATCTGGGGCAGGATTGACTTTCCATCTTCCATCTTGAACTCAACATAGTTCGCAACTTCAAAGTTCTTCTCTCTAGACTCTTCTTCCATGTAGACAGTCTTCAGTGCATCCCAAACCTCCTTAGCTCCCTTAGTCTTCTTGGAAAACTGATTATATAGTTGATCAGAAAGGGAGTTCAAAATGTTAT
The DNA here is from genome assembly GCA_015143295.1 of Tetracentron sinense. NCBI lineage: Eukaryota > Viridiplantae > Streptophyta > Magnoliopsida > Trochodendrales > Trochodendraceae > Tetracentron > Tetracentron sinense. Next base: position 111,361 of record CM026551.1, read on the forward strand.
AACAACAAATGTAGTCGTCATCAACTCATTTCTGTGCAATTATCGTTGCAACGACAATCTCTGTGGTAGATGCTCCAGGTGCAGTATAGGAATGTCAAGGCATACATCAGTCAAAACATAAGCAACTTTTAATTGCCTCATGAAGTACGTGATTTGTTCTGCATAGCGGTTGAAATTGGTCTCATCAAACCGACCATCAAAACGGTTTGTGTTGATAGGGACAAAGCCGAGTGGAGTCACGGTGGTCATTGGAGTAGACATATCTTCAATTTGTTGGTTAATTAGTTCAAACAACTTGCACATGATGACCACAAAACAATTTCGGCTAAGAGACACGACAAAGCTTCTTGAAGACAGTTGGAGCCTCTCATTTGTGCAAGGGATTAAGGCAACTCTATCCCCCAAATTTAACCTAGCCAAGAATCGATCCGTTCCTCTACAGATCTGTACTATCTGGTAGGAACTGTACTTAAACCTCCTTTTAGGATGCCCATAAATTGTTATTCCAGTTAAGGTCTGAGTTATCCCTTTACAAGGATAGCAATTGGTTATACAGATTGTATAAACCAGATTAGGTTATCATAAGTGATTGCCAAACAGAATTACTCTCTAGAAGCGATTTTGAAACAGTTCCAGGATTGGATCTGTATGGATTCTGTAAACCAAATTCTGAAAATTTTAGAATCAGTGCCGAAGAGACAAACTGTTTGGAAACAGATTGTCTACGACTTATCTTTGGTAACAGTACCCAAGGGTCAATGTATTACTACATTGGCCAAGTTCTCTTTCTGTTCTCTATTCTTGGTAAATCCGGACAGTATTCTGTTTAGTTACAGAGCGATCTCAATTTACCAAACTAATAGTCAGATCACTTCTCTATTTAGTGACAAAGAATCAACTGGTCCGAATGGACTGGTTGAATACGTGATGTGGCTCACTATCTTGAGTCGTCTTCAACCTTGAGATGAGCTTCAAATCTCTAATGGAGTTCTGAAGCTTTCTTCTTTGGTTCGGGCTCTCTTTCTGGGCTCAATCTCGTAGATGTCTGATACGATTTTTAACTTCTGTAAAATCCTCATCTTCATCCTCACCTTATATAGGCAAGGGCTAGGTCTTGGAAGCCACTTGGGCTTACTAACCGACCCACTCACTGAGCCTCTTGGATTTTCCCAACAGACCCATTTAAATAGCCCACCAAGTTCAACAACCTGCACAAACACCCATGATCCATAACGGATCATGGAATTCGAACCACCATCTCAATCCTGATCAGATACACATTGTTGATCTGACTTCTATTCTTAAAAAGAATAGGCGACTCAAGCGACTCGTGAAGTGCAAAGTGCGCTTCATAGCACCCATTGTCCATGCACGTGCACGCTCGGTGCAATGCACCTCGCTAGTGCACCCACACTTGGTGTGTGAGCACACACAAGAGAACAATCTCTAAGAAGAGGGAATTATTTATTAATTGGTTTCAACTCTTATTAATTTCCGATATGGGACTAATAAAAAGCCACAACAGTTTTCTTTTAAAAACATGATTTTTTCTCCCCAAAACCACTTAATGTAAAAACACTATTTTAAATTCAACCAAATGGTTTTCTTTCAAATCATTAAAACCCAACTTTTATTTTATTAAAACCAATTAAAAATTCTATTTTCAATAAATCAAAATCAACAATTATTATATGAAGGTGATATCCGGAGCCTCTCAAAATACATCTAAATATAGGGATATTTTAGGAGATACACAGAAGTGATAGATAAAGAAAAAGGGAAATGTTTAACTTACTGCCGCATTATAGTCTAATGCAGCAATTCCTATTGGTCCATACCCCCTTTTATACCACATATCAGTTGTAGTTAAGATTCACGGACTCCTGGGGTTAAGCAATCTAACCTTCATTTAAAAAAAATATATATATATATTAACTTTAATCTTCTTAAGCTTAACCATTGTTAGAGGAGTGTTAAATGGGACACGTGGCCATGGAATGTGTGGTGTGCTAATAACTGCCCTAAAAAACACCCTTCAGTTCTAAATGCATTTATGAAAATACCCTTATTTTTAGGTTATTTTGAAAGAGGCTCCGAACTTCTTTTGAACCGTAGCTCTGTTTCACATTTGAACTCTATAAAATTAAGAAGAAAAAACACACCGAAAGAAAAGGAAGAGAGCTTACTTGAAAGAAGAGGGAGTAGAAGGCCACTCGTGAAGGAACTTGTCGAGAGGATAACAATGGAGTCTAAGATAGTCTCTCCAGTTGTGAACAGTCTCCTTCTTGACATTAAAACTGGTGGACAATCTCATGGTCTTTGAGGGGTCGTCTGAGTAATACTTCATCTTCTCATCCAACGGTAGATGGAAGAAGTCGTAGGCCATCTCTAACATTTTCTCCGTTAATTCCTCTGCTATCCCGTGATTTGTCACCTAATACGTACATTAATGCATGCATATATACGCTTGTTGTTCATACTGGATAAAAGACAGTAACCAACCAGATAAAGATAGATAAATAGATAGTAATTACCTGGAAGAAGCCAAAAGTCCGGCAGGCATCGCCTATTTGTTGGATTACTTGGGTTTTGTCAGCACAACCCAAGTTGATGACGGGGACGTTTTCGCAGTTGCTCACCTCAGAGAGTCTGGGTCTCTCAGATTCCGGTCTGACATAATTTTCCGGCAATTTGGAGTGCCGGATTCCTGTGGAGAGAACATTTGCTGCCATGAAGCAAGCTGGGTGTGAGCTAGGGAGATAGAACGCGGACCCCAGCTGTAAGTTAGTAGCTTCGAGGAAGGTGAGTGTGCGTGAGTAACGAAGTCACAAGCGTAAATATATAAAGGAGGTGAGAGGGTTGGGTAGTTGACGCCCAAGTCTTGGTCTACGGGGCCTGGCCTCGGATTGTCCCTGGCGAAGCAGAAAGGTAGTCTCGGGGGCAACCATAAAATAGGGGACATGTGACTATTAAAAAAGGGAAAATTCATTCTATTGTCCCCCATGATTTTGACTTCTCCCTATTTCATATCTCTCCACATTTATCTCATCATTTTATCACCATATGTCAAATAATATATGGATAAGTCAAAATCACGGGCTCATGAATTGACTTCTCCAATCACATGTCCCCTATTTTATAGTTACCCGAGAGGAGACTTTCTAACTTTGCCAGAGAGAATCCGAGACCTTGTTTGATTGTTGCCATGTGAATGACCTTATCTTTGGGGAAGCCAGAAAGGCTTCTCTCGGGCAATCACAAAATAGGGGACATATTGCTGAAGAATTCATTTTATGGGCTCATGATGATTTTGAATTCTCCACACATTATTTGGCACATGATAATAAAGTAGTGAGATAAAGGGAGAGAGATATCAAATGGGAAGAAGTCAAAATCATGGGGAGAACATGGAATGACTTCTCTCCTTTTTTTTATTTATTGCAACATGTCCCCTATTTTGTGGTTACCCGAAACCACCTTTCTGGCTTCACCAGTGACAATCCGAGGCCTATGCAAATCTGACATGATGGTTGCCTTGACCCTTCCCTCAGTCTCAGTCGGAGTCGGACTCATGAAATATCTGTTGAGGAGTACTAGCCCTATTCTCACTATTTTTCTACTCTCAACCTCAACGTATAAAAGGCCTAAGGGGAGGGCTAGCACTCCTCCTATCTATTCCCCCCCGGAGGTGAATAACTTTCTCTCATTTTACGGCACTCCTCCATAAGGTAGGTATGATGTGGTGGAGGAGATGATAGGGGCGGTGGCTTTTTTTACTAGATGCAGTTATAATCTTTAATTGATAAGTAAAATAATCACCTCTTCCGTCGGTGACATGAGGAGAGGCATCTCGGCTCTCATTTTCTTGCCACGTGTTTCTCTTCTAACCCATTTAACTGTGGTTAAGATCCATCAAGCCTTAGGGTTCGCGTATCTATCATTGGTTTTTAGAAAAATAAAATAAAATAAATTTACTAAAGAGTTTTAAAAAAAAGCTAACCCGAGTTTATGGGTGTTCAAGGGTCAGCTATGTGAGAGCAAGAGCAATAGTTCACTTCTTGCAATGGAGCGAACTATATATTGCTCAATGAGGCGTGCTTTCCCTACTCTCGGTCAAACTCTACTCTCAGCCTCTACCAACCACCTATCCATTTTCAAATCAGTTACGATGGTTAAAGCACTCTCTCTCATCAAGAATTGACAAGTGGTTGGTGGAGACTGAGAGTAGAGTTTGACTGAGATTAGGGCTAGCATTTCTCATTGCTCAATTGATAATGTCTTGCAAGATGGTTCGGGTTCCATTCCCGAGAGGATAAGAGTGGGTTCCACACTCCACCCGCCTTTAACTTAGAAGAGATACTGACTTGCTAACCGGGGTTGCGGCCTAACTTTGTGTCTTATACCACAAAAAACTTATGATTGATACGAACAATAAGTAAAGGGACGTAGTCTTCTCCAGTTGTAACCGGTTTTGCCAAAACCGGTTACACCCCTGAGGTGGCCACATGTCTCTTTTCTTAAGTATGGTTAAGATTCATTCACCCCTAACCTTCACCCAACTATTCTTGGCTTTTAGAAAAAAAATAATAAAAAGTTTTGTTAACGTTTACCAACTCCGAGGGTTAATTATTTTTAAATATTTTTTCTAAAACCCAAAGAGAGGTGGGTGAACCCTAGGAGTAGGTAAATCTTAACCACAGTTAAGGGGTCTAAAAAGGGACATGTGGTGACTACATGGTTGTAACCGGTTTTGCCCAAAACCGGATACAACTGGAGAAGATCACCAGTCATAAGTAATTAACAACGACAGCCAAAAATAAATAAATTAAAATTATAATTAAAATTTAAGCAATACCATGTGATCCTTCATGAGTGAACGTATCTAGAGTATGAAATTTAATATGGTCCTTGAACCGAAAAAAAAATTGGTCCCACATGGAAGTAGGGGTGTGACTCCTGTCAACAATCCTAATCCTAGCTAAATAAGTTTGGTCATATATGGCACAAGGAAAATAGTAAACGTGATTGAAGGGCATGTCCTCATTGGTCCATGCCCCAATTTTAAATACTTCCCTATTGTGGTTAGTATTTACTCACCCTTGGTCCTTAGGGTTAAGCAATCTAATCATGATTTAAAAAAAAAAAAAAAAAAACCAAAAACAAAATTTTAGTGAAGCTTAACCATGATTAAAGAGGTGTTAAAAGGGGCATGAGGACATGGGGAAAGATATGAAATGGACCCATGGGTCCACCGCTCATGGCACAACCCATTCCTACTTCCAACCCAAGGGGCCGATGCCCAAGGGCTCATTTCTCTAACCTAACCTAGATTAGGTTTTACTTGTATCATTAAAAGTTTTTTAACTTACATATTGTCAACAATAAGCATGTGACGGTAGACATAATGATTGAACATGCCAAACAAATTCTTTGACTATCAAGAGGAGCTCCGGTTGAAGAGCTAACCGGAGCAACCCAAAAACATACCTCGACAAGGTTGTTTTGGGAATCACATGAAGAACGTTCAAATTGATAGAGATACCCTCTTTTGGATTATAATTTTCAACTACCCCTGTCAGGGCATATTTTTGGTTGGCCTGATTGTCTCTTCAACCGGATCTCATGAATATAGTTAATCTCATTCATTAACTTATGTATTGAAGTTATAAGTCCTGAGAAGAGGACCCCATGTCATCTTCTAAGCTGACCCCAGTGTCCGTGTCCCTTTTAACTCTTATTTAACCATGGTTAAGTTTTACTAAATTAAAATAAATAATTTTGTTTTTTTAAAATCATGGTTAGATTGCTTAACACTAAAGGATTAACCATAGTTGATGAATGGTAAAAATAGGGCTTGGACCAATAAGGTCACTGGGGTCAGCTTCTAAGCTGACCCTGGGTCTGTTTTCCATTTCCCTAAAGTTATTAATTGCGTGTGAAAAAGTATTTTACAATCGGAACTGGAACAGGGTCAGCTTAGAAGCTGACCTCGTGATCTCATTGGTCCATGCACCCTTGTATCACTCATCAACTGTGGTTATGATTCACTCACTCCCTAGGGTTAAGTAATCTAATCATGATTTAAAAAAAAATTAAAAAAACAAAATTATTAATTTCAATTTACTTAAGCTTAATCATGGTTAAAGAAGTGTTAAAAGGGACACAAGGACACTCTTTTACAATTACTATAAGAATATTTTAATCTCTCTTTAATTACTTATAAAACTTTTAATTATGTATGTTAGGAGTTGAATAATAAAAGTTTGAAGGTAATAATTCCTTTAAATATTACCTTTGATTTTTTGTTTACCTAATAAATTAAAAGTGATATATGGTGACCGTCGGATCTCTCAATCGTGTGGTAGCAGTACCTGAGTATATTCTCTCTTGTGGGGGGGGGGGTTCAAGATTTTATTTTCTAGTGATGGTGTAGCTATTGATATACCTGAAGTGTAAATTTCCGGGAAAGCCACGCTTCAGCAGTTGCTACATGTACTCTGGTTTATTGGTAGAAGGTTGAAGTTGAAGGGTATGTTACCTTGACCTGTATTCCGATACCAAAATAAGTAGGTGGAGAAGATGATGAACAGTAACAAGTACAGAAGCAGATAAGAGAGAGAGCTGAAATTCGTGATCCTTATGCACTGGATCTTTCGGGGTATTTATAGGTTTAGCTGAATGCTCATGGATGGCCATAGATGCTCATACCACGTGCTATAAACTCAATACCAAATATGTCAGACAGATTTGGTACCTTACGTGTCACACGTAGGAGCCTACTATTAGTTGAGTCAGTTTAGTTCTGACAGCATGACGAAGTGACTAACATTAAATGTCAAGACAGTGCTTTTCACCTACTATTAGAATAGAATGATCGCCTCCTGCGAGTCGGTCTCGTTGTTGACTCAAGCTCGGGTTTGTTATATATGCGTTAAAATAAGATTCGATATGCTTATCCTGAAGACAGTGGATACGTTGTTCATAAGACAACGAATACGTTGTCGAGAGTACAACGGGAACGTTGTTCACAAGACAACGGGTACATTGTGAAATATACAACATGATCGTTATAAATCAGACAACGGATCATTCCTCTATTTTAATCATGTGAACCACGTGTCATTCATCGATGATCATAACAACGAAAACTAGTTTGTTCTCCAACATTTAATCAATTTTACGAATTTTATCCTTTACAATACCCACTATATTTAGCCTACTTTTAAGTTGGTTGCTTGGCTCTCTAGACTACTACATAAGATGTTTATTTATTTAACAAAAAACAAAGATGTTTATTTATACACGGCAGGCTTGTGCCAGTGGGCAGTGGCAATGAGCACATCTCTCTTGTGGGGGAGTTCAAGATTTTATTTCCTTCCCTGTTGGTGTAGCTATTGATAGGCTGATCACCATATATAGCCCACTTTGAAGTTGGTTGCTTGGCTCTCTAGCCCACTAATCACTGTTAACCAAAGCTTATAATCTTATTTGACTAAAAGAAAAAGAAATGCTTATGTATAACTTCTTACATAGTATTTTTTTTTTAAATAAAAATAAATTTGAAGCCCGAAAACCTGGGAAGCACTGATACTTTGAAAATGGAAACGTACCCGTATCACCGTACCCATATCGCCATATCGGATACGTATCGGATAAGGCACTCTAAGGTAAAACTTAGTTGTTTTTCATAATTTCTGCTGTATCGTCGTACCCGTATTGTATCGCCGTATCTTAGTATCGCCGTACCCGAGCTTCCTAGCCGAAAACAAATCACGCGGAGGCTCAAGCAATGTTCATGTTATAACCAATTCGACTAATCTAAAAAAATAAGAAAACGAGAAAACAAGTAATCACACAATGGAAATAAGATATATGTTGTTTGGCAAGATGCCTACGTCCACGGAAGAAAACGACAAGAAGATCCACTAAAAAATAAGGGAGGAATACAGTGTGTACAAGCTCTCGTGAAACCCACTCTCGAAATCCTAGAATAAACCTCTTAATCGCAAGCTCAAAAAAAAATCCTTTATATAGCTAGGATTACAACAAAAAGACAAAACGGGTCAAAAATAGGTTGGGTTAAACTCGACACTGGGTCATCAAGAATCCGGGTAAGATCCATACTAACTTCCCAACAAAACTCATTTACTGAATTTGAACTAAACTCACAGTTCAAAATCTCATTTCAATTTCACGAAATTTCGATTTTGCTCCCACCCTACAAAACCGAAATGGCTAATATTTTGTTTTAACTAATTTCCGTCAAAATTTTAGTTTTGGATACTTTTTTTAATTATATTTTTTTACAAAAATGTTAGATAAATTGAAATAATTTTTATCAAAATTTCAAAAAATAAAATAATATTTATATAACTATATTACAATTGAAAATTATTATCATTTTTACCCAAGTTTCTTAAAATATCAATAAATATTATGAAAAAATATTTAATTTCACAAATAAAATCTCAGAGATTTTGCCAAGAATCATTTGGAGGATAGCTATAAAATAGGAATATGAAATGGTGATTAAGAACCACCACTATCAAGGGTACTCCCTCCATTTCCACCACTAAATGGTGGGCCATAGCTATAAAGTGGGACTAATCGAAACATCCCTCAGCCAATCTTAAGAAAGGGCTGATCGGGACTTTTTTTATCACATCAAAGCCTGTGTTGGGGCTTATCCCCTCCCCTTCCCTGAGAGGGGTTTTTCCCAGATTGCCCCTCTAGTATGAAGTTCTTCTCTAAATATCCAGGTTTTGAAAACTCTTCTCTAAATGCCCTTATAATCCATTTTCCATAATTCAGTATATATGAAAAGTCTTAAATACCCCTCCATTGATTTTGAATGAAGAAGAACAAAAAGAGGGATTTAGGTTTGTGGATGAGAGATCTTCGTTCCTGTCCCATTTCCGACGAGAGTTTTTTGTTCCAAAAAGAAGAAGAAGAAGATACGTACGTGGATGAGATGCATGAAGCTCACTCACTCCCCTCATTTTCCAAATACCACTCTATTACCATTTATACTGGTTTTGAAAGAAGAAAAAAAAAAGATGAAAAAATCTCAAAATTCTGAGTTTCCCGAAGTTTTTTGCGCGTAGGGTCAATATAATGCATCAAACTCATGCATTTTATGCATCAACCTTGTACAAAATGCATCGACCCCGTGCAAAATGCAGTAGGTTGATACAATGTATCAACCTAGTACATTTCATGTATCGAGCTAATGCATTTATGCATCAACCCCGTGTAAAATGCAAGGTTGATACATTGTATCAACCTAGTGCATTTCATGTATCAACCTAGTGTATTTATGCATCAACCCAGTACAAAATATATCAACCCCGTGCAAAATGCATATCAACCTAGTGCATTTCATGTATCGACCTAATGCAGTTATGCATCAACCCCATACAAAATGTATCAACCCCGTGTAAAATGCACTAGGTTGATACATTGTATCAACCTAGTGCATTTCATGTATCGACCTAGTGCATTTATGCTTCAATCTCGTACAAAATGTATCAATCTCATGCAAAATGCATTAGGTTAATACATTATATCAACCTAATGCATTTCATGTGTCGACCTAGTACATTTATGCATCAACCCTGTATAAAATGTATCGACCCCGTGCAAAATGCACTAGGTTGATACATTGTATCAACTTAGTGCATTTCATGTATCGACGTAGTGCATTTATACATCAACCCTGTACAAAATGTATTGACCCCGTGCAAAATGCACTAGGTTGATATACTGTATCAACCTAGTGCATTTCATGTATCAACCTAGTGCAGTTATGCATCAACCTTGTACAAAATGTATCGACCCCGTGGAATATGTACTAGGTTGATACATTGTATTAACCTAGTGCATTTCATGTATCAACCTAGTGCATTTATGCATCAACCCCGTACAAAATATATCGACCCTGTGCAAAATGCATTTGGTTGATACAATGTATCAACGTAGTGTATTTCATGTATCAATCTAGTATATTTATGCATCAACCCTGTACAAAATATATCGACCCCGTGTAAAATGCACTAGGTTGATATATTGTATCATCCTAGTGCATTTCGTGTATCAATCTAGTGCATTTGTGCATCAACCCCGTACAAAATGTATCGATCCCGTGCAAAATGCACTAGGTTGATACATTGTATCAACCTAGTGCATTTCATGTATAGATCTAGTGCATTTCATGTATCAACTGTAGCGACCTAATACAAAATGTACTAGATTGATACATGTATTGACCTAGTGCATTTCATGTAGTGACTTAATACAAAATATATCGACCCAATCGATACAGTCGTCTTCAACCTTGGAAACACGACTGTAAGTCATAGAAAATGAAAAAAAACACATGTAAGCACATATATAACATGAAATTTAAGGTTTTGAATCATAAATACAATGATTATAGACATTTTTTCATGAATTAATCATACATGCAATGATTTTTTTGAATTCATTTTTTTAAAACACAAGAAATCCAAAAATGAACGTTGTTCTTCGGTTAATGGCGTTCTTTCACGAAAAGAACATGAAAATAACGCTATTGGAACAAAAATCTCTCACCGGAAATAGGGTGGGAATGGAGTTCTATCGTCAGAAATGAGATAAGAACGAAGAACTCGTTGGAAATGAGATAGGGATACTCAAAGTCTTTTTTCAAATGATTTGGATAAAATGAGAAAAATTCACATGCGCAAAGAAATGCACATTTATGTGGAAACATTTAGAAAATAGTTTTTAAAACCTGGGTATTTGAAAAAGAATCTCATACTAAATCGATAACCTGGGAAAAACCCATCCCCAAGAGGTACAGATGAGATGAGGTGATCCAAAAGCAGAGGATGAGGATAAATGGTAGTGGGGCTGCTTTACTATGACATTCAGTATCTCGAGACATACTACATCGTGATCCTTTAAAAAGTCTTTATCTACCACTTGTTGGATACGTCAGATTCCTATAATAATGAGAGAGAGCTTTTCTCTTTTCTCTCTCCGCGGAAAACATTGTGCACCTTACACAATCCCATCTATCTATCTAACTAACGGGCGTGTCGGATGGGCTCACTTCAAATATCAGATAAACCGCGACCAACCAATCAATTCATGGCAGTCAATTTAATGTGGTTTCTTGTATTGGATGCCAGAATGGGCATGTTGCTGACGTTGATGGGGCACCGTGTATTTGCATTTGCATGTGCATGTGCATGTGATGTCATGTCATGTCATGAGAGTAAGAAGAGCGTTTGCATCTGGCAATGCATGTGCTTCTGCAGTGACAGACGTCTTACATGCATCTAGTTGCGTCATGGCTTGACGACATGGTGATGCTTCTCCATGGAAAAACTGGCTTCTTCTTTGACTTAAGACTCCAGAATCCAGGTCCTCTGTACGTAACTATGTATTAAGGTGGGAGTGTGCGTGTGTATAGGTGTGTCTCCAGCTCCACTCACAAAGCACTCATGAATTCAGGTTTTTTTTTTCAAATCCGGTTAAAAAAAATTTATTTATTTATTTTTTAAAACTGAGTAAGCAAATCTCAACACAGTTTAAAATAATTAAAAGAATGACACATGAAAGAAAAGCAAGTCGAGATGCCTCCTCCTCACGTCACAGACCGAAGAGGTGACCATTTACTTTTGAAAAAAAAACAAGAGAATGGAGTATTAAGGATAGTACACTTGAAGTCGTTTTATTTTAGAATTGGATTTCCTCTAACAGAAGCCCGAGTATTAAACTAAAGCTTTATCTCCTTGATTTATGTGCCCATCGATCTATATATTTAACTAGGGTAGTGATAGGCGTACCCATGAAATCTATTTCATAGCCAAAATAGGAAATAGTTAACGTACCGTAGTAACCTAAACCGGCTAATATGCTTCTCACTCTCACTCTCACTCTCAAACCTCGTTCTCACGGTTTAAAAACGGATTCGTCATTAGCTATTTCATAAAACATGGTTTCAAAACATAAAGATCGGCGTATGGATTGAAAAGCGCACAAAGCGTTATCTTTTATGTTAATGGCTGTAGTTTCTTTACTCTGTAATTGCGTAACGAGGAAGACGGTGAAAAACGAAGGTCTTTGGTTTTTTTTCTTCTTAGAACTTATCATTTTTACCCTTAAGTGAGTTGGAAAACACCTTAAGTCCTAGCCTTTCGTATGTCAGAGTTTTGTCTTAGGATTCTCTCAAGTTCAACTTGAGAGAATCTCTCAAGTTTGAACCCCTAGAGGTTGCCACGTGTCTTTTTTGACACCCTTTAACCATTGGTAAGGTTCACGCACCCTAGGGTTTACTCACCCATCCTTTGTATTTTTCTTTTTTATATTAATTATTATTTTTTATATTAAAAAAACTGTTTTTAGAGTTTTTTAATATTAAAAACAGTTTTTTAATTTAAAAAATAATAATTAATATTTAAAAAAAAACCAAGGATGGGTGTGTGAAACCTAGGGGTGGGTGAACCTTACCCATGGTTAAGGGGTGTCAAAGGAGACACGTGGCGACCTCTAGTAGTTCCAACTTGAGAGAATCCTGAGCCCTTGAGTTTTATGTCTTGTCTTTTCACTTTTTAACTCAAATTTTTTACAATTTTTTGTCTCTTGTGAATTTCAATTTATTTATTTCTAACTTTTCTTTTTTTTCTACTCTTTTCCAAAGATTAGTGTTGCTTAGGCATTGTCATTGTTTGAGTTCAATCCCGGAACAGTGGCTGTTTAAAGAAGAGCTCTACTTTTTATAAGGCTCACTAGTGGTGTTGCTATTCAGTTTGTGTAAATCTATGATTACTTTCAAGTAAGAAAATTTCTATCTTTTATCAAAAAAAAAAAAACATCTTACGGTCTTACCCAATGTACTTTAACTACCGAATCCAATCCGGCCTCGGATTCTCTCGCGAAGCTAGAATACCCTTATCTCGGGCAACCATAGAATAGGGGACAAATAGAGAATTCAAAATCATGGATCTCATGATTTTGACTTCTCAACATAAGACATGACACATGGCAATAAGATGGTGAGATAAAAGGGGAGAGATATCAAGTGGGGAGAAGTCAAAATCATGGGGTGAAAATGAAATGACTTCTCCCCTTTTAATCGCCACATGTCCCTTATTCTATGGTTATCCGAGAGGGTATTCTGGCTTCGCCAGAGACAGTCCGGGGCCAATCCATTGAGCATACCCATCCTTCCAAATTACTTATTCTCTTCAATTATTTTTATAATTAAAATAATAAAAAGCTTTTATACTTTCCAAATTTTAGCTAGGCGGCAACTTTGTTTGTTGAAATATATATATACACACGCTTCGGAGGCGCTCTTGATTATATTCTAAATTAAAATTAGACGCTCTCGCTCCTGCTAAGCGCTTTGGTTACTTAGTAACGTACCCATGAAATCTATTTCATGGCATAAGGCACCACCTCATTGGTGCATCCACCAATGAGGTGGTGCCTTATGCCATGAAATAGATTTCATGGGCACGGTAACTATTTCCCATTTTTTTAACCCTGAGGATGAGTGAATCTTAACCACATGATGTCAAATATGACACGTGGTGAGCTAATGAGGCATGAGTACCTTCCAACGGAACGCGCACATGCATGTTATCATCTCCCTAATTAAACAACTTTTCATGCATTGGGCAAAAAGGCAAATCTCGAATATAATTCTCGAGCTTCCGTAGAGGAAATCCATTGTTCTTTATTTTTGGGTTTGGTAACCAAAATCATCAATCTCAATGTCCCATTTCGCAACAGCTTTGTTCCTACAAGGGAAATAGTTAACGTACCATGAATTCCATTTCCAAACCTAAGGCACCACCTCATTGATGGATGCCCCCCTCTTAAATATAATAACAAAATAATTTAACACAATCCACAACAAGCATAGAAAGCAGAATATCAATGCATTTCATGAATAGTACGCATATTAAGGCTTTGGATATCAAATAATTTGTGAAACATAATCTATAATGCACGGTATACTGAATAACGTGCTCATATATGTTCCATATTAAACAAAAAGCTTTGGGGTCCCTAAAATTTACTCAGAAAATGCTTCATGTCTAAAAACTCTATCCTAGCCAGTGTACAATTAATTGGTATATGAGGTTAATGAGTATTAAAAGCTATATTGAGTGTCATCCAGAATGCACGGCTCTGAATTACGTGCACACGGATGTGCTCAACTCCACAAACGATAACTTATGGCGCTTTAAAATAGTCTAGGGGGCTACCCTTATGACCAAGAAACGCTTTATGGCTAAATTTTAATTTTAATTTTTGTTTAACCAAACAGATCCCATAAGGATGCCTGATAGCCCTGAGGGTGCTTTAGGTATAGTGTAGGGGATTGCTTCAAGCCCAAAAGCCAAAACGGACTTCAGAATCATGTTAAAGACTGAAAAAACATGTCCAAGGAATACTTTATTCCTTAAAATCCCACACCAAACGAACCCTCGATAGGGTTCTAATAAAAAAAAAATCAGGCTTGTAGGTGTCATCGTGTCGGACATGCACCATCAGGTGTCCTGACGCACTGACATGCACAAATGATAAGGACACCCGGGAGTGCCCTTAATACGCGGGACACGCAGCCAGGCACACATGACCAGCTGCTCAACCTACACTTGAGGCATAAAATGCAGTAATTTGTTTAGCATAAACTAGTAAGACACCCATGCGATGCATGGAAATGTTAGCAAGAAAAAAAAATATAATTATATTAAAATGATAAAATTAAATACAATAAAAAGTATCAATTTCAGTAAATGAAAATGAAATAATCTACAGAGTGCTAACCCCACTCTTTGTTTAAAAACACACTGGCAGATTCAAACTCAAGTCTGCCTCTGCGTGCAACTTTCCATTTTCATATCTCAGGCCCCTAAACACTAACCCTACATTAAGCCTAAATCCCGCTGCAAGTTCATGGAGGTGTATTATTAATCTCGGTACGCCATATTCCGAACAAAAGCATTTTAGTATTGAGTGTACCAAAATGTGATGGTGTACTCTGTACACCCAAGCCAAACTAAGAGGGAGTTGAGGTGTATCATTTTCTTCTATACCGAATCAAAGTGTGATGGTTTACGCTGTACCAACCTGTCCAACTTTCCCATTCCAGCTCTCTCAATTTTTCAAGATCGGGTTCATAAGCAGTAGATTTCTACATTTTTCCAGATCCAGTACATTAACGGTGGATCTTCTTTCCCACATAGCTTTGCCCTTCTCTGTTACATTCTCATTGTTTCATTTATAAAGAGCATATCTTCCTCTCGTCTTCAACTTTGTTAATCACCCTACTTCACCATAACCCAACCACCCCACCCCCACCACACGTTTTGGGCTAAATCCCGGCACACATAGTCACTTAACAAATAATAAAACAATTAATTATTTAATTAATTAAGGTAGAGAATCGTTTCATTGAGAGGCACTATAATTAAGTCTTTCTTGAAGATAGTCAAAATCTCCCATGTGTAAGGGATGTAGTAGCTCTATCTCCGGGACACAACTCAACTGGATTCTCTCCAATCTTCCCAACGAGTTTGCACTATTCGGTGGAAAACGGGGTACTTATCTTCCTTTAGGATGCCCTTTAAAATTAAATATATACATATATGTTCATTTAATTAGGATTTGTCAATTATCCAAGTATCCTAAAGTCCCATCAGATTTACAGTAAGAGATTATCTAATTAATTAGACAATTTTAAGAAAAATTATCATTTTACCCTTTAGGGTTTAAGGGTCTGTTTGGTTACAGGGTTAGGTCCACTCTGGTTTGGTATAATCCTAGTTTAACCTATTCCAGATTATGTCTGCACTTATTCTGTTTGGTTACAGATTCTGGTTCTGTCCAGAATATATTCTGCACAGAATCTGTTTTCTGGTTTGGCCAGAATCAATTCTATATTAAGTTCTGTTTGGTCACAGTTTTAAGTTAATCCATTTTAACTTAATCCAAGTCTTGTTTGGTCACAAGATTATACTTAATTCAATTTTATCAATTCCAGATTATATTTGGGTACAAGTTCAAGCTTGTCCAGATTAACCCATTCCACAAGATACCCTTGTTTGGGTATGATAGTCTTTATAGGATCCATCATGTGGATATGATAGGTTTACACCCAAAATCGGATGGTCACCAAGATGGTTCTATCCTTATAGGACAGGTCCATTGTTCTACCTGATCTGGTTTTCCAGATCGGGCAATCGAACAGTTCACGCGTAGACTGTTCTATGATAGACGGTTGAGAAGCTCGAAGGCATTCTGCAACCTCATCAGGAGATGGACAGCAATCCATTTTCTGGTATCCATGGATTTGGATCGATCCGGACAGCCACCCAAGGGACGATGCACACCTGCGAAGTGTAAAGTGCACCTCATAGCGCCCAAAGCCCTATGCTCGCACCCGCACCCGAGCCAGTGCCCGTGTCGTGCGTGTGCACGCACCCAAGTTATCGTCTAAAGGAATTGGTGGGTAATAGTCTACACCACAAGCTTAGTTGTTGACAATTAAGCAAACAATGGGGTAATTAAACCCTTTGGATTTTCTCTACTTTTTTGATGTGGGACTAAAGAATTAAGGAAAAACCATTAAAAATGTGTTTTCTCTCTTTCAAGAGATTAAACATCCAATCTAAACAAAGATTAAATTAATTGAGGGTTTTAGTCCATGATTAAAATCAAAACCCCGGATCCTAATTATCCAGTTTTTTATTAATTTAAAAAATAATTTTAAATCAAAATTAGCAATCCCCCACTTGATTTAAAATTAGTAAATTAATTAAGAATTAAGTAAAACAAATTTGGGCATTCAAGAATATCCTGTGCATAGATGTAGGTGTCTTTCGACTTGAACCTACACTTAGTGCAAACAAATCCAGAAATGCCAGAGAACCCAATGGTCTATGCCTTGAACTACAGAACTCGTATTGACCAATCGGATTCATCGCACACACAATACTTTCAAAAGATATGTGTACTCATTCAGCTTAACACTTTAACGTCCATGCCTTACCCCGGTCTTACTAAAAGCTCTAGAGATTTAGCCAGTTCTCATAAAAGGTAACAAGCCTCCAACACTCAGAAAGGTGAGTCTATCAAGAGTACTTCTGCAACACTCCAGCCTATTACAGGCCTATAGTTACTCATTAAGAGAATCTATTTAAATTCAAAACCTCATCGCAGAATCATCTATAGATCTATTGTCTATAGAATTGCACTATTGACATTATCCCTAGGAAGGGACACTATTAGAAATAGCATTTCATTTATAGTGCATTTGCAGTTTCTTACAAGGTTATTATTCCAATTGAACCTGAGAGACTCATCAGGTTGGGTTTCCACCTAGTTAAATTGTTCAATTGGTTTCAGTCTCATTCCTCTAGATGTCTTCATCACAAGGTCCGTGCCAAGGCCTACCTGATGCTGTCAGTTGTGATACTGACAATAGATTCTTCTTCATTCCAGGTATATGATAGACGTTCTGCAACTGAACTTGATGAGGACTGAAGCGAGGCACGATCATCGTCTTGCCAATGTGTGAATGGCAGTCTTGAGTTGTTGGCCGTCACTACTACTCGACCACCTTTATACTCAGACACACTGAGCAGTTTATCCTTATTGCCAGTCATGTGATTGGAGCATCCAGAATCAACGATCCAATCTTCGTTGTAGTCGATTGCTCCATGATTTTGTATTGCAGCAAGTGTCATGTCTTCTGCTTCCGTCACAATAGAACTTGCTGCTATTTCAGTTGTGACCGTACTAGATTGATCATTTGTCTTCTTCTCCTTGAAGACAATCTCATCTTCTGAGCAGATTTCTTTGACTTGCTCAGTTACGGCGAAGGATACTTCAACATCCCACTCTTCCTCACTACTGCTCCCACTTTGGTGATTGTTGGATGTCACCAAGTTGCCTTCTGCTACCTTTTTCTTTGTCCAGCAATCTCGAGCGAAGTGACCTCTCTTGCCACAGTTGTAGCATTCATTATTACGCCGTTTGGACTGTCGTGTGTCTCTATCTCGGCCATGTTGAGCTCCCCCTGTCTGAGAGCTCCTCTCCTGCAGCCTCCTTGATCTACCTTCTTCTTTCTTGGGTTTTGTCTGCCCTCTTGGCCTACCTCTTCTTCTACTACTAAAGAGGGCCTCCTCCTCATTCTTTAATGAAACTCCAGCCATTTGTTTTGCTTGAGTTTCTTGATCAACCAATAGATTTTGTAAGTCTAAGATGGTTGGCTGAGTTGGCCAACCACGAATCGCCTTGATGAACCCACTATACTCGGGTCTCAGGCCATGGATGATGATTCTTCTCATCATATCTTCATTAATATTAGCTTTCGAATCCAATTGTGGAATTTCACGGCAAAGAGATTTTACCTTCATAAAGTATTGGTTGATCGTCATTTCTCCTTGTGAGGTTGACATGAGCTCATTCTCCAGTTGTTGTAGCCTTCCATCATTCTTCCTTGAGAAGAGGGCTGCAAAAGCGTCCCAAGCTCCTTTTGGTGTGACTGCATCCATGATGTGCTCAAACAACTCCTCTTCAATAGTTGTTTTAAGCACGAACATAGCCTTCCCGGCCTTAATTTTCTAGCGCCTTAGTGCATCGGCATTCTCTTGAGGAGGTGGATTAGTATCGCTACCATTAACGACCTCCCACAAATCCTGTCCCTGTAGGTACGACTCTATACAGAACTTCCAGTTGCTGTAATTTTGGTTGTTAAGCTTCTTGATCCCACCGGTTGCACTCGCCAAATCCGCCATTGTGACTTGGTATGTCTTCACGTACTCCACCAAGTAAGCTTGATCCCAGATCAATCGACTTCACAGTCCCGGACTATGCACGAACAAGATTTCTCCTTCGCAGTGCTCGAACACCGGCCTCCGACAACTTGGCTCTAATACCAAATTGTTGAGTATAGAAGCAGTGAAAACTCAAATAAAGAAGCTTTTATTGATGCACTAACTCAAAAATATACAACACTTAAGGGATACTCAAGGAACACTAACACTCAAGAGATGCACTCACTTTTATCCTCACACAAGAACACACACTCACTATCACTAGACCTCACACACTTAGAAGAGCTTGTGTTTCTTCTATGCACAAATAAGGGGACCCTACCCTCTATTTATAGTAGGCATGTAAATGTTCTAGATTTCTAGAACATTCTCCCCACCTCCTTTCTTAGGAAACAACTAGAGACTACTACTACCTCTTTTTCTAGAGATAGAGATAAACTTAGGGAGAATTCTAGAGATAGAATATTCTAGAGAGATGAATGGAGAACCTATGAGAGAATATTCTAGAGAGAGTAATCTATAGAGAAGACTCTAGAGAAAGAGAGACACTTGGAAGGGAGAGAGAAAGTTCTAGAGAGTTGGTGGTGACTCTCAACAAGAAGAACTCTATGATACATTAACTTATCAAGGTGTGACTCAAATAGTACCCAAAGCCAACTGACTAACATGATCAGCAATATTTTCAAGCAGCTCTAGGTCATTCCTCAAGGAACCTGTAGATTTCTTTAGTTTGAGAAAAACAATGGGTGATTGTGGATTGCTTGCAATTGAAAGGCCCGGAATGTCCGATAACCCTATAGGAAAAAAAAATAGTATTCAACATTATGAAAAGGATCAGCCCAGCTAACCAAAAATAAAACTGCAGTTGTACTAGTTCACTAACAAGAATGCTCTAAGTTGGTACTACACACACCATCAGTGTTATTTAAGTTCCGAATTTAATTATGAGCAAAAAAATAAAATAAAATAATGGGTGAACAACGGAGTAGAGATATAAGGTCGGAGTAGAGATATATCATATAAGGTCAATGAAAAAAAATTGCCACAGATTTGATTTGATTGTAATCTTGCAGTGATTTAAGAATAAGATGTGCATTCTGTGAAAACATTTAACTGCTCATATATGACAACACACAAGAGGGAGATTGAGAAGAAGGCTCATATAAAGAAGCCAAAACATTTAACTGCTCAAACCACAGCACATATGGACCTTAGACACAAGACCACGGTATCTTCAGGTCCATAACAACATGTCATGGATCGAAAGTTCTGGACCTGAGACGTACCTTATTTTTAGGTATACACGCTAACATAGGTCTTTTCTGAAATAAAAGTGAGCTTAGAACAAACCTTCCCATAACACAGCAATATTTTCCTTCAGCTTTGTGATCAGATCAGGATTTTCCTCCAGGACAACAATAGCAGTTATTGCAGCACTCGCAAGGTATGGAGGCAAAGAAGCAGAAAAAACATAGCCCGAACTACTGAGACGCTGCCACAGAAAAGCATTGATCCTCACCACTAGCACTTGGAACAATAGGACTTAATATCTGCCTAATATATAATGAATTAATGATGACTAAGTTTGATAAATTATAAAACTTTCATCGTGTGATGTAAGAGCTCTTTTATACAAGTTCTTATAAAGTACTCCTTTTGTACTTGGTGATCAATGACTAGCACTTTTAGTGCAGAATCCTCCTTCTGTAGCCAATGCATGTCCCATGGCAGCAGTTATAATATCAATTTTCTCAACCTGCAGTTAAACAAAACCATAAGAAACACAAACAGAGATCAGATCACCAATTAACCCCAGTGAATCTTCAAACATACCGTAACCCCATAATATACAAATTTTTCTCCAAGTTCAACTGGGAAAATTCTAATCAAAATAAAATTACAGTGACATATAAGAGAAGCTGTAGTAGTAGCACTGCAAGAGATTGACTAATGGAAGAACTACATAGCATTGAATTTGTAACTTCCATAGGATACATCAGTGTTTCAAGTGATTATATTGCACAAGGAATCAAACTCATTACTCCTTTCATCGGTTCAGATATAAACACTTAAAAGTAGCTCCATGATACCATCAAAAAAGAAGAGACGAAGCTGCTTACATAATATATATATATATATATATATATATATATATCAAATTCCAGAAACCAAGTTACATGACTGCAGAAAGTAAAATAGCAGAATTGCATTCCAGCTCACAAGAGCACATAACTAACCAATGCAATGCTCAGAGGCAATGAGAGGGCTTCAAGGTGAAAGACCATAGTAGCGTATGTTATCTCTCCTTAAAACAATAAAAAAATGGAATATGAAATGAACAAAAGAAATTTAAAAAATGAGAAGCAAGAGAATGTAGTCTAGGATTAAAAAAATACACTTTCAGGATGTCTCGGTCTCAACCGAAACCTATACGTATCAATTTCAGACAATATATATAATTTTTCTTTTTATAAAAAAATAAAATGAGTTATAGAAACAAAAAAAAAAACGTGAAGGTGTGAGGCTTAGCTTTGGGACCGCAAGATGCGTGAGGCGTAATCCTCAAGGCGTGAGGCTTAAGCCTCACAAGAAATCCTTCGTTTTAACAAAGAAATAAATAATAAACAAGAATATTTCAAAAATAATAATACGTGCGCGCGTGCGCGCGCGCACACATATATATATATATATATATATATATATATAGATATATGTATGTATGTGTGTATGTACGTACGTGTGTGTGTCCGCGTGCACACATGTAATACTAGATCTCTCGAGTTTGCTTTGAGATCTAGGTTAGAATTTGAGCATCTGGTGGAGCTTATGGAGCAGAATCCAGGAGATCATAATCAGGTTAAATTCACAAGATGTTTGACAAATTTCTTCAAAGACGTTGTGTTGGCTGTTGAAGAAAACAATGAGATCTTGCGGAGCCTTTGCGGGGAAGACGGCATCGTACATGCCATCTGCGAGCTTCAAGAAGAATGTGATTCCCAAGGTTCGCTCATCTTAAAGAAGTACATGAACTACCGGAAATTTGCAAGATTAGCTTTGGAGATCAATTCTTACAGCAAAAACCTGCTTTCTGTTGGAGCTGTGGAAGGACCTGAACCAAGGGAAATTGAGTTGTATCTGGAAGAGATATTGTCACTGATGCAATTGGGTGAGGACTGCACAGAATTTATGGTTTCAAAGGTGAGGGGATTGAGTTCTGTGGATCCAGATTTGGGCCCTCGAGCCACCAAAGCTTTTAGGAGTGGAAATTTTAGTAGAGTTGTCCAAGATGTTACTGGGTTTTATGTTATTCTGGAGGAAGCACGTGCTAGACAGCCTCACCACTTCCATGGTGGACGATGTGTTTTATGTTTTGCAGAGTTTCTGTAGAATGGCAATATCAACTTCAAATGTTAACTCGTTGCTTGTGGTTCTAAGTGGTCCAACGAATTTGTTGAGCAACAAATACCAGGAAGCATTGCAACATAAAATGAGAGAGGCAAACCAGTGGGCAAAGCTATTCCCGGGTGGTGTTGGTGTGCAAAAGACTGAGACAGAGTTTGCAACAGCTCTAAACAATGTGGGCGTGAGTAGCGAGTATGTCCTGATACTACAACAGGAAATTGAAGAGCAATGTGTGGAGGTGAGTGACAAATTTTCTTTACCTTGTGGGTTCATTTTCAATGACACAAATAACAGTTATCATCTGATCAAAGACTTTGATGAAAGTTTGTATGTGTTTCTGATGAAATTGAAGTGAAGATAGAATTAGCAGTTATAATCTATTCAGTGACTTCCGTGAAGACTTGCATTTGTGTTTGTAAATTGAATTGCAAGCTATCCTCCATTAAACTTATCATCTTTACAATGAAGGTCAAGCGAGATAGGGTTTTTGTTTATCATTTGATACAGAGAGAGTAAGTAATTAATTTTTGAAGTTTAAGGAAAGGGTATTCTTCGTTTTTTTTTTGGTCCAAAGGAAAGGGTATTCTACATCTATGTAGTTTGGTCTTAGTTTCCAGTTCAAACTATCTAGATTCTAAATGACTGCTTGGGAAACTGTGCCGAAGTTCATATACTTTTTTTGGTGACGCCGAAGTTCATATACGCATGAAGCATTTTACGTTATCACTTAAACAAGAAGAATGGAATGTTCACTGGTGTCTGCTAAGCTTGGTTTAATAGCTTGAGAGGCAAATTCTCCATATTTGAAAATTTGAGCACTTTTTATTAATGTAGAATCAAATAACTTTTGTGGTCTGAATTACTCCTTCAGCATGGCAGATCAATGACTAGCTGCCCCTAGCTCAGCTGGTGTAGCAGAGGACTGAACAACTTATCTTGAAGACCATCAAGGTTGGGCTTGGGAAATCACTTGCAACAAACTTTGATCTTTTGAAACTCCTTTCTCACAGTAGATGAAGGCCCACCACATCTTTTAAGATTACATTGTTAGATTCTATTCCCAACACTTCCTGGGACATTTTCTTAAACTTCTTGAGGATGGAATTTCACCTTCACTTACAAAAGTTACTGAATTGTTTTGAGCTTCATATAAAAATTGAACACTCTGTTTCTTTGCCTGTGTAGAACCAAAGAACTGTGATGGTCTGGTCGTCTGGAATACTCCTTCAGCATGGTGCAACCTACCATGAAGAACATCAACATTGGGCTGGGAAATCTCTGGCAACAAACTTCTGCCTTTTTTAAGTCATTTCTCATTGCAAATCCCTCTTTTAAGAATTCCATTGTTAGTTCTACTCCCAACACTTCCCAGGACATGTTTTTTTCAACTTCTTGAGGATGGAATTTCACCTTTGCGTACAGAAGATACTGAATTCTGTTTTGAGCTTCCAAATATTAGAGACCCATCTTTGCTTTCAAATGAACTTATTGGAATCCGTTTCCTGCTTGGATTTTTGGGATGTTAATTAGAACTTGGAGTTTTACAATAGATCTGAAGCTAATGATCTTGCTGATTCTGTTGATAAAATCGATTACTATTATGTGTTTAGTTCAGAAATCAAAATTTGAATGCAGAATCAGATCTCAACTAAATCAGAGCTGATATGCTATAGCTAAGTTTTATACTAATCGGAGAAGTTCCTATGATGTTTCTTTATACGAGGGAAAAAAAATCACTTACCAGATTGTGTTCCACACTCAACCTGTTTGAAGAGATCATCTTAAGTTTCATATATTAACCAGATTACCATCATTATCATCAGGTATTCACTGCACCAGCTGATAGAGAGAAGGTGAAATCTTGTTTATCTGAGTTGAGTGAGTGACATGAGAAACAGTTTCAAGCAAGCATTGAGTGCTGGCATGGAACAACTGGTAGCCACCCTGACACCATGTATCCGTCCAGTGTTAGACAGTGTGGCAACCATCGGCTATGATCTGTCCGAGGCCAAGTATGCAGATAATGAAGTGAGCGATCCGTGGGTCCAGAAGCTCCTCCACACTGTCGACTCCAATGCGGCATGGTTCCAGCCGGCAATGACTACCAACAACTACAACTCATTTGCTGACCTTGTCATCTATTTCATCGTGAAGAAGCTCGAAGTCGTCATGATGCAAAAGAGGTTCAGTCAGTTGGGGGGGTGGGGCTGCAGCTCAACAGGGATGCAAGGGCACTGGTGAGCCATTTCTCCAGCATGACCCAGAGGACTGTCAGAGACAAGTTTGCTCGTCTCACCCAGATGGCAACAATTCTCAATTTGAAGGTGGTCTGTGGGTACTGGATTTCTGGGGTGAGAGCTCGGGGCCCATGACCTGGAGAATAAGCCCAGCAGAGGTGAGGAGAGTATTGGGTCTAAGAGTTGATTTTAAACCTGAAGCAATTGCAGCTCTTCAATTGTAATCCCATCTATATTCCTTTTGTTGTTCATTAGTAATTTTTTAAAAAATTATATTTAAACTGGAGGGGTGGCAGATCAATGGAAATTTTGAAATATCCAGTCTCTTCTAGGAATGAGGAGCCACGAAAAAAGGCACTAAATATAAAATCTTCTTAACCGATTTATTTATCTAATAAATATTCCGCCCTCTATTTAGATTGTCGTATGTAGTGAACTAGTAAAGACCCCGTGCGATGCACGGGATAAGAAGCAAACCAATAACTTGCAATTTTTTTCCAAGAAATAGAATAGAAAAGTACTTTTATCTTAATAAAAAATGAAATGAATAAATCCACTGAAACCTAAATCTAGAAATAAAGTATAGATGAACTAAAATTTACACCAAATTTCGAATTTAAAATTTAAAAAAAATAAAGGAAAAAACCGAGTACGTAGTGTAAGAAATCTTAAATTATCCAAATAACGTGGATAGTTTAACACTTAACCTGTTATATTGATACAAAAATAAAGAACAAACCAACTTATAATGGCAACTTAATTTTTAAAATTATAAAGTTATGACAAATCATAGAGTATGATTTATCAAATTAATAGAACTTATTTCTTTAAATTATAATAATTTGGGAAAGACGTAATAACTTCTAATTTGTGATGAATTCAAGCTTAAAATCAGTCAGTGATTGATTTTGATTTTTAGTAATATAATTAAATCTTATACTATACATACTTAGCCCTTATCTTCTATGAACCACATAGCCAAATCCTAATCAAGACAGTTCAACCAATAATCAGATGAGATAGAGTATACCTAAATCTGAAGAGAGTGGGGGATTGGATTTGGTCTGGCCCTTGCCAGACTAAAATGGTAAAACCGTATAGCCTACTCAAAAGCTCATTTAATTGCCTTTTAATTCTTTGTTAAAAAAATTTAACCCTTAAGTTAAAAGTTTTTCTAGGATTTTTTTAAAAAAACCAAGGTTAGGTTGTTGAACTCAAAGGGTTTAACCACAGTTAAGAAGTGTTAAAAGGGACACGTTTTGACATATGGGATTAGAGCAAGATGGTTTTTGTTTGGCGAGGGCCAGACAAAATCCCATTCCAGAGAGTGGTTATTGCTAGTTGCTACCCACTTTAAATCCCGACCAACCCCTTTTTCGGTTGCACCAAACAACCCATATTTTTCCAAAACTTGCCACTGATTAACTCCATGGGATGGCATGTTTCATTCTTCTCCTCCTTCTTTTGGCTCCTCTTGCTGCTAATCTGAAGGACTCTCCCGTCCTTAATCCCAGAACTCAAAAACTCCCAATAAAGCATTCATATGCCACCAATCATGACATGCAACCTTAAATGATGCAAAGGTCTCAAGAGAGTTCAAGGTTCTACCAAGTTAAGATCAGAAAGTTACTATTGCGAGAAGCCAAACAATTTATAGTAACTTCCAACATTCCATTAGTTTCAGAGAACTTCCAAAAAAAAAAAGATATTAAGATGAGATGAGATCAGGAACTTACTATTAAAATGAAAGAACCGAGACCCATTAATCATAAATTGAGAAAACCCGTGCAAATGTTAACTGCACTCTCGAGAATTGAAAGGATAAAGGTTTTCAAGGTGACAAATATAACCAAAAAAAAAACATAAAAAAATTCAATCTATTGAGCATTATAACTTTTAAGAAAAAGATGAGACAAAAGTAGAGATTTCAGGTGTTTGGTTGCAGAAGCTAAATAGTGATGTTGAAACTGAAAGGTATAAAGAGAGAGCTCTCTTTCCTATGTATTTTCTTTTGGCAGGTTTTAACATATAACCGCCGGGGAGAGGGATAGAGAGAGGAGGGAAGCAATGTAGATGAAGATATTTGGGGTGATTTAACGGTATGGGGCGGTGGGATTTGGTAGGCAATCCATGGTCCCTTTTATAAGGTTTAAGAAGATAACCAAGAGTTGCATTACGCATCTATACCGGTACCCACTCAACAGTCATGATCAATACCGGAAGGGGAATCGTGGGTGTTTGTGCTGGTCATCTCAAAGACTCAATATCCATAAACCGAAAGGACACTTTGGTTTTGAACGGTTACATGCTTTCAACGGCTTGGGATTGTCTCTGGCGAAGCCAGAAAGGGCTTATCTCGGGGTTCCATAGAATAGGTGACAAGTGGTGGAGAAGTCAAAATCATGGGGCCCACGATTTTGACTTCTCCACCCTTAATAAGACATGTGGCGATAAGTGTGTGAGAATAAAGGGGAGAGATATCATATGGCGAGAAGTCAAAAAAATGGGGAGAAAATGAAATGACTTCTCCCCATTTTTGGCCAACTGTCGCATAATGTATGGAACCCCGAGAGGGGTTTCTGGCTCCGCCAGAGACAAGCCAAAGCCGCTTTCAACGGATGAATCCCACGATACCTCTTGAATAACCTTAAATGTAAGATGGCTAGGACTGGCATGAGAGATAAAGATGCGGTATGGGAAGAACTAAGAGAGAAACATGGTGAGGAGCTTAGAGGTGGTCTGGATTTAATAGATGGGAGAGACGTTTGTGCAATGTAAATATTTCAGTTACGTTTTTCACCCAACTTAAAAGAGAGAAACATGGTGAGAGGATACATCCTTTAAGAGAAATTGTTACTTTTTATAACCACAAATTAATTGGGTGTGAGAGGTTACATCCAATCACCTCCCCTCCCCTCTCAAAGAAATTAACACACTCAATCTTTTGGATGGAAACGTTTGTGAGGAGAGATATAATTGATGAATGGGATGAAAGGGAAAAGAAATTGGTGGGTCCCACACTCCCTTAAATTTTGGTAGCATTAATGAGGAGAGATGAATGAGGAAACATGAATGGGAGGGAAGAAAGAAAGGAGTGGGTCCCATTATTTTGCTTAGGTGGCTTCACATATGAAGAGTAGGCTTAGGTGGCATAAGGAGGAGAGTTTTCACTCTGGCATATAGTAGTAGTACTAGTAAACACCCCGTGCAATGCACGGAACAAAAATTGAGATGAAACTAAAAAAGTGAAGAAATTAAAAATAAATAAATCAACTACCCCTAAATTTTAATGACCAGCGCACCTAGAGAACAAACAACCATCAATTGTATACCTTTAAGCACTATGTAAACTCTAAAACCTAAATTTTATGAACTAAATAACTCTTCTAAAACATGAATGTCTATTATGAACACTAAATGTCTCTTTCAAATTGAAAGTTTGAGGCTAAAAATCAATATGAAAAGTTGAAGTTACAGAAATAAAGTAATAGGGATATGCACCAAACGTCACACAAATTGGGCGAAAATTAAGAAACTACCAAAAAAATGATGTATGCTGTATTTTTGTTTAAAATAAATATTACAACAAAGCAGGGACAAAAATTAGAATATAACCAAGTAATAGTGAACTAAAAGGGCCCATCCTTCCCTTTTACAAAAAAGGGCCCATTAGAAATTGCCATGCTCCCATCTGTTTTGATTTCCATAATATAAATCTCTCTTTGTTACACCATATTACAGTGGGAAATACAATTTGTATAGGTTCAGAAAATAATTGAAATAACGACCAATGGTCACATACGGACCATGCATTCACCATGATGATGAGTATAACACGCCAAAAATGAATCCTTACCCTTGCCCATTCCCAGCCTCCCCATCAGTGCTACTGCTCTTTGAATTAACAGTTCAAATCGAAGACTGATAATGAAACAGAGTGGGCATGGTTGTAGCTGATGCAGCTGCTGCCGTTCCATCAATCTATTCAGTGGGTCTGTCATGTTGTAACGTGATAATGAGAGGATAGGGCTGCTCTTTTGAAGCCGAGAAGAGAAACAGAGGGAGATGGTTGTTATTCCAATGTGGAATGAGAGGATGGGGCTGCCTTATATATATATATTTATAGCTATAAATTGCTGCCTGGAGATGGGTATGCTTGATCTATATATTCTAATTATTTATTTATTTACTTAAAAACAACGTACTGAGCTCCCTTTGTTCAGACATAAGATAAATGGTGGGGCCGTGAAAGGGTGTTGTGAGTATTGTTTATCTGGAAATGATTGTTGAGAGATGAAGATATGAGAGGCATTTTGTGGGTGCTGTCATGAGAGATGGCTGAAAGAACGTGTGTGTGTGTGTGTGTGTGAGAGAGAGAGAGAGAGAGAGAGAGAGAGAGGCTTCGTTCTCTTATTTGCCCAAGTGACGAAGGTGACAGGCCATCTCCCACCCTTAATTGCATGCTCTTGTTGTCCAGCACTGATTATACAAATTGAAAGATCACCATCACCGTTGCATCTAGCAGAATAGTCCAACTGGTTCTGAATGTCCAACATTGATCAAACCCTCTGCTACTGCCCACCCACAACACAATTACTAAATAATAATAGTAATAATAATAATCTCCCTCACTTTTAAGTTCAACCCTTACAGATTGCAATCTCCTATCTCCATCTCTCAAGCAAAGAAGGATTGGAAAATATATATTTTTAAGGGACGAAGAACTGTAATGCTTGGAGTGGAACCCGTTACACCTTCATAAAGATTGTTACAACTTCAAATAGTTACAAGTATGTGAGACTCCAAATGAATGAGAGGAGGTTACTAATAAAGAGTTGTAACGTGTGTGGGACTCCAAAAAAATGAGTGGAGGTTACAAATATTTTAGTGGGCGTATTCATTACCCATCAAATAAAAGGAGATGATGTGGCTTCACGAAGTAAGAGTTAAGTGACGTGGTTTCACAATGGGACGTTTTAGAAAGAACATCTTAACACGTGGCAAAACGTGGAGTGTCATGTGGCATCATTTTGAAAGAAAAATATAGAGGTTTGAGGGTGTCCACGTAGACACACTGTGTTTTAGTATAGTAGATAGATAGATTCTTCTTCAAGAGCCCCTCAGTTGACGCACTCAGTAAGCACAGCACGCGGCCACATTCTTCGCAGCATACATGAGCAGCTCCACTTTTTACCCTTGGGCAGAACATGAACGAGATTTAACTCATCAGTTAACCCTCAGGCTAGGTCCTCTATATCTAGGCTTAATACCCTGCTGTCCTAGGGGAATAAGCCTCTGGAATAAAATCTGGTTATCCATATCCATATTTTAAGAAAATAATTGAACTGTATTTGTATATTGTATATGCATCCGCCATTGTATGAGGAGAGGCAGAGAGACCGAAGAATATCAGTAATGTTTTTACTTGGATTTTAGGAGCCATTAAAGTCGTCATTTACCAGTCATTGCTTTCTCCGGATCTCAGGTCACTTCAAGGCCTGGAGGATAGAATTCTCTTCTTTTTCATTACTCTACTCCTAGTTGTTAGTCCACTAACAGATACAAATGGAATCAGGCAACTTCCTTGGGGCAGTTTTACAAGCAACTTAATATAAATTAAAAAAAAATTGGCTGTGAAAAAAATACTTGAGCAGAATGGATGTTAATGGCTACAAAATAAGAGAAAACAAAAACAATAATAAAGGCACATTCAATGGGGTACAATGTGTGATCCTGACCTCAGCTTCCAAGTCCTTTTGAATATGTAACCAACTATAGTAAGAAACTCCAAAGTTGCACCCCTTTTCCGGAAGCAAGAGCGCTCACTTTTGTCGATAAGTAGAAATGCTGATAGGAAACACTTCTTGTACCACAGTGAACACAAATGGATGGCTGGTTGCATTCCAGATGGTTAGCTGGTTTCCTCAAGCCACAGATGGTAACATCAATTATCTTTGACCATTTCAACATTTTGGAATAACAGATCCATCAAGCCCTGGTATGTATTTAGGCATTTTAATTGCTTGTAGGGAACACCTTTAACATGGAAAAACAGAAGAGTCTCTCTTTGCTGGCTTCCTGGGTGATCTGGAGAACAGAGGTCTGCAAGACGTCCATCAGAGGCCAAACAGTTCTACTGGTTAGAGCCAAGAAGCAAAGAATCTGAGAAACCGAAATCATATGTGGCCTACAAGTGCACTTGCCTCCTTTTAGGAACTTGGCTAAGAAAATCTGGAGTCTCTTTGCAGGCTTCCCTTCTGCTATTCTAAGGATGACAATACACGAGGCAGAAAAAGAAGATTGATGAATATGCATAGCTGTTAGGCACTTGGGTTACATTAGAGATTTTGAATGTATACAAATGGTGAACAAACATGTTTTGCACTTCTACTAATTACTTGTGACAGTTCAAAAAATGGGATGTGATAAACACTGGTTAGAAAAACCAATGCAAATGAAAGGAAATTCTGAACTCTATAGATTGTTATGGGTGCGTCAACCCAACCAAATCTACTCTAGATGGAAAAGTTTGCCAAACAGGAAATATTAGGGTTTTTTTTGTTTTGTTGGTAGGTTACAGTAGTAGATGAATAGATAATACATGCTGAGCTATCTCCAATGGTAATTGAACCATGAGCAAGATCGAGAGGTGTATGAGAAATAAAGCTCTTTAACAATTCCCTAGATGGGCGCATAGTTATCAAGTACAGGTAAGGGTATAATACAGTAATGATCCATTCGGGAAGTACGGGTGTTATACGGCAAACACACAGCAAAAGTACGGAAAAATTAAAAAATAATTAATAATTATATATAAATAAAAATCATGATATTAACTAATAACAATCATTTAATGTGGAATAAGCATTTAAAACGGTAAAAGAAAGGCAAAAATACACGTATTGTACGCGTTTAATATGTAATTCGTGTTTTAAACGGATATTAAATGATAATACGGGTATAATACGTAACACGACAAAAGTACGGAGTTTTAAACGGCGACCCCCCTTAAAAGTATTATACGAGTACTAAACGGGTATAATACGGGTGTTTGGTAACTATGGATGGGCAGACATTGGAATGCAGAAATTCTTAGTATCATTATGAATGATGGGAGGAATACGATGTGAATCACAATAAATAACATTCATAACAAAGATCAAGCAAAACATCATGTAACCCACAAATTATACTGATTACATGTCTATTACTTAAGAAAATGGTATATGGCGCAGTATTACCTCATCTTTACACATGACTTCACATTACAACTAAGCTGTGCCACGAGACTACAAGGTTTTCTGACATTTCTCTAGTCAGAGTCAAGTAATTGAGAATTCCACCAAGAACAAAATCAATGTCTGATCATTTATCTAGTGGATACCATGCAAATTGCTTAGGTGAGGGAACTGAATAATGGCGAAGGAAGTACCTCCATACAGAAAACAGTATTGAATTAATTCACACACCAGAAGTTGCAGCAAGATGCACAAATAGCCCATATTCTACTCCCACCACTAGATCTAGAAGCAGCCGCTTATATTGAGATTTAGATTTATATAGGGAGAAGTATTCCACATGCAATGGACAGCATGCACTGACTCAATATGGATATGCAAATGAGAAGTAGTGTGGTCCCATACATTGGGACGTATGGAAGTGTGGGGCTGCTAGAATTTAAAAGAGTGATATGTATATATATATATATATATATAGAAATAGAGAGAGAGAGAGAGAGACTCAACATCTCATTGGGATTAAGAAACTCTTTAAATTGATCTGAAAACTGGTTGTAGAGGAAGGTGCCACCTTGATCAAGTGGTAAAGCCTAGAGGTGTTCATACTCTAGGCCCGGGTTCAAGTCCCGCCCTCGTCATTTTCTCCAAAGGATTGCATTATGTGTGCTGAGGTTGATCCCCAATGTGCACATGATTGTAGGACTGTAAGTAGGTTACCACCCTATAGAAAAAAATGGGCTTACCTAGTAGAAATACCAACAACTTTTTGTAGGTGCCAGCTAGTTTAGTTGGTAAAGTCTCTTGGCGCCGGACTAGAGACCTGGGATCGAATCCCACCTACATCAGGGTTGGGAGGGTTTATGGGAGGGGGAGGGCCACCCCTCATTGTGTAGCCCATAGGTCCATGTGGCCTCCAATGAACCAAAAAGACAAAAGAAAACTGGTCGTGGAGATATTTGAAAGAAATTAGTCGCTTGGAAATGATAACATAATCTCTTTATACCTTCTAAAAAAACATAATCTCTTATAAGAGTGATTTTTTATCAACTAAAAGCGCATTCTAGCCACCCTTGTGACAGATGAGTTGGAAAAGGATCAAAATATATTTATCTGGAAAGCAGAAGATTTGTCATTAGAACTACTCTTCGAGTTGGAGTGATCTGCAAATCTAAGAAAGATGAGGTTTTTAGGAACTGCAAATCATAAGGAATCAGAATATATTTTTTTGAGGTTCACTGCAACAAGTAGAATAAGAAGATCTAACTGAAAGATTCTTATCAAAGGAACAGTCCCTGAAGCCAGACACAAATACATTAATTAACCATAACATACTTCACCTCCAAAACAATTGTTCATAACTCTTTACATCACATCCAAGTCATGCACATAACAATTTGACAAGAAGGCCCATACCAATATGGTGAGACTCATACAATTCCAAGATTTAAGTTACAAACCTCATGTGACACCACTGTTGCCACCAAATGAACCTTTTAACTTCGAAAGTTCAAACATATTACATTACCTAACCGATTTTTCCTCAGCCCTTTCTTTGCACCAGAAAGACAAATTTGCAGAGCCACATCTATGTCATTGGAAGATTAGCAAACAGGCCTGGATCAAATTTACTCTAGTATGTATGAAGGTGTCTCCCTTTCCACATGGAAAGACAGTACTTCAGCTTCTTCACCAATAGATCTCGTTCTCAGTCAACAGTGTGGAATGTTCCTAAAGTTCAACAAGAATCCAGGGTATCTCTAAGAGCAAGAGTGAAAAAAAACAGGAAGCATTTCGAAAGATAACCAGCCAAATTTATAATCCTAGCTGCCCAACACCTTCTAATACTCCTAGTAAGTACTTAAAGATGAACTGGTAGATGCTCAGCAAAACAAATAATCCTTAAAATCCATAGCTCTTCTAAGTTCCAATAGAAGTATAACTGGTTTACCCATTTTTAACCACCCACCCAAAAAGAAGGAATATATATATATAAAGTATATGCGTGACGCATAGGCAATCTTGCGTATGCATCACGTGTTTGACAGACACATGACACTTCTTTGGACCCACAAAAATCTAATGTGCAATCCCTTTTTTTTTAATCGGTAATAAGAAAATCATTAAAAAAATGAGAGAATGTACAAAGGGAGAGCAGATTCACAAATAGTGAATCTAAGAACTAAATGTCGACTATAACATGACAAATACAAAAAGAAGCCTAGTCCGAATCTCTCGAAACAATACGCACAAACCCAAAATTAGGCAAGGAGGCTTGAAACCCCTAACTCCTCAAAATTGTCCCTGATTGAGGTCAAGTCAAGTAGGAGGCTTCAAATCCGCTACCTAATCATACCCTAGGATAAAGAGGAGTTTTCAAACACCTGCTTGTTTCTCTCTTTCCAAATTGATCAAGAGATTGCCCCAAGAAGGAGCATCCAGAGAACGTCCAACAGAGAAATCGATGGGTCCCCCTTCCCTAACACGTGGCAAAAAAACAGCTCAATTGGAAAAGTCTAGGCCGTCTAATCGGACGTAGAAACAATAACCTAGGTTAGGTCGTATTAATCCTAGGGGTTAATGCACTAGGATTAATGGTGGACATTTCTAACATCTAATCGGATAGCCTAGACATCTCCGTTTAGGCTGATTTCTTGCACGTGTTAGGAAAAGGGGACCCACATTTTTTTGTGGAATCAAAAGAATGCCACGCATCGCTCAAACTACATATTCACACACACACACATACATACATATATATATATATATAGAGAGAGAGAGAGAGAGAACCAAATAATTAAATCATAAGAAACCTAAAGAAGTCATCCGTCAGAATTCTCCATATTGAGGAATGGTTTCAAAGAATAATGAGTAGCTAGTTATGGGTGGAAAACCAGCTAAAGAATTTGAGATGTAGGAAATTTGTGCAAGTTGAAGATGCTCTAACACGGGAAGGGAAATACTAAAAATGACGTGGATAGAATTAATGAGAAAATATTTGATAACACGCGACTTAACCGAAGTTATAGCTTTTAATATGTAAGAATGACGGAACATGAATCTTGTTGTCAACCCAAATAGTTGGGATATGGCATTGATGCTGATGATGATGAGGGTACATTAAATTCTAACATCAGTGAAAATATAGCCACGAGGGAGGGAAGTGGGAACGTCCCACAAAAGTTTGCATATCTTGTAAACCTTATCTGGTTGTAAAATAAGATAAGAATGTGCACAACCATATCAAGTTTACGTCCTTGATTCAACACAAGTATCAACATTCAACATACATGTGTGTAGAAATTAGAAACAAGATATGTATAAAATATTGGTTATGTTAAAGAGTTTAAATATGAATAAAAGCTCTGGATTTTCGGAGCTCCCAAAACATTGATAAATATATAAATTAATAAAAATTTATATTTTTTTATCCGTAATCAAGGATTTTATTAAAAAGATAATGCACAAAGCAAAACAACCATACACAGATTATAAGCACATAAACTCAGTAATGGAATATAAGGCATGTTTTGGCAGCTTAAAAAACCCCCTAGGAAATAAGGCATGTTTTGGAAGCTCCAAAAATCGCATTCAACCAGAGCTCCAATTCATATATAAACTCTATATTAGAATGAGATATTGTCATTGTAAGGAAATCCTCACTCAACCATGACAGAATCTGCATCCGTATCCAAATGCAAATGCATTGAAAACCTTCATTTTTTCTTTTGACAGTAAATCTTCATAGCAAGAGGCATTAATTTGAAAGAAGCAAAGTAAAAAATAAGCAATTGTGATTAAAGGACATAGAATCCCAGATGTAGGGGGGATGTATTAAATGCCACTAGGGAGTCAAAACCACGAGAGGCCTCCTCGAGCCCCACTGAAGGCATCTGAACCACTTGTTCTGACGCGGAGGCAAGAATTTTTCCTTGGGAGGGCTGAAGTACATATATCAAGAAAATTAATGGGATTGGGGTCTGGGGCCTTGGGGTGTTGCCGTCGAATTTTTTTTTTTTTTTGAGTAATGGGTCCATCGTGGTCATAAAATTTGTTAATGTTGCATTCCAATAAAGGTCCAGTAACAAGAAAAACAAGGGCCTTCTCTTTTAATAAAGTCATTATATAAATAAAATTAACTATATTTTTATATTATGAAGATTGATTATTCACGCATGTTCCACTGAGTGGAACGCGTGCCTCCCGTGCTTGACACATGTCCCTTTTAACACCCATTAATTGTGGTTAAGATTCACTCACCCCTAGGGTTTATACATCTACCCTTGGTTTTTAATAAAAGAATTTACTCCTAGTTACCAGATCTTAACTGGGGTTAAAGATGGTTAAAAAGGGACACATGTACATATATAGA
This sequence comes from Tetracentron sinense, assembly GCA_015143295.1. Lineage (NCBI taxonomy): Eukaryota > Viridiplantae > Streptophyta > Magnoliopsida > Trochodendrales > Trochodendraceae > Tetracentron > Tetracentron sinense. Next base: position 147,446 of record CM026551.1, read on the forward strand.
ATCAATCCATTTATATCATAAATATATAGAGAGAGTAGAGTTCCTATTAGTGTGGCTTACTAGAGACTCTAGTAAGCTACGCATTTTTAACCACATGATCTATACTCTCTTCAAATCTAACAGTGCCTAGAAAAAGTCTTTTTTAGAGTTTAAAACCACTTACAATCTGTAACCAACCCCCCATTAATAGGGGTAGACCTCTATTTTATCTCTCCTAATTAATTTCTTATGCTTTCTCTCTCCTAATCACTTGAGTATTCTCCTTCTCTCTTACCGACTCCCACTCCCTCTCCTTTCGTTCTCTCCCTCCCAATTTCTCCCTCTCCTCTCGTTTTCACTCAGGAGAACGCCCGAAGGCCTTTCTATCTTCACAACCGTGTTATTCTCTGCATAGAGCAAGCTAGTGGCCTCCATCTCCATGGCTGCAACAAGCTAGCACCTGTAAGTGGTTTTGAACTCGCGAAATTCGTGAGCTGATCAAAGCGGACGAGATTGGACCCACTACAGTATTCTGCATCCCCATGAAACTAGTATTCAGTAGGTTACTAGAAGCGGTTAATAGGCCGCTATCTAGAGCAACAGCAAGTCATGGGGCTCTGATGAAATTTCATATAGAAAGAAAATAAGCTTAGGCTACAATGTAACTTATTATATGGGATCAATAATCTAGTAGCATCAAGTCTCTGGGTAAATATGGCCCTTGAGCATTATAAATAACATCAATTCTGTGCTAATTTCAAATTTCGGTTGAGCTGAAGGTGAGTCTTGGTTCTCCATTGGGCAATTTTAATATGCCAACAACCTTTGGGTGCGGGTACCAATGGCAACAGACCTGTTTGCACCGTTTCTCTCTCTAAACTGCTTTTAGAGATGGAGGAGAACATGAAATTCATGAGAGAATGAGAGGAGAGAAAAGGAACAGACGTCTCTAGTAAGCCACACTAATAAGAACTCTACTATATATATATATCTTTACTATTATAATGCGAGAGGAGGCGTAGCCTGATTTTTTCAAAATTCTTAAACTACCCTTATATAAAACAAAACTTTGATTCAATGTTTTACTTTAATGTGTTGATGTTTTCCTGTAATTCCCAAACAACCCCTTATCTATTTAAAGAATAGAATCACAGCCAAATGCGATTGAACTCCGGGATTAACACGTGTCCCTTTTAACTCCTATTAACTGTGGTTAACTCCTTCCCCTCGCTCTCACGTGCATCGCACGTGCCACCCACTAGTATATATATATACAATTACAAAACTTTGTTCGGGGGGGCACTATATACAAAATTTAGATAGTATGTATTTAAAAAAAAAAGACACTAAATCAACAATATAGGATATCTTTAAAAAAATTGGGGGGCCATGGCCCCTCCCCGCCCCCCTGGCTTCGCCCCTGCACTTCAGCACTTGTTTGACTGGTCTAAACAGATATGCATTCTTCCCATTGCTCATATCTTGTTTTTCTGATACAAGTTGTACAATAAACCGTGTATTTTTTCCAAACGAGCAAAAATTGGAAGGTATATATACTTCTCGACAACATTCAGTAATGGAGGGCAAATCTTATATGATCTCACCAAAAAGATTATATGCTTATATGAAAGATTTTAAGACATCCATCACAACTCAAAGAATCAGATAACTTTCTTATTGTTGTTGACTATAGTCATAAGCAGCAAATGTAACAAAGAACCTTACTTCTTTTGATGAGATTATACGTTCTTCCGGGCCTGCTTCCTTGGATGTACTTGATGGTTGAGGAGAAGTCTTTCGTTTCCTTTTTCCTCCAACTTCTCTATCAGACTGACTCAACTTCCTCTTCTTCTTAAACACGGATACATTCTTCGATTTCCATTTCTTATCACGGACTTTCCAAACATTCCCCTTTCTGCAAAGCAGTTTCTCGAATTTCCACAAGGGAGAGCTCGTGTCTATGATCGTCACTTCAGCACGAGAGTAAGCCGAACGATCTGCTTGTGACTTCCCTTCGACAGCTATAGAAGCTCGTTTCTTCTTCTGCTTCGACCGCCCACCCGTTCGCTCCACTTCTGTCACACTATTGTCGGCGCTCGGAGGTGACATTGCCGGAACCCCTTCGACTCTGCGTACAACACCATCCAAAGAGCTGTTATCAACACTGGCAGATGCAGAAAACACACAGATTTTAGGGTTTCGCTGTTTCCGAGAACTCTTTTTCTCTCTATGAAATTCGCTCGAATCTCCCATGTTAAACAGCTCTGCAAGAACAGTGCTCATAATATCGAACCAATCGTCCTTTTGTCGATTCTTCTGGACGCCGGTATTCTCCATGGTTCTCTTCCGATCTGCGATTGGTTTTGCGTCCGACGGTGCTGAATCAGAGATCGATTTGAGATTATATTTCTCCGTCTCTGTATCAGAAACCTTGGTTTCGGAAGAAATGGAGAGACTAGGGTTTGAATTTAAGAAATGCTCGAGATCAAGACCGTTGCCGACCGGAAAACCTTTGGTGGACCGAAGTCGGTCCAGCCAATTCGAGCCGGATTTACCGTTCGAGATCGAACAAAGCATTTTTGAGATAGAGAGACAATCGAAGCTTCGAGCCACTGAAATGCTGGCAATGCTCCGTGAATTGGAGACGGGGCGGAGAAATGGAGGGAAATTTTTGGGACTGGACGGTTTTGAGAGGGTTTTGACTAGCTTTTTACGTTTCACACATACGGAATCGGGTTTTTCCTGATTACCACTTTAGAACTGTTCTTAATTATTACCCCAAAAAAAAACGAAGAACTGTTCTTAATTAGGGATTTGTTCTCGAACTACCCACGTTTTAAAAACTCTCTACGAGAGGCTTTCTCATAATGCCTTAATTGTCAAAAGTCTAAAACACTCTTTTACTATTACCAACACTTTAAGGAATGATTTTAAAAATAATAATAATAATAATAATAAAAAATTAAATTTATATATGTACGTATGAGATTGGACAAACTTCCTACGCTCCTCATATTCTTATCTCATAAAGTTTTTTTCTTTTTTTTTGGGTATGAGACACATGGTTAGCCACAACCCCGGTTAGCAAGTCAATATATGTTCTAAGTTAAAGGTGGGTGGAGAGTGCAACCCACTCTCACCCTCACGGGAATGGAACCCGGAACCTCCTTCCTAAGGAAGGGATACACCTACCACTGGGCTATTCTCAAGGTGTGTTCTCATAAAGCTTTTCACCCTTTTATCTTTTAATGGATGTTTTAGTACAATTTTTTTTTTAAGATGAAAATTCTATTTTAATTTTTTTTTTAGTTTTAACGAAGTTTTATCGATACCGGTTGATACACTCTGTATCAATACTCATATTGATCTGTATCGATAATATCATTACTTTTTTTTAGGGGTGTATCCAAATCGAGCTAGCTCGAAGTTCAGCTCGGCCTGATCAAGCCCGACTTGAGCTCAAAAATAGGCTCAATCGAGTCGACCCAAGTTCAAGCCAAGGCCTATTTGATTCGGCTCGGCTCGAAGCTTTGCCCAATTGAGGCTTAGTTCAGTTCGGCCCGGCTCGGTTCAGCTTGAATATTATATAAAAAATAATATTATATATATAAATAATATAATTATTAGATATATAATAAAAATATTATTATTATTTATTTAAAATTTGTTTTTAAATAATTCAATCCAAGCTCAAGCCAAGCAGAGCTCGGCTCGAGCTCGAATCAATTTGAGCTCGAGCATAGATGAAAAAATTTCAAATCGAGCCAAGCTCAAGCATATATGAAAAATTTTCAAACTAAGCCAAGCAGGCTTGCTCAGCCCGACTCAAATGCACACCTTTAAAAATTCTTTCAAAAACTCTCTTTTAAAACCCTTTTTCTACGTGCTTCGATTTTCAGAAACGCCCCTGAAGTAAAAAATGACCAAAGTGCCCCTAGAGTATAAAATGATCAAAATACCCCTAAAAAGTTCACATTTCATTTTAAATATTTTTCTGAATTTTATCAGTTCAATTTCGGCTGTTTTTGGAATCAAATCAGGCCTAAAGCGGAAAAATAGCAAAAATGCCCCTATGGTGTAAAATGACCAAAATACCCCTGAAAAAGTGTTCAAAAGTGTCAAATTGTCTAAAATAATTTTACAAAATCTTCAGTTCAATTTTGACTATTTTCAGGGTGAAAACGGGCTTAAAATGAATAATCAGCTTTTCGGCAAATCAAAAAGCATCATGTGGCACCTAAAAAAATAATTTTTTAACCCCTAAATAGGGGTGCTATTTCAAGCAGTGCCCCATAATTACAAAATTGCCCCTCCCCTCTTTTGACCGATCAAAACCCTGTCGGTATGATTTTTAAAAAAAGTCAAATAAGGGCGCTACTTCAAGTAGCGCCCCCCCTGTTTTGAAAAACTATAGATACCCCACCCCTTTCCTTCATTTCTAACTTATTCACTCTCCTATCTCCCTTTTTTCTTCAAAACCCCTCGTAGCGCCCAGATTCTTGAGAAAGTCGATTGCGAATAGTCGATTCTTGAGACCTCTTTTTAGAAATCTTTTCAAATTTCCCGGAAGATAACTTTTCTTAAAAAAACTTTGTCTTTAGCAGTTTAAATTAATTTAATCATTTTTAAAAGTTGTTTTTTTAATTGTTTAACTACTTACCTTGCCTAATCGAACCTTTGCCCAAATCCCGATTCAAACCTAGCCTTGCCTAGTCAAACCTCTGCCCAAATCTTGGTTCAAAACTTGCCTTGCCTAGTCAAACCTCTGCCCAAAACTCGGTCTAGAAGTTAAACCCTAATTAAACTCTGGTTAAACCCTAGTTAAACCTTAATTAAACTCAAGCTTAACCCTAGATTAACCTTAGCTAAACCCTAGTCAAACCTCTGCTCGAACTCCAGTTCAAATCCAGCTAAACCCTAGTCGAACCTTTGCCCGAACTTCGGTTCAACTAGGGTTTCCCAATCCATTTCATTATTTGCCCGAACTTATTCCCAATCCATTTCATTATGTGTCATCATCAAAAAGGGGGAGATTGTTAACTTTTAGGTTTCTACCTAAAGTCTCCATCTTGATTTTGATGATAACACAATAATGAAAGGATATTTGTGTTACTAATGTCTCTATAAGTTTAAGTGAATTTCAGTTAATCAAGAGCATTAGCAAGCCATTCGATGGAAAAATCATGAAAAGTCAATCTATGATCAAGATTCATCAAGCAAGTCAAAGTCAAGCCATTTGATCACTTTGAAGTCAAATTGAAGATCTTGAAAATCCAAGTCATGGAGTTGAAATTCTCATTCCACTCAAATCCAAATGAAGAACTCTTAAAATATCATGAAGCTAAAGCCAAATCAGATCCAAGATGAAGATCAAAAAGGTTAAATGTTTATGTTTAGAGTCTAGAGTGACTTTTGTAAGAATTTCTCAATATTAGTCAGTTGAATTGCTCAATTACTTAGGTTGACCATAGGTACCTTTAGATCATATTGGATATCTTTCTAAGGACCTAAAAATGATTAAAATAATGTGTTTAAGATTGCCTAAAGTCCGGGAAATCATTTCCATCATTTTGGTCAAAGCAAAGATGAGTTCTCTATAGAAAATTAGAAGACTCGTTGACGAGTCCATATGACTTGTCGACGAGTCCATATGACTCATGGACGAGTGGCAACAGAAAACTTAATTTTGAGTTCTGTCATCCCACTCGTCGACAACTCCTACTCACTCGTCGACGAGTGCTTGCGGGAAATGCCCAACGGCTAGTTTTCAACGGCTAGTTGATTCCATTGAAGCCTCTAACAGCTATATTTTCGCTTGAACTATAAAATGAGATGTTTTATAAACAAAACCAAAACTCCAATACTTTCAATCTTTAGAATCAATCACTCCAAACTTAGATTTCTAAATCTATCAAAGTTGAACCTAGAATCCCCAAATCTAAGTTCCTGAGCTATTCAACTCCAATCTTTGGGAGATTTCAAGTGAGCTAAGAGAGACTAATCAGCTCGTGTAAGGAGCCTTCAAAGTCTGTAAAACCACTTGTCTAAGTGTGTTTAAATCAAGAGGTCCGAGGGATTCTTGTCCGTAAAGCCGGGAGCTTTGTAAGAGGTGGTATCCTAGCTTGCAAGTGAGTGTAAAGGTCTGACCTCTACCCGAAAAGAGGGTTAAGTCTAAGGAGGATTGTTTCTTAGCAAGGTTAGGACTCGCTTGCAAGTAGTCAAATCGATTTAGAATAAATCGTGGTGAATCCTTCAAGCCGGAGAGCTTAAGGCGGGGAGTAGGCGGGTTACCGAACTTTGGTAACAAATGTTGGTGTTTTTGTATTTGCATCTCTCTAACTTTATCTCTTTAATTCTTGTTTGAATGCATGTTTAGATTTGCCTAACTTTTAATTCCCTTTAACGTGCATTAGTTGAAATTCCGCTTAGGGAATTGAAGGAATAATTTTTAATTTACCATATACCCTATTCACCCCCCCCCCCCTAGGGTCCATTATCTGGGCATCACAATATACATTTGCATACCTCCATCATGGATCTCAATCCTCTTATTTAGGTATAAACATAATATGTACATGGTTATTCACATTCTACTTTAACCATTCATGAGAATATTGCATAAGAAGTGTTAACAATACTTTGATCTTCTTTTATTCATATTATTTGCTTAGATCTCATATTTAAATATATACTTTGAGGTTAATAATCATGAAATTAAGAATTATGTAAAGTTATTTATCTCTCTTGATTGTTTCCCTACGATCTTATGCTTGAGAATGAGTGAATGACCTTTGATCTTGATCTCCAAGCCATTCTCTTATGCTCCAATTGAAAACTAAGCAAATCTTAGGTTTTTCCCTTTTTGTTTCTTAAAAACTCTTACAAAGTTACTCTCACTAACCCTATACCTACGAAATAGTGAATATTTGTAGGGTTTGAAACTCTAAAACATTAAAAATCTAGAAAATAACATCTTTTCGCGTTTCTGGCCACGATTTCTGATCTCGCAGCTTATGGGCGATCGATCGGTACTTGTAGCTCCGATCGATTTGAGGTATGACAGATTCTCGGAAAAACTTTCTAGTCTTGCTTGATCGATCGGCTGATGCTTGCGATCGATCTATACTTTTTTTTAAAAGTCTTTTGTTACTTTTTTTATATCTTTAATTTTATACAATTTAATCATAAAAATGGGTTAATACGAGTAAAATAATTGAGTTTCTACTTTTAGACATTTCATATTAGTTTCCATGAGGACACATGCATTAAAATGATACATGAATACCGAGAAATTAAATTCTCTAAGAAAATCATGTAAATGACATGGATACTGAGAAATCAAATTCGGGTCACTACAAAATATCTTCTCTAGGACGTGATTCAGAGGGCAACCACAAAAATACAACATATTTTTATTAATCTTAATTGTGTCCGCATTAATCTTATGGTTAATGTTAATTCAACTTAGAAGTTTAGGATAGGACAACTAACACTCATTAGTTATGCGGAGCTGACCTTTGAGGTATAGGTAGAATGTTATACTTCAATAGCAATCAAATTATGAGCCAGGTCTCGATTGTACTTGACCCAAACCAGCCTCTGGACTCCAAACTCATATTAATGCATGTTGTGAGGCCGGAGGAGGTAAGCGGGACCCTTTGGAGTTTGGACTGCAAGAGATGTGCACCAAAACGCTGAACCCGATTAGAGGATTCTACTGATCTTCTGCAGACGTTTTGAAGGTGTTAGAAATTTGAAGAATAAATGTGAGTAAAAGATCTAGGAAACACTCTCAAGTCTCAATCAAGTTGGATGGTGTTGAAACTAAAATCTAGCTGCTGAATCCTAGCTGCATAGGCCTTGGATTGTCTTTGGCGAAGCCAGAAACCCCTCTCGGGGTTCCATGCATTGTGTGACAGTTGGCGTAAAAATGGGGAGAAGTCATTTTATTTTCTCTCCATGATTTTGAATTCTCCCCATTTGATATCTCTCCTTCTTATTCTCACACACTTATTGACACATGTCTTATTATATGTGGGAAAGTCAAAATCATGTGCCTCATGATTTTGATTTCTCCACCACTTGTCCCCTATTCTATGGAACCCGAGACAAGCCCTTTCTGGCATCGCCAGAAACAATCCAAAGCCAGCTCCATATGAACCGAACCACCTAAACTGTACTGAACACCATGAGTCTTTTCTAACTCTAATGATGTAGAGTGACCAAAGGTGTACTTGAGGAGCAAAAGATTTACTCTTGCAGTTGCAAGAGTATCCCTCTTCTGGGTGGCAAATCAATGGACAAAAAAGGCCACCTCACCATAAGTCATTTTTTTTTCCTTCTAATTTTTGACTTTTTTCCATTCAAATTTTTTTTGAATTTTTTTGTCCATTGATTCGCCACCTACAAGAGGGATACTCTTGCAACTGCAGGAGTAAACCTTTTGCCTACTTGAGGTGGGTATGGCCGGAGAGAAAAGACACATTGGGCGGAAAGTACCCAGTTTTCAATCCGCCTACTCAGCACTAACCCAAATTATAAAACTCATGTTTTTAAACTTCAAATACCAAAGCACTCTCCTTCACGTCCAATGAAATTTATTAGAGATGATAAATAAATCACTAATGAGTTATTACTACCTATGAAACCCAAGCAGGTGAGTGGACACATGTCGGTCTTAGAGAGTGTTTGAGGACACGTGTCAACTTAAGAGGGACTCACCTTAAACTCTCCTCCCTCAATTTAACCCTCTTAAAACTCTCTCTCTAAAACGGTCCTCTGTATTTCCAGAGAATAAATTCTAAAGGGAAATAGTTAACGTACCAGTGGATGCCTTAGGTTTGCAATTGGAATCCATGGATCCACCTATCACTACTCAATTCTAAAGGTTTTCCATTGAGCACTGATAGGGGTACCCATGAATTGTATTTACAAACCTAAGGCTAGACCAATAAGATCCAGCCTTAGGTTTGCAAATTGCAAATACAATTCATGGGTACGTTAACTATTTTCCTTTTCCATTGTAAGGGGATCTTGGGAGTTACAATGCAATAAGTTTCCTAATTATCTCTCATTACTACATGGTAATTCTCTCTTATTACTGCATCATGTTTCTCTCTGTATAACGGATACTGCCATTTATCTTCCTTTGTATCAAATCTGTAGGTTTTCTTTTAAGAACCAGCATTAAAGAAAGAGTAATTAGTGAGTTTTTTTTTTTGGATGGTCTTCCAATCATTCAAAGATCCTCTTTTTTTTGAGTTTTTTCGGTTACACTTTTTTAAAAGGCAACTCTTTCACTACCATTTAAAGCCAACTCTTCCCATTAATGACTTTTTTGAGTTTTTTCAGTTACACTTTTTTGAAATGCAACTCTTTTTCCCTACTATTTAAAACCAACTCTTCCCATTAACGAGTTTTATCTACTATGACAAAGTCTTCTATTGCTCTACCTGCAAGCAAGGTGACATCGAGGGACGAGGTTACTGTCTTTGCTACTAGGTTTTTCCTGTCATCCCATATTTGAAGCGTATGTCAAATATGGGTTTTCTTCTTGAGGAATTTTTTTAAATGATTTTTTTTCAATTTCCTTTTTTCATATATCAGTCAATTTTCTCTGGTTATAACAATGGTTCAATTTTCTCTAGTTATAACAATGGTACATGCTCTTAGTATGTGATTTCTTCTTTCTGTCCATGCTTCTTAGCATGTTTGGGTTGGTTTTTTAAATATAAAAAATTTGTTTTCTTCTTTGTGCCTTAAGGTGGAGTTCCAGATCTCCCTTTCACTCACTCTTTTCAGATACATCCATGGAATCATTTGCGCAGTCTACACCACCATCAATTGAACATAAAATTCTCCAGTAAGTTCTACAAATGAGGTTATTATTATTTATTTTGTTGAATCATGAGTATGGCTAGCATTCCTAAAAATAAAAGTATAATAAGATCTCTTAGGGTTGGTTTTGAGAGAGAGGCGAGAGAGAGATACATTTTGATATTTGAGGAAATGGAGGGCTTGCCTTAATCACATTCACCCTTAATGGCATCTGCCCTTATCGCCCCATATAAGGAAAAAGAACAAATATTTGAACATGGAGTTAGGGCATTGGTTTTAATGTATTCGGTTTGAGATGATTTGTTTTGGAGAGGAATTTCAGAGGGGGTGTGGGTTGTAGTGGTGGCCCCATACCCTTTTTGGTTTCTGGTAATGGCAGGTAAGACCTGGTGGACCACCATATTGGTGGAGGCCACCACTTAGAAACGAAGATACATTTGCGCAACATCACAAAAATATTCTTCCGTTTTTTATTTTTTGAAAATATCTATTTATGGATTAATACCATAAATGATTGTCACTTGACTATGTTATTATTTGGAGAATCTCTTATAAATTGAAGTGAGGGGAGAGTATAGAAGTTTATTTTTTATATTTTAGGTTATTACTGTTGTGTACAACTATAACCTAGAAGCTTTTATTTTCCTTCTAATTGCAAATTTAGATTATTCTACCTCTCATTCTATTCAAGATGCTTCTATTAGAATATTTTTTTTAGATTCATTGTTTTTTTTATTCATTTGCATATTCTGTTGAGTCAAATGTAAATGTTATTTGATATAGTGTTATTAAATTCATTTGTAATCCTTTTTTGTTATTGATATTCGGTTTAAGTTGAAGAAGAGTTTTATTTGTATTTGGGATATTTCAACATTTTTTATTTGCTCTTGAAAAAATTATACTTTTCATAGATAATAAATGTTTTTTTTTATCCTATTTTGTCTTAATTACAATAAATTTGGTGATTTGTTTATAATCAAAAAGTGTTGTTGGAAAGAAGAATATAAAGATATAAATCAATAACTACAAGAGATAAAACAAGACCGTGCCAGAGCTGAGAGAATTTTAAATTTTTGTATCAATATTAGAAGAATATTTATACATTTATATTTTTTTATTATTACAATCTATTTTATTTAAATTTTTTATTATTATTACTTATTTGTTATTCTTTTAATATGTTCCGTACATTGCACGGGGTTCCTTGCTTAATTTGTTCTTAATTAACTGCTATTGAGGCCTCGTTACCATATAACATAGCATCTTATACCAACTTTTTATAAAAAAAAAGTCAAGTAAACCGACACTTTCTCTAGTTTCAACTGTCTTTCTCTTGCTCTCCAAAAAAAAAAAAAAAATCTTGAATTGATCCAAAAAAGAAAAAAAATTTAATTTAATCACTTTTAATCTCAACTTTCTGATATGGTCACACACTTTTAATTAGTCTTTTTTTTTTTTTTTTTGAGAAAATACACCCCTGAGGTTTGATGAAAATCCCCCCCAAATTTCAGAAAATATATTATGTACCCTAATTTTTCAAAATATTGACACTTAGATCCTTTCCATCAGTTCATCGTTAGTCAACTCACAGAATGGTGATGCCATGTGATAAAGTGATATGAACTACCAAAAATGTCATTTACTAAAGTTGTTATTTTCCACTTTTCTCATATACGAAACTGTCCCTCATTTTTAAATGAAGTCAAATCCTCTAGAGGTGGCCATGTGTCCTTTTTGACAACCTGTTGAGGTGGCCACGTGTCCTTTTTGACACCTCTTAAATGGGGTTAGATTCACCCACCCCTAAGGTTCAACCGCCCATCCTTGGTTTTTTTTTTCTTTCTAAATATTAGTTCTTTTTTTAAAATTTAAAAACTGATTTAAAGCTTTTTTTAATATTTAAAAAAATAATTAATATTTTTTAAAAAATCAAGGATGGGTGAATGAACCTTAGGGGTGGGTGAATCTAACCCCATTTAAGGGGTGTTAAAAAGGACACACAAAGGTGTAAAAAAGGACACGTGGCCACTTCAAGGGTTCACCGCCCATCTTTGGTTTTTTTTTTTAACATTAATTATTTTTTAAAATTTCTTGGTTTTTTTAAAAAAATTATTAATTCTTTTTAAAAATATTTTAATATTAAAAAACACTTTAAAATAATTTTTTAATTTATAAAAAGGAATTAATATTTAGAAAAAAAAAAACCAAGGATGGGCCAATGTTGTGGCCTAAACGTAAATCTCGAACCAAAAAATAATAATAATAAAGAACCCCAGGGGTGGGTGAATCTAACCTCATCTAAGGTGTGTCAATAAAGACACGTGGCCACCTCAAGGGGTGTCAAAAAGGACACATGGCCACCCTTAAAGGATTTGACTTCATTTAAAAAAGAAGGAACAATTTCGTATATAAAAAAAGTAGAAAATGACAACTTTAGTTGAGAGATTATTTTTGGTAGTTTATACTATTTTATCACATGATATCATCATTCTGTTAGTTGGTCAAATGATGAAAGGGGTGTAAGTGTCAATATTTTAAAAAGTATGAATACTTAATCTATTTTCTGAAACATGAGAGGTCTATGTGTATTTTCGTCAAATTTTTTTTTTTTTATTTTGGTTATAATACTTGTAATTAGTCCACTATACTACCAGAGTGCATTTTCATCATTTGCCAACCGCACCCAATATAAAGGTCAACTCGTCTCCACATACGCGTATCGTTGTACTCTATTTTCCGGTGGCGCTTTCTTTGTGAAAGATATGGGAATAGAATGCCGGTTTTCTAAAACAGAATAACACAGTATCATATAGCTAGCTCTACCAACCAAAAATACAAGTCTCACCTGTCCATTGGTGCCAGTGGCAGTGTTAAATCTCCATTTTGAGATTTAGAATTTACCTGCGGCAAGGTAAAATACCATGGCCCAGCTTCTCTAACTCGTCACGTTCCCCTTTTAACTCTATTTTAATTGTGGTTAAGATTCATTAACCGTTATGATTAAAGAATCTAATCTTAATTTTTAGCATGAAAAAAAATTAAGTATAATGGTTAAAACTTCTTAATCATTGTTAAAGAGTATTAGAGACTCGGATAGAGTATTTTAAATTATAGATTCCCACGAGTGTGACGGTTGAAAGGCTAGGCATCTAACTTTTTTTTTCTTCTTCCGGTTAAGCATCCAACTTTTAACGAGATTGTATCACAGCCAATCTTAATTGGAGTTTCAATCGTACCTACATATCAACACGTGTCCTTGTTAACCCTATTAACTATTATTAAAATTCACTAAACCTTAGGTTCAACAATCTAATCTAATCTTGGTTGTTAGAAAAAATATTATAAACATTTTTGTTTACTCTTGAGTAAGAACTTTTAACTTAGGGTTTATTTTTTCTTTCTAAAAACTAAGATTAAATTGTTGAATTATAAGAGTTATTGAATCTTAACCACAGTTAATATGGGTTAACATGGACTTGTGTTGAACTATTGGTGTGATTGAACTCTTTCTGAGTTCAATTGTGATTGACTGTAATCCAAGCTCACTCTTAACCAATGAACATATACTAAAACGACTAACTAACCGATTCGATTGCGGGCTAAATATATTTAGGATACCAAAAATACAAGTCATTTATTAGAAACCTAACCGTATGGGAAAATACACAGGCCCTCATTCGGCGATATATCGGACCAAACTTCCACTATTGGTAAATTGTTATTCTTAAAATAAAGGTAGGAAATGAATACTGGTATACAACTATAGTTCTTTATCATCTATTTTCATGTACAGACTATATCAAAACTGTGTGGGAAATTTTCCAGAGAAGCCACGCGTCAGCAGCTGCTACAGAAACTCTAGTTTACTGGTAGAAGGTTGAAGGCAGAGGGTTTGAACCCTATCCTACACTTTGATGCCAAAGTAAGTAGGTGTAGAAGATGATGAACAGTAAGAGCAAATAAGAGAAATAGAAGAGATTTCTTAGTTGGGTCATTGAGTCTCTGGGGGTATTTATAGGTTTAGCTCAGGATGCTCATACCACATGCTTTACACTCATTACCAAATATGTCAGACATATTCGGAGCCTTACGTGTCACATATGGGAGCCTACTATTAGTTGAGTTAGTTTGTTTTAACAGCACGCAGAAGTGGCCAGCATTAAATGTCAAGACAACGCTTTCCACCTACTGTCAGAGTAGAATGATCGTCTCCTGATCACTTTTTCCCGCGAGTCGGTCTCGTTGTTGACTCAAGCTCGGGTCCGTTGTGTATGCGTCGAAAGAGCTCATACACGTTTATCCCGCAGACAATGAATACGTTATGCATAAGACAACGAGTATCAAGAATACAACGGGAATGTTGTACACAAGACAACGAGTACGTTGTGGAATTGACAACGGATACGTTGTGGAATTGACAACAGAAACGTTGTGAATAAGACAACGGATCATTCCTCTGTTGGCCACGTGTCGTTCATCTGTGAGCATAACAACGAAAACTAGCTCGTTCTCCAACACTTGATCATTTTTACGAATTTTATCCCTTACAAATTGTCCATTTATGATACATTGAACGTAGTTTGAAGTGTCATCAATAGCTCAACGCACAAAGAATACCTGCCCCTCCATGGTGACTGGAACGTTGCATGAGCGGTAAGACCTGAATGCGAATCGTCGTGCTAGCTGCCCCACGCGTACAAAATTGTCATTGCCTCATTAATGTTTAGCAGGCTGTCATCATTGCATTTCCAAAATTCGAGACGCTTCATTCCCTCCAACGGTTACTCTGTTTGTCTAAAAAGACAATCATGCCCCTGTCTTTTCTTACGTGTATGGCGACGATGAATGATATTTCCGTCCTGCACAACGTTAATGCTGACATGCTATTTAAATTTTAAGGAAATAACTATCCTGACCTTTCTTTTGTTTACGTGTACGACATCAATGGAGGTTTCTTTTGTCATGTAATTTTGTTGAGTTGCCTATAAATATGCCGGATCACTACATTGTCTCTTTCACCACATCATCGAAGCATTGTTACCCTGTCGGATTTGCGCCTCAGCCAAAGACTTCAAGCTTCCAAGCTTTTCTGCACTCACTGCTTTTGGGTAAGCTTCTTTTTTGCTTCAAGTTTTCTGTTTTGCCCTTTTGCTCTTCTCTTTTCTGGTTTCCCTCTCTCTGTCTCGGCTCTGTTTCTTCCTTCTCGTGTTGTTCTGGTACTCTTTCAACCGCCACCATGTCTGCTTCCTTAGAAATCGTTAGGGTAGAGGAAGAAGTGAGGGCCCCTAGCGATGGTGAAGCTAGTTGCTCTGGTAGTGCACCATATGGTGCCTACATTGCAAAAACTTCTCATCTTCGTCAATGCCAGAAAGACTACCTGGACATTTACCGAACTCGCTTCAATTTCCCCCCTCAGGTCCATCTCCATTTCAAATAAGAAGACGCTTTTATTGATAAACGCTCTTTTGCTTGCACCGTTGTCTACCTCGCTCAGCTCGAGGCCAGACTACGGTTTCCCTTACACCCCGTCCTGGAAAATGTTTTCTCCGTCCTGCAGCTCGCTCCAGGTTAGATGCACCCCAACTTTTATAAGTACATGTCCTTGGTAATTAAGTTCATCAAGGACGGATACCAAATCGATGTCAGACATCTCTTTCACTTTCATCACGTTGTCAAGTGCCGAGGAAGTAATGATGATGTCGAGAACAACTACTCCTAGAACCAAAAACCCAAAGTCCCCGACTTTCATTATCTCCGGGACCTGGAGATCGGAGACTTCCTCTGTCCCCAACGTCTCCCAAAAGAAACTAGGTAACTACATCTGTTGCCCGTTGTCCGCTTTCTTTACTCTCACGTTGTCACCACCCGTTGTCATACATCCGTTGTTTTTCACTTAATGTGTTGATACTCTTTTTCTTTTGCAAATTCAAAGAGAATACACTTCACGGATCTCACACCGGATAAAGAACGAGTACTGACTACCATCAGTAGAGTGAATGGAGCAGACTACGTTAAGTGGAAGCCGCTACCAAAGAAACAACTCTGGGAGTTAGCAAGTGAGCTGAATCCAACCCCTTCCGATGATCAAAGACAAGTTGGTCCGTCCTCCTCCCGTCTTGCCCCTGCACTCCCTATCGACAGAGAAGAAGAAGATATGGCAAGCAATGCCCCTCCCCTAGTTCGGAAATCTTGACCCACACAGCAGACACCTGCTCTACCTCTTCTTCCCAAGAAACACCACACCACCAAGGATGCTGCTGCTGCTGAGCCAGCAAAGAGAAAGAAGATTGATGCTTCGGCCAGCCCGAAGGCTAAAAAGAAAAGAAAGGAAGAGAAACGCCTCGACAAAGGCAAGGCTGTTGCAACCCCGCCTGCAGCCCCTCTAATGATCAGGGAACCAGTTCCTACTGTTGGCCCCGTAACAGTCAGCACTGCTACTACAGTCGAAGTTGTTGTTGCTCCAGTTGCTACTGTCACGACAATTGCTGCTCCTCCTCAACGGGAGATAGGCACACCGGGAGAAGACATTCCCTGGGTCCCTAAATTCTCTAAGTTCGGCAGGCCGAACATAGAAGACTCAGCAATGGCCAGCCACTCTGTGGCCTTAGCCACAAATTTCGCCATGAGGCTTCCCGCTAACATCGTGTCAGTAAAACAGATGCATGTGACAGAGATGTACCATGCTGCGAATCGAGCTCTTGCCATGGTAAAGCTTTCCCGTTGTCCTGCACTTATCTTTTCTCCATTGTCATATACGTTGTATTAACCTTGCATTCTTTTCCACAGATGAACAACCTGTTCACGGAGATGTACCAACGCACCACCAAAACGCTACACCAATCTCAAAGACAGTTACGTACTGGAAAGATAAGGCTACGGCCATGGAAGAACAAAGAAATAACTTGCAGCGCAAGTGGTTACAAGCACAAACGGACAAACAACAGGCTAAAAGCAAGCTGAACTTAGCTGAGGAAGAGGTGCGACGGACAACGGAAGGGGAGATGAAAGCGAGGAAAGAAGCTGATGCCGCTATCTTTTGGATCAGTGAACTGGAGGTAGTCTCTCAGATTTTGGAGAGACGGCTCGAACAATCAAAGGCAGCGAAGGCAGCTCTTGCAAAGGAGCTTGAGAAAGAGAAGGCTGCAGGTCACACTCTAATCGAAGATCTTCGTCAGCATTTTCATAGGGAGATAGATCGATTGATTGATGAAGACTGGGTGGAGACAGAAGAAGAGGTATTGAAGCAACTCCGGGTGCAAGGACGATTAATAGAGGATATTGATCAGTCCGAGCTCCAAAGCTCTTTCATTGCTTAACCTGGTGAGGAGCCTGAAGTCGAAGGAGCTGAAAAGCCTCTTCCTTTTGAAGGTTCTGCTTCTGCCCCTTCGGAGATGCCTGCTGATCCTCCTACTGCTCCTGCTTCTGATGTTCCTGAACCTCACTCCGTTGTCTAGATCATCGATGACACCTCTACTACTATAGATCCTGCTGCTTGAAGACCATTGTCTTTGTCTTCACTTTTTGTTCCATTGCGTCAATTGTCATCTTGTCCCCTTTGTCTTTGTCTTTGCTTTGTTTATGTTATGTTTTTATGTCTGTCTCCGTTGTACTTCTTAACTCCGTTATACATTTACCTGTTGAGGGTTTTATGAATGTCAATCTCTTTTGTTTCTCTTCCTTCGAATTTGTATATTATACTTTGGCTTATTCTCAAAGCACAAAGAGAGCAGTTCGTACATAAAAACAAAAAATTAATTAATTAATCTCAATTTTGACAAAGAGAGTAGTTTATACTTTGACTTGTACTCATAGATGGAAGGATCACTAAACTGTAACACAGAATAGTACATCGTGAATGTAATTAGACAAATGACATTTCATAAGATGAACTTATGGTAACTCGTAGTGGGATACTTTTGCTCAAATGACATCTCATTAGTATAAGCCTCTGGTTTGCTCATATGACAATTCATTTGACTAAGCCACATGTGTCCCATAATGAGTACCCCGTTCTAATGAGAAGTAATTTGACTTTGCAAAACATTTAGGACATCCTACTCAACACTTGAATAATTTTTTGCATAATTCCATGAGTAAACGCAAGAACAGATAGATGTAAATAGCTCCGATGTATAGCTCCAACTTTTATTGAAAGAATTGCCTCAAGTTCATGATATTTCAGGATTTTTGGATTACATTACCTTGTAAATCTTTGAGGTAACATACACGAGGACTGCCAAGTCGATCTACAATGTAAGGTCCTTCCCAATTAGGTCCTAGCTTTCCACGATCAAGCTCTCGAATATTCTGGAACACCTTGTGAAGGACGAGATCCTCGGCCTAAAGAACTCTCTGTTGTATTTTTTTGTTGTAGGTTTTCCTCAGTTGATGATATCTTCCCATCTGGATGCTGGCATCTTCTCGTTTCTCTTCCAATAAATCCAGATGAAGAGCCATGAGCTCTACATTCTTATCCTTCTCTTCTGCCTTCTTGCTATTGCGAGAATGTATTGTGGGTAGACCGATCTTTTTAGGAATCACAGCTTCCATTCCCTAGGCCAAAGAGAACGGAGTTTCATTTATAGGACTCCTTGGCGTTGTCCTATACCCCATAATATGTTATGCAGCTCGCTGGTCCACTTCCCCTTCGAATCTTCCAATCTTCTCTTAAGTGCATTTAGAAAATTCTTGTTAGCTGCCTCGGTCAGTCCATTCCCTTGAGGATAATAAGGTGGCGAGAAAATGTTCTTAATCTTAAGCTCTTTGCAAAATTCAACAATGATTCTCCCCATAAACTGCTTTCCGTTGTCAGTGATGATGGACTGAGGAATGCCAAATCTACAGATGATGTGCTCCCAGATAAACTTCTTCACCTCTTGTTCTCTGATACGAGCGAGGGGTACGGCTTCTATCCAACGAGAGAAGTAATCAATAGCCACTAAGAAAAAGATCAAGTTGTCTGGAGCTTTAGGAAAGAGTCCCACAATATCAAGTCCCCAACGAGCAAATAGCCAGGGCTGAGACACGATGTTTAACTCTTGAGCTGGAGCATGGATCAACCGAGCATAACGCTAACATTGACTGCACTTCTTCACATTTTTTAGCATCAGCTTGCATATAAGGCCAAAAATATCCTTGTCCCAAAGCTCGGTGAGACATTATCCTTCCTCCAGAATGAATATCACATATCACTTCATGGAGCTCGGTAAGAATCCTCTCAACATCTATAGGATGAACACACTTTAGCAATGAACCTCCGAATGACTTTCTATACAATTCACCATGCAGCAAGACATAACGAGGTGTCTTATACTGGATACGCCTTGATTCTTTTGCATCAATAGCGAGGAGTCCATCCTTCAAATATGTTGTCAAGCCCGTCATCAAACTCGGAACCAGATTTACAAAGAATACTCCTCGCTGTGGCTGCAACTCAATAGAAGGGTATTCCCTATATTCCATAAGGACTGCTTTAGGCTCATCAGTCTGCAACATGGAAGTGAGGTAGGCCAAAGCATCAGCATGCCTATTGTCATCTCTTCGAATATACTTGATCTCAATAACAGTAAAGACTTCTCACTGATCATGAAGGAGTGCAACATATCGTCTCATCCGATCATCTTTACATTCATAGACATCATTCATCTGATTCACCACGAGCTGAGAATCACAGAACACCCTTAACTTGGTGATCCTCAAGTCGTGTACACTTTGCAGCCCAAGCAACAATGTTTCATACTCAGCCTCATTGTTAGAGGCAGCAAAGCCTAGTTGTGCCATCTTCTGGATTTTTACATTCTCTGGGTTGATAAGCACAACACCAAGTCCCGAACCACTGGAGTTGGATGATCCATCTACATATAAAACTCAATCACTCAATGTTGCCGACTTGTCTTGCACACGTACTCCGTCTTGCTCAACGTTCTCGTTGTCCACCTCGTCTAGGAGCTCGTGAAGATCAGGGTCTACTTCTATACCAGCTTCATCTACAGAGAAATCAGAGAGAAAAATTGTCATGGCCTGCCCTTTATCTGAGATCCTTGCTCGATACTGAATGTCAAATTCACTGAACGCCACAGCCCATTTTGACATCCTCCCCACCAATTCGGGTTGGCCCAACACGATTTTCAAGGGATACGTTGTGATGACAACAATAGTATGAACTTGAAAATAAGGACGGAGCTTTTCAGCAGAAAAGATAAGAGCAAGACATATCTTCTCGAGTTTACTGTAATTGGACTCTACCTTAAGAAATATTTTGCTGATAAAATAGATAGCCTTCTCCACTCCACCACAACTTCTGAGTAAGACAGAACCAATAGCCTGCTCCGAGACAGAGAGGTAGAGATATAGCACTTCACCAGGCTCAGACACGGAAAGAATGGGAGCAGAGCCCAAATACTCCTTCAGGGCAATAAAGGCTTGAGAGCACTCCGGTGTTCACTTGAAGACTGAATCCTTTCTCAGCAACTTGAAGAGGGCTTTACAACGATCAAATGATTTTAAGATGAAACGGTTGAGAGCAGCAATACGTCCTGTCAACTTTTGAATCTCTTTCTTCGTCTTTGGCTCCGGCATGTCCAACAAAGCACGGATTTGAGCTGGATTAGCCTCAATGTCATACTGACTAACGAGATAGCCCAAGAACTTGCCCAAGGTAACACCAAATATACACTTCTTCGGGTTCAACTTCAGATTGAAAGTTCGGTGAATAGAGAAAGGTTCAGCCAAATCTGTCACAAGAGTGGCTCGTGCTCGACTCTTTACCACAATATCATCAATATATACCTCCACTATCTTGACAAGTACTGGACTAAACATTAGACTCATCAAACGCTGATAAATGGCTCCTGCATTCTTCAGACCGAAGGGCATAATACGATAACAGAATAGACCATGCTCTATTATGAAGGTAGTCTTCTCTTGATCATCCTCTGCGAATAGAATTTGGTTATAGCCTGAATAACTATCTATGAACAATAGCATCTCATAACCAGCTGTAGCATTGATAAGTCTATCAATTCTAGGCATAGGAAAAAAGTCTTTAGGGCACGCTTTATTGACACTAGTGAAGTCAATGCATACTCTCACTTTCTCATTCTTCTTTGGCACAGCTACCACTTTCGCTATCTAGTCAGGATATTGCACTTCTCAAATGAACCCGTGTAAGATGAGCTTGTCGATCTCCTCGTTGACAGCATCATAATAAGCTGGGGCAAGTCTCCGGGGCTTTTGCTTGACTGGCTGGACAACGGGATCAACGTTCAAGTGATGACAAATGATATCCGGGCTGATTCCTGTTATATCTTTGTGAGACCAGGCAAAGACATCAAGGTTCTTCTTCAGAAAATCCAGCAGCTCGACCTCCTCTTCTGCTGTCAAGCTCGTCCCGATTTACAGCATCTTCGGCTCCCCATCTGTTCCTAAGTTAATATTTTTCGTGGGCCCAACGGACGGTCTATACAATGCTTCTCCTGAGCTCTCCTCCACTACGGTTTTGACCTATAATTACTATTTAGGCACAACGGGTGGAGTGTAGTCACACTTCTGAGACGTCAACTGGTCTCCTCGGATCTCCTTGGACCATTTTTGGGTAGGATACTTCAACACCTGATAATAAGAAGAAGGAACAACTCTCATCTCGTGGGTCCACCATCGTCCTAGAATAGCATTGTATGGAGACGATGCGTCGAGGACGGAGAATCGCGTGGGCAAAACGATTGGTCCAACTACAACAATCAGAACGATAACCCCCATGGGCTGCATCGAACTGTCATCAAACCCAAACAACGGGGTTTGAGCTGCCACAAGAGTAGAAGGATCCAGCTTCATCTGGGTGAAGGCTTGGAGATAAAGAATATCTACTCCACTCCTAGAATCAACGAGCACCCTTTTGATGTTGAAGTCGTCGATCCGCATTGTGAGAACGAGAGCATCATAGTGAGGTCTAACAACGATTGACATTTCATGATCAGAGAAAGTAAGAGCTTGCTCGATGCCCCTCATCGCTGACTGCACCTGGCATACTTCTACCATATGAGACAGCTTCCTCGACTTCGCTCTAAACTCCTGCTCCAAGTCTACCACCGGCGTCCGAGCATGATGGATGACATTGATGGTGCCCATTGGCGCTCCTCCTCTTGTGCCAATATTATTTAAAGGCTCTTCATCACAGGACGGAGGTGGTGGTTCCCTGGTGTGCACTGCACCGCCGCTACTGGGATCCAAGTACTCCCCCAGATAACCCTCTTGGACTAGCCTCTCCAGATATTCCCTCAAGATTCAACAACGATTGATGAGATGACCACGACACTTATGATAATGGCAATACTCATGTGCCTGTGGCCTTGACGTCACATCACGAATAGCTCATGTATGCCACTCGAAGAAGGTTTGTCCTCCATTGTCTTTATAATCGTCGTCGGACTGACCGTAAAATTGGTTTGATCAGTCTAGGCTTGGAAAGGATGCCTTTCCGTTGTCTGATTGTCTCGCTCCCTAAGGCCTTGATTTTATCTGGGATGCTCCTGGTTAGGCTGAGAAGGACGCCTCTCTCGCTAATGATCTGTCTGAACAGGGCGCCTGTCTGTTCTGCTCTGCTGCTGACTGTGATTTTGAAACACTTCATACAGGCACCGATCCGGCTGATCCCGTCGTTCTACATATACCACCCTTTCTCGTGGTGCTCTCCGGGGTGGCTCCTCGCTACTAGAGGACTCATACCTCGGTCTTTTTTCCTTCTCCGATGATGACGCTCTGCGATCTCTCCGCACAGGCTCCACTCCTCTTCCTTTTGGCCGTGATACGACTGTAGTGTCATCTTCGTATCTCCCATACTTGGCAGCACGAACCATCAGTTCCTCCAGCTTGGTGGGTAGTCAAGAGCTAGATATTTTTACAGCTTCGAGTGCTTTAGCAAAATATTATTGAAAGCGGCTATGCAGCTATCATCCATAATCTTGTCAATGCAGGAAGATTCATCGGTGAATCGCTGAATAAATTCCCTCAAGAGCTCCACTGGTTTCATCTGTAAAGCAAAAAGAGAATCTGCACCTACTTTTTTCTTCTTATTCACAATGTATTGGTCAATAAAAACTGACCTGAGTTCCTTCATACTCTTGATTGAGCCAGGAGGTAGGTTGCGGAACCATCTTGCTGCTGCTCCAATTAGACTGCTCGGGAAGGCCTTGCACAGAAGATTATCATCAGGATTGCGAACTGCCATCCCATTTTTGAAGTTGATCAGGTGATCGATGGGGTCCCTCCTCCCATCAAACATGACGAAGTTCGGCACTGTGAACCTCGAAGGAGTATATGACTCGATGATTTGTGTGGAGAAGGGAGAGGTGTCCACATCATCTTTATATTTCTGAGCAAACGAATCAGAAGTGGCCCCGCCTGTTGAGCTCTTCACACGAGCATCGATAAAGGCCTCCACGTCCTTGAGTGTCAGTCCCGCCCTCTGGTCATTGTTTCGCACTGGATCGATTGGCTCCTGAACATCGTGGACCCATGGCTCCTCATGGGGGCGATAGGCGTCTCTTGGGTTGTTATGAACCCTGAGCTCTCGCAGCTCGGCTCGGGCATAAGAATCCCGAGGATCCCCACGAACATCTTCCATATCCCGTGTTGCAGGACCAGCTTGCTCCCCTTATTCAACACGAGTGTTCCGAACAAGAGGAGAACGAGGATAAACCAGTCCTGCCAGAGGGGAGATTAGCACGAACCTAGATTCACGATTCTCTAGCAATTGTGGAGAAGCTGGTCGGGCTGCTGCCTCCCTTGGCGGAGGAGATAGGAAGAGCTGTTGCCTCACCGCGGGTCTCGTAGATGGCTCAGCGTCTGTCTCCAACCGGCTATGCTCAAAAGCATCAACTCTCTCTTGCAACACCTGTTGCTGGCTAGTAATGCGATCTAGAATGGTCTGCTGCTATTGCAACATTAGCAAGATTGGGTCTGAGAGATTCATCACTCTGTCAGACGGCTCAGAAGGTGCAAATGAAGTAGTTGAAAATGGCGCAAAAGAGATGCTCTGAGGAATATAGCCCTCGACTAGGGATGCGGGGGTTCGATCAACCATGGTGGTCACTGGATGAAAAGGGATGGTCTGAGGGGTTTGATTCTCAAACACAGATGAAGGAGTCTGATCAGTCATGATGACTAAAATGGGTAAGATGAGCAAAGGGAGGTTTGTATATAGATTCCCCATAGACGGCGCCAATTTTTGTGTGGAAAATTTTCCGGATAAGCCACGCGTCAGCAACTGCTACAGAAACTCTGGTTTATTGGTAGAAGTTTAAAGGTGGAGGGTTTGAACCCTGTCCTACACTCTGATGCCAAAGTAAGTAGGTGTAGAAGATGATGAACAGTAAGAGCAAATAAGAGAAATAGAAGAGATTTCTTGGTTGGGTTTGTAATAATTTTTTCGGTCCTTATTCACTGAGTCTCTAGGGGTAGTTATAGGTTTAGCTCAGGATGCCCATGGATGACCATCGATGCTCATACCACGTGTTTTACACTCATTACCAAATATGTCAGACATATTCGGAGCCTTACGTGTCACACGTGGGAGCCTACTATTAGTTGAGTCAATTTGTTTTGACAGCACGCAGAAGTGACCAGCATTAAATGTCAAGACAGCGCTTTCCACCTACTGTCATAGTAGAATGACTGCATCCTGATCACTTCCTCCTGCAAGTCAGTCTCGTTGTTAACTCAAGCTCGGGTCCGTTGTGTATGCGTCGAAAGAGGTCGTACACGTTTATCCCGTAGACAATGAATACGTTATGCATAAGACAACGAGTACGTTGTCAAGAATACAACGAGAATGTTGTGCACAAGACAACGGGTACGTTGTGAATAAGACAACGGATCATTCCTCTGTTGGTCACGTGTCGTTCATCTATGAGCATAACAACGAAAACTAGCTCGTTCTCCAACACTTAATCATTTTTACGAATTTTATCCCTTACAAAAACCCACATATCCAAAACATTTGCAGTAGCAATATTCCTATGGAAAATAATCACCTCCTCGGTCAGTGACGCAAGGAGGTGTGTCTCGATTCCCCTTTTCTTGCCACGTGTCCCCCTTTTAATTCTGTAAAAGGAAATTTTGGGCTAGCGGTACTTGTTGCAGGTTGCTTGGTTCAGGTCTTGTACACTCGTCTGCAGGCATGTGAGGTCCGTACCCTTGTCGTATGACACGTTCTTCGAAGGAGTTAACCTTCCATACAGAATCATCCAAGGTTCATCTCGGGTTCGTCCTCGGTTCAGCTCGGGTTCGCTCTCATTGAGGAGGGGCCTTTTGTCCTGCCAAGGTACTCTGAAGCTCAAATCAGTAACAGTGAGTGAAAGACAAAAGATTAAAACATAGGATAAAGGGTCGGGAGTGCTTGAGATAGGGCCTTTGCTCTTAACGTGTAACCATCGATCAGTTGGTAGAGGACAGTCGAGTGTAACATTGTACAGGTGATGACTAGGGTGGAGGTCGAACATGACCTGCTCGGGAGCACTATGCAAGTATACAGGTGAAAGCGTTGTGCATGTGTACAATATAGGTGAAAGCATTGTGCGAGTGTACAGGTCGAGCACATCGTATGAGTGTTAGTTCACAGGGATCTCTAAGGATGAGTATGAGCTTGGCAAGACGGGTTGACACTCTCAAGACGAGTACGGGCTTGGCAATGATGGTTTCATGCGCGGTAGGGCGGGTTGAGTGCGTGCTCAGCCAATTCGGAGATGAGTCTGTTTGTACAGGAGTGTACTCGGGTAGATCAAGGATGAGTGTACTCGTACAAGAGTGTACTTGTAACACCCCCAAATCCTATATTGTTCCAATAAGGATTTGGTCTGTCACCTGCATATTCAACTTATCCTAAGAGCATAGAAGACATATAAAAATATGAGATTCAAAATTTCTTTAACATTAAACAGAATTCAATTAATAATCCCTAAAAGTTAATCATCCAAAATAACTGTCAAATCATAACCATAATTAAATCCGATCATCTCATGTGATCATAGAATTTTAAGACTAAATTCAACCTAAGCAATATCATTAAAATTGTCTAAATACAATTCTTTTCAAAACTAAACATAACTAATTCATCAATAGGGTCATCTATCTAAATTTCATTCTCCTTCAGGATAATCACCTTCCGGCTCCTCCTCATACTCTTCCTCAACCCACGGTCCTAGATCGCAGATATCAAACCATGAACCTACCAAACATTAAAAATTTGGTTCACTATTTGAATTACTTAGCGGATGCAATGTATAATTAACAATACAAAAATATACATTTTCAGTCATATAACAATTAATATTATCAGACTGCGGAAACATATTGTAATTCATATAACAATGTTCGTGGTAATTTCAAGACTCTTAACTCATGCAGAATGATGATACTTATGCAAGCTCATGTCCATTCATATTAAGTCAATACCGCATTTCTATTTTTTTCATTGGGAGGAGCACTGAATCTAGAGTGTGTTGCAAATTAATGCGCACCTGAATTCTAGAACATGCATCCATATCCATAACATTTCGGTATTATCAAATTCGTACCAGGGTCCTAACTCCAAATAACTTTTAAGATCCGTACCAATAACATACTAGTTCCGTACTAATTTCGTACTACCAGGTCCATACCAATCATACCAGGGTTCCTATCAATCATAGGTACATATGCAGACTCGAATGTATGAACTCCTACTGAGTTATTATCATACCATGATTTGTGACTCATGCTTGACCGTAATAATGAGTGCATAAATGTATATAAATGATATATGATTTCATGTCATAATTCAGGTTTATTAACATAATTTAACATGAGTTTGTGATATAAATATTATCAATATTGTAAAACAAATGTGAAATCATAAATCTTTAATTATTTATACAATTATAGTCCAATAATATGTATATCCTAATCTTCATGGAACATTCAATAATTTTTTTTCATCTTTTTCATTCTTATCTGAACATATATGATCTTTTAACAACAAAGCAATTAAAACAATATCAATGAGTTTTGTTATTATAATTCCAATTATTTCGGGTAGATCTTTCAAATCTAAAAATTCAAAGGTTTATCTACACTCATTTCAGATCTAACGATTAAAGGGTTTATCTACACTCATTCTAGATCTAACAATTAATTAATTAAAATGTTAATTATATAAAGTATCTTACCTCACACAATCGTTTCCCTATGATCAATCACTTGCGAATGGTCTTGGGCCTTGATCTTCAAGTTATCCTTCCTCTCTTATTAGATCTCCTTGCAAAACCCAAGGAGATCTCCTTGATCTCCTTGATCTCAAAAACTCATGTTAAATTATGTGAGGTAAGATACTTGATCTCCTTGATCTCCTTGATCTTATTAGATCTCCTTGATCTCAAAAACTCTTAGAAATCCCCACTCTCTCTCTCTTTTAGGTTTTTGGAGCATTTGGAAATCTTAACTCCTGAGTTTAAAGGCAAATATTAACATTAATATTGTTACTTTTTTATTTGTTTCAATTTCGTGCAATTTATTCATAGTAACGAGCTAAAATAAACGAAATAAATGGGTTTTAACTTCAAGGTATTTCACTTAAATCTCGATATAAACACATGCATTAAATTTGACGGAGTTTTCTAGGAAATTATATAAACAACACGAATACCGGTGAATAAAAAAACTAAGGTCACTACAGTACTAGTGCAGATCAGGGATGAGTGTACTCGTGCAAGAGTGTACTTGGACAGATCAGTGGTGAGTGTACTCGAACAAGAGTGTACTCGGACAGATCAAGGATGAGTCTACTCATACAAGAGTGTACTAGGGCATATCAGGGGTGAGTGTACTCGGGCAAGTCAGCTTGAGACATCGACATATCACCAAACAGATAAATATAATGCATGCATCGACATATTATCAAGCAAAGCGACATAAATCATTGGGGTGTAGGGGTACAGTATGACATGGCATAGACAATCGGATGGTGGAGGACCACAGACCGAACGGCCGAGCCCCCAATTTCTATTATCTTTTTCTTCTTTCTCTTCTCTGGCTTTTCTTTCTCTGGTTTGACCTTCACGCCCAGCACCCCCTAGTTTATCTCTCTATCTCTATTTTTCTTTTATAGGCAGCACATGTGTGCTTCTAAAAATATCCCAAACAGGATATTTTAAAGGGGCGGTGGGAAACAGGATAGTGAAAGGGGCGGTGGGTTAAGTCGGTGGGGACTTCCCACTTTGCCCCTCTCTCACCAATTTTACAAACTCCATTTGAATTGTGGTTAAGATTCAGTCACCCCAAGGGTTCACACATCTACCCTTGGATTTTAGAAAAATAAAGTAAAAAATTTAACCACAGGGTTAAAAAAATATTAACCCGAGTTCATGTTGAGTTGAAGAGGTGGCTTTGTAAGAGCGAGGAGCGATAGTTCCCTCCTCACCCGTGGAGAAAACTATTGCTCTATTCCTATTAGTCTCCCACAAGTTCCAAGTAAACAAATGTGTAAAACGAAACCGTGGTGATAGAAAAAACAGACAGTACAAGGAAAGGGCATGGGATTACCTCTGGTGCACGTCGAGGCCCAACCTTGGGCGTCCATTCATCACCTGCCATGTATTGATAAAAAGGGGAGAAAAGGGGGAAGAGCTCTCAATGTGGGAGAAGTCAAAAAACATGGGAGAAAATGAAATGACTTCTCCCTTTTTTAGCGCCAAACGCCAGATTATGAATGGACGCCCGAGGTAATCCCATGCCCAAGGAAAGACACTGACCTCTATCTCTAACTCTAAGCATGTATGTGTTCTCTTTTATTTTTTTTGGTGAGAGATACATGGTTAGGCCGCAACCCCGGTTAGTAGTTTAGTATATGTTCTAAGTCATGGGCGAGTGGAGATGACAATACTCACACCATCTCGGGAATGGAACCCCGATCAATGGAATGGTGACTAGCACACACTACCGATGGGGCAAGCGATGCTTCCCAACATGTATGTGTTCTCTAAACGTGAAATGCGAGACCCCGCCCACCATGGAAAAAAAACTCAACAGTCTACATATTTAGACACTGCAGAATACTCCTGCTATTAGTTTCTTTTTGGAGATTGGGGGGTTAAAGTTCAAAGCAAACTGTTATTATTTATTAGCGTATTTATTCACTAGCAAAGACCATGTGCGATGCACATGTAATAATTTAAGAACATCTAGAATTAAATAATACTAGAGCTACGCTCGTAGGATGCATGTGAATGTACAATCCTAATGATTGTACAATGGTAGACCAAATGATAGACTTGAAAATCACGATTTTAATAAATTTGACATTCACGACATTAAATCAATTAATATACTTACTCTAATGAAAAAAAATGAATTCTTGCAGTATTAGCACAAAACATACAAACTTGTTTATGTAATAATGTGATATTTATATTTGAAAATTACAAAACAAAAATTAAAAGATTTCCAAATAAGAGAGTGACAACAACATAAAAATTTAAGAGAATAGAATGCGATAATTAACCGATAATTAACCAATTGAGAACATCACTGTACCAAAAACAAAACATGTCAAACACCCGATAAATACAAGGTATTCAGTAGGGGGGAGCGAGATAGTTAATCATGGTTGTTTGAAGAGGACAAACAGGATAGGAAGAAATTCAGAGGCAGAGTCGTGATTTCCATTCCAAAACAAGGGCATTTTTCCCCTAAACATAGGGAAGAGCGAGATAGAATCATGAATCAAAAGTGAATCTGATTGTTAAAGGAGTAGGAAACGAAAAAAGGGAGATCCAATCGCATCCAATTGTGAATAAACTCGGGGAGAGTTTAATCACACCCAGGGGTCAACACATGTCCTTGTTAACTCCTATTCAAGTGGTTAAGATTTATCAATTCCTACGATTCAATAATTTAACGTTAGTTTTTTAAAAAATAACTCTAGTTAAAAACTTTTAATCCTTACTCCTTAGGGTTAATATTTGTTTCTAAAAACCATGATTCGATCTCGAAAAAAGGTGCGTTTCCAAAAGGAAATCCACAAATAGTGACCCCACGGAAATGGATCTTGAACTTGAAGTGCTCAAAGGTCGTGCACACTGAGCACTTTCTGGATTTCAGAGGCTTTTGCATCATAAACAACTTCTAGTATTTTGCTTCTAATATGAAGATATGGATTTGATTATTGATGAACTGATTCCGAAATCTATCATATTAAATCTGTATTTGATTAGTAGACTTCCTCCTGTTGTCTGGTTCTTTGCGTATTATTCATTGGAAAAATATGGGTGTGTTCTTAATTCCTTTATACATTATTAAAATATTGATTGTTTTGTACCTGAATGCAGTGGAAAGGAAGCAGGCATAGCCTATGCTGCCGTTGATCACATGGCACACGTCCAGGTGAGGACTCTCCATTCTGTAGGCTCTAAGTAGATCTTCTGGGCCAGAATAGAACCTGGGCAGATGAAAACTTTATAGGTCAGATGGTTGTTTGGATGCAAATGCCCTATTAGTCAAGAAATTCATGAGATGGGGTTCTTAACCCTTTTTGGTGTTAATGGACAGAGAAAACTCAGTTTCCAGAAACCTCTAGGTTAATGGTAGTAGAGAGAATCCAAATTGTTGAAAACGGAGAGAGAGTGGAGAAATAATATGAAGTCACAGTTGGTGAGCATTTAATGTGTGTGTGTGTGTGTGTGTGTGTGTGTGTGTGTGTGTGTGTGTGTGTGTGTGTGTGTGGGGGGGGGGGGGGGGGGGGGGGAATGGGGCCCATTTTTTTTTTGTAAGACATAATATACCCCTGTTAAACGTGGGCCCCTCCTTTGTAAAACACAAAGGGGCAATAGCGCAACAGCTTGCGCTGTTATCCATCCGAACTCCGCCCATCACGTGCCATTAGTGAGTTCAATCGTGCATCGCACGTGCCACCCGCTAGTTATTATAATAGTAGAGAAGTAGTAGATGAACATTTCTGTGACAGAATTTATAAGTGGTTTGAGATTTCTTCTCAGCCAAATGTAAGGGCGTGTTTGGGCGGGTGGAAAAGCAAAGGGCGTGGACTTGGAGTGAAATTAAAACGGGCCTACTGAAATCCGAACAATTAAGCTCTCAATGGGGTTTTTCCCAGATTGCCCCTTTGGTATGGGGTTCTTTCCAAAATACACAAGTTTTGAAAACTCTTCTCTAAATGCCCTTATGATCCATTTTTCATAATTCAGCATTTATGAAAAGTCGTAAATACTCCTTCACTGGTTTTGAAAGAAGAAGAAGAAAGATTTACGTACGTGATGAAAGAAGCTCTCCCACTCCCCTCATCTTCCAACTATCGCTCCATTACCATCTATACTAGTTTTGAAAAAAAAAAAAAGAACAAAAAAAAAAGATGAAAAAATCGTAAAAATTTGAGTTTTTCCAAAGTTATTTGCGCGTAGAATCGATACAATGTATCGACCTAGGACATTTTATGTATCGACTGTAGCGACCTAGTACAAAAATGCATTAGATTGATACATGTATCAACCTAATGCATTTCATGTATCGACCTAATGCATTTCATGTATTGACTGTAGCGACCTACTACAAAATGCACTAGATTGATACATGTATCGACCTAGTACATTTTATGTAGCGACCTAATACAAAAATGCATTAGGTTGATACATATATCAACTTAGTGCATTTCATGTATCGACCTAATACATTTCATGTATCGACCTAGTGTATTTCATGTTTCGACTGTAGCAACATAATACAAAATGCACTAAATTGATACATATATCAACCTAGTGCACTTTATGTATCTACCTAGTGCATTTCATGTATCGACCTAGTGCATTTCATGTATCGACTATAGCGATCTAATACAAAATTCACTAGGTTGATACATGTATCGACCTAATACATTTCATGTAGCGACCTAATACAAAATATATCAATCAAATCGATACAGTCATCTTCAATCTTGGAAACACGACTGTAAGTCATAGAAAACGAAAAAAAAATACATATAAACACATATATAACATGAAATTTAAGATTTTGAACCATAAATACAATGATTATAAACATTTTTCCACAGATTAATCATATATGCAATGATTTTTTTGAATTCATTTTTTTTTAACACAAGAAACCCGAAAATAAGGGTTGTTCTTCTGTTAATGACGTTCTTTCACGAAAAGAATATAGAAAGAACGCTCTTGAAACGAAGATCTCTCGTCGGAAATGGGATGAGAACGAAGATCTCTCGTCGGAAATGGGGTGGGAACGAAGAACTGGTCAGAAATAGGATAGGGATACCTAAATTCTTTTCTTCAAACGATTTGAATAAAATAGGAAAATTTTGCATGTGCAAATGGATGCACATGTGTAGGGGGCATTTAGAGAAGGGTTTTCAAAACGTTGGTATTTAGGAAAGAACCCCATAACATACTAAAGGGAAAAAAACCCCGCTCTCAACTGCTTATCTCTGAATCCTTATCCGAAGCTCTGAAGGTAGCTGTCTTCTTCATCTAAATTTCATCATTTCTTCGTTTTCTTCTTTTATTTCAATTTGTTTTAAATTATATATAAAAAAAAAGGTGGTTTGCTTTTAAGGCTCTCTCGAAACCTCGAATCGTTCCTGTGCTTATTATCGTCTATAATTCCGATTGAATCAAGGGTTTCTCTTTTTCTCCATTAAAAAAAAAAAAACCTAATCTTGGTAGGCGTTATGGCTTGGATTTCTGATTTGTTTGAGATCTTGCAAAGACCGAGAATTGGGGATGTTTTCACGGAGCTGATAGTGTTTCTGGGTCCTCTATGGATTTCCGTTCTTGTTGGAGTTGTGGTTGGGTGGGCATGGAAGCCGAAATGGGCCAACTTGGAGAGATATAAATTGGAAGCTCTTCTCTGTGTTCAAAACAGACCAAGTTGACCGGTTTGATTTCACCGCTATCTTTGGGTTCCTGTCCCATTCCGAGCTTGAATTCATTGAAGCTTCCGTTGCCGAGCTGCGTCTCTTGGATTCCCGATGGTGGGGCAGAAAAGGAGGCATTCAATTTCTGACTGCAGGTATCCATCCATCTTCGAAACTTTTGTTATTGGTTTTAGCTTCTATATTTAGAAATGGAATTCGGATTGCATTGCTTGGTTTTCTGATATACGAAGATGAAAATTATGCTGAAAGGAGTCGAGCTTTTCTCACTGCTTAATTTTGTTTGTCCAGTTCGCCACAGCTTCAAGGACAAAAATCAGTTGCTGTGACGGGAGAGGATTTAGAGCATTTATGCCAACTTGTTGAGGTGAAAGACGGAGGAGGTCCTGTTTGGATACAGATGATGGATCGTTCTACCCGAATATGAGCTATCAAGCTTGGCGGAGAGATCCCGAGGTAGGCTTTCTCCTAGCTTAGTGTTTCGCTATGAGGACTCACTCAGTTAACCATTTGTTTGATGAATTGGGTTTTGTTTTGATGGGTTTGCTAGACTGGTCCCCCTCAATATCATAGCAGAACTGTTTTTGAGGATGCCACCCCTGAGTTGGCAAGGGACTTCTTCTGGGACGATGAGTTCCAATCAAAGTGGGATGACATGCTCATATATTCTGCAACTTTGGAGGAATGCCCCCACCACGGGGACCATGGTTGTCCATTGGATACGCAAGGTAGGGAGATTAGATTACCCACTCGTCTCTTGTTATAAATGTATTTTCTTGGTTGCATTTGCTGACGTTTTCCAGTGCTATTGGTGGCACAGTTTCCCTTCTTTTGTAGCAACAGGGAATACGCAATAGGACGTCGTATTTGGGAATCAGGAAGATTGTATTACTGTGTGACAAAGGTAAGGGAAGGGAAACCCATTTCTAGCATTTCTTGAATTGTCCCTTCTGCTGTCTTACTTTGGAATTAAATGAGGACGTTTGCAGAACTATTTGTTTCAAAATAACTCTCTTGTCAAGGGGGGGCTTACTCATCTTTGT
This sequence comes from Tetracentron sinense, assembly GCA_015143295.1. Lineage (NCBI taxonomy): Eukaryota > Viridiplantae > Streptophyta > Magnoliopsida > Trochodendrales > Trochodendraceae > Tetracentron > Tetracentron sinense. The sequence goes on from CM026551.1 coordinate 181,232, forward strand.
GGTTTGGTCTTTTTTCCTTCTATTAGAATGAAGAGGAAATGAATTGAATGCTGTAGGTGTAAACAAAACTCTATTTAGATCAGCTAGGCACATATATGTTTCGGTCTTTCTCAAGAACAAAACAGTAGCCGCGATAACCCCCTTTTCTGTTCCACTTGTTGAGTCTCATAGGGTGGTATTTAGTGGTCAGAATTACTTAAAATAGGATTGAAATTTACATATTAAGAATTTTAGTACTCTCTTGTAATTGATATCATAATTTAAAAGATAAGGCATGAGATTTATATTCTTAACTATCCATTCATGTGACAAAAAAAAAAGGAAAAGCTTCTCAGACCTACCCGAGACTGCACACCAAAACCGAGGATCTTAGGGTTTTGTTGAAAAACTTTGGCTTTGTTTTTTTAAAATTTCATCAAAACACTAAAATTTGGGGTTTTGGTCTCATAAGCTTTTTTTTAAGAAAAACCTACCAATTCCAAAATTTCTTTCTCATTTCATCCATCATTCAGCAATCCCCTTTCTTACATCATTTTGGTTCTTCGTTTTTCGCGTTGACTCAGCTGAGAAAGAGATGAACGAGCTCAAGGAAGAGGAAGCAAATTAGTAGTATTGGGTGGACGAACCTCATCTAGCGGATGTAGGGATGAGTTTGAAAGTGCGACAAAAATAGACATTGTCAAGGGATCAGAGAGAGTACATTCAATTTATGAATATCCAAAGGAAGAAAGATTTTATTTCTTTGGAGAGAATTAAAGGTAAGATCATGAACATTCTTAATGGACTCGATTTTCACACCGGTGTTGTTAGTGCTAGAGAGCAGAAGAGGATAGTTGACTTTAAGATGGTGTGGGAAGGTGAGTTGAAAGGTAAGCTATTTCGGCCGTTATCTTAGTCTGTTAAATTCTGTTGAAATGCCTAAATACGTATTATTCCTTCTTTTGTTTTATCAGCTATAATTAATGTCAAGTGGAAATTTAGACCCTCTTATGGAGGGATTCATTTTGGTCCCAAGGGAGTGAGGGGCTTTCGTGGGGGAAAGCTATTCTAAAGGTCGAGGACTTTTTTTTTGATCGGTAAGGTTGCGATGTGAAGTTTTGGACTGATGTTTGGTTGGTCAATCTACCTAAAAGCATGACTTTGGTAACCTTTTCATGTTAGCAGTAGGCAAGAGCGCCTCGTTGGTACCTCTATTGAATGGAGGGGCAAGATAAGTAGTTGGTTTCCTAGTTTGAGGCGTAATCTAAAAAAGGGGATTGTCCACCCATAGGGGTATGGGGATTGATCGTATATTACAAGGGAGAATACTGGCTAACTTGCACGCCTTTGTGTACGTAGAGTGAGTTTCATCAGTGCCGTAGACGACAATCTTGCCAATATTCTCCTGTCCTCTCAAGCTCTCGAGCGCACGGTCTCTTGCAGCGATAAGCATGCAAAGTATCACCTTGCTTGTCGTCCCTTGCATGACACCACCACTGGTACCGGAGAACATAAAGGACTTTGGAAGTTTAAACATCTTGGCCATCCAATCCATGACAATCATCTCAAGCTCAGCCGCAGTAGGTGAGGCAAGCCAGTTGAACCCCACTGAGTTAAAAGTAGTGCACAACATCTCTCCAAGAACAGCTGCGGTGCTCACCGTTGCAGGAAAGTATGTGAAAAAGTTCTGGCTTAGTCAATGAGTCTTGCATTGAATTTTATCCTTCTACACATCTTTTAATATAGTTTCAAATGGCTTAGGCCTATATGGTGCAGTCTCTTGGAGACAAGTTCGAAGATACCCTGGTTCAACTCGGCTAAGAATCGGATAGATACTCTTGTACTAGTCAACAATGAAATCAACTGTTTGATGAGCTTGTTTTCGAAATTCCTTGGGATCTAGTGGCTTGAATTTACCAAGAGGCGACTCGGGGAATTTAAATCAAGAATACCCATATATATTTTTCCCTTTATTAGAATAGAGAGGAAATGAATTGACTGTTGTAGGTGTAAAAAAAAACTCTATTTGTTCAGCTAGACACATATGTTTCAGTCTTTCTCAAGAAGAAAAAAGTAGCCAGAATGACCCCCTTTTTTCTGTTCCACTTGTTTGAGTCTCATAGGGTGGTATTCAATGGTTAGAATTACTTAAATAGGATTGAAATTTGCATATTAAAAATTTTAGTACTCTTGTAATTGATATCATTACAAGATAGTGCTTCACTGGAGTTTTCTGTAGCAGAATATGTTTAAGTTATCCAATGGGAGAGTCAATTTGAGATTTGTTATCGTAATTCAAAAGATAAGGCATGAAATTTCTATTCTTAACTGCCCATTCATGAGACCAAAAAAAGGCAAAAGCTTCTAAGACCACACAGTCTCTCAGACCTACTCGAGATTGCACACCAAAACCCGGGATTTTAGGGTTTTGGTGAAAAACTTTGCCTTGGATTTTTTTTTTTAAATTCATCAAAACCCTAAAATCCAACATTTTAGTCTTATAAGCATTTTCCAAAAACAAAAATCTACACATTCCAAAATTCCTTTCTCATTTCATCCATCACTCAACAATCCCTTTTTTTGGATTGTTTCAGCTCTTCGTTTTCCGAGTCGACACAGCTGAGAAAGAGATGAATGACCTCAAGGAGGAGAAAACCGAAGAAGAAGCAAATAAGTAATATTGGGTGGACGAACCTCATCCAGCGGAGGTATGGATGGGTTTGAAGGTGCGACAAAAGTTGGTATTGTCGAGGGATCAGAAAGAGTACATTCCATTTATGAATGTCCAAAGGAAGAAATATTGTATATGTTTGGAGAGAATCAAAGGTAAGATCGTAAACGTTCTTGATGGACTCGAGCTTCACACCGGTGTTGTCAGTGCTAGAGGGCATAATAGGATAGTTGACTTTATTCATGACCATCAGGAGATGAGGAGGAAAGGTGATGTGAAAGGTAAGCTATTTCAGCAATTATATTAGTCTATTAATACTTAAATTATGTTGAAATGCCTAATACATAGTATTCCTTCTTTTGTTTTATCAGCTATAAAAAAATGTCAAGTGGAAATTTAGACCCTCTTGTGTAGGGATTAATTGTGGTGCATCATGAGGAGTTAAATAGGTGGGATCCCAAGGGAGCGGCCTTCGTTAGGTAGTCTTATGGAAAGTTATTTTGAAGGTTGAGGTTTTTTTATTTTTTTTATTGGTAAGGTTGAGGGTAATAAATTTTTTTTTTTTTATATAGGTAACTAAGGAATATATTAAAATAACAAAAGAGATACAAGGAGTTTACGGGGAGATAAACTAAAAGCGCAAAGCAGAGAAGCAATAACAAGAACAACAAGAAGAAAATACAACATAGCAAAAGTCTAACTCCTTATAGTCATAGCAATATATCACCCACTTCCATTCTCATACCGTAGATGGACAACCAGTCCACCATAGAGCAACAGATCCGGTCTCGAAGACGGGGGATTGGAAGAGAGGAATTGTCAAAGACTCAACTGTTCCTGTCTTTCCATATAGCCCACGACACAGCTCCAGGCAATGTAGTCCAAATAGCTTCCTTAACGCCCACTAGTGTCATCAATTGCCAATTTAATAAGAAGTTTAGATAGGAGGATGGGAAGACCCAATCCACCCCTAATCGAGAGAAGAAGAAACCCTAAATCCCAAAGACAAGCGGACAATGCAAGAGCAGATGATCTATTGCAGGGACGAAGCCAGGAATTTATCTTTGGGGGAGCCGAACACATGTATCAAGAAAAGTAATGGATGTGGGGGTTCGGGGGCGTAGCCTCCAAGAAATTTTTTTTCCTTGAGTAATGGGTTCACCCACAGGTCAACACGTGTTCTTTTTAACCCTTATTAACTATGGTTAAGATTTACTATTCAAGTTCAACAATCTAACCTTGATGTTTGGAAAAAAAAAAAAGGGAAATAGATAACTTACCACCCCAATAGAATACCTATTCTAATGTACAATCCCCATTGGTCAATACCCCCTTTTTACCAAACATCAACTGTAGTTAAAGATTCACTCACTCCTATGGTTAAGCAATCTAAGCTTGATTTTTAAAAAACAAAAAAACCAAAATATTTACTTTAATTTTTTAAAGCTTAACCATGGTTAAATGAATGTTAAAAGGGACACATGGGCATGGCAGTAGAATAGCTATTCTAATGCGGGGTGTGTTGATCAGTGCTCAAAAAAATATTAACCCTAAGGGTTAAAATTTCTTAACCAAAGTTTTAAAAAATTAATATTTTTTTTTCCAGAAAATCATGGTTAGATTGTTGAGCCTTTAAGAGTTAGTGAAGCTTAATCACGGTTAATAAAAGCATGTGTGTTTAGTTTGCCTTAACCAAAAATAAATAAATAAATTTGAGACACTTGTTAACTTGCGAGTGCGATTGAACTCGAAGAGTTCAATCGCAATTGACTGTGACCAAGTCTCGTCTACGTTCAAAAGATTGTGACGTATAAGGTACTTTTGAGTGAGGAGTGCTACCCGTACTCTAAGTCAAACTCTACTCTCAATCATTCACCAACCACCTGAAAGTTGAGGATGAGAGTAGAGTTTGAGTGAGAGTAGGGTTAGCATTCCTTCTTTGCAGTACCTCAAACTCATCATTTCCCTTTCTAAACGAGTTGGGGGGGCCATTGTAAACGAGTTAGGGGGGGACCACTGTGTATAAATAATGGTTATTTTAAAATTTTTAAACACGTTACCACTGTCTGTAAAAGGGTTTTCAAAAAATTTGGGGGGGCCATGCCCCCCCCCCCCCGGCTCCGCCCCTGATCTATTGTCTCTTCCTCCATTAGGCAAAGGAAGCAATGATTTGCCATACTCCACCCTCTACTCTTTAGGTGATCAATTGTAAGAATCTTATCCAGAGCTGCAAACCAAAGGAAGAAAGATACCTTTGATGGCACATGGGGATTCCAGACAACCTTTAAGGGAAATGAGTGCGAAGGTATCGGGACCAAGGTTTGTAGAAAGGATCTCATTGAAAACCGACCATTGTTGCTTCTAGACCAAATCCTGCTATCTCTAACCTAGGTACATGGTGGTGGTGGTGGTGGGGAGGAATACAATCGGTCCAAAAGGTTCTATAAGTCCTCGAGCTCCCAGTGGTTTAGGTCTCTAACCTGGGTACATGAGGGCTTCTTGAAGCACATTAGGTTTAAGGTGAGTAACAAAGAGGATGTGAAGTTTTTGACTGATGTTTGGTTTGGTCAATCTTACTTAAACCATGACTTTGGTAACCTCTTCTGCTCTCTAGCACTTACAACATCGGTGTGAAGCTCGAGTCCATCAAGAACGTTCACAATCTTACTTTTGATTCTCTCTAAAAAATAAAATCTTTCTTCCTCTGAACATACATAAATCGAATGTACTCTCTTTGATCCCTTGACAATGCCAGCTTCTGTCGCATCTTCAAACTCATCCCTACCTCCGCTGGATAAGATTTGTAGCGAAGAGCCAAAATGATGCAATAAAGGGGATCGCTGAGTGATAGATGAAATAAGAGAGAAATTTTGGAATTGGTAAGTTATTGTATTTGGAAAAAGCTTATGAGACCAAAACCCAGTATTTTAAGGTTTTGATGAATTTTTTTTAAAAAAAAAAACAGGAAGGCAAAGTTTTTCACCAAAATCCTAAAATCCTAGGTTTTGGTGAGCGGTCTTGGGCATGCCTGAGACCGTGTGGTCTCAAAAGCCTTTTCCCTTTTTTTTTTGTCACAATAATGGGTAGTTAGGAATAGAATTCTCATGCCTTATCTTTTAAATTACGATAACCAGTCCCAAAAGAAACTCGACCATATCTAATGGCGTCCTTTGACCTGATATTTTGTTATTGTATGTGGAGTTATACATTATGCCCTAATCCTGAATGGAAATGCTTAGCTGATTCTTTGTAATAGAATTTTATTTTAATTCAGCTGTGCTTATTTTTGCTGGCCCGCATTTATTTGGAATCATTCATAATAGAATTTCAGTATGTTAGCCAGTTATAAGTTTTTATATTCTTAGTTTGTGGAGTACCAACTTGAATTCATGTGTATTTTCCTCTATGTTCTAGGGAGTACCCTGCCTCTCTGTCCCAAGGCGCAACAAACCGAGACTTGTTGATTTGTACTATTCAAGTTGGTGCATCCGCGCAGGTAACTAGAGCCATCCTTTTTTTCTAGGATTGATTTAGTTATTTCACTTATACCTCGTCTAGCTTTCCTATTCCGTTGCAAACTTGAGAAACTCTCTCCCTTCGGATTAAGAGTTTCTATGAAAAATGAGTGATATTTACTTTGTTTTACTGAAAAGAGATAAAAAAAAAATATTGTACACATTTCTTAAGAGAAACTTTTTCGGAGAAGATTTCATACAAATTTCATAGTCAATATTAACTTCAATATTCTCTTGAGGTCTCAGAATTATCTGTGGCACATGAACCTGTTGAATCGAAGAGAGGGGATGGCCAACTGACTGCATGTGAGGTGCTACTCTTCCATCATGAAGATATGGGCATCCCATGGGATATTGCGAAGCTAGGTGTCCGGCATGGGATGTGGGGAGCCGTCAATAAGATTGAACCCGGTTTACGTGCATACCAGAAGGCAAGATCATCTGGAGTGTCAATCTCTCGGTGTGCCTTCATGGCTCACATCAACACCAAAATCAATGCAGACTACTTAAGATGCCTGGAAAGCACAAGCAATTCATCAGATATTGAAACGACAGATCCATCTGAGAAGCCATTAGGGAGGAACATACCCAAACTCCTGGTCGTTGGTGGGGTTGTTGTCCTTGCTTGTAGTCTTGACTGTGGGCTCTTGACTAAGGCATTTATTTTTGGAGTGGCCAGAAGGTTTGCAAAGATAGGAAGGAAATTGTGACTTCGGATTAGCTTCTGGAATCAATCCTAGGACGTCGTCCAAGTGACTTGACTTTTTTGATGAGTGAGCTGCTCAATGTTGGGATCGCACATTTACCTCTTCTCTTAAGAAAGATGAGAGATTGTATTATTTTTTTGTATGAATCCATCCTGAAAGCCATTACGGAGCCAAAAAGAAAGAAGAGATGGTATGATTGTATCCACTAAAAATAGCAAATCCCATTTCAGGATCCTGTATCTTACTGAAATCACAGGCAGTTGCAGGTAATTTTTTTTTATGTTCATCTGTCTACTGTTTATTTATTTTTGACCAACTTCATCTTGGCACATATAGATGAAAGATCGAGCTCAAGTGCTTAGACATGAGCCGTGCCTTACGTGAATTTGGGATCCTCACATCTGTACCTCCCATTGAGGCCAATTCCAAAATCTATATGGATTCTCAAACACATTCTCCAGTAGCTGGATGTGGGATGTATGAAGGCTTGCATCTGCAAACTCCACAGCATCCTCCACCACCTCGTCAATCTTCTTTTCTATGGGCTTTAAGTTGGCTTCATTTCGCCAGCTTGTTCTCAATCATATATTTCTTCAAAGTTGTGATGGGGTCTCTTGCGGCATAGTGAACATTCTCAGCTACTAACACAAAACCACAAACTGAGGTGGAGAAAATATGAAGCACAATAGTATTTTTAGAGCATGAACCTGAGTTCAATAACTGAACAAACTGAGCAGCAGACATCACAACAAAGATGAAAAGAAAAATGCAGTAATCAAAGCTAAATTCAAACTTGTTCACTCAGAAGAATGCTCAATAGTAAACAGACATCAGAACAAATAGGTAATCAAAGTTAAATCCTAACATGTTCAAAAAGAAGAATTCTAAGAAGTAGTACCAATTAAAAAGGAAACAGATTTGCGAAAGAAGAAACAATGTTTCAAATGCTCACCAGGGTCAGCCAGTGAATGTCCCCTAAACCTATAGCTCTCACACTCCATCAATGTGGGTCCTTCCCCTAGTAATCGCCTCCTTAGCTACCTCCCTCACCTTCAAAACATCCATCCCATCCACATGCACCCCAAACTCGGGATCCTAAGTTGGCAGCAGATGAGACATTCCAATTGCCACATCCAACACAATCGGCAATTTCCACAATGCGCGCCATATTCAAGCACTCAAAGAAGTGCCCATTGTTGCACAAGTTCCATCTCCAAAGAATGCAGCCGTCCGATGCACAATTGATTGAATGGTTCAGTTCAAAGCACAAGTGGGAAAAGTGACCAACAGGGTTTGTGACCCTGGGAGCTACAAACCACCTTCTCTTTAATTTATGATTAACGATTGCGAGCTTGATGTGAGTGGGACTACACCTAGCTGCAAAACGGATAATGTAGATGGATCTTTGTTTTATGTATCATCAATCTATATTACATTTTCAACTTGATACTCAACAAAGTATCAATTTCCAAATCAAGTGAGTTTTTTGTTCCTGAGGTACAGCATTTTGGCTGCAGATCAAGAGGCCAGCGGTTTGAACAATATTTTGGGCCCTTAAATATCAAATGACAAGATAACCAGTTCTGAAAATTGTTGTTTTATCTTAATCAATACCCTTTAAATAACATATGCTTTTTTTAATCAGTTCTGAAAATTGTAGTTTTTTTCTCAATCATCGCCAGAAATCTAAGGGAGTAACAAAAAATTGGATGGTAAGGGTCATCCATGGAACCGTATGCGATGACCAGTTCTGTCGTGTACCACTGTATCGTGTTAACTGACTCAACTACTCCCTAGTGTCATTCCCCTTCTTCTTATTCAATTCTCTACTACCGGAACAATACTTTCTAATCCGTTCAAGTGTCTTAAGGTTCAACTCAAAATATCTACAGCCCAACTCATTCAAACAGAGCACCAAACCGGAAAAGAGGGCTGCTAGGTTTTGCCTCACTAAGAACTGTTTGGACCATGGTGATCCCTGTTGCTCTCCTGGCTTTTGAAAATTAAAATAGTGAAGACATATTTCGCACTAAAATCTAAATAGAAAGGTTGCCCCTTGTACATTGAACACCAATCAGGTAAATACATCTGTACAATGTCGAAACAAATAATTCTACAAAAAAAATTCCATCAATTGAACTCTATTCTGATTTTGCTACAAAAATGTATTTTCTTTTTCCTCGACTTTCCCTTCTTGTGTGTTTAACTTAATTATAAAACAGCTATAATTATTATTTATATTACCACAAAATATACAAGGAAGATAAAATTAAGCTAATATGCACCTCTGATTTGAAGATTAAAAAAGGAAAGGGGGAAGAAACTAGGCATAGTGGTTTTGTTAAACCATTTACTGGCCCTTGGAAAGTCTGGAACACTGGTAATTTATTTTCACCTATACCAATTGTTAGTCTTTAGATGATCATCGTGCTACCAACTTTGTGGTCTTCTCGTTGCCTACAAACACATTCTCAATGTGTAAGAAATGGAAATCATTAAGAAAATAGCATTTTTACGGAGTAAAATTAACTTACCAAATATACTTGATTTCAAAGGAAAACGAATTGATGATTCCTTCATTTTCAGCTCCTTGAGTTGCCTGTTTTTACGTGGTGTTTTCATTTTTTTAGGACCCCTACTACTTTCTCCTGTCAAAGTATCAGTTCCCTTCTTGACCTTCTCATGATAAATTGAAGGCGGTGCAAGCCTCAACTGAAGCATAGTCTCTATTTCAAGAGATCTTTGGGCTTTCTGAAGATTACTCAAGATCTCAAACTGCAGGATCCAGGTTCAGAACTAATTAGTGGTTAATGGCTTGGAAGTAAAGAACTAATGGAAAGAACCCAGAAACTGATTTACCCGCGACATTTGGTGAAGCCCATAAAGCTTCTCTACTGCATCCGATTCAAGTGGGTGTTGAACAGTAGTAGCCCCGAGTACTTGTTGAGGTCTTGATAAAGAATTCTTGAACAATCCATTATCAGCAACGACTGATACGATTCTAGATCGATGGGTCTTCTTTTTGGGCATACAAACAGGGGCATCCGGTTGAGGAGCCTCTATTCAACGCTTCATTTTCCTGAAGTTCACATAGGTGATGGGCTGCATGACCACAACTGAAGACACGAATGGTTGAGGTAGAAGAATCCTTGGCAAGGAGGCAACTGCATATACAGCATACTAGACTCTGTGGGGCATACCCATGAGAAGCCCCCTTCTTGAGTAAGCTCATGGTATAGAAAGCATCATCCTCAATCAAGGATTTGGTTGTGTCCTGGTATAACAAAAACACATGCCAAAATAAATAAATAAAAGAAAACATCATTGACTTTTTCTTTAAAAATACAGAAGCAGAGAAGTTAATACAGGATCTCAAGCACAGTTAATGGTCCACAAGAACTACTTTATGTGCATGAAGTCAGAAAATGTATGAAGCAATAATTTAAAAAACTCGAGGAAGTACACAATGGAGGATCTGTATAAAGCTCAGCAGCCTGACAGATTTAGGAGGAACTTGTTGTCTGACTTAAGTATGTTAGATAAAAAGCAACTCATAATAGGTTAGAGATAAAAATCCTATTAACTGGCTTCTTTTCAAATATAGGAGATCCAATCAAATAGGTAAACTATTTTTTTGGTACAAGTCATAAGGTTAGGCCAGAACCCCGGTTAGTAGTCTTAGCAAATGTTCTAGGTTAGTGGGTTACTGCCTAGCATTTGAAGCATGGCAGAGGATGGATATTACAACCATCGTGCCCATCAGGACTCGATCCTAGAACCTACCCCAAAGGAGGAGACATACTACCACTGGGACAAGCCCATGGTGTGTAAATTGGTTAAATCTACTGTGAATTAGCTATAAGCAATTCATTTTGATAAGCACAAGAGATCAGAGAAAAGTTTGCCACTAACAAGTTCATGCTCTTGATGTGAAACTACAATATCAACAAAATAGCATAATCAAGAGTTCAAAGTTCATATACAGGTACAAGAAATGCCTAGTTATGGTTGTAAGCACTGTTAAAACTCAAATATGATGCTATTATAATGCAAACTACATGGACACCTTCAGACACATGCATCAACCAGAACATCTAACTAATAAGTGAATGAAAATATGAAGTAGAAATACCAAAATTCTTCTTTCAAAGCCGTATGTTCCCAGCATTCCCAGTATGGTGAGTTTAAAATCACCAAACTCCAGGCTACCATTATCAGAGAGGAGTTTCGCCATGATTGTTGGAATGTGAACATATCCAATCATTCCCTCAACGATCTCCCTGATGAACTGAGAAAACACTCTCCATAAAATATGGGCACCTTTGTGGGACTTTGAGATACTCCACTTATCCACGCATGCTTCTTTGTCCTCTTGGATACCAAATGAAGCTGTTAGCTTTCCAGAATGGTTTCCACCTTCAGAAACCATTTTATTATCACATGAGTCCCTTAAAGGTTCACAAAACCTGTATTGAAACTTAAGAGGATTATTAACAAAGGAGAAAAGATATATCATTCTACTAATAAGTACAAGGAGTATACTAAACTTTATATGGATGTAATTACCCTTCATTTTTATAAAAAAAAAATTATAATCTATAGTATGTATTATGTGGGATGCATGAACTATTTTACTATTTTTATGGATAAGGACTCCCAATTAGTAGAGTTAAAAGGTAATATTAGTGGGTCAATTAGACACGGCTGAGGATCTTTGGATACAGCAGGACTCATTTAAGCGTCCAAGCTTCTACGACCACAGCGGCTTGTAGTTGTATTTTTACCTTACTTTATTATAGTTTGTAGTTACAAGTATAATTATAAACTATAATCATAATTAGAGTTATAATTCTATTAGATGTAATTAACATAACCAATTAGAGTTCTAATCAATACCTACTTACAAATTAGAATTCTACTTAACATCTGTCTCTATGCCCCATAAATTCTACCATGGCCGTACCAGACATGCGTGTGAAACATGTGCAGACTTCAAGGTGTAGAGAGGAATTCTGACTGAGGAAGTTGAAGAATGATCAACTGAAGGCAGAGGCAAAGGCCCAAGGTGAGGTCATTTCATGGTGGAAGGTGCCACGTTGGAGACTGTTAACCCTATCCCTTACAATATCATCAATGATCTAAAAGGCGGTTACTCGGTAAGATTGCCGAAGGTGAAGTCAACGAGAACAGTTGAATCTCAACCATGGGTTATTATGGGAGGCCTGGAAGCTCTAAATAAAAACAGAACAGTTTCTGGTTTTGTTTTTTCTTTAGCAAATAAGTCTAAATTCAATTGTTGACTTTCACCGTATATTTGATTTCTGTAACTTTCAGTTGAAATTATTATGTTTTGATTGTTCCATTACTGATCTTACATAGTTGTCCTCTGGATTGGACTTGCTTCTGCAAGTGAATTAGATAATATGGAAGTTATAGTTTTTTTTTCTCAGTTACTGGTTGATTGCATGATATATTTAGTATTTACTGAAGGAATTGCAATCTTGTATCGTGCAGGCCACAAACTACCATTGGAATTGCCATGGTTCTTTGCCACCTTTTTTTGTTCGACGATCTCACGCTGGTCATGATAGATTTGTGATTTCCAGCCTTACATTTTAGTGTTATAATTTGCAGGACCTTCGTGGATTCATATTGGGTTCCTCCGTAGAATGCTTTAGAACTTACAATACTATTACTTGGAACTTTAGCGCTCATTCTACCAAATCTTCGTGATGATTTTCTTTAATAATCTGGATTTAAAGCAATGGCATTAGTAACTGTTGATATTAAACATTAGTAATCCACTAATCTAATGGATCACTATTTCTTTTTTTTATTATTAATAAGGACTCCTTATACGAAAGGACTTTGTCTAGAGAGTCCTTACTCATAGAATTACCTCTTCCATATAAAACTCTCGAAAGGACACTAAACGGGTGGCTTACCTGATTCTTCTTGCATTCTACTAATAAAAGTATAAGAAGTATGCCAAACTTTACGTGAACCTAATTACCCTCTGTAACAACACATTTCGACCGCCTCACTTGGGTGTGAGGCGCTTGAACTTCGGTGTCAAACAACCTCCATCAACCGGAGTTTATTATTTTATGTGGGGGAACTCCATATCCGGCCTAGATGAATCTAGACCGTTAATTACGCTCTTTTAAGGAGCCACCTCTGATAAAGAAGAAGGAAGAGAGAGAGAGAGAGAGAGAGAGAGAGAGAGATGAACAAGCAATTTTATTGCATATGTGGGGGTGTCCAGAGCCCCCATTTGGGCATACATGAGTGCCTCAGAGAGGACTTTGAACATAAAGAAAATGAGAAAAGAGGGAGGAGAAGAAGAGGAGAGTAGGCATTTTAATGCCTACCTTACTGCCTTCATTCTTCAAACTTTTGAAGCTCTTCTCTTGCTCTGAACTTTCCTTCTCTTCTGCTGGTTCCTTTTCTCTTTTAAAGTTTTTCCTTTTCAGATGGCCGACCTTCCAAAATCCCTTGTTTCAGAGAATAACTCCCACTTTTATATTGTGGGAGTTATGGGAGAGAGTGGTTTGATAACCACTTCCTCTAACTGTCCTCTTCTTTGTGGAGAGGACATTTGTCCCATTAGTGGGAGAGTGGGGAGTTATTCCCCCCCCCCCCCCCCCTCTTGTTGCTAATCATGGGTGGAGAGATGGTAGTGAGTATTATACCCACTACTGGATTGCCAAATAGCAGTTAAGATGGCCTCTGGCCATCTTTTATTTAGGCGGCAAAACTTAATCCTTGTTGTCAAAGTGGGGTTGTCTAACAACCCCTTTCAATTTAGTTTGGATTTTGGGGCAGCAAGGGTGTTCCTTGCTGCCATGGTGGGGTCTATTAAAGACCCCATTTAACTTGATTTCAATTTGGGGCAGCAAAGGTACTCCTTACTGCCATAATGGGTTCTATTAAAGACCTCATTTGATTTGATTTGGATTTGGAGCAACAAGGTTGTTCCTTGCTACCATGGTGAGGTCTATTAAAAACCTCTTTAATTTAATTTTGATTTGAGGGCAGCAAGGGTGCTCCTTGTTGCCATGGTAGGGTCTATTAATGACCCTTTTACTTTGATTTGGATTTGGGGCAGCAAGGGTGCACCTTGCTGCCATGATGGAGTCTATTAAAGACCCCATTAATTTTATTTGAATTTGGGGCAGCAAGAGTGCTCCTTGTTGCCATGGTGGGGTCTGTTAAAACCCTATTTAACTTAATTTAAATTTGGGGCAGCAAGGGTGCTCCTTGCTGCCATGGTGGGGGAAGACCCCATTTGATTTGATTTGGATTTAGATTTGGATTTGGGGCAGCAAGGGTGTTCCTTGCTGCCATGGTGGGGTCTATTAAAGACCCCTTTAATTTCATTTGAATTTGGGGCAGCAAGGATGCTCCTTGCTGCCATGGTGGGGTCTATTAAAGACCCCATTTGATTTGATTTCAATTTGGGGCAGCAAAGGTGTTCCTTGCTGCCATGGTGGGGTCTATTAAAGACCCCTTTAGTTTGATTTCAATTTGGAGTAGCAAGGGTGTTCCTTGCTGTCATGGTAAAGACCTCTTTAATTTCATTTTGATTTGGGGTTGCAAGGGTGCTCCTTGCTGCCATGGTGGGGTCTATTGAAGACCCCATTTGATTTGATTTGGATTTGGGATAGCAAGGATGTTCCTTGCTGTCATGGTGGGGTCTATTAAAGACCCCTTTAATTTAATTTTGATTTGAGGGCAGCAAGGGTGCTCCTTGCTGCCATGGTGGGGTCTATTAATGACCCCTTTACTTTGATTTGGATTTAGGGCAGCAAGGGTGCACCTTGCTGCCACGATAGAGTCTATTAAAGACCCCATTAATTTCATTTGAATTTGGGGGTAGCAAGGGTGCTCCTTGCTACCATGGTGGGGTCAATTGAAGACCCAATTGATTTGATTTCAATTTGGGGCAGTAAGGGTGTTCCTTACTGCCATGGTGGGGTCTATTAAAGACCCCTTTAATTTCGTTTTGATTTGGGTCAGCAAGGGTGCTCCTTGCTGCCATGGTGGGGTCAATTGAAGACCCAATTGATTTGATTTCAATTTGGTGTAGCAAGGGTGTTCCTTACTGTCATGGTGGGGTCAATTAAAGACCCCTTTAATTTCATTTGAATTTGGGGTAGCAAGGGTGCCCCTTGCTGCCATGGTGGGGTCTATTAAAGACCCCATTTGACTTGATTTTAATTTTGGGCAGCAAGGGTGTTCCTTGTTGCCATGGTGATGTCTATTAGAAACCCTTTTCATTTAATTTTATTTTGGGACAGCAAGGGTACTCCTTGGTGCCATGGTGGGGTCGATTAAAGACCACACTTGATTTGATTTACTTTGGGACAACAAGGGTGTTCCTTGGTGCCATGGTGGGGTCTATTAAAGACCCAATTTGACTTGATTTCAGTTTGGGGCAGCAAGGGTATTCCTTGCTGCCAAGGTGGGGTCTATTGAAGACCCCTTTTAATTTTATTTCAATTTTGGGCAGCAAGGGTGTTCCTTGCTGCCATGGTGGGTGATTCCTACATCCATAACCCATTTGATTGGTGTAAGGTAAACATACCAAGAGCCATGCACCACATCAATATTTTTTCTGGGTGTGATGTGAGCACACTAAAATTGATACACTCCGATAGAATTAGGTGTGGAAATTTCGCGGCCTACACCCTTCACCTTACTTTATTATATTATACATTACTTTATTATAGAAAAAAAATATTGACATTTTATTCAAATTATTATAATAGAAGTATAGATTGTTTACAATTGATAAGTAGAAGTAGTACCAAAAAGAAAAAACTAGAAGTAGATCATTCTTATCCATGAGAAAAAAGTGGGTCTTATTATTTGGACCCACCAATGGATTCTCCCAAAGGATAAGTAAGAAGTGATCTTAATTGAAATTTCAAACACCCTAAAACTTTATTAGAAAAAGTCCTTATTTTTTATACATTTATATTCATAAGTGAGACTCATAAATAATCAACTATTAGTAACTCTTTTCTAATACTAAATTCAAATTCATTTAAGAAAATTTAAATTCAATTATAAATAATATATTATATTAATATATTGTAAAATTAATTAATATAAAGAATAACATCTAAAAGAATATATCAAAAATTAGATTTTTTTTTAAAATTATAATTATTAATTAAAATTATACGTGTAAAGCACGTGCACCTTTACTATATATATATATAAAGCTTGGGTATTATAAGTGGGACACATAGGCAACCTTGACTATGAGTCATGCGACTGAGCAACATGGCCATCTTTTGCCCCCGCTCCCCCCCCCCCCAAAAAAAAAAAAATCAATGTGCATGTTCCCCTTCCCTAACACATGGCAAATAATCAGACCAATCAGAGATGTCCCCTCCGATCAAATGGACAAAATTTCCTGTGGAATGAGAAGGTCGAGGCTAAGAGAATTCATCTAGTGAAGTGGAAGTGGGTTTGTTGGCCTAAAGAGCGTGGGGGGCTTAATATTTGGCCTATCAAGGCATTCAATAAGGCTTTGCTGGGAAAATGGTTGTAGCGGTTTGGGGTAGAACATGACAGCTTGTGGAGAAAGGTGATTGTGGCACGGCATGGGTCTAGAGATCGTTGGGAGCCAAGACTACCTCAGGGCCCTCACAGGGTAGGTCTTTGGAAAGCTATTGTGTCGAGATGGGCTGAATTTTTCAAGCATACCCGTCTTGTGATTGGTAATGGTGCAGATGTCAAGTTTTGATCTGATTGGTGGTGCAGTTCCTTCCCTTTGTAGTAGGTGTTATGAACATTCTTTTCTATTTTCGTTGATAAATCTGCCTCAGTTGCAGATATGTATGTGCGAAGAACGAGGGTAGTGGTTGGGCCCCTAGGTTCCGAAGGCCGCTTAACGACTGGGAAGTTCAAGAATTTGCCAATTTTCTTCTCGAGCTAGAATCGGTGAGTTTTGATGGTTTCGAGGGATAGGCGGGCTTAGGCTGGCAACTCCAATGGACAGTTTTCTGTGAATTCTCTTTTGCAGGCAACGTATCAGGGTCCCAAGGTGGCTTTCCCTCATAGGATCGTTTGGTTCATTGGGATGCCCTCTAAGGTCTCTTTCTTTTTGTGGTCAATTTTTTAGACAAGATCATGATGTTGGATAATTTGGAAAAAAAAAGCAGTGTATTCTGAATCGCTGCTTTTTGTGCTTGATGGAGGAGGAATCGGTTGACCATTTATTGCTACATTGTCCGTTTGCTAGGAGTATCTGGTGGTATTTCTTGTCTCAGCTCGGGGTTGCGTGGGCATTCCCATCATCCTTCAAGGGCTTGCTTTCATGTTGGCTTTCTGTCAGGCTGGAGAGTCCAATCGAGCTTTTATGGGCCTTCCTCTCTGGAGTGGTTTCGTGGCCTCTATGGAAAGAACGTAATGGGAGGGTGTTCGAGAACTCGTCGTCTTCTATTGAGAGAGTGTGTACCCGATCGCGTGTGATGTTACAGGAATGAGTTTCCATTAAAGCCGACGTGGAGGAGATAGGGTTTGATGAGTTGATTTCCTAGAGTTAGCAGGGCAGAGGAGGATTGGTGGTTTTCTGTGGGATTGGGTTGTTGTTCTTGTTTGGTAGTTGGTAGCCCTTTTTTGTTTGCTTTGGTTTGTTGTATTCACCTATCGTGAATATTCTCCTTTCTTTTAATGGAATTGTTGTTTATCGATTAAAAAAACCATAGGGTTAATGTTGACCAACTAGGGTTAATTGCGAATGGCCTAGACATCTTTAATTGGGCTGATTTTTTGCTATGTGATAGGGAAGGATTAGGGAAGGGGGACCCGCACATTAGGTTTTTTATCAACCAAAAGGAGTCACATGTAGCTCAAAATGCATGACGCCTAGGGAAGGTTTCCTATGCATCACACATATGTTACCTATTCATTGTGTGTGTGTGTAAGTGTGCGTGGAAGTACCTGAGGATATAAAACTAGGAATAGGAAGAAACAAAAACATAACAAGCATTGTCACATGGGAACCGAATAGCATGAGAAAATGGCATCTATCTAATATTTGATCATAGTTCCTTCTCTTCTAGATTTATCCCTCCCTCCCTCTCTCAATCTGTGTGTGTGTGTCTTTGTGCAGAGATAGAGTTTAAATAGTCCCAATTCACTATTTATTTATTTAAAAAACAAACATATATCTTCACCTCTGAAGTCTGAAACCATTTGCCATAAGTTCACTTTTTATAAGAATTTATTTAGGCAATCCCCATTTTATTATTTTGATATTGATCCTCCTATTAGGTAGATATGAACCTTAAAATTGCATAAAGTACTATATTTCTTAATATCACTTATTAGTGTTTAAGTTCAGTTAAGTATTTTAAATGACTGATAAATTCAGAAGCTTGTATTAGTAATTGTAATAATTGTAATTCTATTATAGCAAACAATACTATGAACGGTTCAGTCCTGTATGCATCATATGAATAAAAGTCTTTATATTTATTGAGGAAATAATATATTTCAAAAAGATAACCAAATATCCATTATAAATGACTTCAGAAAGTACCCAATGAAAAGGAGATATGAGCAAGAGGTAGACGCAATATGGAGGATCTAAAGTTAATAACCTCGTATGAGAGCTTATCTGGACTAATAATCAAATATAAATTTAGAAGGAAACATGATTGGACCACCATTACAAACTGTTATCAATTTAAGTAGCAAATTCATGTCCCTGACACAAAGTGGCTCCAATGGAAGATCATATATATATATATATATATATAGGGGATAGCTACTGTTCACGCAGTGCGTGAATAGCTTAACGACCACCCCGGTCATTTTTACCCCTTAAATTCATTAAATTGAAGGGTAGTTTATGTCTTTTGTTAACATTTTTAAAGATCCCAAATTTTGATCTTCGTCTCCGTCGACGCCTATCCAAGAGAAACCCAGATTTTGTTAATCTTCTTTGCTTATGATTTTCTCTATTTTTCATGGTTTGATGTTGAATTAAAGCTTGGTAAGGGTACAGAGACCATTGTTTCAAAGTTTCACTCCAAAATTTTTAAAAATATGTCTTATATGGAAGCAACCCTTCGTAGCTTGTCAAGGGTACAGACACCATTGTTTCAAAGTTTCAGTCCAAAAAGCGAGCATGTGTTTGATTTAACAGTGGGGGCTCTTGTGATTGTTTGGCCAAAGCACAACAGGCATCTTCTGAAAAAGGGACTGAACAGAATACAGAGAGAGAGAGAGAGAGAGAGAGAGAGGTAAGCAGGGAAGGGGCCACCTGATCTTCGTTGATGGGAACGGAGAGAGACTAAGAACCAGAATTGAGTAGAAGGAGGGGATTTCTGAAATTAGGGTTTTTCAAATGCAGAAAAGAATAAAGAACTCTCTTCCCTTTCGAGTACAGAGACCACCACAAAGTGAAAATGACTTAAAATACCCTTCTAATTTAATGATTCTGGGGTTAGAATTGTCTACGTGGTCGTTAAGCTATTCACGCATTGCGTGAACAGTAGCAATGCCCATATATATATATATATATATATATACATATATATATATTCTGGAGTAACCCTTTCATTATCCATGACTAAATGTTTATAGGGCTCCTTTCTTAAAATGAACCCTTCCTCTCTGGTTAGCCCACTTGCCCGAGCACACTCTCAACTTGTAGTAATAAGGGTTAACGCGCAGCCATTTTCTTGCCGGGTGAAGAAGAAGAAAAAAAAAAAGTAGTTACTGTAATAAGTCACACATGATTGATTGTTGGTTTAACATTATATTTTTGCTTTCATTTCCTATTGTCAGATACGCTAGGGTTACTTACAGGAAAGCCACCGGGGGCGGCTCAAGAGACGCCGCCGCTGCCCAGTAAACCAGACAAGCTGGAGGGACTTCCGGGGAAGGACACACAAGGCCAAAACATGTGTGCCAGGCGTGCGACCCATCAACCTGTCCCCTTGTCCCAGTCAGGGAGAAAACAACCGATTGTCAAAACCGACGATTCTTTCATATGATTATATTCATTCATTCTCGATGGAAAACCTCAATCACACTAAAGCAGAGCACCCAACTATGGCAAGGCCTCCTTCTGTTCGCTACCGCCCCTCTTCGGTTGTTCTTGGCAGATCGCTACCGGCTCACTTGTTGTTGCCGTTATAATGGGTTGTGTCCTCTTTTCTATAGGTAGAACTACTGTGAGCTGTCTAAACTTAAAACATACATGGACTGCTTAGGCTGAGCCAAGAGCACCTCTAATTCTTTTCCCCTTTGACTAGCTAGCCCTACTAGTAAGGTGCTTCAAGCCTTCAAAATTCTTGGTGCAAAGGTAAAGCACTGTATTCAATTATATGATGCAAGCATAATAGCATGGCATAGCAGATAGAAACAATCATGAGAGAGAATGCTGGTGATGGATATTGAACTCACGAGTCAAGTAGCTGGAACCACAGAGACTCTGACTCCTCAGGTTCCAAACGTTGGGTGTTCCGCTGACATAAGCCAATGGAGGCTTGCAATACATCATGTATAACGTTCACCTGCATAACAGAAAGATCTTGCATGAAACATTTTCATCAAAACAATGTCAATGAAAGGTCAAGGAAATTTTCAGTTTAAAAGGTTTGTTTTACAAACCTCCTTCATCCTAAAAACAGTGTTGAGATGCTCCATCTCAGCAAAGCTACTTGAGGCTCTATCAGAAACTGTTCTTTCCACAACAATATCAAGCATACTGAATTTATCATTGAGGCCAGAAAGAGTAAGTAATAGAGCACTCGCGACATTGCCAACTCTTTCTAGTAAGAATGCAGCTGCATCTATGACCCCATATTCCTGACACAAACTTAAACAATGTTCCACCCTATAGCTTTCAAAAGTCTCCAAGAACTTGAGATATTTCGTTCATACTGACACAATAGCTGCAAAACAAAAATGCAGCATCTTAAGAACGTGTTATGCTATCACAACTGTAAACAGGGAGGAGGGGAGGGGGGGTCATCAGACATAAATCCCAGCAAGAGTCATACGAATGCTGAAGGCAGAGAGAGAACAGCCAAAATTTAGTTGGCATGCCAACAACTAGGAATGGAAAACTGAATGCAACATGAGAAAAACGAAGTAGAAGTCTGAGCAGTGAGGAAGACAAGAGAACAGTTGTTGCATAAGGATTAGACCAACCATGACAAAAGCTGGAGTACATAAGGTTCAACATTACGAATTATGTAAAAGAAGCCCAAATAATATTAAGAAACATGAATACCAAAATAAGTACCTGAACAAAAACAATCAATTTCATAAAAGTAGATTTTGACAGCTATTCAATATATAATTGTATGCCCAACGGTAAGAAGTGTTCACCTCAAGATAGAGTTCTATCATTTCGTCAGTTACATGAACTGGATTATTGTGTAGAAACTTTGGGTAATCAGAGATCCTTTCCAAGTAAGCTTCAAGTTCATTTGACCGATTCTTTACCTTTCTTCCATTAGGAACATCCAGAATACCACCTTTCTCCAAATAAGAAAAGTTGAGTGTGCCAGACAAGTGAACCTCAATGGTTGTCTTCATATAAAGAAAAAGACTTTTTGGATGAAAGCGAAGTTCTGAAAGGATCTGATGACTTTCTTTATTGAAATGGTCAATGACTAAAAAGAATGTGCTCTCTCTGCAACAGGAAACCAGTAAAAGCATGAAATCTATCACCGGGAAAAAAAAATCTCACACTACTAGAAGATCCTACAAAACTTTACATGTGAAGCAAAGATCTGAGAGGTAACTTCATAAATTATTCAAAAGTTCACCTGCTTAAGCTAACCAGCTCAGGAATTCGAGAAATGACTGCTGACCGAAATGCAGCATATTCAGTGTCTCCCAACTGTTGTAACGTGTCGTTGATAAAGGAAAAGGCATAGATGGGTTCGTCCACATCTTTCATATAGCTGTCCAAAGCAGCAAGATACTGATGTCTGATAGTATGTATTAAGCCACACACCTGGAGATTGACATATGTATCACGATTAAATAATTCTTAAGAATAAAGAACCCAAATAACATAATTAATAAAGGTGGACAATCGTCCTTATCCTAAGGTAAACAAATCATCAACATGGTGGAAATACCTGGTAAAATTGTGCCTTCTCACAGAGAAGTAACACATAAGATGAGTCCCAATATGTTTCAGGAACCACTTCCAAAAGAGCAAGCACCTGCTTCTCTTTTCTTTTTGAAGTTTCAATTTTCTGACTGGAAACATTTGATGGGAGATCATTCTCTGATGTCAAGTACTCCAATATTTGACTTAATATGCTTTTTGAGACAGTAACTCTTTTATATGCAACAAAATAAGCAATAAACTCAAGCTGATGACCCATGTCTTTCTTCAAAGGCCATACCTCCAGGGATCCAGTATAATCCATACCATAAGACTTTCCTACTCTGGAGATTTCCATATCAAGAATATGAATAAGGGTGTTTACCGTAGTTTGGACCGTCAAATTTTGGTTTTCTGTCTTGGAATCATTTTCCTTCTTATCCTCCATCAACCGCAATATGTAACGAATTATCAGATTGTGGAATTTCATCTTCAGGGAAAGCATATCTCAGAACTTCCAAAGTTGCTTCAGTATCCAACTGTAAGAGGTGGTACAGGTTTGGGCAAGCTCCAGTGGACAATTTAAAGCTTGTTGTCACTTGTGAATTCAAGGCATTAGAATCTTCAAGTAGAAACTGCACAAGTTCTGTTCTAAGTGATGGCAAGCGGGTGGGATGTAAAGTTCCATGTCCTGCAAAGTAGATTTTTTAATGCTTCAGTGCTTCCCTTAATCAGTTACTGATGTTTATTTCCAGCACATATATCGGCATGCCAAGTTACAAAAAAAAAATACAGCTTTCAAAGCATGTATTTTAGAGAGAAACGGCATAGTTTTGTTCCTTTTGGACAAAACCAACTCAGAATTTTCTAACCACTAGTTGACCCAACACGTGCAAGGTACATGCAGGGTTTTTTCCATAGTAGCTAACGTATAAATTCACACATGCATAAATTAGTAAAGGGAGGAAAAAAATTATTTTTAAAGCATGTACAATTGTATTTGTGGAACTATATATTTTACGATTTTGAAACAAATGGATACAGTCATAACTCACTTGTCTTTAATAGTCCATAATAATGCTAGAGGGTGAATAAATGGTTTGAGTCCAGATTTACTCTGGCTGGCCCAGAGTTAAATACTTTGATCTAACCTTGAACATCCTTAACTCTGGTTTAGAGGTTTTAACACCTGTGATTACTTTTTTTCGTAAAAACCAAAAATTCTTTAACTCTAAGAGTTAGTGAATCTTAACCACAGTTAAAGGAGTTAAATGGGACACATGGCGAGTTGGAGAGGGTTGGCCAGACAATGGCAAGTTTAAAACTTTGCCAAACCCTATGTCATGCATCTTGATCTATTTTTGTTTACGAAACCATAAAACAAAATACCACATTGATGTGTACCCTTAGACTTTCGCGATCCCAGAACACTATACACATATGAAGATTCTTAGGCGTGTGGTGTACCTATGAAACATTGTTATTTCAAGTTCTTTGGCTAATTTTTTTGCAGTCAGAACATTTCCTATTCTATAGCAATTTAAGAAGCCCTTACAGTATCCAACAAATAACATCTTAACAAAAAGCTAAAGTAAATGCCTTTGTACATAACCCCTCACACACGAATAAACAAAGGTTAAAAATCACTAATTAGGCAATAAAAATAATAAAGACAAACATGATGAATGGAGATTGGCAGTTCTACTCCGATAAAACTATAATCATGCTCTTGGATTTCAAGAATAAAATATTAAAAAAGTATATCTGGAAACCCTAAACCAAGTCATACAAAATCAGCTACTTTGAGGCTTAAAAATCCATCAACAGTATATGTACTAATCATGAATAAATTCCAACAATATATCCCCTTTCTCTTAATAAATATCTCATTATCCATTAAAAAAAAAACTTTTAACTTTAAGGAAAATAAAACCAACAGCAAATAATGGTTGCAAAGTTATGTTCAACCATCTCCTCCTTCATTGTTGCCAAAATTGCAAACAAACAAAATATGGAATGGAAAGAGAAAAACGAACCTCTGACCCTGCAAGTCTCCAAAGATAAGAGTCATATTTATGGATTTACCACCATGCTTGAAAACACATACCCTCTTCTTCCTCTCAAAGCACAAGAATCCTCTCTGATCGTCCCAAGTATACACATTATTTTTGCCTTCGTGATTGCAGCAATTGTCTCGAGATTGGGAAGCCGATGAAACACGATTGATTCAGAGAGACAAAAGAAGCTCTCTCGATTCCGAGAACTCCATCAAAACCAGAGGTTCCCTTCGAGAATCCAACCACGATTTTTTAGAGAAGGTAAGGTTTCTTACACATCTCTAGGGTTTGGTGGTGGTGATCACAAAATCCGATCCAAAGGGCTCAACAAATGCGGTGGGATAACATAAGTGTTGTAGCAATGAGTTGGTGAGAGAGGAACAAAAAGCGGCAAGAGGCATTGGAGAAAGAAGAGGTTCCGTGACTGAGAGCTAAACGTGGAGTCATGAAGAAAGAAGAAGAAAAAAAAAATTAAGAGTGAGGTGTTTTCAGTAGCAGGTGTCAAACGGGAAAGAATGAAGAAGGATCGAACTCGTTGATTTTTTTATAGCTAGCCTATAAGCATACAACAACTGCTAATACTTATTTAATTTTTTTTTATTTTTCGCACGAGCGGGAGCAAAGCACGAATGGGGTTACTTCGAGAGCTGCTCTTCGACAACAGCTTAATTCACTCTTTTAGTATCATGGTTTAAAATATCAATACGTATCAATTGATATGGGTCGATACGTATCACGTTTGGAGCTACCCGATACACTGGTACGCTGAAAAAAAAAAATTCCCGTATCGGGCCCAATACAAGGAGATTTTTTTTTTTCTCTCTCATTCCATTTACACTAGAATCCACAGCATAGACCCGATACGCACAACTTATTTACATAAAAATTCATAGTTGGGAAACAATACCTAGGGTGAGAAGCACGCTTCCCATGAAATACGTTCGGGAAGCGAAAGCAATGTGGTTTCCCCATTTTCGGGAAACGCCTCTGAACGTTTGGGGAAACGCCTCCAAACGATTTGAGAAATGCTTGGGAAACGATTAGAGAGCGATTGCAAAGCACCGAAAAAACAACGGAAACGATGAGAAAGCGACAGGAAACGATTAGAAAGCGTCTTGGGAAAACGATTTCAAAACCATAACCCTAAAAACCAAGCTTTTTTTTTCCTTTTTTGAGAATAATGTTAAGGTAGAGACTTACCTGAAATTTTTTTGTGCAGGAAACCATGTTCACAACCATCGGTTGCAACACCTTCGCCTACATCACCAACTC
Organism: Tetracentron sinense; assembly: GCA_015143295.1. NCBI lineage: Eukaryota > Viridiplantae > Streptophyta > Magnoliopsida > Trochodendrales > Trochodendraceae > Tetracentron > Tetracentron sinense. The sequence goes on from CM026551.1 coordinate 206,527, forward strand.
TGAAGTCTGAAATAGCTGTCCTCTTTATGCATGAGTTGCGCAAGAGGCCAAAAGACGTGATTGCCTCCCCAAAGAAATGTGAACTCACTTGGAGCTGGAGCTAAGGGTGGAAGCCATGAAAACCCTCGGATATCTAAGATTGGCCGCTAGAACGAGGGCAAAAGACAGGATCTTTTGATGTCGAAAGGTGAGGGGAGTGAGCTTCAGAGCCATTTCTCTTCAGTTGCTTTTGCTTTGTTTTCCTCCACACAGGAGAGGGGGAGAAACGAAATGGCTATAAGGGAGAGAAAGAGAGAACTAATAAATAAGTCCCATAAGCAAAATACCTCTTTTTTGTAATTAAATTACGTGAATGTCGTTAATACTTTTTTTGTACTTATATTTAGTATGGCCATATTGACCCTCATCTTTGATATTTTAAGGGGGTTTGGTTGCTAGGTTTTGATGTGATTTAATGGGTTTAATTCAACTCCTCATGTATCTAGCTTTCTATCGGAAAAAACAAAACACTCAATCTCCTCTTAGGTCGGCTAGTTAAGGCGTGCCCCTTTTTTTTTCTTCCCTGAAGAAACAAACCCTCATTGGTCCACGCCCCACTTTTAACACTCACCAATTGTTGTTAAGATTCACTCACCCCTAGGGTTAAGCAATCCAACCTTGGTTTTTAGAAATGAAAAAAAAAAAAAAAATCTTAACTTTAATTTAGTTAAGCTTAACCAAGGTTAAATGAGGGTTAAAGGGGACATTTGAGATTGGATCCCAGTCGATTGCCATTAAACTCAATCCCAAGTTCAATGGCACCCACAAGTGAGAAAGGGTCCTTTTCTATCCTTATTAACTGTGGTTAAGATTCGCTTCCTCACTCGCTTCCTTGATCGTTTCTTGAACATTTCTTTAATCGTTTCACGCTTCTCGTTTCCCAAGGTTTTTAGTAGTCTCGCTTCCCGAATTTGTTTCTCGCTCTGGTAACTATACATAAAATATTATTTAAGTAAATGATTTTAATTAATTTTACTTTTATTTACTTAAGATATTAATATGTAAATAAGGTTATCCACCTATTTCAATTCAATAAAAATTATCCTGGATCCAAATTCCTGAAGAATAAAAAGTCTACTTTCCAGTTCAAGAACAAAATCCACTTTTTAATACCTTTTAGGGATTGAATTAAAATTTCAACTTTCAAATGAATAGGTATTTCCCAAAAATTAAAATTTCATAAATTTTATTATATCCAAAATTACCAAAACCCAAAAGTCTAGCAAAAAAAGTCTAATATTTTAGTCTTGAAAAATATTTTCATAGATCAAAAATTCAACTAATAATGTAACAACTCAACATAAAAAGACTTATATTAAGCTTAAAATTTATGGTTATAATTCAATACATTCTTATTTAACTCATTGAACATAAGGTTTTAATATCTAAATTTTTTTTTCTTATACTTAGCTAAGTGACTATTGTTTGTATTTCTACACCTTTTTATTATCATGCACGCCTTTTTTAACTTAAAAAATTCTTAACTCTCATATATATGGTTATAAACATAGTTGGTAGCCTTCATTTAGTTTGTTTTTAGCTTATATTTGCATTAAAAGAAGTTTTATGCAAGATATTCAATTTTTTCCTTACGAATCCAAGTGTTTCTTATCGTATCTTGATTTTTTCTGTTGTATCCATCTGATACGGTCTGATACGTCGATACTTATCCTATTTTGAACTTACCGATATGTCACCCGATACCGATATTTTGAACCATGTTTAGTATAGGTTATAGATTTGAGTATGTGACTAAATCTAAATGTATCAAGCAGTAGCAGACACTGGTTATTAAATCATAGAATGGTTTGTACAATGGGGGCTAAAGTTTGAAAAATGACAAAGAAAATAAGAAAATCACTTGGGGAATTGACTTGAAGTCTTAAACAGATTTACTGGACAAGTAGCTGAACTTCAAGGTGTTATCTGGTTGTTCAAGTATCATTCATAATTAATTAGAGTATACACCAATTAAGGTGTTAGAATAACTACTTTCCAGTAAATTTGGGAAGAAAAAAATCATGTAACTTTGTCAGTAGGATACTGCTGTAAACTTTCCAATCTCATTAGTGGAATGGTACAGGGAATAGCTGTTTTTTTCTCTTTGACAACTTAGGGGATTGGCACTTTTATCCTTAACTGTCTTTTAAAATGATTCAGTAGTACCAATACAAGAATGGTTTGTACAATGGGGGCTAAAGGTTGAAAACTGACAAAGAAAATAAGAAAATCACTTGGGAATTGACTTGAAGTCTTAAACAGATTTACTGGACAAGTAGCTGAACTTCAAGGTGTTATCTGGTTGTTCAATTATCATTAATAACTAATTAGAGTATACACCATTTAAGGTGATAGAATAACTACTTTCCAGTAAATTTGGGAAAAAAAAATTCATGTAACTTTGTCAGTAGGATACTGCTGTAATCTTTCCAATCTCATTAGTGGAATGGTACATGGAATAGCTGTCTTTTCTCTTTGACAACTTAGGGGATTGGCACTTTTTATCCCTAACTGTCTTTTGAGATGGTTCATTAGTACCAATACAATCCCTCGCTTCTAGTGTAATAATTCAACATTGCAGTTACGTGATGAAGGGGAGGAAATAGAGATTCACTTACGGGATTTATCAGAAAGTACCTTTATTGTGGTTGCTTTGCACATATAAGCATCATTCAGAGATAGCACATGACCAATAACAAGCATAAATTAATCCAAGAAATTAATATATATTGACCAAAAAAAATACACACACACACACAAGACCTATTATTGTGACAAACATGAGATTGAACTTTCATTACATAGCAAATACTGAAAAGATCATACAAAAATAATAATCATAATACCTTATTTGACTCCATAAAGCATCACCTCCAAACTATTGAAAGTTTCTGGGTAAATCTTTTGGTAAGTTAGATGGAGTCAAATTTGCAACCCTGAGTTTGTCACACAAAAAAGTTCTTCAAAAAAAAAGGTGACATGATCCTATAGAAAACCAAATGAGCATGCAAGGAAAAAAGCATACATCTTAGTTCCTGTTATTCAACCTAATTTTAAAATGTTTGACATGCTTATGAAAATAAAGAGTGGTTGATTAAATTGAAAAGGGAAAAAAAAATAATAATAAATAAATAAAAAATAATCTAACATAAATGAATAGCTACAAAAATGCTCCCTATTTTGTAAATCATTTTTCTATCCAGGGATGAGTATAACAGACAGCAGAAAGAGGAAAAATACCTCTAGCGGCAAAAAAAGGCGTTTTAAGAACTAAGACAGTAAAAGAGTTATAGAAAGATTGAATGTCATCCCTATTAGATCCATGAATACAGTATAAAAAACTTCGATGTTTCCTTCTGTTATATTTGGAAATCGCAATATACATCCTGTGTTCCAGGTCTCAGTATGCTCATAAAGCAGGCCACAATGAAAAGTATTCAGCTCCCTTATGTTTCATATGTTACTCATTAAGATAGTGTTGTTTTTCATATCACAGATCCCATGACAACCTGATTTGCACATATTTATTTCGTACATTTAATGAGCTAATGTTGAGATCCATATTACAAACTCCATGACAACCTTAGTTGCACCCCATTAAAAAAAAAGTAACCTTAACCTAAACGCATACCTGGAGGAAAAGCAAGACCAGAAAAGCAATACTTCAGATAAACAAGCATCCTGTACCTGTTTTGAAAATCCATATCAGAAGGTAACCATTTAAAAGTAACAGCACAGAGTCAAAAAAAAAATCACAAAACACAGAATGATATGGCTTTTCTTATATTATGCTTCCATTAAATTTACAATAACATCTAACATAAGTTACAAGAATGACCCAAAAAAAAACACATCGCAGTTTCTTCAGTTTATGACAAACGATACCCATATTTTAAAATTTGAAGCATCAAACTTCAGCCGAGGCTTAGCTTGATTCATCCATTTTCCAATTTCTCCCAAGAGGAAGAGATCCATTCTGTTTTTCAAACTCTACCATTTTCACACCAATAAACTTGTACAAAATGAAACATAATCCAAAGTCTACCTGATGCCTCGTGAATTTTTTTACTTAGAGTATTTACTTCTGTCCTTCTGAATTACAAATTACCCAACAAATACAGATAGAAGGATCTCCAAGAGGATATTTTCTATTTTTAAAAAGACTTGCATGATCAACCCCTAAACAAGTCAACTACTCTTAAAAAAACTTCCAAACAATGCCAAAAAGGGAGAGGCAAAAACTTTTCACATCTACCTTACAAATTTATTAGGAAATTGTTCCTATTCTTCTTTACACCTAGCACGTTTGTCGAGGATAAAATGACCTCCATGAGCAATGTGATCAATGTTAACAATCTCGTTAAATATGGTCATTTGCACAAAAGATTCCATCTTCAAGTGGGACCAAGGTTTTAAACATTTTTGACATATGCAATATATCCCCCATACATCCCTATGTTGCACAGCTAAATTCATGCAAATGCCGGAATTTATTTCGTTATTTCGCAATTTATCACCAATATTGGGATTGCCAATATCTCTCAATATTCACGATAAATTAAATAATTTTAGTGTAAAAGTTACAATATAAAAGTCGACATTTCCATAAGTTGACCGGCATTTGAGATATTCGGGGATTTCTTCTTCCTTGATTTTACATCAAATCATCTCCGAATTTGCATGGAGTTGAATGGTTCAACCCCAAATCAACCAAAATCCTATGAAAATCGTCGAGTAGACCACACTGGCCAAATTTTATTAGAAAGCAAAAAATAAAGGTATGCATTTTTTTAAATTCTTTTAGATTTCAAGCTTAAAAATAGGCCAATCAGCTTCAATATAAGTAATTTATGTATTTTCGGCCAATCTACCAAGTGACTAAAAAAATTTTTATTAATGCAAATTATTTTAAAGTTATATATTTAATTTTTAGGCTGATTACTATGCTAATGTGATTTAGTATGTTATGTATGGATGTGCTTCTAGGTATGAACCGCATGGATCTGACTATGGAGATGTATAACCTCACGTGACAGCATAGTTACCAAACACCCATATTATACCCATATAGCATCCGTATAATACTTTTAGGAGGGGTCGCCGTTTAAAACGGGTACTTTTGCCGTGTTACGTATTATATGTGTATCGCCGTACAATACTCGTTTAAAACGCAAATTACGTATTAAGTGCGTACAATACACATTTTTTTGCCATACTTTTACTATGTTAACCACATATTTCGTGTTAAATTATTGTTATTAGTTAATATCATAATTTTCATTTATTTATAATCATTAATTATTTTTTAATTTTCCCGTATAACACCCGTACTTCCCGAACGGATCATTGCCGTATTATGCCTGTAGTACTTGGTAAATGTGTGTGACAGTGATAGTGATGACAACTCATTACCCCCAATATATAGCAATGGAAGTGTTGGTCCAGCTTGGAGAGGACGAGTACCACCGTTAAGTTCATGAGTATAAACCATAGTAAAATCAGGATACTATGGTATTGTAATGATGTTGTAAACCCATATGATCATCCTCCGGGACGGGACAGAAACTGCGACTTCAAGCCTCCTCGCAATTCTATATAGACCTAATTGTCGCCCTTAGTGTAAAGTGAAATCCCTATGTAATTGTTTAGTAATATTTAGATTTATATTTATATTTTTAATGATTTTTGCATGTATAAAAAATGTTTGATTGTTGTATTAATACCATACTATCATACCTTATTGTCAACATGTATCTAAAAACAAGTGGCTAAGTCATTACCAACTTCAAAATCCAAAATTGTAGGGAAGAAAAAAGAGGGGCAAGGCACTCTTTATGGATGTTATATTAATCATAGTATCATACATTATTGTCAGCACGTATTTTTGACCACTATACATTGTTTTTTTTTTCATTAATGTCTGTTTTAACATTTCATGAAGTTTCACTGAAATTCCTCCATATTTTAATAATTTTTCCTCGAAAGACAAAAATTCATAATTCAATAATATCTTGCAATATAACTCGCAATATATCCCATTCTCAAGCTACGATATTCCTCGGACATTGACATTTAAAACCTTGGGTGGCCAGGCAGGACACTCCCAAATTCTGAAGACTAGTAAGAAAGTACTAAATCCATCTGACTAAATATTCAAGACAGTTCAGCAGGAATCAAGACCTTCAAAGACAATGTGGGTGAATATTGGAGGGGTTAGCAAGGACTCTTCGCATAGATCTGAACAGCATTTATTGTGTCCATAAATAGTGGAAGGAAATCCGATCTTCAATATACTGGACTACAGAAGAAATGGAGCTTTGTTAATCAATTGCTCATTCCATTAAAGTAACCAGAGGTTCCCAGATCAAGTTTCTCATAAATATGCCTTTAGATATGCTAATGTGTTATCCAAAATCAGAAGATCTAGCAGTCTCTAGGGAACCCTATTCCTTAACGTGATCTTTTTTTTTTTTTGTCTATTTATGTTAGACAATCCCATTGTCTCCTTCACATTGCATAAAAAAGCATCAAATTTGAGGTTACTATCAGATAATTATCAATATTGACATTAAAAAGAAATGCAAATAAGAGGAGAAACAGTTAGATATAGGGCGCAAAGATTCTCCACAGTCCATTGGTTAGAGCAGATATGATATAAATTACATACCCAATGACAGCTGCACTTTCCCTTTGGCTATTTCGTACAACCAGCAATAGCTCCTCTAGAGGTGCCCTAAAATCATCGAAACCTCTATTAAAAGGACATATAAGGGCACCGTACAATCCATGCTCCCGGCATAACTTGACAACCTACAAGATGATTTAATATTTTGTTCAACTTACCAATCAGAAAAAATTTGTTAACTTGATATGAAAGGGACATGATGGAGAAAAGGACCAATTGATCAGGGTTTCGTTCAACCACGCAATCTAGTAATTGTTATTTATTACACTAGATAATGATTGATCAAGATCTTCAAACTACATGACCAAAAATGACCTGATTGAAATCTAAGGATGAAATGTCCATGTGAAGAACACATTGCTCAATGCGCTGCAACCATCCTTTGCTGCTGTGATGCTCTACCAATGCTTGCATGATCTATAGAACCAAAAAAATAACGCACTTAAAAGAACATTATTTTCACTTGAGCTGCCAACGGGCTAAACACTTTATCAGTAAGTAATACCTCAGGAGGTAGACACCCCAGCATGTCTTTTAATATATATGGCTCCAAAAGCTCCAAAAAAGTACCTAGTGTAACAGCCAGATTCGGAGCAACCCAGTCAGATTCGGAGCAACCCAAAAAAATAGAAAATCAATGAACGAGTGAAGTTAAGTTGATTTTAAAGAGGAAGCATTGTCATGTGTAAAATCAAAATAATTAAACAACATACACAGCTAACAGCAAAATAAAAGTAAGCTAACTTACCAGGAAACAAAAATTATAGGAATGAATTAAACTGGCTCTAGAAGAACAATTATTCATTGATCGAAGTTATGGCTTTTAATAAAATGGAATGGTAGACCAAATTCATGTTGCTGGCCACAAGTATTTTGGGTATCGCAGTGATGATGATGATAGAGGAAGAATAAACATTTCTCAGAACCTAGTTTTCTTGTACTAAAAACTCAATGTCAATATGTATAGGATGCAAAAGAGAACTATGGTATAACTGGAATTAGGGCTGTCAATTATCCGATAATTATTCGAAGCTGTATCCGAATCCATATCCGGTTTTACAGATAATAATCCGTTTATCTATCCGACAGATCAGATTCGGATATCACTTATATATCCAGTAATATTCAGAGCGGATACGGATATAGTACTATCCACTACACTAATTATCCGAAACGATTAATATTACATGACACAAATGCCCTTTATACAACTAATATAAACCTTTACTACAACTTTAGGTAATGTTGTAATTTTCTTACCTCTATGAGGTTGTCAAAATAATACCGAATATAAATTAAAAGCTACACAAACTCTAACCCTAACAAGTATCTTTTCAACCCATTCGGCCATTCAGAAGCTCTCTTCATCTCCTCCTCTTTCATTTACTCTCCTCAGTCCTCTCCTCTTCCCCTCTTCTTTCCCCTCCTCTCTCTAAACGACCGACACCTCCAACAATGGAGACATCCGACCAGCAGTGGTAGCCTGGTTGTTCGTCTCAACCTACAATGACGTTGCACCACTTGTCTCCACCAACTATGATCGGATCCAGCCTCTCCTCAACGCAATCAACAAACATTACCACCTAAAGGCCATGAAAGGAATAGATCTCTCCACCATTGTCGTCGTTGGCAACCAATCCTCTGACAAATCAAGTGTTCTTGAGTCTCTCGGCGTCAACAACCTTCGTCGTGGTCAAGGCATCTGCACACAAGTACCCCTCAACATGCGCCTGCAACACCACCCGTCACCACCACTGATGAGATCATTGGCAACAAAAAGGTAATCTCCATCACTCCTCTGGCTCTAGAGAGAGAGTACCCGCATTCAGTCTGGTAACCATAGTTCAAGGCTAGTTAAAGCACTTAAGAGTTAAGAGTTAGGGTTAAAATACTTAATAAAATATCCATGGGTGGTAATAGCATTACCTAACTTAAAGTGCTAGGTCTGATTGTGTGTTTAGAGTGTTATCTCTTTAAACCAACAAAAAAAATGGGGTGGTAATAGCTTACCTCTTAACACTTTAAGTTAAAAGGAAACTATCTCATTTGGGCAGAGTGACATTAGCATTACCCTTTTTAGGGTTTAAAACCTTAATAAACCAAAGCCTTCGATCATTTTACGGGTTCACAATGAAAAAAAAAATAGAGCAGAGCTCTGAATGGAAGAAGGGAGAGAGGGGTACGGAGAGTCGGCGACGGCTTTGCAATCGGCGATGGCGATGACAATGGCAACGACATAGGTATGTACCCACAAGCCCACGGCAACAACCCTCTTCTTCCTTCTTTCTTCTCTACCATCTACACTCAAATCTCAAAACTTTTTTTTTCTTCTAAATCAAACATCTCAAGAGTCAAATTGATTCTCTTTATTTTTTTGGATGGATGCCTGAACATCTGCAAAAAAAAGGGGGATTTTTTTTTTTTTAAACTTGATTCACGGGTCTTGGTCTTTATCGGTGGGTTATCGGCGATATATCGTCGATATCACCAATATATCGTCGATAACCCACGATATCATGTAATTTTTTCTTCACACCATATAGATATGTCGAAAGGCAGCGACAACGATAAATATCGGCGATATATCGCCGATATTGTCGATATTTAGAACCTTGCCTTCAATAGATGGACCATGTTGGGTCTAATAATGGAAGAACCTATCTGCTATGAGTCCCAATTGTCCATTATGTAAATTTTTTATTTTATATAATATAAATATTATTTTTACTACAAAGCACTTGCCTTGCATGTGCACTCCAACTAGTAATCTCAAATATGGGAGATTTTCTTCAATAGCTATACTCTGAGGTTGAAAATTGAGAGTTTTCTCTATTGTTGAGTATACTCAATGAGTGTGGCACTATTATATGCTATGTGAGGTTTGATGCTCGATATCTAATTGGTGAGATGCAAGCCAACCCTCTATGAGCCCTTTCATATTTAATTAAGGTTTTTTTATTCATATAACATTTACTCTGCATTACTAAATGATTGTCACTTATCAACTTGCATTCAAGAAGAATATTCTTCCAGAGATCAGAACTCAGAATTTAAATTTTCCATCATATGAGATGCGTGCGTGGACAAGGACAACAGAATATGAAAATACCTCCATGTTGGACAGCCACAAATTTGGAGAAGATATCATCGAAAAGGATGTCAGTCCTTTGGATATGGACGCAAAATTCCACTGCAACACCACCAACCAGCGCAAATTGTTCTTCCATCTCTGAGTGCACAGAACTGCTTCTACTCTTTGGATCATCCACTAATTCCAGATTTTCAATTTGGTTGCAAAATGCCACTGAAATATATGAAAATACTTCATCCACGTAGGACAAAAGCAACTCTACCAGGTAGGGCATTATGGCCTCCCGTACAGTATCCAGGGTTCTAGGAAGATCAATAACACCGTGTGCATGGCCATCATAAAGCCTCATCGCCATGTCCAATGCACCCATCCAGTCACCTGCTTTCCGCAGAACCTGAATGCGTTCCTTCCATGGGAGAAGACGAGAAACCACAAGATGCATCGGCCCAAGTATATATATAGTAGCTCCTCTCACAGCGACACAGTTGTGATAAGCCTTCTCAGGGTTTCCAAAAATGTTAGTAAAGTGGGTATGATAAGCAATGAGATCATCTCCTACAGATCCATCTACAGCAAAACTTGTTCGGTGAAGCTCTGTCCCTTCCTTTGCGAACAACAGAGTTGTCCTCTCAATGTGAGAACCACTAACATCTGGAGAATAAGTAAAATACCTTCACAACTTATGTAGAAAGAAAACAAAACCCTTCTCATGCATGCATAATATGCACAAGAGGGGATCACAGAACAGAGAAACAGAGAAGCAAAACTACAGACCATAAGAATTTAAGTCAAGTGGCAGAGGATAGACCAAAAAAAAGCAGCATAGATTATACCTGATCATCCAACCATGCCACACCTATTGCTGCAGGGTCAAGGGTCCATTCCCTGTATTTTTTCAGCTCCGATTTGACCAACTTTGCCACTTGGACTTTCCGATCCCATGCAATTGCAAGCAACGAAGCCTTTTCAAATGTCTCCCCAGGCATATTTTCTGATACAAGATCATAGCTTAGAAACATTAAATCATAAATGAAACAAACAGTGTTAATTCGTACCAGTAGAGGAACCTCGTGACTGTGTCATACATTTCCATGCACTGTAAGGCATGGAACCTTCCCGAACCCCATCTGGTCTAGAAAGTTGTGCATAGACTTCCAAAGTGGGACTGAGCCTTACCTGCAAGAAAGGCATGTAGTTTTAACACATCAAAAGTGTGGGAACTTTATGTAGATGTAACATTAACTAAAAATAAACAAAGGATACTTGAATTGTGCAAAATCATCTGAGGACTCCATACCACCAGAGCAGTCTGATGGGTGACAAATATGACCACACCTTCTTCGACCAAAGAAGAGCCTTCGCCAAAGAGTTTCCAACTAGAATCTCCCCCAACTACACCTCCAACAACACCCCCCACCATGCTACCAATACCACTGGTGGAAGCCGTACCGTTGCCCTGGGCATATATGAAAGCACCCCCATAGCAGTCGTCGATAATAAGGGGAGAAGCAGATAGTACTGTCCCCATTCTTTGACCATCAAGCAGACACTGTTTTAACCAATAAGCAGGAAGCTGTCATATTGAGGATAAGAACACTATAACAATTGAATCAGGGTAAATATAAAATGTATAATGCTCCAGGTTTACAACCATTAATTATTAAAAGTTTTACCTGTGTTTTGATGGAGAACCTGTTGAGCAAGGGAACAACTGAGAAAGCATGTAACAAAACAAGACCTTTACTATCACCAGTAATTGCTTTAAACTGGCGTGTAACTTGAGAATCTTGCCCTAGAAATAACGTATGTACTACCGGTGCTGTATGCTCCCCATTAATTACTTTTGCTGCTGCTGCTCTCTGCACATCCCAAACTGTAATATGACCATCACCATATCCTACTAAAAGCAGGTCCCCTTGCTGATTGAAGCACATGGAAGTTACAGGGGCATGAGACCTATCCCCTTGTGAACTAAGCATCAACAGCTGGAACATATCAAAGCATATTTCAGTAGAAAAGATTAATTTAAATGCAACTAACTGTAACATGACACAAGTTGGCACACAAAGGAAGATATTTTAAACACTGAACTTCCACAAAATAATAAGGTGACGTCCCTACATGTGGCATGGGTTCTGCAAAATCAAGGACCCAGTCCTAGGTTCAATTTTCCCAAGAGTTAGGTAAATGGGATGAGAATAATCTTCTGAAAATCTTACTGCTAAACATATTTCTCAAGTTCTACCATCTTCCAGCAAAAATGATGACAAATAATATGGACAAAAAAAATGCTCAAAGATACAAACATGTCAAGGCAACATTAGGAATAAAAGAGCAACCTTAGCATCCATATTGTCAGGGTTATGAGCAGAATATTTACTAGGCACAACGACAACAACCCCTTTTGACATGCCTGCAGCAATGAAGTTTGCATGAACTGCAACAACTTGTGGGGAGCCATGATCATGCCTGAATGCCTGAGATGAAATTGTTCGAGTAATTGCATTGTTGTGGTCAATTTGCAAGTACCCGACAGCGGGTGGCCCCCTTCGAATACCTTTGAGCCTCATTGGCTGAGCGGCAGAACCCTCTTCCCAGTGCAAACCTGAAGAAGCTTGTTTCTTCTCAAGTTCTTCAGCTAATTCAAGTGGTTTCATAGACGAACGTAATTTTTTACCTGTCCTTTTACTTCCCTTCTTACTTTCCCACTGAAAAATTCTGTCTTCAACAAGCTCTGTATTGTCACTTCTTGAACTGGTATCATCTCCAGCCAGAGTGACTTCTCCATTTTTAGAGTTAGGCATAACCTTCTCTAAATTTTGTGTTTCTGATCTCGGAAACAAAGAATCCTCCTCCACCTTGCTGGTCTTCTCATGCCGAGGGGAAGAAGGAAAATCCTTTTCAGCAACAGCAGTAGAAGCCGAAAATGTCAAACTCACATCAATTGCAGCAGGAGAAGGCATTTGTTCTTGATTGACATAAGTTGAACCCAAAACTGTAGACTTATCATCCACATTCAAACCCTCCTCAACCAAAGGAGAATAAGTGATCTGCTGATCAACAAACGTAGCAGAAGTTGAATAATTTGAATTTGAGAAAACTTCATCAGAATGAAACTCAATTTCATCCATTTCTGATGCTTCTGCTGGTATCTCTTTAATAGGGAAAACTTCATTAGTCTCACATGCAGCGACCTCATCTCCTCCTTGGAAATCTTCATTAGAAGATTGAATAATTACCACTTTCTCATCTTCCCCACCTAATTGAGCAGATTCAACACCGTTGGAAACATGGAACGAAGGAGCAGATCCCTCAAAATGGGAACTTCCAACTGAAACAATCTTTGGATCACCAACAAAGGAACCCAATTCTTCAGTATCCAGAACTTTCGGAAGATTACCACTGCCAGCTCTTCTCGATTTAATGGCAGCAGCATGACGGGTAGGGGTGGAACGTGAAGCGGCGGCAGCGGCACAAGTGCAGCCCCTGGCTTAGAATTGGCCTTAACGCCTCCGAACAATGGAGGTAACGAGAATGAATTACCAGGAAATTCACCAGATTGTCTCCGACAAAACGAACTGATCTTAGACTCATGTAATTGAGATGACTTTAGGTTTTCTAGAGACTTAAGTGTTGAAATTGAAGAAGTAAAGAGGGTTTCAGGAATGCATACTGAAGCATCTTCGAGGTCCTCCTCCGTATCATTGGAAAGAGAAATGGATTTTTGCTCAGGCGAGAGATTGGAGAAGCTTCTAAGTCCAAGGACGGCACCGTTGAACGATGATGATGATGATGATGATAATGAAGAGTCGGACTCGTTGAGGATCTCATCGACCGTGCGATGAGGGATACCGTCGAGGTCTTCGTCATCGCTACTGCTCTGTAGCTGAATAAAGGAATCCAGATCGAGTTCCATGGGAGGTCCGCTCTGGCTCAGCTTTTTTTTTCTTTTTCTTTTTTTAAATGGAAGCAAAATTCCTTACTTCTTACGCCTTCACTTCTCCGATCAGAGAATTTCTGCAAGTCAACGAATCTATAAGAGCAAATGTCCTTGTTGTAGCCAGCCAGCCCAATGCTACAGCAGGTAGGCTATTGGTCCACTGTGATAGCGCCCAAATTAAAGACTACGGATCATCTACGGTTAGTGTATTTATTTTTGGGTGGTGATACGCGCACCCCCCACAAATGATTACCGCACCCCATTTTTTTTTTTTCCTCATTCCGTTTTCACACTTCTTAATCGCCGCACCCCTCTTCTTCTCCTCATAGTTTGGCGCGAAAAGCTTATTTTCTGTTTTTCAGTTCTTTCTCTTTTCTCTTACTCTTCCCCTGTTCTCCGGCGGCTGTTACCTTCTCCGGTGGTTGTTCGATTCTTCAACGGCAAAAAATCTCAAAACTAACAAGCTATAGTTCCGTGCTTTCTTAGCTTTTCTAGCCAAAAAATCCAAAGTCTCGAAGTTGGAAGTTTTCGGGTTCTGTCGAGCACAGTCGTCTGTATCTCAAGGTACTTTTCATCTTCTTTATTTTGTTCATGCTCTTGGTATTTATTTGTTTTGATTTTTAAAAAAAATTTGGTATGTAGAAGGTTCATATGATCGTTAAACTCAATAATCTGAATTGGGTGTTTTGCATTCTATTGATCTATGTGTGTTTTCAGGTAGGGTTCGATTTTGAAGGTACCCAACATGGGTTTTCTTTCAATTTTAATTCCTTTCTCTAATGAAGTTTTTTTTCCTATTTCTGAAACAGAAAATTTAACCTGTTCTTTACCCTATGTTTGGTTGCCGAGAAAATAAATAAAAACATGGAAAAGAAAAGAAAATGAGACAAAACTCAACTAAAAACTATATTGGAAATTCAAAATTTTCTTTTCTTTTCCATATTTTCACCTATTTTCTCGACAACCAAACATAGCATAATGAATTTTTTTTCTTCCTATTGGCTGATAATATTCTCTTGTTGTAATTTATTGGAAAAGAATCTCTTTCTAAATTTAGAAGGGTATCCGTTGAATCTTCAAAATTCACACTATTTTAAGAAATTAGATATTTCTATTTTTCTGTTTTGTTGATAATTTGTATTTCGACATGGTTATTGTCATTGTAGCACCGCTGTTTTATTTATGTATTTATTTGTTGTTAAAGAATGAGCAATGTAAGTTGCAGTTGTTTTCAATAGTTTGTGATGTCTTTTATATGGGTTTCTGCAATTAAGTGGGTTCTTTATTCTCTAGCTGTTTTATTCCTCAATTTACCTTGAGGATGACCCATAATTCTTTTTCTGATATTTGTTCTTATGGGAATTTGGCTTAAAATTCATACGTTTTTTTTTTTTTTTTAAATTTCTATGCAGTAAGTATGTCTGCTGAAATTAGTTTTAGTGATGAAATTGAGATTGAACCATTCACCGGACCAATCGAAGTTAATGTTGCTGATCAATTTTCAACAAATAAGGTATGTTATAGATAAATTAAAGTTGATATTTTTGCTTGAGTGTTATCTTTTTACTAAAATAATTGATGTCTCTTTATTCATGATATTGTGTTCTTTTTATTTGTTACCGATTGATAGGTTTTTGAACAAAGAAATGATTTAATAAAATGGGCGCAAGAAGTTGCCAATGGTCTTGGTTTTATTTTAACAATCCAAAAATCTGATGGGTTGAATTCACGTCCATGTCCACGAGTGTTTCTTGGATATGATCGATCAGGAAGTTATAGAGAGAAACAAGCATCTTCAACTCGAATGAAGAAAGGAATTCGTCGTAGTTCTATTAAACGTTGTGGGTGTCCATTTTCTTTGAAAGCAAAAAAAGTAAATGGGCTAGATCAGTGGAAAGTTGAAGTTGTTTGTGGGGTTCACAATCATAAAGGGTCATCATATTTGGAAGGACATTCTTTTGCAGGAAAACTTAACATGGAACAGAAAAAAATTTTAAAGGATATGTCTCGTGTAGGCATCAAACCACGTGATGTCCTTCGAACTATCAAGAAAAAGGATTCTACTAATGTAACTACTATCAGAACCATCTACAATGCTCGAGCTGCTATCCGATTAGAGGAATTAGGTGGAAAAACCCCGATCCAACATCTCTTCAAGTGCCGTAATGATCTTGGTTATGTGACTTTTCATCGCATGGAGGAGAAGAACAAGAACTTGACGGATTTGTTCTTTTCACATCCAACATCAGTTAAACTTTCCAGAGCATTTCCAAATGTGTTTCTTCTTGACTGTACTTACAAGACCAATCGATTCCGGTTGCCTCTCTTGTCTATTGTTGGGGTCACATCAACAGATCGAACATTTTTTTCTGCATTTGCATTTCTATCATCGGAGACAGAGGTTAGTTATACTTGGGCATTGGAGTCCTTCAAGTCGGTTCTTAACCCAAATTCACTACCTTTAGTCTTAGTCACAGATCGTGAATTGGCCTTGATAAATGCAATCAAAACTGTGTTTCCAACATCTAAGAACTTATTGTGCTTATGGCACATTTCAAAGAATGTTTTAGCCAATTGCAAGAAGTGTTTCAATGAAGAGGAGATATTCGACAAATTCATGCAAGACTGGAATGCTTTGGCACAATCACCTACAGAGGCTGATTATAATCAAGCTTTGATGTCAATGACGAGGGATTTCTCTCTTTATCCCAAAGTACTTGCCTATATAATGCTTACTTGGCTCAATCCATACAAGGAGTTTTTTGTTTCTGCTTGGACCGATCAATATTTCCATATTGGGAATACTTCGACTAGTCGGGTAGAGAGTGCCCACGCACAACTAAAGCGTTATCTTCAAGTATCAACATCTAATTTGACGACAGCATGGCAAAGTTTTGATAATCTGATCAACCAGCAACATACGGACATCAAATCTTCGTTTTCAGTAAGCCGTATAAAAATGCCTCATGTTTATAACCAGATTTTCTACCGTGAACTTTGTGGGCTTGTATCTATTTATGCTTTGGGAAAGATTGAAGAGCAGAAAGAATTAGCAGAATCCTATCAAGCAAGCAATATGGTCGATGCCCAAAAATGCAAACATGTAATTCGTCGCTCATTGGGAATACCTTGTGCTCATGAATTGGTAATTTATGTGAAAGAAGGAAGGTCTTTGCCATTATCTATGATTCATGATCATTGGAAAAGATTAACATTAGTGGATGAATCTTCGTCGAAAGAGTTGTTTAAGGATATTGCTCCAGAGTTTGAGATGATCATTGCAAGATATATAAAGTCTAACCAACATCAAAAGGTTGAAATCAAGCAAAAGTTACGTGAGATTGCAGACCCAGCCTCAATACAAATGAAGGAACCTGTGGTGCCGGTTAAACAAAGGGGCAGGCCAAAGGGATCAGTTAAGCGGTTACCAAAGAATTCTAAATCAACAAAACGTGACCCTTCTGCATTTGAATATGTGGAAAAAATCCCTATAAGGAAAGACAAAAAATGTACTCGCAGAATGTTAGGCTTTTCTGAAATTGTCAGTTGTCTCCCTGTATCTTTGTCTAATTTCATCCAACATGCCATAGATGTTGCGGGTGATGGTCATTGTGGATTTCGAGCAGTTGCTGGTTTGATGGGAATGGGAGAAGAAGGTTGGCGTAAAGTAAGAATAGATTTGGCTTATGAACTACAAAAGCACCGTGAACAATATGCCAACTTATTTGGTGATTTACAGAGAGTATGTGAATTGACTAAAATCCTACGGTGTGAAGAAGTTCATGCTAGTCCTCAATTTTGGATGTCTATGCCAGACATGGGCCATTTGATTGCCTCATACTACAATGTTGTATTGCTACATATTTCAAAAGAGCAGTGCCTCACATTTCTACCTTTGTGGTCCCAACCTCCTACTATCCATAAGCTCATCGCTCTTGGTTACATATACAAGAATCATTTTGTCCAACTATACATGGTTGAGAATGCTCCAATACCACCAATTGCCTGCAATTGGACCAAATATCATGATCCAATCGCTGACAATTGGGCGGCGCCATATGCTTCAAGGATCAAATTTTTGACTCAAGTGATAGAGCCAGAGACAATTATATCTGAGATGCCAAAAGATGTGATATGGATTAGTAGATATATACGGTTATTTTTTTTTGGGCATAAATTTGTTTCTAGGACTATATGCTTTTTTTCTAGGAATAAGTAAAAATTGATAGATTAATGGATTATGACAGTTGAAACAATTAATAAAAACAATTGGTTGATAAGATTAAGGTATATTTCGATTTGTGAAGTGGGTTTTTAATTTTTTGCATTTCAAATGGAGAAATTTTTTCTTCTTGTTATCTATGTTCTGGTCTTCCTTCCCCTGTTTCAAGGAGGCATCACCATGGCTGCTGGAACCCTGGATGGATCCGAAGAATGGGGACACGTTCAAGTCAGACCCAGTAAGCTGATTTCTTCATAATTTCATTATTATTGATATAATTTTCCTTCATTTAATTGTTGTGAAACAGAACTTTAATCGCATTATTTTGATCTTGTTTTTTTTTGGTCTAATGTAGAAGCCCACATGTTCTGGTGGCTTTATAGAAGTCCATACAGAATTGAAGATCCTTCCAAGCCCTGACCAATTATTCTCGGTTAGCAAGTTAGTATCATGAAGAGACTCACACCCAAAGTGGCATCATGGAAAAGCTACATTTTTGGTTTTACTTTTTAATAGGTAAATATGGAAGAGATGAGGTGATAAGTGGTGTGGGCGTTTTTCTTTTATTTTGGATGACAAAGAAAGCATATTCCATGCCTTGCAGGACATATACAGTCTAGATGCAGATGGTGCTCTTTTTGATGCTGCATTACTATCCGCAGTTGCTGCCTTTTCTCATTGTAAGATTTGTTGCGTATCATTTTCCCATATTCTGTGCTTTCCCCATTTCGAATATTTGATTCAGAATATTTAAGGAACTCACAAGTTTGTTTGTGTCCTTATTGTTTTGGAAAAGTTTACTGTTGTGCTAATTGCCTCATATGGTCGATGGCGTAAGAAAATTTCCATGGGCCATTCCTTCATCTCTCACCCATGATTGGCATTGGAGGAGTCACTTAACACCTTAATGGGACCAATCAAAAAAAACTAATGAAGGATGACACCAGTATAACAACATATTGCTGAATTTTGTTTGGGGAGTGATCTTAAGATTATGCACAGTTCTCAAGGGTATGTGTGATTTGTGAAGAACTTGTATTCTATGAACCATCTACTTCTCATGGTTTTGGAAGAGCATCTAAGATTTTTGAGAGCAGGGGATCTTTATATTCCTTGTGGGTCTTGACCTGGTGAATGCATTGATTTATTTAGATTCTAGCAAAACTAATACTGCACATGTTGGTTTTGTGTTTTCCATGTTACATAGCATGAAGCCTTTACTCACATATCCCCAATTACTATTTATAGGATTTTAGAACCTAAATTCAATTCCTAAACCAATTAGGATTTCCCCAAATTCTATTTCCAAAAGATAACTTCATAATAATGGAGTTCTACATTAAATTGAATTCCAGCAAATCCCAACAATTTGTATCCTAAATAAGTTCAGATTTATTTTTAATCTTTTTTTTTTCTTTTTGTTTTTATTTTCAGCAAACTGAGTTTATCATGTAACTTTGATTTAACTTACAGTGCATATCCCAGCTGTTTCTCTCAATGATGATGGAAGATTTGTCGTTGTGTCAGAACACGGGGAAGGCAAGCAGGCAAAAGAGACGGTCAATAAAGAGAAGAGGAAGCTCGCTTTGAACTGCATTGCATTCTCATTGACATGCTTATTGTATAAGAAGTACATCTTGGCTGACCCTACCACTGAGGAAGAGTCCATCATGGAAACTCTTGTGACTGTGTTGTTGGATTCCTCTAATCAGCTTGTGTCCCTTTACAAGCCAGGTGGACCAGTTCTCGCATACACGTCAGCTGTTAAGGTTTGTATTCACCTCCTTCTGAGTTCAAAATTTGATGGTAGGTGAAAACTATAATGCTCGTTAAGGAAGAACATCAAATGAGGCACCATATATAATTGTTTTAGCTGGTTCAGACACCAGAGATCCTGCAATCTTCTTTGTTTGAACCATGATGATATAAGTAATGGGTAAAGGTAGATTGCCTTTGTCATCATGGTCATTGGAGAACCTGGAGCCCATTTGATACATTAATGACTCCCTCATCTGCTGATGATAGTTTCTTAGGACTAGATAGATGGTAACCGAAGGCACTGACTTGAATGCTACACATGAAGAGCCCTATTACAGAACACACTTCAACCATGTTGTGGTTACTGTGACATACAGCAAATCTTTATCCAATTAAATACATATGAATTAATTTGCTGGCTTAAAGGGGAACATTCTATATTTGTTGTAGGACTACATTGCGCTTACAAGGCATAGAGTGAAGGAACTCCAGATTATCTTAAACGAAGCCATTTGTGATTAACATCAACGTGCATCTGATGAAGGCCCCCTTTCAGTCTGATTAACAATCCTTTAGTGATTGATTGAGATTGGAATGAGATGAGAGAGATGGGAAAGAAGGGAGAGAGGAGTTTTAGGCCTCGAGTTTTCATACCAGTTTGATTTCTAAGGCAGATTTCTTAGCAGTAGACTTCACATGTCAAATGCCACTGGTTATTCTACACCAAAGCATGTCCCTCTGTGGGAGCTTCTCTGGTTCTCAGTTGTTGCTAATATGTCAATCACAGGGATGAACCTCAGCCTCATGCTAAATCTATCAGATTTCTAAGCTGAGCATGATTCCAATGGTTTGTGTGATGGAATGGATCCTTCATAGCAAACACTACTCGAGGGAAGTGAAGATGGCTGTGGTGGTGGTTGTTGTAGGCGTGGGGTCTGTAAAGTAACTGATGTAAAAGTTAATGCCAAGGGGCTTTCTTTGTGCCTGTGTAGCAATCTTGTCTACATCTTTGCAATAAATTTCAATTGGTTCGTTACAAAAGAAGTACTCAATCGGCTCTTCTGAATTGCTGAGCAAGACAGCTCCAATTCAAGCCATCTCCCTTCTTGTGCTTGGTCCCTTCATCGACTACTACATTAATGGAAAAATATTGTCAAACTATAAGTTGTCTTCTGGTGTGTAGATATAAATTTTCTAGCTATTTTTTGTTTTTGGTGTTTATAATTTTATTAATTTAATGGTGTGCAATCAGTAGTTTTTTACTAATGGGGTGTAGTCATCAAATATTGGTGTGCATCTAACACTACCCTTATTTTTTATCTTTTTGATAGCGCACCAACATACAACACCACATTCTGTTTTAATCAGCTTGTCCTCGTGGTGTTGTTAAGTTAACCAAAAGGGGAAAATACATTTACACACCCATTGAGGTCGCCACGTGTCCCTTTTGACACCTCTTAACCGTGGTTAAGATTCACCCATTCATCCTTGTTTTTTTTTTTAATATTAATTCTTTTTGAAAAAAAAAATTTAGAGTGTTTTTAATATTAAGAACAGATTTTTAATATCACCTCTTGAGGTCTCCATGTGTCCCTTTTGACACCCCTTAATCGTGGTTAAGATTTTTTTTATTCTTTTTTTTTTTTTAATATTAATTCTTTTTTAAAAATTAAAAAAAAAAATTAGATTTGTGAGCATGGATTTTTACCCACTTGGTTTAACTGAGAGTCGCCACCTATTCATTCTTAAGGATAGGTCCTGGGTATTTATTTGTTTGGATAAGGCAAAAGCTCTATCAGAGATAGGATAAGTGGTTCGATTAAGCCCCGAGGAAGGTGTTAGGCACCTCAGGACCCCCGTTTTAAAACGATTACCTACTTCTTAAATTTAAGCCAAAGTTTAATCTTAATATTAATTAAAATATTCAGAGTATTTAAAAGAATGCTAATCCAAGAAATATAGAAAGCTAGATATCTAGAGTCGAACCCGGATAGGGTTGCCTATGTACTCACAATGTGAGATCAGACCGAGCATAGTTCTGACACATGGGCCCGTTGTCACACCCCAAATTTTGGTAGGGAGCTTTGTATATATATACTAATAGGGTATCTAGTATAATCCTAAGGAGAATTGTGTAGAAGCTTCTCTAGAAACTTCTTAGAGAGGAGGTGAGAAGCTTCCTAAAGGAATAATTCTAGAATAATCTTAGAGAGGAGGGAATGGGAGTTCTAGAGAAATCCTCTAAAGAAGGTGGGAATGTTCTAGAGTCTAGAATCATCCCTTAGGTCCTATAAATAGGGGATGGTCCCTCATTTGTAAACCATCCAAGAGTTGTAGAGATATCTTGAGAGTAATATACTGAGTTTTTAAGCATTTTCCAAGTGTGTCCTTTCATCCTTGCTCTTAAGAAGCTAGTCTGGTAAGGCTGACTCATTTACGACGGACTCTAGATCGAGTGTCGCACGGTCGTGATCGGGTTGAAGAATTAAGGTCGTGACACTTGATATCAGAGCGAGGTTACGAGAGGGTCGTAACGAGTGGGATTGAGGAGGCCACATAATCGGGGATTGTGATGGAACAACTTGAGGACATAGAAGGCAAAGCTATGGTTTTCAACCTGGGAGCGGACGAGCCAAGGTGGGGTGAGTCTAAGGATGCTCATGCCATGAGGACACGACTTGTCGGGGGTGCGCTTGTCGTGG
Organism: Tetracentron sinense; assembly: GCA_015143295.1. Classification (NCBI taxonomy): domain Eukaryota; kingdom Viridiplantae; phylum Streptophyta; class Magnoliopsida; order Trochodendrales; family Trochodendraceae; genus Tetracentron; species Tetracentron sinense. The sequence goes on from CM026551.1 coordinate 228,964, forward strand.
CGAGCAAGGGAGATCGCGTAGAGGAGCTGGGTTCAAGCATGGCGGGACTCGAGAGAGGAATCAAGCAACCCGTAGGGGAGATGCTGAGTACCAGGGATGCGATGCTCGTTACTCAACGACAACAGGGAGAAATCATCAAGGAGTGGATGGAGAAACAACAAGCCGAGAGAGAGCTTATTGCGGAGAGAATACGAGAACGTATAAGGAACCTGGGTTCGGGCATTACGGGGCGCAAGAAATGAATCGAGCAACCCGACAGGGAGATGTCGAACACCAGGAATACGTTACTCGCCAACCAACGGAAACGGGTAGAGACCATCAAGGAGCGGATAAACAGGAGGATACAGAGGATCAACTCCTGATGCTTTATCTGTGATGGGACTCACAATGCTAAGGATTACGAAGTTCGCAAGGCCCGCCTAGCAAAATTGTTTAGTGGCAAGTGGTCAGATGAAGACAAGGAGGAGTCCGATGAAGAGGATAATTGTGGTGATGAGGATTCGAGCACAGGGACAGTGCAATTTCTCAACACAAAGGAGGAAGCGGATACGTCCAAGTCCGAGGGTGAAGGACTTAGGGTTGTTGAGGCGCATCTCAATGGGGATACCTTGCGTGCGTTAAGAGTCGCAGAGGCTAAACATGACTCTGTCTCAGGGGAAAAGACAAAGGGAGCGGAGGTGAAGACGACCAAGGGATCGGGGATGATCGAGGCTGTCGAGGCGGAAGCCAAACACATTCATGGTGTAGTCCAGGGAGCGTGGTTGCACAGCGGAGCATGGATGGGGGAGGCGAAGTTGTTAGTGGTCGAGCTGAATGACTATCGACTCAAGGTGAAGATGGAACTATTGGGCAAGGTGGAAGTGGCACCAAAGCCCCGTGTTAACTCCTTGAGGAGGGAGCCATCATACAGGGTCCCATTGGTGCGAGGGACCAAGATGCGTCCAAAGTGGTTCGTGACTATGAACTCTGCAAAAGGGCAGGAATGGAAGACCCTGAAGTGGAGGAAGCGATTGAAACAAAGAAGGCAGTACAGAGATAAGTCACGACGAGGGCATCGGGAAATTAGGTGGGGGAGAGTGTCACACCCCAAATTTTGGTAGGAAGCTTTGTATATATATACTAGTAGGGTATCTTGTATAGTCCTAAGGAGAATTGTGTAGAAGCTTCTCTAGAAACTTCTTAGAGAAGAGGTGAGAAGCTTCCTAAGTGAATAATTCTAGAATAGTCTTAGAGAGGAGGGGATGGGAGTTCTAGAGACCTCTAAAGGAGGTGGGAATGTTCTAGAGTCTAGAATCCTTCCTTAGGTCCTATAAATAGGGGATGGCCCCTCATTTGTAAACCATCCAAGAGTTGTAGAGATATCTTGAGAGTAATATAGTGAGTTCTTAAGCATTCTCCAAGTGTGTTCTTCCATCCTTGCTCTTGAGAAGCTAGTCTGGTAAGGTTGACTCATCTAGAACGGACTTTAGATCGAGTGCCGCACGGTCGTGATCGAGTTAAAGAATTAAGGTCGTGACACTGTGTCAAGGCTAAGGGGTGTGTGTGTGTGCATAAGGATGGCTTATGAGTTAACCCAAAGGCTAGGTTTAATTGACCGGAGAGGTCAAGTGCACAAGTGTTAAGTCTAACCACGATTAGAGAGAATTTAATCATGATTAGGTGAGCTAACCAAAGCTAAGGAGGTCTTACAAGTCTCTTTTTGGTCTTTTTGTATTATTTTTTATATATATATTTTAGGTTTTTTGGGGATATTTGAATGTTTTTGGTATTTTGAGATTTTATCATATTTTTGGTATTTTACTTTTTTATCATGTTTTTGGTATTTTAAGCTTTTATCATGTTTTTTTTTTATTTTCATATAGATAGGATTTTAACAAACTTAACTAAATTCAAATTTAACCCAAAAGAATTTCAAGGAGAGGTTAGGATAAAAGATTGTATTTAAGACATAAAGAGTAATCTTTGCATTATGAATAGTAGATGGTCTATTGCCAACACTTATTTTGTTTGATTGATGTTGATAATAAATCAAATACAATTGTCTTAGCATGAGGCATTTTGGACAAGATCCTCTTTTAAGTCCTTAAATCTTCTTTTACCTATTCAAAATAAAATATGAAGAATAAGAAGAAAAGAAGAGATAAGTAGAGAAATTGAAAACTCATCATCTCCCTTTTAAGGTGGTTCATTTACACCATTATAAATGATGTAATGTTGCTCTAATGAAAGTTAGAGAGTGGATGAATTTTCACAAAGAATTCTAAAAAGAAGACTAGAATCTCAAAAAAGAAACAAAATGAAAAGAGAGATATAGCTTTAGCTTCCACTCTCTATGAGCCTACCCATGTCCACACTTGTGGTACATAAAAAGAAAAAAAAATATGTACATGACAAGAAAAAGAAAAAAAAAATCTCCTTGCTTTTGATATGGGGTCTCTCTACACCATTAGATTGGTGTAGAGATGCCCAACTATGCTTGAGAAATGAGAGACCAAGAAGATAGAATTAAATAAAAATTAGATAAAAAAATAAGAGAAGATGATGAAAGAATGAGTGCTTATTCCTCCAAGAATTCTTCTTCAATGCTCCAAGAGATAGAGTTTTGTTTAAAGTCCACAAAGGAGGAGAGTTAGTGAAGAACTCTAGGCTTTTAGTCTTAGAATTCTTCCCAAATTCTAAACCTTAGTTTCTTGTCACTTCTTCAAACTCAAGAGAAACACAAGTGAGTGGGAACTTTCTAGGGATCATGATAGATGGATCTAAGGGGCTAAGGGATTGGTATTTATAGGAAAACTAAGAGGTTGAGTTGTGTCTTTTACATGGGGGATAAAAGAAGTTAGTGGGTAAAGACTTGAGTGTTGTAAGGTGAGTTAATAAATTGAGTGTTGTAAGGAGTGTAACAGAGTTGATGGTTGAGTATTGTAAGGGATGTAAGAGAGTTGTAAAAGGTGTAAGAGAGTTGTAAGAGATGTGAGTGAATGCGTGCATGCGTGTGGTGTTTTCCTTGCTTTGCCTTCAACTTTACCTTGTGGTTTTTTTGTTTTTTGAGTTACAAAAAAAAACCACATTCTTTATTTTAACCTCCAAAGCAAATATTATAAAAAGAGAAAAATAATGGTTCCCCACCCCTCAAAACTCTTCATTCAATTCAACTTTATTCCACAACATTCATAGCCCATTTGAAAATCTTCACACAGAAGTAATTTTTTCAAAAAAACCCACCAATTCTTGTAACTTTTTCGATATCCTTTTCTCATTATAGAAGTCCTACACTCCCTTATCTCAGTTCCCTTCTTCTCCTAACTCTTTATCATATACACCCACACCCAATCATGGCCTTACTCTAGACCCATCAATGATCAAACTCATAATAAACCAATAGCATGTTGTAGCCCAACTGGCTACAACAGGGCTGTTGCTCATCTCCTCTAAGCAAAAGACGTTTGATTTGCGGTGAGAAGCTATTTTTTAAAAAGATTTAACCAGATTTGCGGTGAGAAGCTATTTTTTAAAGAGATTTAACCATGAACATGAGCTTCCGTTGAAGAGATAATCAAGCAATCCAAAATAAGTGGTATGACTGGAATAATTTGATAATTACAAATTTACATAAGGGTATTCTATCAATTAAAACATTTTCCTATAATTCCCAAATTACTCATATTAAGACCTTCTTTTGATTGCTCCAATTATCTCTTCCACCGGAGCTCATGTTCATAGTTGAGAGGCTGGTAGTTTAGTGTGAGACCCCGATTTTATTTAGAATCAAATATCAGGTTGTTTCGCATTGCTTTCAATGTTATTATTACTTTGATACATTTACTGTTCAAATCACACATAAAATAAAAATAAATCAGTAGTCAGTGTTTTGTTAAAGAGGCGGAGAAATCAAAGTTCCTGATCTTATAAAATGTGAACAGTTGTAGACAAATGCAGCCTATTTTATGGATTAATTAGTTCCACTTAGAAGCTCTTACAATTCGCTAATCATCCAATTATACATTCTTTCGATTGTGAGGCAAGCTTGGTAAATAACCTACTTGGAGTCGCGCATGATGCCTATCACACAGGATGCACAGAAAGAGTGGCTTGGGGATTTACAATTGGAATAGAACAAATGCCAGAACATAGTCTTCCAATCAACATACCCCAAGGGAGGCAGGAAGTAAAAACAAGATACAAAGAACATAATGAGATTGAAAAAAAAAAAGTACTATTGCTCTTATGTTGGAAAACCTAGAGAGTAATCATATAAATAAGCGTGAACTGTAATTTCAAAATTTCATCACAAAAAAATAATAACAAATCTTAATCTCCCAGCCGTATTTACAGCATTCAACCCTTAGTGATGCTTTGCATTTGTGCACACCAACTCCAGTGTCCTCTTTCTCCCTGTCACCCCAAAGCCGGATCGGTTTGGGGTACAAGCAAAACAAAGTGATGCAGTGAACCAATATTGGTAGTTGGAACCTTGGAAACTTTTTCCTGGAAATGGAAGCATCAGAGCCATAAAAATTACAAAATCCAACTGTGTGCGCCCTAGAAAAGGCCTTCAACAACTTGGAGAATGAGCCTGAGATGGCTCTCCTATCTCTGGTTCAACTTTAACTTTTTGATAGAACAGCACATAAGCAGCTGATGTCCTGATCTCATCCTCACTAACTGGTGACACGTGACTGTCATCAAAATGGTACCATCTGTTCTCCTCCATTAACTGCACAATCAGTCAAGTAAAGCAAATCACTAGATCTGTCAATGAAACCGGTGTCCCATGGCTGAGAGGGGCATCAAAAATCATAAGTTAACTCGGGCATTACAAAACATAACAATTTTAAATGCAAGGCCGGAGTGAATGTAATATGAATATGACAGGTACTCATCTGAGTCAATTAAATCATGACGATTTTAGTTGGAGATGTTGCAAACTGAAATTGAGTCTTCAATCCTTGTTGGAGAGAGAATTAAAAATAAAAATAAAGACGAGGTGGTACCAAAAATCCACTCTTGGAACTCAAGGTCTGATCTTAGTAGACAGGACAGGAATCTATCTACTCCTTGATGCTATATTAGCATACTCATAGGTTTCCCAGCCAATCAACCCCAAAATTCGAAGAAAAAAAAAAATGAATACGCTCTGGAATTCTGGATTATGGATCTTACCTTAGCATATGCTGAGTAGTGGCCCCCGCCTAGCCCACCGTAATGGTTGCTAATGGCATAGAGTTCATATACATGAGAATGAGTGTCGCCCTTGCTCTTTACATATTTACTTAAATCAAGGTTTCGAATAGGGAAATTCACAAAGGTGTCAAGTTTGTTCTTCAGGTATCGGCTATAAGAGAATCGTTTCAAGTGAACAACAAGAATCTCTGGCAGCCTCCACAAGTCCAGTTTCTTGGTTGCTTGTCGATGTTGCTTACAGCTAGGGCAATACCTGCATTAAGAGATTAAAACATGAGAATACGGCACAAATAATGTGTAAGATGGAGTTGGTTGGCCTGGATATAATTATGCTACATAAAGATGTGAAAGTAATCTACCACATGTCGTCAGGCCCAAGAGGTTCCTCCTTCAAGAAGGCTTCCAAGCATGAAAATAGAGAGATTGCTTCCTGTCGGGTCTTCTTCACAGTGAACACAGCCTTGTATACCTCGGGAAGATCCTCAAGGTAGCTAGCATCATATAATCCATGTTCTACATCAGACCAATCCAAAAGAACCTTTACAGATTGACCATGCCTAACGAGAGAATCCTTTTCAATGAAGCTGGGGTTCAAACCCCTTTCATCAGTTCTGTAGAGCTGAAAAGGCAACTCCCCACTAGATATTTGTTTTAGTTCCATGTTGTTCATCAACTGATTCCCAAATTCAGATTGAGGATTGCAGCTGTTCAATGGTCTATCAACATCAATTTCTGAAGCAGAGCCATTTTCCTTGCTGGTGTGCTCCTGAGTTAAGAAAAAATATGCTTTTCTTCTCAATGGGACAAGCATTTTATGTACAGCGCTGTGAATATCAGCTCCAGTTTGTGGGCCTTCTCCTAAACAAGTAACCAGTGGTGTTCCCATAAACTTCCTGTCACCGCCATTGAGAATGTCCAATGTACATCAGAAACACCCAGACCTTTGGTTAAGTAAAAAAAACCTACCTAAACAGATTCTATATAAGGATTAATCTCCTGATCTGTCATATTCATCAAGATTATATGTAGGGATTGATCTCCTCATTTGAGTGGTATCCATACTTCAAGTCTTCAACTTGTATTAATCCATAGCCCCATAGTCAAGAAGAATACTAGCTCAAAGTATGTAACACAATGGCGAGATCAGTCCCCCAAAGCAAGTTAAAAATAGATTGACTGCAGATTTATAAGATCATAAAAATGAAAGAATAACACCTTCATAGCTTAAACCTTATTTCAAAAGAGTCGCGTATACATATACCCACATTTACAAATAATATTAAAAAAACATAAATTATTGACTGCAATTGTTAAAAACTACCTAGCTAATTCAAGAGGGAATGAATACTTACTTCCCCTTGCATTGATGATTTATCTCTAGTCTTGTTAAACCCTCCTTGCTTTTAGGAAGTCGATAGGCTACAATATGCTCATCATCCCTTATCAAAGATAACTGGTCCAAAGGGTTTTCCAAGTATCTATATATCCGATGATCATAAACCTGGAAATTGGAAATGTAGTGTTTCAGAAACTGTGGAGAAAAAATATCTAAGCGAAATGATTACTTTAGATAATAGAATCAGTATAATGTAGATTTACCTCTGCAAGCAATATATTTTCATCACTCTTTAAGCAGCATGCATTACTCAATGCTTGACTAAGATCTTTGTAGTGCCCATCTTTTAGCACCGTCACAGTGTACGGCATCGGAAGAGCACTCCCATCGCCATAAAATATGGTTACCGTCATTGTTCGAGTGACTGTTGAAGGTAATGGCAATGATAAGTACATAAAGGGGTCAAAAGTTACTGAAACTTTGCCGCAAACTGGGCACACCAATGTCGACTTATATTGACCCTGCTCATTTTACCAACACATTCACGTTGTTAGTAACTAAATGATAGCATCTATTGTTAATATTTATTATATCCAATAAATATCAAGAACCAAAAGATCTACAACACTCTTAGACTCCCAGTAACAAAAAACTCTGTTTTTTTAAAAAATTCACGAATTATTCGCGCATTTTTGTTTTGCCGAATTATTCTCCGAATTATTGTATTCCTGAATTATTGGCAAATGTTCCGAATTTTTCGTGAATTTTCCAGATTATTCCCGAATTTTTCGAACTATTTTCTCAAACTTGGCAAAAAAACTACTTATTTTGTATATTTTTTAATCAAATTTTTCGGTATATTTTTATTTTATTAATTTGTTTTTATTTGTTTCCCAAATTTTTCCTAATTGTTTCCCAAATTTTTCCGAACTTGACCCCTACCGAATTATTCCCGAACCCCGACTTTGTCACTATGTTTAGACTAACATATTAACCATATCATTAATATATTTCTCAAAAGAAAGACAGTTTGAAATGAATTTGAAGAGACAGTTTAAAACAAACATCCAGTGGGGGATCACCCTTTCATATCCCAAACATAATAATATATTAAATTGGCTTATATCTTAAGATTTACATCCCAACAGAAAAAACCAAAAGTGAAGGAAATTTCATTAAAAAGACAAGTGGGAAATTAGAGGAAAACATTAGTATAGAAACAGCCCAAAAGAACCTTCTATGGCAAAGAAATCTGTCTCCGATTTAGCACTTATAAGAGTATGGCTATCAATGAGATCAACATTATAGACAAGTCTATAATATGGTCAATAACATCGGCTCGCCAACAAGGACATTGTGCCTTAAGCATTGAAAATTGTAACTCAATCAGTTAATGTTATCTATCAGCAATTTTATGCAACTAGATAATTTAGGCAAACAAGTAGCAACCTCTTCAGATATGACTTTAAGAAATACATCAGACACACACACACACACATGGAGAGTGCTCACTTGGCAAACATCCACAATTACAGAATCATTTCGAGCCTTGTGATATTCCCAACACTCATCTGCAACGTCCTCATCAGGGAGACCATTTGCATCCTTTGTTTCAATATAAGGCTTTTGCTTAACACGATTCAAATCTTCATGCAGCCCATCCAGTAAGAAGGCGAGAAGTTCCTAGAGAAAGAAAAATTCATAATTCATAATAATAAAGACAGTAAGTAATATAAAAGAGTATAAACGAAAGAAACATTGCAACCTCTTCATATTCTCTCAACATCCAATGGAAAGGGTAGACAACAGCTATTTAATAATAATCAACTATTGATGAATAAATGATGAATCCATATATCTATTTGTCACATGATACATTTACACCACAAAACATTTTATACTTTTGTAGCTTCCTGTATTGCACCACAATCATAGAAATGGAATATTACATTCAAAGGAGATCTAAACAATTTTCAAGTATATTAAACTAAGAAGATGAAACATCAAATCACATTGTGGCATGTTATTCAAGAATTTGGGTATTGCCAAGATCACGTCCTAATCATTGTTAACTTGATCTCAGTTTGCTTTGCTCGGGATACCTTGTAATAAACTTTGGGAGCAAAGCCTAATTTCAGTAATTGTTACAAGCCTCACATCAGTATAGCAAGTATTTCCATGTCTCATTTCAACCACCAAACTCATCCACTAATTTAAGTTACAGATTCATATAATATAACAGATAATAAAAATCACATGCCAACTGCCAACCATTATACAACTTCAAATATATTTGGAATTTTGGATGTGCATTCCATTAGAAAATCTTCAATCGGATCAAAAAATTCCTTCTATCTGGATTACATCTAATGAAAGAGTTAAAAAATTGTAAGAAAATGGACCCAGTTAATCATAATGATTTTTAATCCATAGGAACACACAAGCATATGAAATAAAAGGAGCTGTCTACACAAGTAATAATGCCACCCGTAGCCTGCCAAATCTTAAATGATACCATAGTATATTATAAGATACTCACAACTGTGAGAAAAATTTGCAAAATGATATTCTCCTAATCCAAATAATATAAACAAACTACTCATATAAATTAAAGGTTGTTTCTCATTCATTCTCTCCATGCCTTTATCACTAGCCATGAAAGCAAGAATATGCGCAGAGAAGAAAGGCCCCTGGAAAATCCACAAGGATGAATTTAAATTGACAACATTTGCAGAGAAATGAAATATTTGGAAACTATTGTAGTACTCACTTGAGAATCATGCTGATTATACCCACTGAACTGGGGAGCAAACCGGGCAAGTTTTCCCTTAAATATACGTGGTGCAAATGGTGTCCGTCCAGAGGACCACAATCTCCTCAGCAACTCACCAAATGCAATTGCAAGCTCACCCTGTACAGCTACAACAGAAGTCAGAAACTTCATAAGGAGTTCTTAAGAAGAAATCCCATGAATATGAAACCCTCACAGCATGTTTAGAAAAAATAAATCCACAAGTCTCCATGGAAAAAGAAATAATAATAAATAAGAGCGACCACATACATGCATTCCTAAAGGATTTTGCTTGTTTATCTCCTCACTGTAATCCTGCAAGAAATACTCCGCGAGGGGGGGTGTATGGACTAGACATTGAATAGCACTATTCATAAAGCAAGTATTGCCGAGGTTCTGCAGTCCTGCCAAACCTCCCCTATCTCCTTTTGTTGTGGTGCTCAAAAGATCATATCCATCCTCCTTGTCCGCAAATACCGAACCTAAACCATTTCCCTGATACGAATTGGAACTGAATCCTGTTGAATAACCATTGGACAGGGTAGGGCCCCCTGCAATTGTCACGGATGACCTTGAAGGTTCTATTGGTACCAAAGCCAACTCATTTCCTGTTGAGTCCATGCCAAAACCAGAGGGCCAATACCCATCAAGTTGCACCTCCAGAAGAATCTGCAGGGCACAGAAACATCAACATACATTTGAACTGAATAACCGAATAACTCAGATCTGAACTAGGAGATCTGAGTGAAATATAGATTATAGATCCTATGAGTGATGTCCAAGAACTAAAATTTTTAAAAGAGAAACTCAGAGTAGACCCGTAGCCCCAGAACATAAAACTTGCATTCAGAATCAGGAATACGTAAGCCCTATATTATAACAAAATAGACAGCCAAAATCTATTTTAATGTGATCTATTTAAGCTTTATGACTGTCAGGCATAGCCGCATAAGATGTTGACGTAATATTTGGCTCACTTCCAAAACAGCGTTAGTGATTTGAGCTAGTAAATGCATGCCTATGATAGAGAAAAACATACCTGAATTTAAGATATGATCATGAACATAGTAGTAAATGTGGTACAGGCATCCATATAGAAAGCAACAAGCATGGGTTGTATTGATTCGGATCCAAGAAAATGGGGTGAAAAGAACAGATGAAAAGATTTCAAGAAGAAAAAAACTTTCTTTACTATAGTTAAAGCCAATGCCCATTCCAATTATATTTCTATTTTATTAATTACCAATATGAGAAGAACAAATGTATCAAACATTGTTGGAAAGGTATTGCCAAATTTAGTTAGAAAACTTAGTATTTGACTTCCTATTTCAATTTTTCAAGGTCTTATAAGCGAAAATGGAGAATTGCATGAAGCAAACAGCACTAAAATATTCGAAACAGTTTTTATACTTCTAATGGAGTACATAATTTATTTATTTTTGTATATTTTAAATATATCAGAAAATAGTGGTTCTGCTAAAAAAAAATTTGCAACTACGATCCCTAGTACATAGTTAAATATTCAAGAAAGCTTTCAGATTTTTAAAACAAAATATTATAACAATCCATTGTCAGAAAAGATACTCATCAAGCAGGTCTCTCAAAGGCACCCCAAAAATGATACAAAGAGCCAGAGTTGCAGAAACTTATAACTGTCACACATTTGCAGTGGAAAGAATAAAATCATAACAAAAAATACAAATTGAAAAATAGTTGGCCGACAAATGTTCATAGATATCTACTAAAAGGTTTATTAATATTTCCAACATTTGGTCTAGCAGTGATGCATTCTTCTTAAGAACAAAGGGAGAATCAAAACACAGAGCCACACAAGGTCCTATACAAGACACATGCTCTATACTCCTTGGAGACCAATGGGGAAAATTATTGCCAATCAAAACAGTAAGCCATAAAATTTCCCTTCTAAAATCCATATTCTGAGAAACAGGTACACTGCTGGATACTCACATCCTGGTCCATCTGCAGGTTAGCTTCCTCCAGGGTTTGGTTGGAAACAGTCAACATTGAATGTTTCCGCTTATTGAAGTAATCCCAAATATGGGCCTGTAGATTTAAAAAAGAAGAAATGAAACTTCTTTCAGTGTGATAATAACCCAAAGACAAGAAAAGAAAGAAAAAACTCAATCCAAAGACAAAATCATATGGCATGCCTTTTCTTGCTCTATCTCATGAAGTTTGCACACCCTATCATAAAGCTCATGTATGGAAGCCTGAAATAAATTCATCAAATTAGGATTTATTAGGATTTGCATCATCTACAATAACGTGTATCCAAAAGTTTGTCTTTACTATAAGAAACAAAGGTAGCACAAGCTGCAGTTAACAAAATGTGCAGAATCAACCCATTCCATCACATCCAATTTAGTAATCAAAGAGGGCTATGTATGTGGGAATTTATGGGATAGACAGAGACCTGAGTCTACAGCCTAGGGTGTAGACCCTCAGCAAGTATCATTGTATTGGACTCTATAGTGCCTAGTTCTCCACACGTATCTCGTGTAAGGTAAAATCCAACATATGGCTTTCCATAGTAATATAAATGGGAGCAAAGTGCTCATATCTCATTTTTTGCTTCTCATTTCCCAATGATTTTTTTACTTTGCTTCCTTCTCACTTTCGCTTCGCTTCTCACTCTAGTAACTAACTAGACTTGGAGAATGATGCTCAAAAACTCAATACTCGGACAATTCAAGTCTAGTGAATGTGTTTAGGCAAAGCCTAGGCAATAGGGGCTCCCTAGTCAATGTCACCCTGGCAACACCAGGTAACTAAATTTAATTTCATACATTTAAGTTACAAATATATTGAAGTTGCAAAGATTATATGGAAGAAAAGTGTCCTAAAATATCGAAATATGTAACCTTAAAAATACTCAAAAACAGAAAAGAGAGGGATAGAAGAAAATAAGGAGAGAAAAAAAGAGAGAATGAAAAACATGAATTAATAAAATAATAACTTCTGAATCAAACATTTATCGACTGGAAAAAAAAAAATGAATCTATGGATCGAGAGACAGAGAGAAATAGAGCCTCCTCAGAAGAACGATAGGGACCAAGATTAAAAGAAGAAACTGAATCGGTGAATCGAGAGAGGGAGAGAAAGAGAGCCTTCTTCTCTTAAAGAAGAAGAGGGACCAAGATTTTTGGTCCCCTTTTCTTTTTCTTTTGTTTCTTTTCATTTAGAATCCTTTCATAATCCCCATCCCTCATCTTAAAAGTATCCTTTCTTACTCTTTGTTTTCTGAACAAAATAATGAAATAAAAAATGTTTTAGCCTAGGTCGCCTCTTAGCTATCGCCTGACTAGACCCAGTGTAGGGGCTAGGATCCTATTCCTGGCTAGGCTGAACATTTGCCAAGCAGCCTTTTGACTACACTGGAAACCGTGGAAGAGAATAAAACCAAAAAGAAAGGAAGTACCTCTTTACTTATTCGGATAACTGACTGGCTGTTGTCTCTAGAATCAACTAAATTAAGAAAGAGAGGGTAAACCTCTACATTGAACTTCTTGTGAAGAACACCCTGAGAAATCAATTTTCTTGGTAATGCTGGTCCTCCCTTGTACCTGTAAACAAAATACAATGATGTAGAGGACAAAAATAAGCAACAATGGAAAAGTTACACTCCAGACATGCACATGCACGATCAAAATCATTTCTACAAAGGTTGCAATGAAGAGCACCATCCAATTGATTTCTGAGATTGACCCCATGAAAACCGTATAGAATGACCACGAATATAACTAATTTAAGTGCTAAACCCAGGTTACATAGTCAGCTGGTAAAAATGGAAGTCTTGTGTCAAAAGCGGGCAGATACGTAAGACATTACAAAGATTATACTAAGAGGTACCACTAGCAAGATTTAAAGGATGAAAATTAAAAGTAGAAGCATGAAACAAGTTCCTAAAATTCAAAAACTACCGTGCACTAATTACCATTGGAGCTATTAAAAAAGAGTGATAGAAAGAAATAAATACGAAAAAAACAATGCATCAAAGCTGGTCAATGGACAATAAATTGGGTAACTAAATATAACAAACCACTTGATGCCCCCAAAGCATTATGGTGTGTATGTTATGTAAGCCAAGAATAACTAACAATGTGCGAGACTTAAACATGAGAAAAGAGTGAAGTACAGCACTGATTATCAAAATCACAATAAGAAGTTCCAATTATGTGATGTTTGACAATGTTAAGATCGTCATTGATAAACCAAGTAATGGACACTTAGGCGCCGTTTGGCATCAATTTTGGTGATTCTCTCATTCTAGAAATGAACTGATTCCCAATATTTGATTCTTATAATCAATTTCATGCAGAGAATGTGTTTGGCAAATGTCAATCAAAATCAATTATGAAGAAAATAAATAACGTAATTACGTTTGGATAAAAAATAGATTATTGTAGGCATTAAGTATGGTTTTATTCATCAACACATTTACAAGTCTCATAAAATAATCAAAATTTTATTATGTCCAGTCTATCTCGTCCGCTTATCTCCTTTGTTTTAAGCGTGTTTCTCAGATTTAAATTTTGAAAAGCACCTTTTTTTTCCACTAAAATTGTGCCAAATATGAAATGATTCTTAAAATTGTTCCCTAAAAATGAGCTGTCAAATGCATTTACGTTGTTTGTGTTCATGAGATAAGGAAAATAGTTCTCGAGGAACGATCCCAAACAGCCCCTTATATTCTTATTTTGTTATAAAGCAGTGCGAGAACTCTGCAGGTGAATCATCTCCAATCATCTCCAGCATCACCCAAATAAGTAACTCAACCAATTAATGCTTGCAAGGATTATAAGCAAACATAACACTTGTGAAAGACAAAGTGGCTAGAAGCAATGGCTTCATCACTGTCTTTTTGTGCATCTAAAGCCAGACCTAAAAAACTAAAAGGGCATAGGCATGATACAAGTTGGATTCTGAATAAATGTTTTTCGTGTGCCAAACAACCAAGAAAATAATGTAGATTTTGTTTCAGTGTTCATAGGACTAAATCCGCTACAATGAGAGAATCCAAACGAGACAGCTCATCATAGTTTCCTTGAAGAAAAGTAGCATTAAAGACGCGCAAATCATAAGTTACAGCATTCAAAATGACAATAGTATGAGTTGCATAGAACATAGAAGGACTAAATCATCTTCACATGTGTAGATGTGTATCTTAAAACTCAGCAGTATTGCATTAGTCATAGGTGTCCATTTATGTTATCGATCATGAAAGAGATTAGAAAATCAAATGCCTCCAAAACGTATTCCTGTTAGTGGATACAAATTTACTTCATTTTTAATGCATGAACACAAATAAATTGGTGATGTCCTTATATGTTGTAAGGAAACCACTTGTCCCTTACACATAAATCCAGCTGAGAATACAAATACAAACACATGGATCTTTAGGTAAATGAAGAAAAAAGTTGATCTGCATTCTGCCATTTTGAACTATCTGCATAATTACATGTCACAAGTTTATATTTTGCAGAATTAGAGAACTCAAAAAAGTGAAGCTATATAGTCTCCTGTCACTACGCTCATCAACCAACTTAATCTTTGATTCTTATTATTCCTAACGGATATAGAAACCATAAGGATTGTTTCCAGCCATGAATTCCCATATGACAGAAGCATTTGTGAAATCATAATGATTATAGATGCTGATAAATATATATATTATGATTACAAATTTGCAAATCTTCATGTATAGTCTAGCAACAAACTACCACTTTAAAGCTCTAAACAAACTCATTACCTATGGCAACAAAAAAAGGAAATTGGACTAAGATGTGTTTCATGAAGGAAAAAGTTTGTAAAGGATCATGGTTATCCTGTCAAGAATGGAGATGGATAGAGATGCGAGTACCAATCGAGAAACTTCTTCCAAACTTCTAGAGGAACCAAAACATAATCACGTCCTTCCTCCAGTGTTCTAAGAATCTCCACATCTTCACCTTCATTATAATCTCCATTCAAAACTAGATGAGAGTTATCAATATGTCCAGGTCTATCTGCTGCCTTTGACGGAACCCCATTCAGGTGTTGAGAACCAGTATAATGTTCGCCAATTGGATAATCACCTGTGTCTTGACCAATGTATTTCTGCCAATCAGTAAACCACCTGTAAATACAGAAGAAACAACCTAGTTACAACCACGTCATGGATACCATTTATCAGGATGTCAACAGCAATTAATAGCATGAAAACAAGGCGTTCAGCACAAAATTCATCCAAGAAAAACAAATCAGCTATGCCATCAACCATAAATAATGAAGAAATATAATTCCAAACAAAACATAAAAAGCCAGTGACTAATGATTACTGCTATTACTAATAAATAACATAAACAAGAAGCAATATAATGATCCAAGTAAAGCCTGGAAAATTTTTGATAGAACAACACATAATTAGAAATTAGGCATTACTACCAAGTTAAGCAACCATAAGCATTTGTGCAATTTTCTCGTTAGTGTAACAGTGCTGCAGCGCCTAATTGTAAGGTCATAGTTCCAACATGGGTTATTATGTTCTTGTTTCAAGCCTCCAGCCAACTGCTTCACTCAAGTCCCTTTCAGATACTGAATCATGTTACCTTTCCTTCCTCAGATATTTCCACTGCTCTTGTTAAGCTGGGGAAGTTTCCGGGTGTCAATATTCATGAGTTGTCGATATTCAGCTACAAATTATCCTATTTGCCTGGAAATTTTCCATAAAGTAACATTTCCGAAACCTATTTTCAAACCTTGGTTGTTATCTACAAAGTGTATTATAAAGATAATTATATTAGCTGGAAGACTGTGAGTACCATCCTAGGAGTTGCCTTCAACCACAAATTTTCCCCACAAGTGGTTTTAAAATATTTTTAGTTCATGGAGAATCACTTTATTCGAGTCCTTGTGTCAGGCATATAAGACATAATGTTTTCAGTTCTTTCATGTCCACAACACCATATAAGACATTTAAAATGGATTATTTTTCATCCCTAACCAGGCCTCCTGTCCCCACGACCCCACCAAGTTGAAATTGTTGAAGGAACAACCATCAAGATTAAATTTACCATTTCACCTTCATGAAGGCGTCCAACAAGAGGGGATTGGGTTCTTCCTATTCAAGTTGCTTTATGTAATCTCTTTCCTCCATGTGGAAGCTGGTGAAGCCATGTAAATAAAAATTGTCAAAACCGATACAAAATGGATGATACGTCTACGTTTCGGTAGCCCCCTGTACGATAGTTATACTAATACAAAACGGGCGATACATAATGTTTATTTTTTTTTATTGGTAAATAGCAAATATATTAAAATCAAACGGAACTACAGCAGTTTACAGAGATGTAAACTAGGCAAAAAAGGAAAAAAAAACTAAGCACACAACAAAAAATAAACGGCCTCGAGCACTAGTAAAGACTCACTTCGAAGCCCAGCTAAGATGTGGAGCTCCATTCCTCAATCAAGCGAAGAACAAGGCCTTGAATCCGAGAGAAAGAGGAGGGGAAATTGCCAAAAACACGACTATTCCTCTCTTTCCAAATAGACCATGTTATAGCACCGGACAGAAGAGTCTGGATTTCTTCCGCAGCCCCCACCAACGGCACCAATTGCCAACCCGATAAGAAGCTCAAAAATGAGATGGGGAAGACCCACTCCGCCCCTATACGAGATAGGAACAAAGCCCACAACTCACATGCAACCGAGCAGTGCAAGAGCAAATGATACACAAAATTTTCCTCGTTCAAGCACATATAGCACCAGTTTGCCATGCTCAACCCTATATTCTTTAGATGATTCGAAGTAAAAACTTTATTTAGGCCAGCGCACCAAAGGAAAAAGGATCCTTTGTGGGAACATGGTTAGCAAATGATTGTAATAGTAATCTCACTGAAAATCGATCAGAGTTGCTTCTGGATCAAATCCTAACATCACGAACCTCAGAACGAGGGGAGGAGGAACTCCACCGAGCTAGAAGCCAATGCATGTCCTCAAACTCTCAATCATTTAGATTTCTCTAAAACCTAAGACACCAGACAAACTCCCTACCCACCTTTTCGAAACACTCAGCTACATAGGCTTTTTTATTAAGGGCCAAAGAGAATGTGTTACCAAAGTCGTCCATGAGCCTCGAGTCCTCGACTAACCGCACCAAACATCTAACCAGAATTGTATATGATACGTGTATTTCTTAACTACGTACAGGGACAGTTCCAAATAGTTGGTGTACGTGTGATATGGGGAAGTTAAGTTAGGATAGGTGTAAGTCAGTTTCCTTCTTTCATAGGAGTCTTGGGAGTTACTTATGTCATGGGTTAGTAGGAAGTTAAGAGTCATGTAGGAAGTTAGAAACGTGTGGGAGTCTGTATATATATCATGTTTCCCTTGAATTAATGAATGAAAAGTATTATCTGTTTATGAAATTAGGAGGTGGCTACCCTCGAAGCTAGCCGAGTTTTCAGCTTTTGATTCAAAGATTACAAAGTCTAAAAAGAGACGTAACAGATTTGGTATTAGAGCCAACGGTTCTGCTATGGCCGAAGGAACAAGATTTGCAAAGATAGACGAAAGGCATTGGGGAAGTTACGTGAGACCTCGGATCTTCAAGGACAGATGTTGGCAGCCATGCAAGAAGACTCTCGGACACAGAAGCAACTAATGAATGAGATCTTGCACAAATTCCATGACTTGGACACGAAATACGATCACATCTCTAAAGATTCCATCAAGAAAAAGGAGATGGTGCTTCCCATCATTTCATGAATAGGCCAAATGAAACTCACCAACCAGACATGGATTGGGGAATCCACACAAGGACAACTCTTTTGGACTTTCCACGCTTTGATGGTCTGGATCCATCTGGGTGGATTTATCGTGCGGAGCAATTTTTTACACATCACCAAACACCAAACCAACAAAGGTTGTTGATTGCATCCTTTCACTTAGAAGGGAATGCTCTTCAATGGTATAGGTGGATGGAGAAGTTAGGCACTATAACCAACTGGAACGCTTTCACCACAGCCCTGGGAGTTCGCTTTGGACCTTCAGAGTTTGAAGACCCCACTGCCGCCTTAGCAAAACTTCGGCAGACCACTAGCGTCCCAGACTACCAAACTCAATTTGAGGCCCTTGCAAACCACATTGAAGGACTCGATGAATCTTTCATGAACAACTGCTTCGTGGGAGGTCTAAAAGAAGAGATTTGTCTTGATGTGCAGATGTTCAAACCCACCACATTATCTGCTGCAATTGGGTTGGCAAGGCTGCAAGAGGAGAAGGTGACTGCACGTAGACGATGGCTTTGAAGTGATATCTCCAAGAATGAAACAATAGATAGAGGAGCTCCTAGACCGACCATCCCTCCCATCAAACGCCTAACCCCGGCGGAGATGAAAGAAAGAAGAGATAAAGGATTGTGTTCTAATTGTTTTGAGAAGTACTCAGCGGGTCACAAATGTAAGGTGCAAAAACTCTATCTTCTTGATGGATCATGGAGAGAAGATGAGACTGGGGAGCAAAACGAAGAAGAAGACTTTCTAGATGAATTCCCAGGCCGTACCCGATCTTGAACCTACACCCGAAATCTCATTGCATGAGATTGCTGGGACGTCTACACCACAAACGATGCAAGTGAAAGGTATGTTGGGCCGAAGATCTGTAGTGGTGCTAGTTGATTCGGGTAATACTCATAATTTCTTAGATCTTGTAATTGCAAAAAAAGTGGGGTTAAAGATCATTACGGGGGGCAAATTTGGGGTGATGGTAGCTAATGGGGATAAATTAAATGGGGAAGGGAGATGTATGGGTGTCACCTTGTTGATTCAAGGTGTTTCAATCACCGCTGATTTTCACCTCTTATCATTAGGTGGGTGTGATGTTGTATTGGGTGCCCACTGGCTCAGCACATTAGGTCCTATTACTTGGGACTTCACTAACCTAAGTATGGAGTTTAGGTTGCATGGGGTCTCTCATCATTTTCAAGGGATGACGTCCACTGCTCTCACAATTGAAGGTAGTGGGAAGCTGAGCAAATTAAGTGGGCGAGGGGTCCTATTACAACTCTTTGGTGTAACCACCAACCAAGCCGCAATCATCCACTCTTCTCTTCAAAACATACTGGCCCAATTCCAAGATGTATTTGTAGAACCCAAAGGCCTGCATCCCCCCCTGAGCCCAAGATCACCGAATTCCTTTACCTAAAAGGACCACACCCATTAGTGTCCGTCCATACCGCTACCCACATTACCAAAAGACCTAAATTGAAAAAATAGTGAAAGAAATGTTGCAGGTTGGTATAGTACGGCCAAGTCAAAGCCCATATTCTTCTCCAGTGCTGCTGATTCGTAAGAATGATGGAGGGTGGAGGATGTGCGTAGATTATCGGGCCTTGAATCAAGCAACCGTAAAAGACAAGTTCCCCATACCCGTCATTGATGAGCTCTTGGATGAGCTAGGTGGAGCCACGATTTTCTCCAAGCTTGATCTACGGTCGGGATATCATCAAATTCGAGTATGCCCCGAGGACGTCACCAAAACAGCCTTCCGCACTCATGAAGGCCATTACGAGTTTTGGGTAATGCCTTTTGGCCTCACCAATGCCCCTTCAACTTTTCAAGGCTTGATGAATGAGGTATTCAAACCTTACTTGAGAAAATTCATCTTAGTCTTTTTTGATGATATCTTGGTTTACAGCAAGAATATGGACGACCATGCCTCTCATTTGCATACCGCTTTACATGTGCTGCGAGCTAACAAGTTGTATGCTAAAGAATCAAAGTGCAGGTTTGGGTGTGAAGAAATAGAGTACTTGGGCCATGTTGTTTCCAAAAATGGGGTAGCTGCAGATCCAAACAAGATAGCTTGCATCTTGGGTTGGCCTATACCCACTCCTGTCAAGGCCCTACGTGGGTTTCTTGGTCTTACCAGTTACTACAGAAAATTCGTTCGAGACTACGGTAAGATTGCAAGTCCACTAACAGTTATGCCTAAGAAAAATGCTTTTCATTGGACTTGTGAGGCCCGAAATGCATTTGACCAGCTTAAACAGGCCATGGAAGCCCACCGGTGTTGACCTTACCTGATTTCATTAAGCCGTTTACTATTGAATGTGATGCATCTGGAAATGGTATAGGTGTCGTCTTAATGCAGGAAGGGAAACCTCTAGCTTATCTCAGCCAATCTCTTAAGGGAAATGCCATTTTCTTTTCCAAAACGAAAAAGAGTTGCTAGCTTTGGTGATTGCAATCCGCAAATGGCGTCATTACTTGTATGGCCAAACCTTCAAGGTGCGTACAGACCATCAACCTCTCAAATATCTATTGAATCAGCGGATTGGAACTCCGACACAGCAAAAATGGCTTCCTAAATTGTTGGGTTACGACTTCGTGGTTGAGTATCGTAGTGGGAGGGAAAATAAAGTGGCTGATGCATTATCTAGAAGGAACGAACCTAGTGAGCAAGAAGGAGAGATAATGGCTATCTCTCAACCTATTGTCACATGGTTTGATGATGTCAAGAGGGAGTATGCAGAAAACCAAGAGTTACAAGGAAAGCTTCAACAATTTCATGATGGTACATTAGACCCAACACCTTATCAATTGAAGGATGGGCTGTTATACTACAAAGGACGTCTACTGCTGGCCTCTAATACTCCACTTCACAATCAGGTTTTGAAACAAGCCCAACAACAGGACATTTAGGCTACCACAAGACTCTCCACAGAGTCAAAACTGATTTCTATTGGCCCGGTATGCGATCTTACATTAGGCGTCACATTAGGGAGTGTGATATTTGCCAAAGAAATAAGTCTGAGAATGTGTCACCAGCCGGGCTTCTTCAACCTCTACCCATTCCGAATCAGGTATGGACTGAAATTAGCATGGATTTTATTGATGGTTTGCCAACTTCTCATGGACGGGATGTTATTATAGTTGTGGTTGATCGATTGACTAAGTATGGTCACTTCATGTCTCTCTCTCACCCTTACACTGCTTCAACAGTCGCTCAAGTATTTCTGGATAATATTTTTAAACTTCATGGTATGCCACAATCCATTGTTAGTGATCGTGACTCAGCATTCACCAGTTCTTTTTGGAAAGAATTGTTTCGATTGCATGGAACGCAATTGAGCTTCTCATCCGCCTATCATCCTCAATCGGATGGTCAATCAGAGGTTGTAAATCGGTGCCTTGAAAACTACTTGCGTTGCTTCATCGGATCAAGACCCAAGGATTGGACCAAGTGGCTTCCCCTAGCAGAATGGTGGTACAACACCAATCACCACTCCTCAACCAGAATGACACTGTATGAGGTTGCATATGGTGTGCCACCTCCCAAACTTTTATCTTATGTTGCAGGGACTACCAAGGTTCAATCAGTAGAGGATGTACTCAAAAGTCGGGACCAGATCTTAAAGCTTCTCAAAGAAATCCTCTCATTAGCCCAAGAACGTATGAAGAAGAATGCGGATCTACATCGGACTGACAAGGAATTCCGAGTAGGAGATTGGGTCTATTTAAGACTTCAACCATATTGTCAGCACTCCATCGCCATGAGAAGAGTACTCAAATTATCTCCCAGATTTTTTGGACCCTACAAAGTGTTGCAACGAATCGGAACGGTTGCATACAAATTGGACCTTCCCGATGGGTCATGCATACATCCTGTTTTCCATGCTTCATGTCTAAAGAAGAAAATTGGGGACCACGTGCAAGTTCTACCTACTCTCCCACCGGTCACAAAAGATGGAGTTCTCCTACCAAATTCAGAAGCAATCTTAGATCGACGCATGATCAAGAAAGGCAATTGGGCGATCAGCCGATCACAGAAGTGTTGATTAAATGGCAAGACGCTACTGCAGAGGATGCCACATGGGAGCAATTTGACCGCTTGATGGAAAAGTTCCCTAATGCCAACCTTGAGGACAAGGTTACTTGAAGAGTGGAGGAATGATACGTGTATTTCTTAACTACGTGCAGGGACGGTTCCAAATAGTTGGTGTACGTGTGATATGGGGAAGTTAAGTTAGGATAGGTGTAAGTCAGTTTCCTTCTTTCATGGGAATCTTGGGAGTTACTTATGTCATGGGTTAGTAGGAAGTTAAGAGTCATGTAGGAAGTTAGAAACGTGTGGGAGTCTGTATATATCATGTTTTCCCTTGAATTAATGAATGAAAAGTATTATCTGTTTATGAAATTAGGAGGTGGCTATCCTCAAAGCTAGCCGAATTTCAGCTTTTGATTCAAAGATTGCTAAGTCTAAAAAGAGACGTAACAGTATACCAGTCCCATTTCCAAGCTTGAACCTACAAAATGGAGTTAAACACGGGACGACAACCACAATGCCTTTCCAAAGGCCTACTCTATGGGGACCTCTCACCTGCTTAGGCAACAAGGAGGAGGTTGTCCCATACTTTGCAACTATCACCTTCCTCCATAGACTCTCCCGCTCTTCGCCAAACCTCCAGACCCATTTCCCCAGAGTGCCTTATTCACCGTGATCAGCGGGTAATGTTTAGACCACCATCACTTAGCAGTCTACAGATTTGGTTTCACTCAACCAGGTGATATTTTCTACTTCCCCCACACTCCTCCCAGAGGAAATTACATTGAATATGCTCTGGGGGCATGGCTATGGACTTTGGAAGTGTAAAGAAGGACAAATAGTACGTGGGGAGGTTTCTCAGTGTACTTTTGAGAAGGGTCAATTTATCGCCTTTATGTTTTCATTTGTTGTATAATTGTAATTGTGTTTTGCTACTTTGTCTTTGAGTCGCTTCCCATGACTTTATAATTAGTAAATTCGGTTCATGTAACTCATTTATTTATTTTTAATTTAATTTAATATTATTGATTTTTTTTTTTTAAGAAAAAGTATATGTATCATTTAAAAACAATACCGCAACCAATACGTATAGGTTTTGGTAAGAACCGATACATCCTCTAAAACCGTATTTTTAATCCTTGAGTGAAGCTAATATCATGGAAGTCCATTATTATAGATGCCCACAAAATAAATTTCATCAAACACAGGAGGGTGGTCATTCCAAACACGCTCCAACAAAATGCAAAAGGTAGTATCAACCAAAGAACTCGGCCCCAATAGGCTGATGATGCCTATTAATTTACCAAAGGGTAACGACACTTCCCTTGAACTTTTGTGCTCCAATAGGATGATAATGATTCCCTCTTAAAATGTGGTGAACAAGCATGTAGTAAAAAGGAAAAGCCTAACTGAACTGAGATAGCATAGAGAAAAGGATGATAGAACTCCCTAATTATAATCTTTAATAGTCAGAACTAGCAACCCAATTAAAACCAACAGATTAATACTTACCACATTTTTAAAAAAAAAAAAGATAATTAGTGGCATAAAATCTGGACCTCCTTTTTAAATATTTTCTTCAGCAGTAATATTAAATACAGTAAGCTATCCAATTAAAGTAAAAAAGAAATGTATAACTGAGATCTTACCTGTTTGAAACAAGAAAATACAAGTTCCCTTCTTTCAAATTAGACTCTGCTATTTCCGTTAACTCTCTTATAATCTGTTTTTCTTCCTCCGGGGCGCACGGCAAGCAGCTTGACTCATTGTCAATCAGAAATCCCGAATCAGAAATCGTCATGGTGGATTTCTTCACCTCCTAATTCGCCGAAAAATCAAAAGTCATACAAAGATCTCAAACTCGTCCTGAATTCCGATTACGGATCCCCAATCTCAGTCAAATAGAAAAAAAAAAAAAAAACAGGAAAATGAGATTAAACACTAGGAAGGAAAAAAGAAAATTGAGTTTGCTGGCACTGTCGCTCCTCCTAATTTAAGAACTGGGCGAACCCTTAAATCAAAAGAATTTCTATAGGAGATATCGAAGAGAAAGGATTAGTTGTCGAAGAACATCCAAATTAGAGGTTTATTTGAACAATGAGAGGGGTTGCCGATACAAAACCTAGATTGCCGTTCGCTTCGATCTCAGAGACAGAAACGAGAGAAATCCGATTTCTTTCACCGTCTTTTCAACGATTTTTTGTTTTCAACTCGAGTCTCGCACTTGAATGAGGCCATGTACGAACTACCGAGGCAAATCTAATCGGAGGGCCTTCACTTTAGGATCTTTTAAAAAATAAAATATTAATAATTAATGTGGACAGACATCATAGAAGAAATGTAATGGTATTTTGCATTGGTGAATTAGTGTAGGAATACTCTCAAAGTGTATTCCCAGATAAATTCCTAAATCCTAACCCTAACCGATTATCTCAATTATTAAACGGGAGTTTATTTGGCAATGAGACACACATATAAAATAAATAGAATTTGTCCCTTTTTTATTTTTAATTAATGAAGACTAGCGGGTGACACGTGCGATGCACGTGAGAGAGCGAGGGGAAGGAGTTAACCACAGTTAATAGGAGTTAAAAGGGGCACGTGTTAATCCACAAATGCGATTGAACTCTCCCCGAGTTCAATCGCAATTGTCTGTGAGCAAGGGATAGTTTGAGAATTAGAGTAAAACATTAAATCAAAGTTTTGATTTACATAAGAGTAGTTTGGGAATTTCAGAAAAATCAGGCTACGCTTGCCTC
Source organism: Tetracentron sinense (assembly GCA_015143295.1). Classification (NCBI taxonomy): domain Eukaryota; kingdom Viridiplantae; phylum Streptophyta; class Magnoliopsida; order Trochodendrales; family Trochodendraceae; genus Tetracentron; species Tetracentron sinense. The sequence goes on from CM026551.1 coordinate 253,856, forward strand.
TCCCATTATAATAGTAAAGATATACAAACCCAAACGCCGGTAGTATCTATTCTAGCTTAGGGTACGAGAGTTTGAGTGGGTTGTTGCCCATCCATGTCTTAATAAAATGGTCCTACATTCAATAAAGAGCAGTGATAGGATAGGCGTACAAGGGAAATGGATTTTAATATCCAAGGTTGGACATCATTGGTCCTTAGTAATCCTAACCTGCTACCTGCTCCCGCTCTCAAACCTCGTTTCCGCTCTCAAATCTCGCTTTCACCTCGGGAGCTCAATTTCAACTTTTGTAAACCTTGCTCTCATTTCGCTCTCACCTAAAGGTGCGATTTGTTGTGTAAAGTTCTATTTTTATCTTAATTTTTCATGTGAAATGAAATGTATTTTATCATTTTTCTTTGTAGGGTACAAGATTCATATAAGATTTGTTAATTATTATTGATCTTGTAATTGAATTTAGAAAGATACATTTAATAATTCAATAGTCATCTTGTTTGTTACAATGAAAATTTTGAATTATGAATGATTTTATCAATTTTTTCTTAGAGTTTAAAAAACTAAAAAAGATATATTTACATCTACAAGTAATTTTCAAGAACATCAATATATATTTTATGTATATATATCGGCGCTCTGAAGGCATTCCCGATCCTATCCTAAATTGAAATTTGACGCTCCCGCACCCGCTCTACGCTTTGGTTACTTAGCATTGGTCCAGCCTTAGATTTTAAAATTCATTTCCCAGGTACGTTAACTATTTCCCTTCAATAAATGTAGACCCCATGTTAACATAAACTAAGGGTGGACCTGACAATTATGAAGGAACAAGCGTGCCGAGTTGTGTACTAAACACAAAACCAATGGGGGCAAGCAATTGATTCATAGAATTTGCCCTCATATCTATATATATATATACTAGTGGGTGGCACATGCGATGCACGTGAGAGTGAGGGGAAGGAGTTAACCACAGTTAATAAGAGCTAAAAGGGGAGACGTGTTAACCCACGGGTGCGTTTGAACTCGCTAGTGGCACGTGCGATGCAAGTGAGAGCGAGGGGAAGGAGTTAACCACAATTAATAGGAGTTAAAAGGGACATGTGTTAACCCGCGGGTGCGATTGAACTCCTCTCGAGTTCAATCGCGATTGGCTGTGATTCTAAATAGATAGAAGAGCAAGGGTTAGTTTGGGAATTAAAGTAAAACATTAAATCAATGCAAGGGGTAGTTTGGGAATTAAAGTAAAACATTAAATCAACCTTTTGTGTTTATATCAGGGTAGTTTGAGAATTTTGGGAAAATTATCTAGCATGCCTCTCGCATTATAATAGTAAAGAAAGAAAGATAATTCGATTAAACTTTTCTACCTCGCAAATTAATAACTTCCTTCTGGCGAGGAAGATTACAACTGAGGGCGTTAAAGGTTGTTCCATGCGTGTTGTAGACCACCTTTTTTCCTAATGTATACCTTCTTTTTGTATAAAGATAAAGAAAATTGAGAATTATTCTTTTGGCACGGAATGTGTGACGCATCTACAAGCCACCACTGCCCCCTTTTAACACATATAAACTGTGATTAAGATTTACTCCCCTAAGGTTAATGAATCTAAACTTGGTTTTTAGAAGAAGAAAAAAATATTAACTTTGAGTTTGTTAAACTCAATCACAGTTAAATCACAGTTAAGTAGGAGAAATGAAATGTGGCAGCTTGTAGAGAAAAGCATCACGCCTCGAAAAAAATTAGGGAAACTACCCCTAATTACACCTTTCTGCCTATGGTCGTGCAAGCCTCACTTTCATGCATTCCTTATACTCACATCCAAAAATCAACACCTGTTTAAGCAAGGACATGTGTTGATTTTCGATTGAAAGCAAAGACGTGCGATGGATTTTGGCTGAGTAGAGAATTCCGGAGAGTATGGCTAGCACGACTCCACGGTCTAACGTGATGCGGTGGGGTTTTTATAAAGAAAAAAAATGTTCAATATTTGAGTGGGTGTGGGGGGAACCCGGTTTCATGGGTTTGTCCGTTTGTGTTCGCACCGGAACCCGAGTAAGTTCATTCATATCGAGTTTAATCACAACCCTCCGAAAATTCGATTACGACCTTAGTGCGTGCGGTTGGCAGTGTTGGATGTGGGTCCTGCTCAACCCACTAATTTCCGTATCAGCCTCGGCTTGGATGGTGTCACTATAGTCTTGTATTCAAACATCACCTAATTAGGGAAAACTCTCGTATTTCTCCTATCATCATTCATCAATCATCTCCTTAGATCCCTCGAGGGAACAATCATATATTTTGCCCAGATGCCCAAGTTGATAACTGAGAGACTGACTCTCTGAGCAATTAGCATTGGATAGTGTCTTAATTTCATTGGTGTAGACAGGATTTTTGCAATGGCATGAGTTGCTTATATCTGATCAATCACTTCTTTCATCTTTGTGAAGATTGAGCCTGTAACAATACCCTAATTATATATTTTTGTGAGTAATATACAATTAAAATTGCAAGGATTAATTTGAATATTCCTGAATGAGATCCATCCTTCAATATATGGAGTAACAATGAATTAATCTATTTTAACTCAAGCTGAAACATGAACATAAAGCCATCCACAGATCATACAAAGTTGTGATTTACTGCTTTTCTACAATCTCCAAAACTACTAACTGGTCTTTAACAACAACGAAGGAAAAAAAACTGCTAACTGGTAATGCTTCAAAAACAAAAAGATGTTGATGGACAGTCTCCAAAAAATACAATTTTCATCTACTCTAGGACTTACAAATAACCAACCCACTACGCACTTGTCATGTTACATACATACATTACATCCCATTGCTTTCAAAAGTCGAGATGCAGTTAATCAAAAGGCCAGCTGATTGTTGGGACGCACAGATCTGACATATAACCCAACCACAAATGTACATTGTACAGGGCTTTAATTGAAGAACCAGGGCTGCCGGCCAAAGAGAATAGGATTGGCATGACCTAGCTTATTGCCTCGCAAGAACGGAGTATGGAAGAAGCAAGCCATGGAAAATGACGTTCTGCGTGCTATAACAGGAATAACCAAAGGGGACCTGCCTTTTGGCTCCATAACTGGAGTAGCCTCTTCCCCGACTTTCCAAATCAGATCATAACCCCAAAATAACCATTCATGAATTACAACATGGTCTCCAACTCATCCGTGCTAGTAGAGGCCTCACTTCCCATGGGACACATTCTACCTCCCTGGCTCTCATCCTCGCTGAAAGTGATCTCAGTATCCTCGTCGCTCGAATGAGATATTGTGCCAAGATCATCATCAGTGAGTGCATCTGCCTTCTGTCTCTTCCTGACATCCTTTATACCTCTCCCTTGAAGTGCCAGTCGTCTGCGCTTTCGTGCCTTGCGCTTACCCTTGGGAAAGTCTTCCCGAGATGACTCAACACTCTTAACTTCTACTTCCTTTGAGGTTTTGTCCTTGTCATATTCGTTCTCCTCTGATTCAGCTATGGGTGGCTCAGCATCAAGCTTACGCCTCTTCCTGCTTGCATTGGTCTGAAACAAATTTGCTCTTCAGATTTCATAGAAGTTTTAAGGCACATCCGATTTCTCATAGCAAAAATTGCTTGTATTAAATATTAGATCCCAAACCAGAACTAACAGGCTTTCTTTTCAATTCTACTTTCAAATAAAAATATGCTGGTGATGGAACTATTGAACCATGCTTCTAGCAACCAAAAGTGCTTACAATCGAATCATCTTTGTTTTCCAACTTTTCTCGTTTAGGAAAGTTCAAGGATTAACAATTTCGGCATGCGTAATGGACCACGAACTATTACGTAACGGCCATTACGGTCCAGGCCTTTCTTTCAATCTGGCCGTTTTTACCAAAAGCAACTTCCCTTGTGCGTTTATAGTAAAAACAACATTCTGCTTTTATTTAAAAATAAAAAATAGTGGATGTCACTATTAGTATAAATCGTTTATACTAAAAATTACACAGAATAAAGGATGCTAGTTTTTGCTAAATCGACTTTTTTTCCCATTACGATATTTTTTATGTTTCGGTTAATATATCGGTTTAACCCTTACCAAAACCGTTTCGTAACGGCCGTTTCACAATGGTTTCAAAGATTTTTAAAACCATAGGTAGATTATAATTATTCTAAATTTCCCATGGGAACACTAATTGCCTATGTTGCACAGACTCGGACACGGGTGTCGGTGCCAGCTCGGATACGGGGTGTCAGACATGGCGAAGCCTAAAAAACAAGATTCAAGGACACGGGAGGGTTTAATTTTAAAAATATTATACTTTATATGTTATATGAATAATATTATAAGATTTGATGCTTATTTTAAAAAATATTGTACTTTGCTCTGGCCACTCATCAGGGGGCTTCTATTGCCGAGTGTGCAGAGAGATTGGGTGGGGGTTTTGTCTGGTGCCCGAGGTTTAGGAGGGATTTAAATGATTGGGAAGTTGGTAACATGCAACGACTTTTGGGTAGATTAAGTCTCTTATCCCTTAGTATTCAGATTAGTGACTCTAGAGTTTGAACCTGAAACAACAACGACCGATTTTCAGTGAGATCGCTCTTGCAGTCATTTTTACCTTTGCGCTCGTTTCCTCGTATAGCTGTGTGGATTAACCAGGTCCCCACGAAGGTATCCTTTTTCCTCTGGACTGCAACATTAAATAAGATTCTCACTACGGATCAATTAAAGAGGAGAGGTGGAGTTTCGCTAACCGTTGCTATTTGTGCCTGAATGAGAAAGGAAGTGTGAACCATTTATTCCTGCACTGCCTGGTAGTTTCTGAGCTCTGGGTTTTTTTCCTGACTCGGTTGGGTGTGGAGTGGGTCTTCCCATTCTCCATTCTGAGCTTCTTATCTGGTTGGGGTTTGACTAATTTGCTAGGTGCTAAGGAATCAATCTGGACTTTTTTATCAAGTGCGATAGCATGGGCTATCTGGAAAGAGAGGAATGGGCGCTTATTCGACAACTCTTCCTCCCCATTCCTTCATATCCTGTCACGGGTGCGACAGTCGATTGTGGATAAGAGCTCTTCTCTCCATTTGGATCAAGAAGTGAGGGATATCTTGCAGCTTTGAGAAGTCAGTAGGTGGCTCAAGCGGGACGGTGTTTTGATATCCCTTTCTCCTTTAGATTTGCTATTATTTGTATTTCTTGTTCTTAGTTTACATATCTGTAAACTGTTGGTTTCTTTAATATATTTGATTTACCGATCAAAAAATATATATATTATAAGATTTAAAATAAAACAAATTAAATATGAAAACAAAATTATAGCAAATTATATTAAGTAACATATTACATATTACAAACTACAATTCATCAAACAATATAAATAAGACATGAATGAAGGCAAATAAACTAATGAATTAATAAAGATATGTTAATTCTAAAAATTAATGCTAATATCAAAGAGGATTACTATGAAAAATATTTTTGTGACCTGAATTTAGTCCATTGACCTCTCTCTCTCTCTCTCTGTATATATATATATATATATATATATATATATATATGTGTGTGTGTGTGTGTGTATATATATATATTATACTCATACTTTCTCTATTGAAAACAAATGGATCATGATTCTTCCCCTCATTTCCTACCGGTTTCTCTTTTCAGATATTGAGTTAGTAAGAATTTGCTGAAACCTATGCTAATTATTTCAGTTGTGTACTTTATTTGTATAATAACAGTGTAGTCAAGGCGTCTAGGCGATGCCTAGGCGATTAGCCCCGGCTAGGCGAGGCGTTGCCTAGGCGATAAATTTAATATAAATATATATATAATTATATATATATCACGTATATATATATAACATCAAAAAGATCAAAACTCCACACCCACATTCCACAAAAACATAAAATAAAAAGTCTATTACAAGCATTCATCACATAACCAAAGACATGTTAACATAGTGGAGTATTAAACACTTCAAAATCTAGGCAAAATACCCAAATTTGTGTCGTCCATGTATAATATTAGGCAGAGCCCCCTACAATTGCCCAGGGGGGTGACAGGGGGGCAGCGCCCCCTGCATTAGGCCCAGATTGCGTCGAAAACGATATTTTTAGTGAAAAAAATTGATATTTTTAGTGAAAAAAACGATTTAGAATTTTATTACTACTTCATTACATGTTTTTATATTTTTATTTATTTATTGGGAAATTTTGGATTTTTTTTAAGCCAAAAAAAAATATATATATTTTATAGGATCGCCCGCCTAGAAGGGCGCCTAGGCGACGCAGGCCCAAAGTCGCCTAGGCGACGCCTTGACTACACTGTATAATAAACATACAAATTTATTAATCAGTCGTTTTCATGGCAATGCTTGTGTCCAAAATGCACAGATTCTTCTTATATGAGTCACAACAATCATGCATACCTGTTATCTTAAAGAACCCGAGCAACATAGCTAATTACAGATAACATGATGTTTATACTGGCCATGATTTCTTCCAATAGGTCGCGGATGTCACTTACAACCCCTTATAATTGACTACCACAATCTGCTAACTACCCTTGATACACATTAGGTAACTACTTTAGAAAATAACCCCACTTGATTTTTATTATTTCTCGATGTATTTAATTTCAATTGAATGTATGGAGATGTGTCTAAATTTTATGTATAGAAAAAAAAATGTTTGTGAATAAATTTTTCGAGATTTCCTGTCAGACACATGAAGAGGTTAACGAGTCACTTCCAGGACAGGTGTCCAATTAACAGTCAACTCTAGAGCTTAAATGCGGAAAATATATTAATATGATTTCATGTGCATACCTTGGGACCACGATCAACCAGCTGAGCCCATTCATTCCGGTTCCTCAAGCAATCAAGAACAGCCTGCGAGTGACTTGAATAGGCATACCGCTCTCCATTATGCTTCCTCAATGTATGCCAGTGCTGCAATAGGAGAAATAGATATCAGTACAGAACCCAAAATAATGGCCAGAAACAATAGAATGGACAGCATAAATAAAGTATTTTGTCTGAAAATGGATGCATTGCACATACCGGACGGACAGCATTGCAGAGTTCTTCGTATGTCATACGCCTTCCTTTGCTCATAATCTCATCAATCAAGCCTATGAATGCACCAATGGGGTAGAAAATTTTAAAAACATGATTGAAGTGATTGAAGGGGGAAGAACTTATGGAGATCGTCAAAATAATTCAACTCCAATGAAAATTCAAGATAATTCAGAAGGCTATAATTTCTATATAAGGCAGCTACCCGGTAAAGTACGAGGAGCAGGACCCACAATGGTATCTGCGTCATCATCTGAGATATTCCTTTGTGAGTTAAGTATGGAAGACAAATTCTGGTCATTGATCTCAGTGGAGGAATGCAGACCACTGTTTGTGGTAGTGGTGGAGACAAGAGAAAGATTCTTCTTGGCAGAATGTACTACTTCCGAAGATTCATTGTCTGCTTCCCTCTTGGTAGAACCATCTGCGGTACATAATGAATCTTGTCTCCTTAGATCGGGTGAAGAAGGCACCCCATCCATCTTCTTAGATTCATCAATAGGCTCACGAGAACTGCGAGAGCCATCTTTGGAAGTATTTTCTTTGCCTTTTCTTCTAGAACCCTATAACATATTAAAGATGGAATAGTTACTCAAACCAAACAGCATTAATAATCAATTGTTGCCTGAGATTACAAATAAACAGCAGGGAGGTTGTGACTTATTTCAAATCTATTGTTGGCTTGTTGCTGATCGTACAAAAGTAGGACATCTTACCGAAATCTGATCCTTTCCTCCAGAATTAGGTGTGCATTTAATAAGCATGCTTGAAGCTGTTGGAGAAGCCAATTGAGGTGTGCTACTTGCATGACGCACACGTGGTACCCGAGGAACTCTAGGAGAACTGTTGAGTTCTTGATGCAACAGTAGTGCAAGCTGCCAACACAAGGAAATAATGTGAGATGTGGTCTTTCCTAAGAGAATTGTCATGAACAGTAACAACACTGCTCGTCTCACCTCTTCATCGCTTAATGCTGCAGAAGAGATAACGGGTGCTGGAGGATGCATCAACTGTGAATGATTCACCTTGGATGACAACTGGGAACTTGACCGATTGAACTTTTCACCTTTTTGCGATAAACCCGAAGCTGTAGTCTTGTTTTGTACATGTGAAGCACTTTTAGGCTGCAATGAACTGGCAGACTCACCAGAGCCAGAATAAACTGCTGCATTCTGCGCTGCAGATGCCTTTGAATATGGATAAAGCAGCTGCTCATTCGAATCTGGCAAGGTACGCTTGAAAACAGTAGTATGAGAAATTCTGCTCGTTTGTGATGCTTTCAACATGGAATTGGCAGAGGCTTTTGGATGTTCTTTTATTGTTTTTCTCAGCACCTCATGTATGACTTTGTCCCTTACTACATCATTTGTTGCATGATCTTTCTTAAAATCAGCATAAGAGTTCACCTTCACTCGCTGCTTGGTCATGTGAATGGGCCTCTGAGTACTTGCAGATGCAGGAGTACTGGGAGGCTTACAGCTACCAGTGAGGGATGATTGGGGGGCCACAACTGTGGATGAAGTCGAAGAAGATTTTCCAATACCTACTACCACCTTACACTGGCCGAGGAGTGCAGGAGGGCTTGGATTTGTCCCTCCTATTTTTGGTGGCTCTTCAGCATTTTTTGAGACATGTTCGGGTTCTGAAAAACCTTCCTGCACTGTCAGGGGCCCGGTTGAACCCTCCGATTCTTGTTTGAGCCGACAAGGTTCACCACATAATTCAGCATTCTCATTTGTATGATGATCACTTACTGTTTCTAACTCCTTTTCAACATCCTGAGCTTGACGGCCACTGGGTAGAAAGCTGCTTACAGCTGTGCCATTCACTTGAAGATTTTCAGATGATTGAGCATCGGCAGATCTCACTGGATGTTGAGCCAAGTGCTTGATGTCATCCAACTTTACATCACTAAGAGGAGAAGATGGAAAATATAAATCCCCACCAGAATGGTCATCATCTGCTTCCATTTTTAAGTTCATACTAGGCTGTACAGAGCTCAGATACACTGCGTCGTTTGAATCATGAAAGTTTTTATTATCTCGCAATTCTGGTGCAGCACCCATTTGATCTCCAGTAGGGAGCTTCAATTTCTGAGTGTCCACAACAATATTGGAAGAACCTCCATTTGGACTCCCCCGATCATGGTTCTCATCATCAAGATGTTCCAAACCATCAACAGCTGCGTTAACATCCTAATGCAATAACACAAAATTGTTATTCTGAAACAACAGTGCAATTTAAAAGTAAAGTGGATATACATATACATAAAGCTGGTCAATACCATCAAGTAAGCAATACTATTAACTTTTTTTTGATTGGTAATCAAGCAATTATATATAATGGGAAAACAAAGTAAGTACAGAAGAGCAAATAGGGCAAAGTTCATGAGAACGTGAACCAATGCGAGTAGCAAAAAAACAACCAAAGATCATCAAGCTACCCCCCAAAATAACCCCGTGCGACACAACAAGTCAAGCAAACAACAAGTCTAGTCTCTCTTTCTCCTGTCTTACTGAGCCCCACTCCAACGCCACAGACCTAGTTCTATCACATAAGTGAGATGGAGAGGATAAAGAGTTCTCGAAAACTCTCCTATTCCTCTCTCCAAAGAGACCAAGCTATGACACCCGGTAAAATCTTCCACACCGACAACCATGATCCTTCCCCACTTACCAAATCCCAGCACGATAAGGAGTTTTGAAAGGAAGAGGGAAGGACCCAGGATACACCCATGCTGGAAAGAAAGAAACTTCAAATCTCACGAGCTATAGGGCAATACAAGAGAAGGTGATCTACCGTCTCTTCCGCTTGGAGGCACATAAAGCAACGATTAGTCATCCTCCACTCTCGACTTTTCAAGTGATCACAAGTGAGAATTTTATTCAAAACCGCATTCCAAAGAAAAAATAATACTTTAGATGGAATACCTGGATTCCACACCAAAAAGGAATGAAAGGACCAACTTCAAGCAACTGCACTAGAGATCTCACTGAAAAATGACCCTTGTTGTCTCGAGACCAAATTCTGCAATCCCGGCCCTGAGAAACTGAAGGGAGAGACCCCAACCTGCCAAACTCAACAATTTCTCAATCATTTAACCCTCTTCTCAGATTGGGACACCAAGCTGCTCCCCCCCTACCACTATCAATATAATCCCCCAGCTGACGCATTTTTGTCCAAAGCTAAACGAAAAATAGAAGCAAAATCATCATGCAACCTCGTGAGCCCACTCCGCACATCCTTCCAGAAACTGATCTCAGTCCCATCACCTAATTTGAACTCGAAAAAATGAATAACTAGGCAAGTTGAAGACATGATCCCCTTTCACAACCCCACCCCGTGGGGCCTCGACACTTCCTTGGGAACCCAACACGAAACCTCCCCGTATTTAGCGACAATGACAGCTCGCCAGAGACTCTCTCTTTCCTCCCCAAACCTCCAAATCCATTTCTCTAGGAGAGCCTTATTGACCAAAGATAACGGCTTCAAATTAAGACCTTCATCCCTCTTTAGGTGACAAATGCGGCTCCACTCGACTAAGTCATACTTAAATTGACCTCCTTTCTCATGCCACAAGAACTCCCTCTGCATACGTTCGATAGTCGAAGCCACCGAGCACGGGATAACTAGAGTAAACAAGAAATATGTTGGCAAACTACTCAGGGTGCTGTGAATCAGCGTTAACTTCCCCCCCTTTTGATAAAAAAGATTTATGTCATCCTGACAATCTTCTGACTAACCTCTCCAGCACTGGGGCCCAAGCTGCCTTAGATTTAAAGCGAGCTCTGCGGGGCATCCCTAAGTAAACCGAAGGGAGGAACCCCGCCCTACAACCAATGCTCTCCGCTAAGATATTAAGATCAGGGACCTCCCCGACCCCCATATTTCCTTTCTGTTTCGGGATCAACACAACAAAATTATTGTTGATCACTCTATCAAAACGCCCAAACTCATACAAACCTCGCACAACCGCTAGGAAATCCTTACCAACAATATCAAATCTTTGATATCTACAGCTCCTTTGTGTTTCAAGATCAACACAACAAAAGTGTTGTTGATCACTCTATTAAAACGCCCGAACTCATACAAATCTCGGATAACCGCTAGGAAATCCTTACCAACAATATCCCAACAGAAGCGGTAAAATTCAATAGTAAATCCATCCGGACCAGGAGCCTTATCCCCTGCCATATCTCGAATGGCTCCCAAGACCTCCTCCTCCTCAAAAGCTCCCTCCAAGGATTCTCTCTAATCAGCTGGAAGGCCTTTAAATGGTAAACCTTCCAATTTGGGATGCCAAAAAAAAATTCTTATAAAGATCCTGATAGAAAGACACCACTATCCGAAATCTCAACTGCGCCCTATTGCCACTCCCCCTCCACCTTGAGTCTAGATATGAAGTTACTTTTCCGATGAAAGTTAGCTATCCTGTGAAAAAAATTGGTTTTCCTATCTCCTTCCTTGAGCCACCGGACCCTAACCTTCAACTTCCAACTAATCTCCTATAATTTGGCCGTGTGCAAATACTCCACTTTCATTGCCTCCTCAGAGTGGGCTTCCTCAGTGGAGAGGGATCTTGAGTCCTCCGCTAAATCCAACTCCCCTATGCCCTACAGGAGGCTAGCTAACATAACTTTGATATCACCAAAAAGTTATACTCAACCTATATGAACTAATATGACTTTTGAATGAGTTGCTAGGCAGCAGATGGATATTTCCAATATCTACCATGAACTAGCATGCACGCACACACGCACGCACACACACAGACACACACACACACACACATGCACTTGATGGATGCTAGGAGCCATCAAGTGATTTTTTTCATTTCTCTTCCATATCCTGACATCTAGTGGGTTCTGCGAATAATTTATCCAAATTATTTTGAAGGTTGGTCCAGGAATGCCTCATAGACAGAGTTACCTAAGCACTTCAATTTTCCCAAATTTTGTCGTGTCGGCGCCTCGACATAACACAACCCTCCACGGCACGGTACAACACTCCTCAGTACGTGCTTATACATTACCATGGTGACGTCAACATTATGGTTAGACACGTGTTGCTTCATGTATGTCATGCCATTTTAGAAATACAATATATTGGAATGCTATAAACTTTTTGTCAAGTTGTGTAACTTTTTCGAAAACATAGAGAAAAAACTTACTAGGAGAGCAACTACTCCAACAACGATCAATAGGGACATCTCTCTCTCCCTTGTTGATCCTTCCTATTCTTTATATCCAAGTAACAAAAAACAATGTTTTATTCAAAATTTCGTGTTTTATTCGCGAATTTTTGGGTTGTCGAAGTATTCGGCGTTTAAATCACGTTTTTCTTTAAACACCATTTTTATTAACTATTCACATTTTTTTACGAATTATTCGCATTTTTTACTAATTATTCCCAATTTTCCCAAATTATTCATAAAAACTACTTATTTTGTATATATTTTAATCAAATTGTTCTGCATATTTTTATAATTATTAATTTACTTTTTATTATTTTCCTAAATTTTTCTTGAATTTTCCGAACTTGATCCCTGCCGAATTATTCCTGAACCCCGACTTTGTCACTATGCTTTATACAAATATTTTTTTTAAAACTTTGGTATATACTTTTTAAAAAATGGGGACGGGTGGTTCCCCTCTATCTATTCTTGTTATTATTTCTTTAAATTTTTAAGTTTTAATATATTTATAAATATAACCATTTTTAAAAAATCTATAGGTCTGTGCCGCCCGTATTGCGATTTTCCATAGCATGTCGTGCCGAACACCTCGACACTAGGCACCGGTACCATGTACCTAGATAACATTGCTCATAGATGAGAGGTTTTTTTGGGGGGAAGAGTTCCAAATGCAAATTTTACATTCTCCTCCAAGTGAACATCAATTGATATTTTATTGGGCAAAGAAACTCTAGAAGAACCTTGAAATATCGTAACATATCCTTTCAGACACGTTCAAGTTTTCAATGAATACCATGTTCAAGTTTTCAACGAATACCACTAACAAATCTAATGAGAAAATGGTAATTGGTGCAAGTTAAAGGCTCTAAATGGGGAAGGCAAGGCCAAGCATGACATAAATAGAGTTAGTGATAAAATATTTAATAACACACGACTCAACTGAAATTATGGCTTTCAATAAAAGAGAATGACATAATAGAATTTGTGTTGGAAATCCCAAATATTTGGGATAAGACATTGATGACTATGATGATCTTTTTAGTACTACTTGTCCTCTTTTACTATCTCTCGTGGTCTCGCGTGATCAATGGAGCGCCTTTAGAAGGAATTTTTGTAGAATGGTAAAGGGGGGAAGCCTAGGTACCACCAAGTGGCATGAGACCAAGTGTGCCATCCCCCAAAGGGGGTAGCCTGAATCTGAAACCATTAATAGCCATAAACAAAGCCCTGTTAGGAAAATGGGAAAATGGATATGGCAGGTTAGGGAGGAAAGGGAGAGTCTATGGCGTACAGTAATAATTACAAGACATGGCCAAGCCTCGAGTTGGACACCCAGACAGGTTAGGGGCCCTCATGGGGCGGGTTTGTGGAAAAGAATCATGGCGGTGGCGAGTCTGCTAGACCCGTTCATCTCATTTAGAATGGGTAGTGGGGCGGAGGTTTGCTTTTGGAAGGATGTTTGGTGCGGTGAGAGTAATCTCTAGGTTCGGTTTTAGAATATTTACCACCTATCTGTAAACAAAATAGTGTTAGTAGCAGACAGATGCAAAATGATGAGGCAGTTTGGAACCCGAGGTCGAGACGACCCTTGAATGATTGGGAATGAAGAGTTAACCTTTTAAAAAACCTTATAATCATATGTAACTTAGCCACTTAGTAGAGATGTACGGATTTGGACTAAGGATAACAATGGTCAATTTTCGGTGAGATCATTGCTACAAACATTTGAGTCAAACTCTCTATGCTCTTTTCGTCATCAGTCTGTATGGAATCCTCAAATTCTATTGAAAGTAGTTTTCTTCCTTTGGACTACAGCTCTGAATAAAATTATCACCTGTGATAATTTGAGAAAAAGAGATCGGATGATGGCAAATCGATGTTACATGTGCATGCTCGTGGAAGAGTCTGTGGATCATTTGTTGTTACATTGTCCCATTGCTCATGAGATTTGGGGTTATTTTCTCTCCCGGTTAGGAGTAGCCAAGGTCTTCCCTAACTCCTTCCGGAGCTCTTTATCTCGTTGGTCTCAAGTTAGTGTAGGGGGTGATCGTGTGACACTTTGGTCTATGTTGCCTAGGGCTATAGCCTGGGCCATATGGAAATAGAGAAATTCTAGAGTCTTCGAGAATTCCCCTTCTTCGATTCCTCAAATTTGTGCACACGTAAGGCAATCAATCTCGGAATGGTTGTCATTATGTCATAGATCCGCGAATTTGGGAGCCCAGCTCCAAGCACTGTAGTAATCTTTTACTAGTATTCCTACTCTTTATTTATGTCATAGATCTGCAAATTTGGGAGCCCAGCTCGGGTGGTTACGTCTCAATAACCTCTGGATTTTGCTTGTAATTCTTTTGCCTCTATTGTTTAATATATTCCTCTTGATTACCGATAAAAAAAAATATATAAACCTACTACACTAGATGATCGACAATGGCATGTAATAAACTAGGGGAAAATAACAATAAAAACATTAAAGCATACCTCTTTTTTTATAGGAATGCTGCCAACATCATTTGGTTCTGATAATGGAATCGCAGCAACACCAATTTTAGGAGAACTCACTGTCCTCGTAGGAACTCGATGATCGACCTTGTCTTCCTTTACTACGGTTTCAAATGGAAAAATAGCTCTAGATGCGCCATAGGAGGAACCTTCAGAAGGATGGGCCTTAGATGATAGAATGTTCTTGGTATTGTCAATATCATTGGTTGCTTCAAGGCAAACGTCAGAGACAGGGTCTGGGAGCATGGTGTCCCTCCTATCTTCATTCTTGGTATGCTGAAAATCAGTCTTGAAAACCTTCAAAACTCCATCTTCATGAAACTCGAATTTTTTTGCATCAACGGCAGGTGTAGAGTCTAATAAAGCATAATATAAACAAATTTGAAAAACAAAATTAGGAATTGAAAAAAGATATTTATCTGCTCATTTGGAAATAAATCAATATCTAAAAGATGATTGGCCCGCCAAGTCAATTCATAGCACATTCTGAAAGTTGGCTACCAGCCAATAGAAATCAATATTTAATAGTATAAAAGACTAAATAAAACCACCATAGTATGCTACAGAATAATTAAGCAAATCAAACATTCAGGATCAGCAGCTGTAGACAAATACGAACCTCTCTTCTTATCATCTGTCTCTTTATCAACACTCCTAGCCTTCTTTGCTCTCCGATCCTTGGATCCCCCCAAATCTTCTTTATTCCGCTTGGCTGAACGAACCCCAAAAGGCCGAAGTTGGTTTCTCTCCTTCTTCAAGTCATTCTGCACAAACCCAACATTTATATGCTCACCCTCCCGCTTCATCTCTTCTGGAAATGGCTCCCTCCCACAAACATCTCCTTCAACCGAACCTCTCAAACCAACAAAATTATCCACTGTAATGGCCGGCACAATGTCCTTTGACAATGAGAAAAGAACACCAGCACCTCTGTCTACAGGATTCTCGTGTTCCCCCTCAACTTTTGCATCCACTTCTCGCTTCTCCTCCCAGCACGGGAACTCCCTATGCTGGAAATTAAACTTTTGGGGCACGTATCCAGTACACTTCCACAGCTGTGGAGTGAAAACTTTAGACAAACCCTGAAAAAGGGAAGGGTCGCCGCCGGGGACGCCCTGAACATGAACCCTCTCCTCAATCGGCATATCGGTCCAAAGCCTGAAAGGAGGCCGGAAAGGGGCCGATGAGGAATTGGGATTTTCCATTTTCATAGTCTTAGTAGGTAGCTCAACAAGCAATTGGGCAACCTCGGTCTCCTCACTATCATTCCTATTCTTCTTGCTCTTGCATTTGTCACAAGCAAACGAAGTCTCCCCCTTCACAAATCGCGAGCACCTCGTGTGCACCCACACCCCACACTCATCGCAGTTAACCATCTCCTCCCCGTCGTCAAAATTCACACCGCAGACGCAGTCCACCGTCCAGGATCCATCGCCCCAGTCATCCGGAGGGTCGGATCTCGGCAAACGGTGGGACCGGCCTTTCATGGCTATATGTTTTTCCACCCTAATTCCCAAACCCTAACGTCCTTACAAGATCTCAGCATGAGCAAACCCTAACCTTAAACTAATTCCCATGGTTCTCTGGCCAATGAATGGTTCAAAACCCTAACTTGCTAAGGTTTTCATGAATTTTGTCCGATCATATCTTCAAACCGAGGAATCGCATAACAGAAAAGGAACGCATGGAAGAAGACTTACCTGAAGATGGAATTTTCCTCATAGATTCGTGATGAAACCCCCTGCTTAGCGGACTCTCTCTCTCTCTCTCTCTCTCTCTCTCTCTCTCTCTCTCCTCTCTCAATTTCACTGCGCAAATTTGTCGTCCTAACCGTTCTACCGCCGGCGAATAACTAAGGCCTCTGCTATATGTGTGACTCTATCCACACGTAAATCGCTTCTCTCACACGGATGGGCGGAACCAAGGGGAACAATAAAATATAGTTCGTGGATTGATTAGCGTCCGTCCCGAATTCGTGGCTTCTCTCCAATGGAGTGTAGATTAGCAACGGCCACTGTTGCAGCCCAGGGGTACAGGAGACACGCACGCCATTGGTCGGTCATCCACAATAAATAATTAAATGGGGTTTTCCCCTGATTGCCCCCGTTGTATGGGCTTCTTCCCTATATACCAAAAAACTCTTATCTAAATGTCCTTATGAATGATTTTTGGTTATTCCGGATATATGTAAAGTCTAAAATACCCCTCTACTTCCTTCAAGCATTAAACAATCCACCATGATTGCATTAACTTTCAAAACAAGGTGCTGATCGGTGTTACGTATGTGCATGGAAAAACCTTCTACGTGCATTATCCCGAAAAATTTTCCGCCAAATTCCTTCGTTTTTCTATGAATCTTTTTCCAGTGAACTTTAAACTCATTAGTTTTGTGTGATAATCATTTACCTTGTGATAACCAAAACCTTGAAATGTATGTTTTGATTTTTTAATCTCTGTATCTTGTGATTAACTTCTTACTAATGGTATGTAAGGCTTTGAGTAATCTAAGGAGCCATTACATTGAGCTTTTCTCAAAAAATTTGATCGTTAAATAAGTTTTAGGAACATAGGGGACAAAACCGATGGAAATCGGTTCAAGGACGATACAATTTGCTTGAGAAGTCAATGCATGGTTCTTGGTTCATGGCAATGCTGTCGAAACACTTGATACAATTTTGTATCCACCCTTAGTGTATTTGTATCGACCCTCAGGTTTTTTCATTGACCATCTACACTGTGTCGACTCGGTCCCTTCCATGCATCGACCCTTAGGGTATTTACATCAACTATTTGCTAATTTGCATCAATTCTTTGGTCATGTATACTATGTCGACCCTGTCCCTTCCATGCATCGACCATTTGCATGTTTGCATCGATCATTCGCATATTTGTATCGACCATTTGCTGATTTGCATCGACACATTGCTTATTTTCACAATTCATTCATTTGTCCCTTATCTAACTAATCAATAATATATTTCTTACAAACGATAGTGCCAAAAGTATCACTAGTTTGTTGCTACGATGAAAAATGAGAAGTGGAAAGTGATGGAGTATTGAAAAATGAAGCACAAGGCATCTGTTATCGAAGTGGAACGGCTCAGTATTTATTAGTGGATAGCAGTATTACATACAATGAGCTTTTGTCTAAAGTTTATCAACTTAACAATTCCAAACCGTGCGAGTGTGATATTACTTTAAGGTCATTTTTCCTTCCTCAAATCCAATTCCACAAATCAAAATTGTCAATGATGAATCTTTGTCAACCTTCATTTATATGACTATGAAACGAAATGATATTTATCTTCCCTTGTACATATCGAATGAGAAAATAATGAAACATATTTCAAATGAAAAGTATGTTCTCACCGAAGTTTGTAGAGAACATATGTGCAACAAATAGTCTGTTCGCATCGAAGTTGTCAAATAACATGTGTGCAACCAAAAATATGTTCTCATCGAAGTTTCTAGAGAACATTTATTCAAACAAAATAATGTCTCATTTGAAGTTGTTGGAAGATTAGATTTTGATTCTGAGTGCAATATGGATAGACTGACTAATATAAAAGAAGACAATTTTCATATAAAGGATCTTGTCGGTAGTCATGATGGTATAGAAGACATCAATGACAATTTGCATGTGAACATTCTTGATGACATCAATGACAATTTGCATATGAAAAATCTTGATGGCATCGATTTCATAGATGAATGTTGTAATTCCAGAATATGCAAATCTTTGTGCAGAGGTCATCGTAAATGACTTCCCTAGCTTCAAGTAGATTCATGTATTTATAACTCCACTAGGAAAACTTTTTTCGAATTATAAATTGTAACATTAAACTCTCTCTACTTCCATATTGTTTTGTAGCTATGATAGTCCTCCCCTCACCCCAAAGATACATAATAAGAACACGACAAACAATCCTATTAAGAATGCATAGTATGAGGATATTCTGGTGCACAATGAAGGTTCGGATGGTGAATGTATGTTGCAATATGGGACGGAAGTCCAACTTGGTCAATGTTTTAAAGACAAGAATGTACTGCAGAGGTGTATTCATAAGTATGCGATGCGCAAGAACTTTCAATTCAAGGTAATACGTTCGGATAAAGAACGATACACATTGAAATGTCATGGTCTGAATTACAAATGACAACTATATGCATCAAGAGTTAATGGTTCTGGTCAATTAAAGATAAAGACCTATGTTGGGATACACTTCTGTCTATCACCGAATGGGGAAGATAATCTGCAAGCAATAAACTGGTGTAAACACATAAATTCACCGTCTTTCCTCCCCTCTCAACTTTAAGTGTCGAGACAAGGTCTGAGAGTAGAGGAATAACGTTAAATTTATTCTAAGAGTCGCCACCTACTTAGGGGAAGTAGGATCCCAAGATAAATCCAAAATAAGGGGTCTACGGTCCAGAGTAATCTAGGTAAGAGATCCATTTAGGTCCTGCGGAAGGGATTAGGCACCCCAGGACCTCCATCCAATGATGGTAACCTACTCATTAGGTCTAAGCCAAACATTTAAAATCACTTAAAATTTCCTAAACAATTATTAATTTTGCTAATCAAACATAAATCCATATGGGTGTAAAAATTTTATCTTTGGTTGGGGTCGAAGCCTGGTTTGGGCTGCCTACTTATCCGGTTAGTCGGAATCAGACCCTAATAGTAGTTTGGGGGTGGGTGACTGTTTTTATACTCGTTTCGGAGTGTGGTCACTTCCAACTCGTGCTTGAATTGGGGGAATTGGAATTGAGATTTATGAATCTCATTCCGAGAGATGGTTGCGTAGCTAGGTGCTCGTGGGGGAGCTCTAGGGGGCGTTCATTTATTAGGGTAAGTCTTTATTTGAATTTTGTGGGTTTTTAAATATTTTTGTTGTTTTGTATTTTTTGATTTTTTTGTATTTTTTTAATTTTGGCAAGTTTAACTAGTCAAAACTAACCTAAGTGCCCAAGGTAGGCAAAAAAGAAAAATAAGGTCTAACTGACTTAATTAACTTAAAGGCAAAGAGCAGGGCGGATCGAGCGGCCTTAAACCAAAAGAGGTTATGGTTTAAATACGGACTCTGCTCTAGGTCCCAATGGGAGATAGACCAGTACCTTTAATTTATTTTGATCTTTTTTTTTATATATATTTTCTTTTGATTTTTTTGTCAGACTAACTAATGGGGTAGGCCAAAAATTTACCTAAATGCCCAGTGTAAGCAAACAAAGAAAATAAGCTACGGCCTATTTCTATAAGTTGCACACATGTACATGAGATAATACATACATACATGACAAAATAAATGGGACCCAAAGATAAAGTTAATGGGCCAAGGCCCATTGACCGCTAATGGTCAATTTGCTTTGGTCCACTATCTTTCCAAGACCTTAAAAGGTAAGCCCCAAAAATTCTAAAATGATTCTAGGGGCTTATGGGCTTCAATTCACCACCATATGGCCTGATCCAATGGGCCCAAAGGATTCAAACCTCCTACTCAAATTACGAACTATCTAAAATATTATACTACAATAAAATAGAAAAGAGGGAAGAGATATACCTGCGAGGGTTGTTAGGGGAAGTTGATGATGGTTGCTCAAGTAGAAGAAATGCTCTATCTCTTCCAAAATTAAGAAAAAAAAATCCACAGAACAATGGATATCAAAATAGAATAAAAGCAAAAGAAAGGGTAAGAGATAGAGCACTGGAATGGTGCCGTTCCTCCTGCACAAGTGAAGAGCAAAAACAAATGATATACAAAAAAATGAGAATAATAAAGGATATAAACATAAAATCACAAAAATAAATAATAAAAATACTATTAACTTGAAACTTAGATGAATAGGAGACGGACAAGGAAAGGGCTGGCCGGATACAGAGATGGAGAGTTGCTCCTCTGCTTGGATCCGAAACAAGGATAGAATTAGGCGGTATGGATTTGAGTTGGAGATGATGGCAGGAGGAATTGAACGCTCTAATGAAACCAGATTACAAGAATGACTAAATAAAAATAAATAAATAAATAAATAAATTCAGAAATAAAAGAGGAGAAGATGAAGAGCATAGAGAAACTAAGGGTCTGGCAGTTTAGATCTGAATTTCAAGATCTAACCAACTCCAAAAAAAAAAAACAAAACAAAACAAATAAATAAATAAATAAACGATGACGAAAGGGAATCAGTCACCTGAGAATGGGGAATGAGTTGCTGGTCTAGCCGCCGAGCTGATCTAGCGAGCAACTGACGAGAATTTCACCGGTGATGATGAAGAGATCAGAAGTTGCTGGAGGTGTCAAGACAGAGTTAGAAAAACAACGACAAAAAAATTAAAAAAAAAACAGCAAAACAAAATAAGAAATAAAAACATAAATCTGATTCTAGATCCAGATCTGGATCTAGAACACAAATTAATGGAGAAATTAGAAAAAGAATACAGACCTGTAACTCGCTGAAACAGAGCTTGCCGGAGAAGATGGTCGGCGCTAAGAAGAGAGAAAAGATCGTGGAAGGCTGGATATGGCCGGCGGTGGAGATCGGAGGTTAACTGAGACCAGAATCTACACCGATCTAGGATATTTACAGAACACAAAATAAAATTTTAAAAAAATAAAAATCAATAAGATCAAAGATCCAAAAGAGGAAGAAGAAAGGAGGAGAAAAACAGAGGAAAAACCGGTTACCTGAACACAAGGAGAGCAAGGAGCTGATCGGAGATGGCGGAGTTGCTGCGTGATCGCCGTCACCGAACCGCTGCTTACCAGAGACGAAGAGAGTGGGAAAGCGAGCTCAAGAGAGGTTGCTGATGGGAGCTAAGAGGGAAGGAAAAAAAAAAAGGGAAAAAATTAGAGGGGAAGAAGAATGGGAGAGAGTTGTGGCTACTCTCTGGTTTCACCGAATGAAATAATAAAAAAAAAAATCTATCTCTTGCTTTATATGATGAACGGTAATGGGCTTTGAATACATGGGCCTAATATTTGGTTTTTTTTTTAGAGCATATGGGCTTTGGTTTTGGACACTTGAATTTTTGAAGATGGACCATAGCTTGGCTGGGTCTAAGATTGGTTTTGCAAAATATTGGTTTAACTGATGGGTTTTAAACATAGGATTGGGCTTGATTGTTTATGGATTATGAGGGTAATGGACATGGGTTGCCGGTTTTGCCATTGGGTCGTGGATCACGTGGACTGGATTTTTGGCCCTGCGCTTTGAACATGGAATTTCCCTTTCTCTCTCCCTACTGTAAAAATAATAATGATAATAATAATAATAATAATAAATAAAAATGACTTAAGTTGAAATAATTAATTAAAAATAGCAATGATAAATAAAATAAAAGGTAAATGAGATTTTAGGGGTGTAAAAATTGGGTGTTCACAACTGGGTGTTGAGCGAGTACGTTCTATCACATATTGATGGACATGAGGTGTATAGGTCAAGGCAGATTGTCAATGATATATGGCGCAAGTTCGGGGTCAAACCCAGTTACAAGAAGGTGTAGAAATCTCGAGAAATTGCAATAAATAAACTTAGAGGATCATTTGACACACAGTCGGATGCCCTTTTTTTTTTTACCGCTAAAATATTCGACCATCTTGATTGAACCCCTTGCGAAGTGGATGGTAAATGGTAGTTGTTGGACATACCCTAAATAAATACGTGAATAATACATCCTTGTGCAATTAAAAAATTACATATTTCTATTTATTTATTTATTTATTGATTAGTTAATTTAGTATGTTAAGACCTTTATCAAAAGGTATATTCAGTAATGCGCATATTTTTACCTTTAGAAAATATATTATATACTCTTATAACCCCTTCTTTGAAATAATGTATCTAAAAATACACTGTAAAAAAGTCCCCTTTGAGAATAGGGGCATTCTTGACCAAAATGAATGACTCTGCATGAATCCAAAGGTTTGCTAGTCCTAATAAACTTAAGCATCTTCTTTTTTCGGTGCACAAAATATAAGCCTAAGAGCAGGGACAACACATAAGGGAAATTATGCCATAAGTGTCCTCCCACTCAAGCCTACCAACAGCACTAGTGATGACATCATTCTCATCCTCTTTAACATTCTAATGGTGACCTATAACAGCAAATACTTGATTTGCCTTTTTAAAGACAATATTCACACTATGAAAATCTTCGGTAAGGGCAGCCTTTAATATCCTTGATGATAATCCAAAATTTTCAAAGGACTTATACCTCCATTCACGCACTCAAGAATAACTTTGGCATCTCCTTCTATTTTGTTATCCTTGATTTGTAACTGGTGCAAGAGAGAACAGATTCCCCTCTAAAGGATCTAGCCTTCAGTTCTCAAGCTCTCCACTTTACCGTTAGAACTATTAAGACTGCCAATCGGGGTACCACTACAATCTCTAATAATGCATCCAATGGCCCAGATAGGGGTGTAGCTAGGGAGTCTAGCCCCTTGAAATTTTGAATAAGAATAATTAAGTTTGTATATTATATTATTTAATTTAAGATGACATATGCATGGGACAAGGGGGCAACTGCCCCAAAATATTGAAAGGGATGAATTAATTAATTTTTGAGTCAGTCTATGGGTACTCCCAAATCTACTCCCTAATCCTAACCGTTTATAACCAACCATTAAAGGCTAAGATTTGAGTTTGCTTATTTTGTCTTTTCTAATGCCATATCAGCTTTGATTCTGACCATTTAATAATTGTGATAAACGGTTAGGATTTTGGAGTATTTTTGGGAGTACACCTTGAGAGTATCCCTAGACTAATTCTTAATTTTTATACAATATTATTTAATTGAAAAGGGTTTAGTCATGGGAAGGGGTAGTTGCCCCTAATTTCTTTTAGAAAAAACTTACAAATCAACACAGCCCATGAACTTGGCCCTTAAAGAAAATTTTAAGGGCTACTATAGAGTCTCGGACCTTTTTCATTGTTATTTATCTTGCTTACTAAGGGTTTTATTGTCATTTTGATGTTTTATGTGTGTATGTTTAAAGTTAAGCAATTTGTAGGGCAAAAAATCATGAAAACCCCCAAATTCATGACTCCCGATCGATTGGAACTCGCATACCGATCGATCGGAGGGATACTAGAAGAATGCCCAAGCATTCTGTCCCAAACCGATCGATCGGACAATACCATAAAAGTTGTCCAGAAAACCCTGTTATGCCCCGATCGATCGGAGCGCACGATTCTGTTTTTTTTTTAATCTCCAAATCACATATTTTAGGGTTTTAAACCCTTATGATTATAAATAGAGGTTATATTTCGAGGTTTTAGAGTGATCTAAACATTTCTAACCTAATTTGTCAAAGGAAGAGAGAAAACCTAGAGTTCTAAGAGAGATTTGGCTTTGAAGATAAGGATTTTGATTGGAGAATAAAAAAATTAGCTTAAAGATCATCCTCAAAACTTCAAGGAACTTCATCTTGCGATTTGGATCCAAATGAATGGTCCCAAATGTCGATATCTCTTATAATCTAACTCTATTATGATATATTATATGATTTCACATGATTAGATAAGATTATTGAATGTTTATTATGAAAATAAGTTGATTACTATGCTTGAGATTTAAAATGAGCTATTTAATGTATTTGGTTGATTTTGTAAAAATGATAAAGAGAATGGATATTGTATTAAAGTATGTGATGATGTTTATATTAAATTGGATATATGTAAATGATAATGGAAGGGTTGAATAACATGAATATGGTTTATGGAGGAAGATATACGATAATGGATGAGTTTTGATTGTATGGTTATTGTTTTGTAGATGGATATGAATGGATGATTGAGTGTGAATAATTGAAGAAGGGCAATGATTCATGAATAATGAATTTGATATATTAATATGGATGTTTTGAATTGTAAAATGTATAAATAATGTTATTGAAATTGTTTAAGTTTTTTTTTTTATAGTTTGAGTATGTTCAAGAGATATCAATACATGTTATGATAAATTATGTCATATCTATACTGCATGGTGATTGACATTCGGATAGGTCAAAGCCCAGAGGAAGTCCTCCATGTCGGGAATTCTCTAACCAGAAAGATGTAATCTGACGGAACTTATTGGCAAAAGACTGAAATCTAAGTGATAATCAAGTTCGGATCTTAATCATGACACTCTAGCACAAGTTCACATATGTGGTAATTTACAAGTCTCACAAATACACAAACATGACATGGACAGTATTGAATAACAAAGACAATTACAATAACGAGTACAAAAAACAAAAACAAGTATAAGAACAAGTACAAATACAATAACACTACATGATTTTACAAGGACCTTGATATCTCAAGTAGCTTCGGTAATCGTTGATGCTCTCAATTGATAAGATTCTAAGTCCTGGATAATTATCACATATATTGAATTATTAAGAGTTCTAGAGACTTATGTTTCTGTCGATGCATCTCCATTGATATAATACAAAGACATCGAATACTATTTTTATGAAAAAACAAGCATGCATGAAACTCATACTACAAGTCTAAGAGTCACACAAGTACACGAGTCAAGATGATATCATGATATGTTCACATGTTTTCGCACTTTGATTATGTACATAATATATGAAATTGTTATTGATTATGTAACTGCTACATGAGCTGGATATTGAACATATATATCTATTATTGCTATTGTTAGTTAGATTGGATATCCATTGAGTGTTTTCAATGCTCAGTTGACATGTTAACTCCTTTCACCAACTCTGAGCCCTGGACTAACTCCACAATTGTTGACAAGGTTTCATTCAGCTGTAATCATCATAATTATTTTTGGTTAAGAAGTAAAAACACATATTTGATAGATGAACACACACGTAGAGCTGTAAACAGAGCGAATAATGGTATATTTAAATTCGTATCTGATAGTGATATAATTTAATGTATTAAATTATATTAAAAATATATATTTTTATCGAATCAAATATACTAATATTTAAATTTGTATTCGATTATAAACGAATAATAAAATTACTATTTGTATTCGCTCCAGATAACTATTCAAGTAATTATTTGAGTAAACAAATTCGAATACGAACCCAATAGCCTGAAGATCATGACTCAAGGGTAGGTGGTATTTGCTTTTGACTCGGGTACATATTTCAAGTGGCTTCGCTAGTTCCTAGACTTGATCCAAACCTCCCCAAATGATAAGCTTTTGCCATCTACATAGTTGAGAGTTAGGAGTTTGTACTAATAAAAGGGAATTGATGCATCTCTCAAGGAAAACTCCAATCCAGCGTATATGTGATGCATCTCTCAAGGAAAACTCTAGTCCCTAATTGCAACATAATAAACCTTTTTTATTTTTACATATTATATCACATAGTTAGGCCGCACGAAGTTAGTAGGTTCTCAGTTCTGCTATAACTACTGCTATTTACACGTGTCAGCTGACCTGAAACTTTTTCCTCCATGCGGAGGCAAAAGATTAGCTCTAATGGCATTGGTGGACGCCTGAGCCAAGTGCTCGGGCATCCACAAATGATTGGACGTGTGGCGTTTTAATGCCCGAGCGCTTGGCTAGGGTGTCAACCAGAGCTAATCTTTTTCCCCATGCGGATAGTTAAAACATCCACGAGAATTGAGGGAATGCGTACAATACTTTTATTCCACTCAATAACCAAAAATGAAAATTTTAAAACAAATATTTCACTCATTAATTGCCACATATGTATGAGACGAATCACAGTAAATTAAGATTGAATCATAGCCGATTGCGATTGAATTTATGGAGAGTTCAATGGCTTCCACACTCCCACAGGTCAACACGTGTCCTCTTTAAATCCATTTTAACTGTGGTTAAGATGCTCCAACCTTTAGTGTTAAATAATCTAACCTTAGTCTTATGAAAAAATATTTTTAAAATATATAATTCTAGTTAATTTTTTTTAAACTAATAGGGCTAGTATTTTTTTAACAAGTTTTTTTTTTCAAAAACTAAGATTAGATTATTAAACATTAAGGGTTAGAAAATCTTAACAAAGGTTAATAAAAGTTAAATGGGACACGTTTTGACCTGTGGGAGCGATTGAACTCTCCTCGATTGGGATTGGACTCGGGGAGAGCTCAACCGCACCCACAAGTTAACACCCACAAGTTAACACGTGACCCCTTCACCTTGTTAACTTTAGAATTTAATAATATAACTTTCGTTTCTTTTTTAGATATAAAAAAAAAATATTAACATAAAAGGTTAAAAATTCTTAACTAGAATGAAATATTTTATATATATATATATATATATATATATATATATATATATATATATATATATATATATTTAAACCTATGTTATATTGCGAACCTGAATCTTAACTGCAGTTAATATAAATTAAAAGGGACACGTGTTGACCTGTGGCTGCAATTGAACTCTCCCTGAGTTCAATTGCAACTAGTAAGTGAACCGTGCGATGCACGGGAACAACATAGAGGAAAAAATAAATGTTTATTTTAAATTAATATATTAAGTTTAAATTTATTAACTTTAAATTATACAAAAATTGATAATTTAAGAAGTTAAAATAAAATAATTTGAGATTTTGTTGGCACATATATTCATTAATCATATTTGAGAATATGCGAGAATATGAAACATGTAACATTAATTACAGAAGCAAATAAGATCAGATTCAATATATGCATACAAAACAAATTCTAAATGTATTGTGAGTTTTGAATCTTCAATTGTTAATTTTTTTTTCTTTTCGTTTTGCAAGGATGCATGATCGTGTCAAACAATCATCTCTATGATAATATCCAGTTTATAAGGAATGCACAGTATCAATTAAGTGCTAATCGATCTTGTACATCTACATGGTGAGAAAAAAAAATGAAGTTAAATTAACTGTCTAAAAAGGTGTGTTGAGTCTCATAAGGCCTGTGTGTGTTGGCCTAACCGTGTGTGAGTGAGTTAAGCTATTAGAGTTTAAACCTAAAAGAAAAAAAAATTGACTATGTAATTCAATTGGTAAAATCAGACAGTCCAAATTCTCGATAGTACATACTATCAAGAGTTTTTAATAATTTTCCTGAAAAAAACCTACACCCAGTGCCCTTTCGGCTTTGAATGAATTGATAAAAGATTGAATAGTTTCCGCTACTTACATTGCACGGTTGGGTAATGGTCAATTGCAATCACAAATTCCACAATTTCTTTCATCTAACGGCTACAACTTTCTTTATTATTTTAAAAACCAAACCTTGGTAGTCAATCCAAGAAGGTTACACCCATAATCCTCCTGGTTTATAGGATCATAATAAATTGGATAGAGGGTTGCCTGCGTGGATGTCTAATATACACCTTAATGCAATTTAACATATCTCAAATCTTGAAAAGCACAGGGAGAAGCTTTCTCGCTCGCTATCTCTTTCTACATGCGTTGATAGCAGCCAATCCCATCCTTCAATGGCTAGCATAGTCATAACTACCGCTGCACCTTGATTGCCTTTGCATTCGTCGGCGCTCTAAATTTTTTATGTTATCTTGATGAAGATTAGCAACATGACTCTAGTTGTATGATTGTTGTAGAACTTATCCTCGTTTACTTTCAAAGTGTTAGGATGCAATAGATTTTAATGGCTTGATCAGGTTGCTCCACTTCCTAGAATCTCCAATAATGGCCTCAATCTCATTCTCTCCTGGACCATGATTCACTGTATGGACCTGCAAAAAAAAAAAAAAAAAACGATGTGAAAAGCAACACTATCGGATTAGAGTCAAATAAAGGAATAAGAGAAGAATAACTACAAAATAAAATTAAGAAAATCTATGTCAAAAGCAACATTATCAAAATATTGGTGTTAAAGAAAGAAACAAGAGACTGAAAAGTTTTTGGGTTTTTTATTTTATAGAGTTTGAAGTGCCGCAACCTTTAATCCAGTTGCGTGGGTGAAGAGTTGTGTCCTTCAAAAATTGAAATCCATATTCCGAAGAGTTGTGTACTCCTATATCTGTCATAACCAATGTACACTTGCCAATTGTTGCAAATATGATATCTAAATCATTACAACTCTCTGGACAACACATCCTCACTCTTTTAATGATTACGTTTCTTCATCCTTTCTTAATAAAGGCTGAATCAGTCTTTCTCTATTCCTCTAAAATATTTCCCTAAAATTTATCTCAAACCACTTAGTGTTTTGAAAGTTTAAGAATAAAGAGGGATGGATGGAAATGTGTCTTTTAGACGTAGTGGTTCATATCCTAATAATGGTCTGAGCCGCCTTTTATCCAACCTCCGAAAATCGCTGGCGCTGCCACGAAGAAAAGAGAACAAAGATGATGAAGAGGCTTACTAAATTTGTCATCTTGGCATTATAGATTGACGTTCATCAACGACATAGTCTGCTACTTTTATTGTAAATAGTGGAGGTTTTGTTGCTGCAAATAGTGGAGGTATGTATTATTCTGTAAAAAGACTTCTCCTCTCGGGTTTTCCTATTCCTGTAACCAAACCCAAACCTTCAAAAGTCGTGTAGCCTCGGGAAAAAAAATAGAAAGAGTTGTGTCCCCCACACACACTCCATAAAAACTGAGTAGTTGTATTCTCGAAAACGAAAGTGTTGCATCCCATAGGGAATTCCAAAATATTAAAAAAAACTCTTTAAATCTTCCAACCATTCTCCTAAAATTGATCTGGAACTGCCACGTAAGCCTCCCCTCCTCAACTTTCATTAATAGTAATTGTTTTCTGTGTATATATATATATATGATGTCACATCTATATGACATTTCATAATATGTATTGTGTATGATTTTTTTTTTTTTCGAGTGCAAGCTCTAGACGCATTTGATCAATTTTATTCAAAGACGTAGGAGATGCAACACGTGGTGTTGCTGCAGAAGATAATATGACACTAGTTGATACTGCCATTTGTCTTTAGAAGAATCCGACTGGGGCTAGCATTTCTGAAAAAATCTGGATTTGTCTTCGGTCTTCATTGGGAGAAGGTCCAAAAAGACACAGAAGAGAAAACGGACGATCCGAGGTGCTTATTCGGTCCTCTCTGCAGAATCAGCCAAGAAAAAAAGAAAATGGTTTATTTGCTTCCCCTTTTCTTCTTCCATTTGTAGAGAAGTTCTCGAGATGGCTTCTTCTCTATCGATCAAGTGGGACGATTTAGATTAGCAAGGTACGCGTTCGTTTACAGATGTAATTCCAAGTCGTTTTCTGCTTTATCTAGGGCAGATTTTTTTCTTCTTCTTTTATAATCGATCATTCGATCGGGAATATAAAACTACAGTGTGATTTTGAGAGAGATCGTTTGATCATGGCGGTTGTTGATAAATGATAATGCTTTTGGGGGGAGGGGGGTAAATGTTGGTTCTTCTAGTCGGAAATTTGAAACTGCGGCACCGGACGCTAATTTTTCTAACGATCTTGATCAATCAAAGCAGAATCATTTAGGGGTACGGATGGTTGATCCAAACATACAGCAGAACAACAACAGTCCCATTTTACGGTCGCATGATCAGACCTTTCACGTGAAGTTTCAGCAGCAGAGGGGGACGATTCCCTCAGTGCACGTTAGCAACCACAGGCCTCAGATGCCGCAGGTTCAGCACAGCCTTGAGGTGGGAGCGATGGCGGCACAGCATGGGAGCGCGGGGAAGTATGGGTTTGGGCTTGCACAGCGGTCGAACGGTGGAAATGCTGATGAGGGGTTTAATCGAGATATGAGGGACTTGGAGGAACTACTGTCAAAGTTGAACCCCATGGCTGAAGAATTCGTTCCTCCCTCACTTACCAACCATGGATCAGGTGGCGGATTTTATACTAACAACTTTGTGATGCACAACAACACTGGCAATTACAGTCGACGGGTAGGATCATACACCCATTTCTTTGCCTTTCTCGGTTTCATTTTTAATTTATTAAGTTTCATTTACCTTTGTTTTCTCTCTCTCTTCAGAAGAAGAATGACTTTAGTCAAGGGAAGCGGAGAATGAACAGCCGAACTAGTATGGCACAACAGGAGGAGATTATAAGGAGGACTGTATATGTATCTGACATTGATCTACAGGTGAAGAATTATATGGGTTGTTGATTTCTCTTCAGTTCTGTTGCTGTACGATTTTGGTTTTGTATCTACCAGGGGTTTGCTCCCTATGGTCGTGTGTGCAACTCCCACTCCTTGACTTACCCTGGTGTCAGTAGCGAAAATTTTGTGTGTGTCGGGACACCCGTAGGGACTAGTCCTTGCTTAGAAGGGTTTGGGACACCCTCTGTCCCCCCTACAAAAAAAGAAAAGAAAAAAAGATCTTGGTTTGGTATGCCTGTGAAAAAACAATTTTTGGTATTAAAAGGGCGGAACAGGATTTGTGTTCCCGCCAACACACTCAAGAAGAAGATGCCTCATTACCAGTTTAGACTTAAATAATTTCTTTTGTATTAGGTTACTGAAGAGCAACTTGCAGCCCTCTTTATCAATTGTGGACAGGTAACCAGCATTTCTATTGCTGATATGCTGCTCTTATATCTTCCAATTAAGGCTTATGATTCTGAACAAGTTTCCTCTTTTCCGTTGAAGGTTGTTGACTGCCGTGTATGTGGGGATCCTAATTCGGTTCTTCGTTTTGCTTTTATTGAGTTTACTGACGAGGGTAATTTTCACAACTGCAGTTTTTTACGTTCGATGAAGTTTTTGGTGCCATTATGTTGAATTGATGGGCATTTGCTCTTTCTCGGGTTTGTATTAATGCAGAAGGTGCAAGGGCTGCTTTGAGTCTAGAAGGGACTATGCTTGGATACTATCCATTAAGGGTGCTGCCCTCAAAAACTGCGATTGCACCTGTTAACCCAACATTTTTGCCAAGGGTGAGAAAGTCTTGCAGTAATGGTTATTTACCTCTCTGTATTATGAAAACCCATCCCTGATAATTAATAGTGATAAATTTTAAAAATAAGATGCAGACCAGTCTTGCTGATACATAACTATTTTATTGTAACTTTCTGACCTGCTGCTATTGTGATCTTCAGTCTGAAGACGAACGTGAGATGTGCGCAAGGACTATTTATTGTACAAATATTGATAAAAAGGTGCTTTGGAATTATTATGCCATTAGTGACTGCGATATCAAGTTTGAACTGGAAAACCTATTTCTGATATTTGTTATTTGGCATAGGTTTCTCAGGCAGATGTCAAACTCTTTTTTGAATCAGTTTGCGGAGAGGTTTGTAAATTCGTCTATAACAAAAAAGAAAGTTCCATCCCTTCTTGAATCATTTACTTTCTACCTGAAAAACATAGTATTTATGACGAACATCTTTGATGGTGTAGGTTTATCGCTTGAGGCTGCTTGGAGACTATCATCATTCTACTCGTATTGCTTTTGTTGAGTTCGTAATGGTAATTGCTTCTAAATCTGTATATTCACATGCTGAATTCTTTGCTCCTCATTTTTCAACTTCTTGTGAAAATGGGCAACATTGTGAAAATTTTCCAGACATTTGTACAACCTAGTAATTGTTTATAACTTATACACAATGGGAATTTGAGATATAAAATACAATATTTCCATTGAAGATTTCTAATAATTATGTCTGTAGATATTGGTAAAGCAATCATATCTTATCTTATAGTAAAGATCTTTTTTGTCACTTATGTCATGCCATAGAATCTAAAAGATAATATATGGGCTATGATTTACATGATTGTTGTTCATTTGTCTCTGCACTGTGATCTGGCCTGCTCTTCCTTGCCACCATTTATGGAGCTTCAGGACCATTTAGAATGAGCAAACCTTCTACTCTCTCCATACAACTTCGATAGTTAGAAACATTGATTATTAGAAAGCAGTTACATCTGCTGCTATATTTCCAAGGGAAAAGGAAAGAAATCGAATTTCGAAACCGAATAGTCCCCAAGATTTAGAGAGGTTCTAGTGGTTACCATATTAAATCAAGCAATGCTAAGGGTGATAGGGCTATTTGATTTTAAAAAAAAATCATAAGCTTGGAAGAAACTTTTTTTTTTGATTGCTATAAGCTTGGAAGAAACTTGTTGGGACTATACTTTAAGTAGAAATCCATCTAATAATGTCAAGGGAGTCATCGTCCACTAGTGGAGGCCCTCAAAACAAATCAGTGAAATTTACCTTTCCTTCATTCTATCTCCCACCTAATGGAGGCTGTCGCACCCCAAAACCCCTGACACGTGACCTACTTAATAATTCATCCTGTTAGAAGCAATCAAGGCATACTAAAATACGGATATAAAAATTTCTTCTTTAATTAAACCATCAACTGAAATTCAAACTACATAATACAACTGAAAAGTAATAAATCCTGGTCACCCATCTTGACCATAAACATAAAAGACTAACTAACATGAGTCTCTATTAACTAAAGTCTCTTGAAATTTAAATAACCAATAAATAACTTCAATAATAGGGCCATTGATCAAGGTCCCTTTCTTCCTCGGGATAGTCACCTTCGGGTTCCTCAATGTATTCCTCTTCTTCCCAAGGTCCGGGCGCACAAATGTCAAAATCTGAACCCGACAACAAAAGTCATCGGTTGAGTAACGAGTTACTCTGCGTATATAACAGATCATAGTAAACCATATAATGAATAATACTTTGCATGCATTTCATCGCTTCATACATCAAAATACATATAAAATCAGAGTGCGGAAAATAAACATGTACATTATGTTGATTTCTTTCTTTCTTTTTCTTACTTTCTTATTTTTCTTTCTTTTCTTTATTTCTTTTCATATTTCATACATTATCATCTCATCAATACACATTTACATGCATTTGTATTAAATTAAAATACCACTTTACGGTACAAGGAAATAGGTTACTATACTTTACTTTACCGAGATACCACCCTTCGTACATTATTCGGTACGGACGGCTTACTACATTTTCCGGTACGACAGCTTACTTACTTTGGCATACATCTCGCCCTTTTTGATGGTATCTGGTGGTGCACAACACAAACATGCATTATCGCTTTCGTGTGTCTTTCTTTCTTACTTTCTTACTTTTCTTACTTTACTTTTGATCTCACTTACATCTTATTGCTGTCTTTAATTCTTTCTTTTTACTTTTACAGAATTTTCATTCGTGAGTGTACAATAATATACCTCTTGTTTAAATTGCACTTAAGACTAACCGTCAAGGGCCATAGGACATCTCATCACAGTGTCCCATACCACTATGTTAATCAGGCCTAAGCAAGCTTGACTTTCATCAGAGGTTCGTTCACCCAATGGTATATCATGTATTAAGAAGAATAACAGAAATACATAACCTCTCACATTTCCTATAATTCGACAAAACAATCATTATAGTTGATATTAAAAGTATTCATAATCACGATCTAATTTAAATGTCAAAATCTCATTTTTGTTTAATTAAGATTAATATTCTAATTATAACACCTTTAATCAGTAATAATTCTCATAAAATTTTAAACATAAAATCAAACTCACATATCATTAAAATACCACAATTAAGTCATCCATTCAATTCCATCCATCATCCCATTCTCCTCATAAGTCCACATGCTTCAATTAATTTTCCCAATCCCCGTGTTGAATCATAATTAATTTAAACATGGTTCTTCACCTCATAAACTAACGATTCAAACATGATAAAACAATATCTTAAATATGTACTCCACATCTTGTTTTAATTAACAAAGAATAATAAACATAAATTATAGTTCTAGTTCTTCACATCTTATTCTAATCATCTAAGAATAATATACTGCAACTATAAATCTAGTTCTTCACATCCTATTTTAATTGTCCACGAATAATAAAAAAGAATCAAATATAGTTTTTCACATCCTATTTTAATCATTCAATAACAGAGATCATAATTATGGTTCTTCACATCCTATTTTAATCATTCAATAACAGGGATCATAATTATGGTTCTTCACATCCTATTTTAACCGTCAAAATGAAACAACATCATCACTAGGTTATTCACATCCTATTTTAACCATCAAGAATAATGTAACAACTTCATAAATAGGTTCTTTACATCCTATTTTAACAGATTAATCATAATGAAACAAAGATCTTAGACATGTTCATAGATTTTACCTATTCTTACATCTGTACTTAGGTTTACTCATTTCTATTCATTTTTCTAGGTTAATATTCAAAATATAGGTCACTAGATCAGTTATTTACCTTACTTGATTGTCTTCCTACGATCTATCGCTTGTGAATCAGGTTCTATCTTGATCTTCACGCTTCTTTTCTCACTTTTTTCTGACCGAATCTTTGAACTCCTACAGTTTCCTCTTTTTTGATATCTCAGAAACTCTCTATTTTCTTTCTTTTAGGTTTAGAAGGCCTTAGAACCCTCAACCCTCGAGTATAAGGGGTATTTATAACATTGGGAGCCCTAGGGACTCAAAAACCCACGAGATCGCGCAGACCACCGCTGAAACGGCGTTTTGGGTGATCGATTGCCGGCACCCTTTTTTTTTTTAAAAAGTTTTTTTGCCACTTTTTGTTTTTATTATATTTAGTGCAATTTATCTCCATAAATTCGCTAAATCAAGTGAATTAAATGATTTTTGTAACTCAAGATTTATAATTCCTTAATCTCCCTTAGGATTTACGCATAATTTTAAGTACATTTATTTAGGAAATTAACTCATGAGATTATGAAACCAGTAAATTTAATGATGGGTCATTACATTCTGCCCCCTTAAAAGAATTTTGTCCTCAAAATTATATATCTTAGTCAAACAGGTGAGGATATTTTTCTCGAACTTCATCCTCTCTTTCCCATGTAGCTTATTCGTTGGAGTGGTGTTGCCAGCGTAGGAGGACAAAGCGGATGATCTTCTTGCACAAAACATGTTCCTTTCGATCTAGAATTTGCACTGGTTGTTCAATCACTGTCAGATCTTCTTGAACTTCTAGTGGTCCCAAGTCAATGACATGAGATGGGTCCAGAATGTACTTTTTCAGCATTGAGACATGGAAAACATTATGGATTGCTGCCATATGAGGAGGTAAAGTGACCCGGTATGCTACTTCTCCTACCCTTCCGATGATTTTAAATGGTCCAACATACCATGGGCTCAACTTGCCTCGCTTCCCAAATCTCATGATTCCTTTGGTAGGGGATATCTTGATAAAGACCTGATCCCTAACTTGGAATTCTAGATCTCTTCTTCTGGTGTCTGCATAACTTTTTGCCTACTCTGAGCAGTTTTCAACATTTCTCTAATCAAATTAACCTTGTCCATGGTTTGCTCAACCAACTCCGGGCCTAGGAGTTTTCTTTCCCCCACTTCATCCCAACAAAGAGGAAATCTACAACTCCTACCATACAATGCTTCAAAAGGAGCCATTTGGAATGCGGTGTTGAATAAAATTCTTACTAGTGATCACCTAAAATCTAGAGGTTGGAGGTTGGCCAATCGTTGTTTTCTGTGCCTGCATGCGGAAGAGATAGTGGACCACTTGCTCTTGCATTGCCCTATAGTGGGGGCGGTTTGGGGATATTTCTTGTCCTGCGTAGGGGTGGATTGGGTATTTTCTTCGTCCTTCCAAAGCTTCTTATCTTGCTGGGTCTTGATGAGTGAGGATAGTGCTGCTCTTTGGGCTATGCTACCGGGGGCCATCTCATTGGTTATATGGAAAGAGCGCAACAAGAGAGTTTTTGAGAACTCTCATTCTTCCCTTGTCCATATATGCTCTCGTACTCGACTATTGGTCCTAGAGTGGGCAAGCATTCGGCACGAGGAAGAAGAAGTGCACTCTCTCTTGGAGGGTCCCTAATATCATAGGACCATTTTGCTGTTTTGGTTTGTCATTATGTTTGGTTTGCAATTTTTGTGTTCTCTTGGGTTTACGTTCTTGTAAACTTTGTATTTCTCTTCTTTGATTAATATAAGTCTCTTATTGATAAAAAAAAAGGAGCCATTTGAATACTAGCGTGATAGCTATTATTATAAGCAAACTCGATCAATGGCAAATGTTCATCCCAACTGCCCTGAAAGTCTAACATACATGCCCGGAGCATATCTTCAATGATCTGATTTACCCTCTCTGTCGGACCATCTGTCTGTGGGTGAAATGCTGTGCTAAAATTCAGTTGAGACCCCATGGCTTGCTGAAAGCTCTTCCAAAACTTGATGTAAATTTGGTATCTCTATCAGAAACGATACTGACCGGTACTCTATGCAATCGGACTACTTCCTTTATATATAGTTCTGCCAGTTTGTTAGAGTTATAAGTGGTCTGATAGGGAAGAAAGTGAGCCGACTTAGTCAAATGATCCACTATGACCCAAATTGCATCAAAATTCTTAGATGCCTTTGGTAAACCCATAATAAAGTCCATGGATATATTTTCCCACTTCCACTCGGGAATGAGAAGAGACTGTAGTAATCCAACCGGTCTCGTGTTCAGCCTTGACTTGCTGACATACCAAACACTTGGACACATGTGTAGCCATATCTCTTTTCATGTTATTCCACCAAAAATGTTTACTGAGATTTTGGTATATCTTTGTACCTCTAGGATGAACTGTATATTTAGATCTCTGTGTTTCATCCAAAATTTCATGCCTTAACTCTTCATTTGCAGGTACATAAAGTCTACCCCTGAAGGTTATAGCTTCATTCCTATTCGTAGAGAAATCCTCCTGCCCAATTTTCAAGGATTTAGCTCGATAGGCTAAGAGTGCTTCATCCGACTCTTGCAACTCTTTGATTCTAGCCTGAATATATGGTTTAACTGAAAGGTTGACCATTAACATTCTACCGTGGTAAACACTGAAGCTCGTTTCGTTGTTAGACATGTCTTCTAACAACTTTCACTCCTTGACCATTAAGTGTGCAATTAAACCGGAGGGTCTTCTACTAAGTGCATCAGCTACTACATTTGCCTTCCCCGAATGATACTGAATTGAGCAGTCATAATCTTTCAAAAATTCTACCTAGCAGCGCTGTCTCAAATTAAGCTCATTTATTGAAAATAAATATTTGAGACTTTTATGATCCGTGAACACCTCAAATTGCTCACCATACAGATAGTGTTTCTAGATCTTAAGGGTGAAAACAACTGCTGCTAGTTCCAAGTCGTGAGTAGGATAATTCCTCTCGCGATCTTTCAACTGCCGGGAAGCATAAGAGATAACTTTCCCGTGCTGCATGAGAACACATCCTAAACCCACATGAGAAGCATCGTTGTACATTACGAATCCTCCACTACCTGTTGGGACTGTAAGGATGGGTGCTGTGGTGAGGCGCTTCTTCAACTCCAAGAAACTTTCTTTACACTTCTCATTCCATGTAAACTTGACATTCTTCTTAGTCAATTGGGTGAGTGGTGCTGCTAAGCTCGAAAATCCCTCTACAAACCTTCTGTAATACCCAACAAGGCATAGGAAGCTTCTTATCTCTGTCACACTCTTCGGTCTCTTCCAATCTGATACAGCTATGACTTTTGCAGGGTCAACTGAGATTCCATCCCCAGAAACCAGCCACATTCTCTAGCCAAAATTCACACTTACTCAGTTTAGCATACAACTTATGCTCTCTTAGGGTCTCAAATGTGATACGGAGGTAATGGTCATGATCCTCCCTAGTCTTGGAATATACCAGGATATCATCTACGAAGACTATAACATAACTATCAAGGGCTGGCTTGAACACCCTATTCATAAGATCCATAAATGCTACAAGTGCATTTGTTAACCCGAAAGACATCACTAAGAATTCGTAATGTCCATATCTTGTTTTGAATGCCGACTTAGGAATATCTTCTGCTCTAATTTTCAACTGATGATATCCTGACCTTAAGTCGATCTTGGAAAAGAATTTTGCTCCTTGCAATTGATCAAACAGGTCATCTATCCTTGGTAGAGGATATATATTCTCTATGGTGACCTTGTTTAATTGCCTATAATCGATGCACATTCTCATCGATCTGTCCTTCTTCACGAAAAGCACCGGAGCTCCCCATGGTGACATACTTGGTATGATGAAACCATTATGAAGCAATTTTTCGATCTGTTCCTTCAATTCTTTTAACTCAGCTGGAGCCATCCTATAAGGAGCTCTTTATATTGGTGCTGTTTCGGGGGCTAAGTCTATCATGAATTCCATTTCTCTATCTGGTGGTGGACCTGACAGTTCTTCTAGAAACACATCCATAAATTCACTAACAACTGGGATGTTTACCGACTCTGGCATTTCTGAATTTGAAATGCTCAAAGCCGTAAATCGAGCAAGATCCTTTTTCCTTAATCCCCGAAAGTGGAAAGGATTTCCATTGACTGGTTTGAAATTAACTCTCTTCTCGAAGCAGTCGACATTTCCGTGGTAGGTTGAAAGCCAATCCATACCCAGAATCACATCAAAATCCTGGAAGTCGAGTATTATCAGATCTGCTGGTAACTCGTGCTGCCCAATACGGATAATACAGGCTTTGTACACCTCACTAGTGATAATTGAGCTACCGAGGGGAGTGGCAATGGACAACTCGCTATCTAGCCGACTCGACTTAGACGGAAAACCTTGGGCAAACCTAAGTGTGACGAAAGAGTGTTGATCCCGTATCAATCAATACGTGTGCTTGACAATCGGTTATTAATAGCGATCCTGAGTTCATAAATAACTAAGTATTAATTTATTATGTCATAATCAAAATCACACGATGTACATATTTTCATAAAATCATATATACATACATATCATATCATGTTTTTATCAGTACCATGCCATACAATCAATCTGCAATATGCAATTATTTCTACTCAATTAAATATTAAATCATATGTACCCTGGACCACATCATCTGAGGCTAGAGCATCTTGCTCTGAGATGGCAAAGACTCTCCCCTGTGTGTTCTGGCTAGGGGGCTGAGGGGCCTGTTGAGTCTTTGGTGCCAGGGGAGGCTTTGGCGGTGGTGCCTGTCTAGCTGGAGGTCTATTTCCTTGCATCTGAGACTGCTGAGTGCCCGACTGTGACTTCTGAGGGCAATCCCTAATTCGATGTCTCAAATCACCACACTGAAAACATCTACCAGTGAGAGTGCGACATTCCCTGGCCTTGTGCTTTTTTCCGCAATGAGCACAAGTCTCAAACACTATTGGAGGAGTAGGCTGGGCAGGACGATTAACTGATACTGTAGTCATGGTAGGGCGAGGGGCAGGTGTAGGCCTCTGAGTATTCTGCATTGGCCTTGTAACCAGGTATGGGGCAGGCCTGACCCTCTTCTCTGGCTGCACTGGTCCACTGGTCTGACCTCTAACCATCTTCCTGTCCCTTATGCTGCTATCTCTCCTCGTAAAGAACTCCTCAGAATTCTTCTCAGCTATCTTTGCCTTGTTCACTACCTCTCTAAAAGTTCTTATTTATAGTATAGAAACCTTGTCCCTGATGAATGACCTTAAACCCCTTTCAAACTTTCTGACCTTCATATTCTCATTCGAGATCAGTTGAGGTACAAATTGAGATAGTTCAGCAAACTTTGCTTCATATTCCGCCACTGTTATCTCTCCCTGTTTCAAGGTGAGGAACTCAATTTCTTCTGTTCCTTAACAAATGCTGGAAAATACTGTTTGTAAAATAAGTCCAGGAATTCTGTCCAGGTCCATGGTTGTCTTGTCCTTGTGATGTCTCTCTGCTTTACTGTAGCTCTCCACTAGTGCTCGGCTTCTCCCTCCATAATGAATACAGCCCATTCAACCCTCTGTTCCTTCGTACATCGGAGCACCTTAAAAATTTTCTCCAATTGCATTACCCATGCTTCAACCGCCATTGGATCAGTGGTATCATAAAATGTTGGGGGTCTTAGTCTCCTAAAAGCTTCAATTCCCGTAGTAGGATGTGCAGGAGGAGGTGGTGGTGGTACATGCACTTCTACATGTTCAAGTGCAGCTCCAACAGGTTGCCTGGCTGCAAGGAGTGCCATCGTTTGGGCAATGGATCCCAAAACCTGTGTCAAGTCAGGCTGATCATAACCCTCTGGGAGCATTCCCACTAGTATTGTATCCACGTCCTCTGCCACCGCGTCTCATTATAACAGTCCTGAGAACAAACGGTAACCAAAAGTTTAGTCTTGTAACTAGTTTTAACTCTCACTAAAATTTATACAAGCATACAATGATTAGTCCTAGCATCCAATGACTCATTCTAGCACATGCGATTTCTAAACTCACGCCCTAGCTGACCTAATGCCTTTGCTCTGATACCATCTCTGTCGAGCCCCAAAATCCCACCCAGGAGAATGTGAGATCTTGGCACGTGACCTACTTAATAATTCATCCTGTTAGAAGCAATCCAGGCATACTAAAATATGGATACAAAAATTTCTTCTTCAATTAAACCATTAACTGAAATTCAAACTCCATAATACAACTGAAAAGTAATAAATCCTGGTCACCCATCCTGACCATAAACTTAAAAGACTAACTAATATGAGTCTCTATTAACTAAAGTCTCCTGAAATTTAAATAACCAATAAATAATTTCAATAATAGGGCCATCGATCAAGGTCCCTTTCTTCCTCGGGATAGTCACCTTCGGGTTCCTCGTTGTACTCCTCTTCTTCCCAAGGTCCGGGAGCACGAATATCAAAACCTGAACCATCCGACAACAAAAGTCATCGGCTGAGTAACGAGTTATTCCGCGTATATAACAGATCATAGTAAATCATATAATGAATAATACTTTGTATGCATTTCATCACTTTATACATCAAATTACATATAAAATCAGAGTGTGGAAAATAAATATGTACATTATGTCAATTTCTTTCTTTCTTTTTCTTACTCTCTTACTTTCTTACTTTTCTTTCTTTTCTTTATTTCTTTTCATATTTCATACATTATCATCTCATCAATACACATTCACATGCATTTGTACTAAATTAAAATACCACTTTACGGTATAAGGAAAGAGGTTACTATATTTTACTTTACCGAGATACCACCCTTCGTACATTATCCGGTACGGACGACTTAGTACATTTTCCGGTATGATGGCTTACTTACTTTGGCATACATCTCACCCTTTCTGATGGTATCCGGTGGTGCACAACACAAACATGCAATATCGCTTTCGTGTGTCTTTCTTTGTTACTTTTCTTACTTTACTTTTGGTCTCACTTATATCTTATTGCTGTCTTTAATTCTTTCTTCATACTTTTACAGATTTTTCATTCGTGTGAGTGTACAATAATATACCTCTTGTTTAAATTGCACCTAAGACTAACCGTCAAGGGCCATAGTGTCATCATGGGTCCCATACCACTATGTTTCAGGCCTAGGCAAACTTGACTTTCATCATAGGTTCGTTTACCCAATGGTATATCATGTATTAAGAAGAATAACAGAAATACACAACCTCACATTTCCTATAATTCGACAAAACAATCATTACAGTTGATATTAAAAGTATTCATAATCACGATCTAATTTAAATGTCAAAATCTCATTTTTGTTTAATCAAGATCAATATCCTAATTATAACACCTTTAATCAATAATAATTCTCATAAAATTTTAAACATAAAATCAAACTCATATATCATTAAAATACCACAATTAAGTCATCAATTCAATTCCATCCATCATCCCATTCTCCTCATAAGTTCACATGCTTCAATTAATTTTCCCAATCCCCGTGTTGAATCATAATTAATTTAAACATGGTTTTTCATCTCATAAACTAACGATTCAAACATGATAAAACAATATCTTAAATAGGTACTACACATCCTGTTTTAATCATCAAAAAATAATAAACATAAATTATAGTTCTAGTTCTTCACATCTTATTCTAATCATCTAAGAATAATATACTGCAACTATAAATCTAGTTCTTCACATCTTATTTTAATCGTCCAAGAATAATAAAAAAAGAATCAAATATAGTTTTTCACATCCTATTTTAATAATTCAATAACAGTGATCATGATTATGGTTCTTCACTCTTATTTTAATTATTCAATAATAAGGATCATAATTATGGTTGTTCACATCCTAATTTAACCTGTTTTAACCATCAAGAATAATGAAACAACTTCATAAATAGGTTCTTTACATCCTATTTTAACAGATTAATTATAATGAAACAAAGATCATAGACTTGTTCATAGATCTTACCTATTCTTACATCTTTATTTAGGTTTACTCATTTTTATTCATTCTTTTAGGTTAATATTCAAAATATGGGTCACTAGATCAGTTATTTACCTCACTTGATCATCTCCCTACGATCTTTCGCTTGCGAATCGGGTTCTATCTTGATCTTCATGCCTCTTTTTTCATTTTTCTGACCGAATCTTTGAACTCCTACAGTTCCCCCTTTTTTGATCTCTCAGAAACTCTCTATTTTCTCTCCTTTAGGTTTAGAAGGCCTTAGAAGCCCTCAATCCTCGAGTATAAGAGGTATTTATAACATTGGGAGCCCTAGAGACTCAAAAACCCACGAGATTGCACAAATCACCGCCGGAACTGCGTTTTGGGAAATTCTCATAGTATTTGATGAGTTATTTTATGACCAACAGACTGGGCTAATTTCATGCATTAGAAGCTGAAAAAGCTCTCTTGGAAATGCCTTTAAATTTCACTGATTTATTTTGAGGGCCTCTGTAATGACAGACATTAAATTCACCAGTTTTATAATCTCATGAGTTAATTTCCTAAATAAATGTACGTAAAATTATATGTAAATCCTAAGGGAGGTTAAGGTATTAAAAATCATAAGTTTTTTTGCCACTTTTTGTTTTTCTTTTATTTAGTGCAATTTATCTCCATAAATTCGCTAAATTGAGTGAATTAAATGAGTTTTGTAACTCAAGATTTTTAATACCTTAACCTCCCTTAGGATTTACGCATAATTTTAAGTACATTTATTTAGAAAATTAACTCATGAGATTATGAAACCGGTGAATTTAATACGGGTCATTACAGAGGCCCTCAAAATAAATCAGTGAAATTTAAAGGCATTTCCAAGAGAGCTTTTTCAGCTTCTAATGCATGAAATTAGCCCGGTCTGTTGGTCATAAAATAACTCATCAAATACTATGAGAATTTTGCTTGGGCACCTAAAAAAAAGTGATCTATTTCTTTGCAATTTGAATGTTTTTGGTTCTTGTATCCTGCGACCACTTCAAATTCTTCATCAAATTGGTTATCCTAATGTCATTAAAGTCCTTGTGAACGAGATCTCAGTGCATCAAGTAACTTTGATTTGTTCTTTGCATCTTGTTAAGTGCATTTCGGGAATCCTTTTTTTTTTCACAACCGGGTTAATTGGCCATGTATGAATTTACTAAAAGAAAAAATTTGCCTAAGTGCAAGTAGTCTTTAGAGTATGGTCTTTTGCAACCAAAGGGCTAGAAGAGTCTGCCTCCATTTATTAGAATATTAAGAGCCTCCATACAAAAGGTCTTAATCATGGATTAAAAAATCTCCGAAACTAACACGTATCGCCCGATATGTATCGGTTCAGATTGAACTCAATACCTGAAAACGTACCTTGACAGGTTTTTTTGGGGGAAAAATAGAACTGAGTTGAATTCATTACGTATCGCCCGAGTCCTACAATACATAATGGTTTTGGCCGTAGGACTTGGCCGCTTTTTTGATTAAAAGGGGTTATGTAAACCAGGGTTCAAAAACTCGAAAACTCGACTCGACTCGGAAGTCAACCGGGTCGAGTAACTCGGAAGACTCGAAAAAAACTCGACTCGTATATATATAAAAAAAAATTCTTAGTAAAAAAAATAAATTCAACAATAGTATCATCAAATAACTAGCATTCATGATATAATTCAATATTAAATAACCCAAAACTAAACAAAATATTCTAAAAAAAACTACCAAGATCCAAGTCCAACATTCTTCCAATTTTCAAGTTTCAACATCAAGAATTCAAGATATAATCAAATAAAAAACTATTATAAAATAATCAAATATCCTCTTCATTATATTGATCTATGCCCTCCTCCTCATTAGACTCCTCTCCAATTGTTGTAAGATTTGCATCTGCATCACCGTCCAACAAACTCAAATCATCTCCATCAAAGTTTCCATTATGCTCATGAATCTACTCATCAATTTCATTATTAATTAAGACATTGTCAATATTTGTAGGATCATAAATTGAGGCG
Source organism: Tetracentron sinense (assembly GCA_015143295.1). Lineage (NCBI taxonomy): Eukaryota > Viridiplantae > Streptophyta > Magnoliopsida > Trochodendrales > Trochodendraceae > Tetracentron > Tetracentron sinense. The sequence continues at coordinate 298,723 of CM026551.1, forward strand.
TGTCTTCTCAGTTTGCTCTCCCGCAATCTCAAGTTATAGTGAATGTAACACCAAGTCATTCAACTTTTCTTGCTTCAAGTGGTTCCTTTTCTTTGTATAGATCTGATCAAAGGTACTCCAGTTTCTTTCGCAGGCTGAAGAAGAGCAATTTTGACTCAAGATACGGATGGCAAAATGCTGGAGTTCAGGAGTATCATAACCAAAGGTTTGCCACCAAGAAACAACAAAATATAATATAATTATAATTATATAAGAAACCATAATGTATAAAAGTATAAATTAATTTTTAACTGAATATTAAATCATATTAAAACTCACATGGAGACAACTCAGTTCTACTACGAATCGCTTGTTCACTTCCAAATGCCTTTTGTGCGGAAGAAAATATAGCAATCTAAAAATAAATTAAAATATGAGATAAGTTATATAACGACCTAGAATAGACACAATAATTTTAATTTTGATCATTAAAAAATATTTTCTGTAAACAATATACCTCATCCATCGCTATGATCTGAATATCTATATTCTTTTCAAGTCGTGCTATTGCTTCATGCATTCCACGACGAACCTCGGGATGTGTTGAGAAATTTGAACGATATCAAATTGCTGGGTTCAGAAAGTAACCTGCAGCATGAAGGGGAGAGTGGAGAGTCGAATCCCATCTTGCATCAATGATGTCCCAATACTATGAAATCTTTTATCATCGTTTTTTAAACTTCTGCAATCTCAATCTTTGCTTGATCCATTCTATTAGATATATCTCCCATTACTGGCTTGTCGCCATCCACTAGCCTCAAGACCAGAATAATTGGAACAATTGTCTTATTGATTTTCTCCATCTTTCGCCAAAAAGAAGAGTCTGTTATTATCTTCTCAATACATTTCCCCTCTTCGAGATTAGCAAATTTTGATTTTGCCCAATCCTCCGAAAGAAACATCTTTCTCAATGAGGCCCTCTAATATAACTTTGAAATAATAGCAAAGATTAAATTAGAACTAGATATTAAAATTTGAAATGAAAAGACTTTGAAATGAAAAGATTTTCAAATGAAAAGAGTTTAAAACTTTAAAAATTACCTGCTCGATAAGACTTTCAATAAGGATGAAATTTGTGGCAAAGCGAGTAGCTCCCGGTCTTAGAATCTCTCTATTATTAGTAAATGTTCTCATCATGTGTAAGACCTGACCTTTATTGTAAATAAACTTGGTTATGCTTCTGCACTTCTCAACTATTGTTTCAATTGGAGGCAATTTTCCGATTTCTCAAGAATGAGGTCAATACAATGTGCCGCTCCAAAACAAATTCTTTCTTTTCACCATCAGAAGCTTCCCAGTAGCTACATAATTTGCAACATTATCTGTTATCACTTGCACCACATTCTCTTCCTCCACTATCTTAACAATTTCATCAAGTTGAACAAATTATTTGCATCCTTCACAATGTGTGATGCATCAATTGACTTGATAAACATTATGCCTCATGGGCAAGACACTAGAAAGTTAATAAGTGTCCTACCCTTTTGATCTCACCAACCATATGACATTATGGAATATCCAATTTCCTTCCAAGACTCCTTGAACTCCCGAAGATAAAGGTTTATGGACTCCACCTCTGCTTTTAAAAAGGGTCCCGCCAACTCATAAGGTGTTGGAGGCTTCAACCCTTTACCAAACATGCCAATTGTTTTGCATGCCGTTGGAAAGAACATCGAGTCGGCAACATTAAATGGGATACCAGCATGATAAAACCACCTAGCTATGATCTCGCACGCCCGCTTTCTTGAGTTCTTATCGAAACTTGTGTCTATCCTAAGTTGTGCCATGTTAACTTTCGGAAATTCCTTAAGCTTTTTTAGTTAGGCACGTGACCTCATCTTCATTTTCTTCTTCAGCAGTTGAACTTGAACCAAAAGCCCCCACATTTCTTTTGTGATCTTTCCTCTTCTTGCTTAATTGAGTCTTGTCTTTCAAATACTCTTCTATCTCCTTAGAAATTTTTTCAGGTACTTTCTCACACTTCTTTGTATCACCAGGCAATCTAGCTAGATGATGTTTCAATCGATGAATCCCCCCATGCATCTCCTTCCCACAATAATTGCACCTCACTTTCTTTTTTATCAATAGTGACTGGGGTGCCATGATGCCAACCTATGTCAGTTAAGCGGGAAGTTTCTACTTCCGTAGCTGGAGGAATTGCCGGTGAAGTTGCTGATGCCATGCTGTTAGAAGTGGCCATTTCTATTTTGTATTAAAGCAAACAAAACTTTAATAATAGATTAGAGATTAAAAAGTAAAAACTAAAAAGTAAAAACAGTAAACTAATTTCTAATTTTCTACTTTCTAGTTCTACAATTCTACTGCATACATACAAAATTACGGATTTTTTGCAGGTTAACAAAACAATTACTAACTAATATTGTATTTTACTGTCGCAGATTTTTTTAACAAAGGAAAAAAGGATTGTATTTTACTGTTCCAGATTTTTTTAACAAAGGAAAAAATGATTGAAGGAGAACAATTAAGCTGAGCAAGTGAATGAGGCTGCATTCAACATAAAAATAAAAATAGCATGTTCAGGGAAATAAAATAGAATGTGTATGGAAGATTGAAAAAAAATAGCATGCATTGGAATTAAGGGTTGAAAAAAACCAGCATGTAAATAGGCAAGTGAATGAGGGTTGCAGATTTTTTTAACAAAGAAAAAGGGGCTACATTCCAGATTTACCCTGGAATGTAAATGGATTGAAGATTCTTAATAAAAAAAAAACAGTGCACGAAGGTAGATGAGTTGCAGACTGCAGATTCTCAAGAAAAAAAAGGGGCTACAAATTACAACACTAAGAGGCGTATTGGGCTTGTTCTTCTTCTCCCTCTCTTCTTCCTTCCTCTGTTTAGAGTTTCTTTTATCTCGAATTTCGGAGCCCTAGAGCCCTAAAAAAAAAGAGGCGTTATGGAGAAGAAGCTTGCAGAGGAGGCCTTAAACTCTTAAAATTTTCAAAAAAAAAAAAAGGTTAAAAGGATTAGAGAAGAGGAGTTGCAGAGAAAAGACCGTACAAGTGTCTTCTTCTTCTTCTTGACTCTTTGTTTCTCTCTAAAAAAAAATCCCTAATCTCCGATGCAAGTAAACCATAAAGTAAAAGGGGTTTTTAAAAAACTTTAAATACCGGATATATCCCATTAAGAGTCAGGTTGTGATGCCTCGAACCCGTGTCTAAGGAATCAAGTTCCGAGACGCGTGCCCGTTCGTCATAACCACGCATGCGGAAGACTTTACTCGCGAAAATGCGGGAATTTTGAACTTTTCTTATGAGCTTACATAAGCAATAACAACTGGTCATCACAATAACCCATCATAAGCAAATGCGTTACCTCACTGGCTACAATCGTCCTTACTTTGGCATCACAACTGCGCCGGTACACTTTCTAGACTCTATCAAGCGTAGCTCCTTGCTAATCTACAATCGCTCTAGAATATGAAGACATAAGATGAAGGAGTGAGCTATAAAGCTCGGTAAAAATCCACAGTCCATCTAAACTATTTTCCACATATTAGCATTCATCAATAATGATATATTAGTACAGTACAATTCTCATATTTATAATAATATCGTAATTCGTGACCCAAGGTCACTCAGGGCTATTTCACCCTATTTGAGGTTCCCAACCTCCGAGTTGTCAAATTCATCCAATCATTATCCATGACACCAGGTTACCGTTTCAAATAACCGCTCACGCTTTATCCTTGAGTCCACAGACTCGATCGACTGGGCCTTTGCCCGTGTACAACCTCTATCCATAAGTCCACAGACTCAATTATCAACCAATCAGGACTTCTCCCGATCATAACCAATCAGTGGGTATGTCGACCCAATTAATCCTTAAATCATCATATTCTACACATAACCCGGGTCTTACCCGATAATTGTCAGGAACAATACTTCTGACACATCACATTCTGTTAGAAACAACACCTCTGACATATCACACTCTGTCAGGAACAACACCTCTGACACTTACTTTATATTTTTCCTTTATGGGAACACCGACACCCACACAACCACATTTGTCAGGAAATGCATCTGATTGCTAGGATACACATCTGATTGTCAGGATACACATCTGATAAGCCAGGATAGACATCTGATAGCCAGGAAACCCATCCAACCTGTCAGGAAAATGAAACTCATCTGACAAGCCAGAGACGCACCTCTGACTAATAGGAAACACCTGACCACCAAGAAACACCTGTCTATCAAGTACACATCTGACATGACACCCTTGTCAGGAAACACATCTGATTACCAGGAACACATCTGACCTGCCGGGAACAACACATCTGACATGCTAGGAACACCCATCTGATAACCAGGAAACCTCTCTGACAATTTAACCCTGTCAGACAAAAAACCTCTGACATCAAATCCTATCAGGTACAACACCTCTAACATCAAATCCTGTCAGGCAAAAAATATCTGACATTAACCCGTGCCAGACACAACACCTCTAACATCAAATCCTGTCAGACAAAACACCTCTGACATCAAATCATGTCAGGCACAACATCTCTGGCATAAATTCTTGTCAAACAAAACACCTTGGACATTAACCCCTGTCAGGCATAACACCTTTGACATCAAATCCTATCAGACACAACACCTCTGACAACAACCATCATATATCATCATAACCTTTGTTGGGTGTATACCTACCGACATAGGCCAATGCCCTCTCATTGTAACATCATTGAGTTCGTAAACTCAATACATCACTGGGTCCATAGACCCCAATCCAACCTTGAGCCCATGGCCCAATGCCGTCCTAACTCTCCCGACTATCAGTCATGGAGGAACCCGGGCTCATGATAGATACCGTCTCTCCGGACCTACCCAAAGAGGGACCACAGACAACATTTTACGTAGGTTAGGTTTTCTAACCATAGGAAATCCCCAATTATTCAGGCCTGCTTGAATAAGGTCTCACGCCTGTGGACCAAGTCCGAGGGTATACCATTCCGGTGTGGAACATTACCAGCCGATAGACCATTCCATCACCTTTCCATGTCCTAACAACATCACATCATACACAAAGGTTGTCCCGAGGTGGGACTTTTACCAGGCCAATGGACCCTACCATTGCCTTTAAAACATCACATCATATCAAATTCGTTCCGATAGGGAACTTAACCAGGCCAATGGACCCTTCCATTACCTTAAAACAAACATTTCATCACATAAGGGAGGCCACCCTGGGCTCCCTGTCCAAACTGGACTGACTACGATCGATCGTACCAACGATCGTGATCTATGATCGATCGCAGACCATGTGCGATCGATCGCACACAGGTCATGTACAAACTCAATCCATCACCCAGACTACGATCGATCGTACTGATTGATCGCACCATCAATCGCAGACATCTGTATGGCTTATGATCGATCGCATCTTCTGTGCGATCTATCGCTCTGGTATCCGAGCCTAAATTTTGAGTTGTAAACAGCCCGAAACCGAGGGCTACGCCCCTTTGCTCCACATTCTCCCCACACCCTCCATCCACACATCATCCATAGGGTCTACGACCCATTTCATTCATGCCATTTCACACCACGCCATGAAAAATTGCACAGAGTCTAAATTTTGAACTGCGAACAGTCCAAAACCTAGGCTACATCCCTCTACTCGGATCAAAATCCCTTCCCATACATTCCATACACCAACCGTGGGGTCTTCGACCCTTGTTCATTCACTCCATAATTTAAACACGCCATTCCAATTAAAATAAACATAAATAGGGAGAAAATAAGAAAGATGGAAAGAGATTTTTACTGTTTTTTAAGTGTTTCGGGGTCCCGCACCGACGATTTGTCGCCAATAGCGCGTTCCCCACGTCGAAGAACCCCGAGGTAGGGTACATGCAACGTGCAGCCACCCTTCTCTCTCCTCCTTTCTCTCTCTCTCTCTCTCTCAACCAATTCGGTGGTTACTGTGTCCGAATGTGAGAAATGGGATTAAGGCTTTGCCTTTATATAGACTATGAGGTTAAATCGTGTGTAACGGCCCGTACAAATGTTTGGTGTGGCATTGCCTTTTTGACCGTTGACTTGGTTTGACCAAGGTTTGACCGACTTTAGATTTTTACGGAAATGCCCGACGTAACCATACCAAACAACGTCCGTTTTCAACGAAACTTTAGGTGACCGACCATGGGGTAGTTCGACACCTGCTGTAAAATTTTCAGGGAAAAATAATGAGTTTTGACAGTTGCACTTTAGTTCGGAAGAAAATTGCAAAACCCACTAATTTCCTGATTTTTGACACAAAACATGCTGCCGTTTTTTTCTTTTGAGATGATTAACTACTGAAACGACAGATGGTCATTCTCAGGCCGACCGGCACGCTGTGTTACCAGCCGTACGAATTTCTATTAGAATCCCCAACAATTATAGAGTTCCAATTGAATTCCGAAAAATCTGGAATTTCCTGGTTTTCTCGATTTTTTTACGTTTAAGACTCATGTGGTCTCCCAAATAGCTACGCAACGGAACGGAAACTTTAGGTGACTGAACTTGGGGTAGTCTGACACCTACTGTAAAAATTTCGGGGAAAAATACTGAGTTTTGACAGTTTCACTTTAGTCCGAAAGAAAACTACAAAATCCACTAATTTTCTGATTTTTTCTTAAATTTATCACACATAATGGCCCCGCGGTCCCGCGAAATGATACCTGAAGGAACCGATACAATATGGGTGTGTCCCGGCAGTCGACCGACACACTGTGTACGATTTTCGAGAAAAGATACTGAGATTTTCTCGGTGCACTTCAATCCCCGAGCAAAACCCACTTTTTATTAATTTAACAAACATTCAAGTATTTAACCCCAGTTAAGGACCAATGAACTCATAATTTTATTATATTAAAATTCTGGAGCGTCACACGGGCTAGTCGGGTCGGGTCACAAAATCGCTTCAACTCGTGTAGACTCGTCTGAGGTTTTTTTTTTTTTTAATGTTTTTCACTACCGAGTAATACCGGCGAGTTGGATCAAAACCCAGCCGAGTCGAGTTGACTCGGCCGAGTTCCGAGTCAACTTGCCGAGTTTTTGTTCTATGACGTAAACCCCTAAAAAACACACCAAAATCATTTCTTTCGATTCTCTCTTCCTCCCTACTCATTTTAAGTAGTAAATCTTGAAATCCTTTTGATTTTTTGTGATTGAAAACTTGGTTTGGGGTTTGGATACCCTCCCTCTGTCCCTCATACTCGCATGATCAGCCACTATATATCACTGGGCCTACTAGCACTGCACACGGTTTTTTCATCAGCTTATTGTCACAACTAAGCCCAAGCCCAAGCCCAAGCCCAAGCCCAAGCCCAAGCCCAAGCCCAAGCCCAAGCCTAAGCCCAACACTATGAAAATCTCTACCACCAGCCTTACATTCAGCTAAATGTAGATGATGATGAGCGAACCCGTAATTCTATATGGCTTTAGAACTTAGCATTGTATCTCATCTACTATCTTATATTTCATCATTTCTACATTTTCAACTTGATATTGGCTTTAGAAGAATGTTGTTACCCATCCATTGTATATTTTTAATTTATAGTGATTTGTTTTGGAAAATTTTCAATGAAAAAAAGGCTGAAATCGTTTCGGTCGGGACCGCTATGGTCCTTGAAATCCAGTTTTTAATCCTTGGTCTGAATTAGCGTGAGCATTATCAAATCCATTTAAAAGAGATGTAGTAAGAACTCCAAATATCAGATGTTATTGTTATTCACTTATGAGTTGCATTTTTTCCGAATACAATAAATAATAGAAAAAAACAAGATACATCATCGACATATGTTTGTGGCTATTCCATAAGATGAGATAAAGGGTTCTGCATTTTAATTAGGGAATCATTAGAATCTGAGCGATTAAAAGTATTATCGTCTGCATAAGGAAAAATGAAGCAATTGTGTTTTGTCAAGGGGTTTCAACTAAAATTTTTGATTAGGACTACAAATCAAAGTTACGAAAGGAGCAGGAGTTTGTTGACCCAATATTTCTATCCACCAGTTGTCTTCGTCGTTTCAGAGCCAGTCACATAGAAGTCAATGCTTGAATGAAACAGAAGGCAAAAAGAAGCAATTATGTTTGGCAAAGGGGATTTAACCACATTGTTCGATAAGGACTTCAAATCAAAATTACAAAAGGAGCAGGCATTTGTCAATATTTCTTTCCACCAGTTAGCCACTAACGTAAAAGTCAAAGCTTGCGTGGAAGGCTCCAGATTCTTTAAGCATGGGCTACTAGCCTACTATCTGAGTTGCTATTAATTAGACATCTGCAATAGGACGAAGGGAATGATATATCGAATGAATAGATACCATGGATTTGAAGCCTTAAGAGTGTTTTTTACTTGATGACTCATAATGAATGATGATAAATTTCCCTTCATTTCTCCAACTGCTTGAGAAGAAAATGTAAAATCAACCAAAAATATCCAGGTTTGAGATTAATGATTACTAAAGAAAATGGTGAGATGAAGACAATTTACCCTGACTCAGTGGACAAAATGATGTATTCTTATTCTCAAGCTAGTCTCATTGCCCCCAGAAAACATCTTCAGCTGACTGACTGTAAATTCAATGGCTATTCACCAAGAGATCATGTAAATTCAATTTGATTCTTGTGAGTGTGTTTGATTTTGTTGTGAGCATGAGACACGGGGATTTTTAATTGCTTCTACTAATACTTATACAGGACAAAAAAGAAAAAACCTTAAAATAGACAAAATGAAGTAGCAGTGGTATAATTTTTATAATAATTAAATGAAAAAGAAAAACATTTTCTCATGGAAATTGTGATCCTTCCAATTTGTTGTGTTTAAACCTCTCTTGAGGGGTAATCTTCTCCTCTATATTGCTCTCTCGAGTCATTTTCTCCTGTTCTCAATTTATTGCATAAGCTCCTCTTTACGCATAATCCTCTAAATAAATGGTTGCAAGTGGTTGTTACCTAGCTTAGACAACAGGTTTGGTTGTCAATAGACTCATTTGATAACTTGTATGTGCTCATAGAGTCTTGATCTATGTAGGCACATGATCATAAAGAATTGGCTTAACTATTATTCTCCTTGTAGCAAGTATAAGTATGTATATATATATATACACATATATATATATATATATATATATATATATATATATATATATATATTAATTGAGCAAAATATGCCAACTTGTGCAGGCATATATATTCACGGATTACATGTCAAGAGGACAATATTCTTCTTTTCTCGAAGAAAGTAAGCAACCTCCTATGTTGCAAGCGTAAGGGGGGAGCAAATACTTGTAGCAGAGGACGTTTAGATATGACAAGACTGATTCAACCTCTGAATCTGCTTCCGCTATTGTGGGGTAAAACTATCTGTATCGGGCATAAGAGTGACCATGGCTGTAGAGGCTCTAAGGCTAGGGGAAGTCTCCGATTCAGTAGGCGTCTCTGGGGGAGCAACAAGATGAGCTGTGTCTGCCTAGATATCTTTACTTCATCGACGAGAGTTTGCATTCTGCCACTTGCGAGAACTCCCGGATTCTGGACAAAGTACCTGTAGAGGCACGAAGGCCTGGGGTGGCTTGGTCGTAGCCATCTCTGGGGGAGCAACAAGATGAGCCGTGTCTGCCTAAATATCTTTACTTTATTGACGAGAGTTTGCATTCTGCCATTGACGAGAGTTTGCATTTTGCTGCTTGCGAGAACTCCCGGGTTCTGGACAAAGTACCAGTAGAGGCACGGAGGCCTGGGGTGGCTTGGTCATAGTCGTCTTGCCCCTTTGCCTTCGGGAGAACATGGGATGAAATCAGTCTCCTAATTACTTTGTGACTACTTAGTGCAATAGTTCATATTAAGATTCATGAGCTAACTAAGGAGGCTTTCTTTATGTTAATAATTTAATATGTATGCCAATAACATGAAATTAAGAACATTGAGCAGCAATCACTCGTATACAAAGATGAGTGGGGCGCTTGGGCCAAAGCTCGTATTGTAAGCCATATCGTTTTCAATAATGCAGTTAATCCCCCCCCCTCCCCCAAACTTCCTATCCATATATGGCTTACTCAAACCCGTTTGTTGGAATGGAAAAGCAGTGAACTTCGCACCTAGTTGTCGATTGGTCTAATTACATAATGGTCTATCGATAGCCATTATACCCAAGTCGGTGTATCAGAAAGATCGAGTCTCTACTCACCTGGTCCATGTACGTCTCTCTCTCTCTCCAGGAGGTTGGCTGCCTATCCTAGATCTTCCCATCTCCAAGAAGATCTTGTGCTCGATCCGGTTTAGTATCAAGGAGATTTTGTTTCCGTAATAGATTGTGGTACTTGACAAGGATACATTTTGTGATCTTGTCATGGCATGCGATCACAAATAGGGGTGGAGCCAGGATTTTCTTTTGGGGAGGGGCACATGATGGTTGATTGATATTGTCAATAACTGCTTTGCTACACTTCTCTGCGAATTGTAAATGACAAAAGAAGAAAATATATTAACTTATATATATCAATTAATATTGTATATGCTCAAAAGTCATTTCTTAATACAAAACGTTTTTTTTACAATTGCCCTTGACGGGTTTTCATATTTTTGGAACTATTGAAGGATCGCCTCATTATCGATGCTATTAAATATGTCTTTCTCGATGTATGTGACCAAGCAATCAGTCATCCATTCATCTCCCATTCGATTGCGTAGTTGGTTCTTTATGATCTTTATAGCAGAAAAGACCCTCTCAACTGTGGTAGTGGCAATTGGTAAGATTAGCGCGAGTGTCACCAACAAGTAAACTAGTGGATATAACATGCTTTTTTTTATCTTCTTGACCATCTTCCCAGCAAGGTCGCTAATTCCTTTCACTTCTAAAAACTCACCGTTGGAGTGCATATCAATAATGTAAGTCTCAAGCTGATTGTCCAGTGCCATGAGATTTAATGCTGAAAATTCAACTGAATAAACTTCAGCGAGCTAGATCAATTTTTGCTTGTCGAATGCATAAAATGAATCACTTGGATTCAAGCATGCCATGCAAAGAAGTAATTTAGTGTTTCCCTCATTAAAACTATCGTTGAGTTCTTGAAGTTGCATATCAATTGTAGTATAAAAAAATTCAGCGCGGTAATGATGCAAGTTTATGATTTCTTCAGCATTGTGTAGTGATCGGCCTTGGGCTACAAACTTATCGTTCATATTAGGAACAATGATCATCTGTTTGGCAGAAAATAAAGAAATTTTGGTGAAGAGAGAATCCCACCCATTATCTCTCATCGTTTGCAATTGTTGCTTGGATACTTGCTCTAGGGTTATGATATTCACAATATCTTGTTATTTTCTTTGTAATGCCTTTGATAAATCATTCGTAATTCCCAAAATAGTTTTTATCAAATGTAGGAAAAATACAAATTCCAATAGAGTGCACACTTTTAAATCTTTGTTCCCTACTCGAATCATCTTAATCGACAATCTCAGGCATGTCAATCACAGAGGAAAACATGACAATCAAGCTTATCAGTGTATCATAGTGCGAGCCCCAACTTGTATCGCCAACCTGTTTTAGGCTAGTCTCTTGATTTAGGCCCTGCTCGCTTGGAAGTTCTCAATTCTTGAGAGCCTCAACAATTTTAGTAACTTGTTTCTCTTGAAGAATGTCACGGCGTTTGCAGGAGACTTTAACAACATTCACCACATTAGAAACCAAGTTGAAGAACACGTTGATTTTATTGTATTTTTTTGTTACCGCAATAAGTGCCAATTGAAGGTGATGCGCGAAGCAATGAACATAAAACACATTCATTCTCTTTCATGATGAGCGTTTTAAGATCATTGAACTCACCTTGCATATTACTGGCCCCATCATAACCTTGCCCACACAATCTCGTTATACTCAATCCATTCTTGGAAAATAGTTTATCGATCGCTGCTTTGAGTGATACAACAGTGGGTTCAGTAACATGTACGATGCCTAAAAAATGCTCAGTCACAAACTCCCGCTTGTCCACATAACGTAAAACAACCATTTGTTCCTTGATAGATATCTCACTGGATTCATAAATCAAAACGGCAAATAGAGAATCTCCAACTTCGTTGATTATAGTGTTGGTGGTTTCAATCGCAGTTGCACTTCCAATGTCTTTCTGAATATCGGGTGTAGTCAATTTGAAATTTTCATTGTGATCAACAAGAAATTGCAAAAGCTCAAGAAAGTCTCCTTTGTCATTCAAGTCCTTAGATTCATCATGTCCATGAAAAGCTAATCCTTGTCGCAATATAAATTGAATGCAATCAGTCGATGCAATCAAACAGACTCGATATTCCCTTCGAACTTGGTCTGATTGTTTCGAAATAATTTGTTAAACCAGGCATAAATCGTCATAATTTTTCCCAAATTCTTTTTGGGGGACAATTGTGATTACGAGGTTGATAAGGACCCACCGCTTTGCAAATACGCTCTTTGAATTTCATTGATCTCGCTCGATCGTTCTCATCAAAAACACTGGGCTGCCCGGCTTGTTCTTTTGCTTCCTTCGCCTAGTCTATCTTGCTTTTCTTTCTTTGCCCTTGCACTCTTGTTCGGGAATTTGCTCCTCTATTAGCCAAGCCCTTATCCTAAAGGTGATTTCCTTAAGGCGAGTTAGTTGTGCATGTAGAGATAGGTGAGATCGTTAAATGACAATGGCTTTTGTTATAAATGGAAATGGTGCTTTATTAGTAAGATCCGCCCTTCTCAGGAATCGTTAGCTCTTTCCAGTGGTCATTAGTAGCTGCTATTCGTCTGATTTGTCTCTTGCCGTCTTTGCTACTGTTTACTTCCCTGCCCTTGTCGAATTTCTTCCTGGTCATTAGGATGGTAACTTCAAATTTGAATTCGTAACCCAGGATCTATGAGAAGATCTACAGGAAGATTTGTCAAGTTAACCTCTGGATGACTTGACTTTGAGTTAGATTGTCTTTGATCATGGTCATCATTTTTTATGATAGGACACAGCAGGCCACCCAGGCCAGTCCTGAATACATTGATAGATCCATGAGCCCCTCCATCATTGATAGAGCGGACAATGACTTTCTTTTGAGAAATTTATCCATTACTGATACAAAAATCAGAATGATTTAGTCAAAATTAATACCCTTATGAAATGCTAATTCATAAGATGTTATTTACTTTTTGTCAAGAATAGGAGCTTATTTTGATAATTAAACTCCTTGGTAAATATTATTGTGTCATTTGGTTAGTATTTATTAACCAAGTCAATAAATCACCAAAAGAATATGAGTATATGACAAATACTTTAATTTAATAATATTTACATATAATGTAGATCATTCCATCCACTAAATAGGGGAACACCACCAAACTACATATTCCATCTCCCTAAAAACACATCCTCCACTTTATATATATATATATATATATATATACACACACATATAAGTCCATCATTCTATATAGTTAAGTATTTTCTACAACAATTGTATGCCAAGAATAGAATTTTCACTATCTTAGTGTAATTCTTGGATATACATACAATGATACAATATAAACAATTGAACATGAAGTATTGATGGATGAAATAAATTGAACCCGAAATAAATGAGTACTCAAAATGATAATACAGAATAAAAACAAGAGTAAAGGGGAAAAGGTCCTCTAACCTCAATTAAACAAAGGTGAATTGAAGGCCGCCTGTCTCACAAATGCTTCAAAATCTATTCCTCGAGGCCTGATATGGTATTGGTTTTGGTTCTTTAATAAAAATTCAGTTTGAGAAAGGGTTTTGATGATTTAGGGTTTAGAGAAGAGAAAAGAGAGGAGAGGAAGAAGAGAGATTATGGTAAATTGCTTAGTGAGGGAAAGAAAGCCCTACTAGCATCTTATATTAAGAGAACATTACATATATACCCTTTTACAACTATACTCTCGATATTACATATATCAACACTCCCCCTCAAGCTGCAGCATAAACATTAAGCATACCTAGCTTGACAGTAATATCCTGGAGGATAGCAGTCAAGGTATTAAAAATCGACTCAATTCGGTCAACTTATATGACGCCCCTAAACCCGCGCCTAAGGAATCTTGTTCTGAGACGTGTGCTCGTTCGCCATTACCACACAAGTGGAAGACTTTACCTGCAAAAGTACGAGAATTTTCAACATTTATCAGATGCTTCAATAAACAAGATACTCTAGTCATCACAATAACTATCACACAAACCATATACCTGTATTAATTACATCAAGTCTGTTTTACAAAAGTAGGCGCCTCTATCACGCCGGGTACAGTCTATAGTCTCCAAAAAGTATCCAGACGAACCTTCCATTTACTGGTCAATAACTCCAAAATCTACAGACATAAAACATCAGTGAGCTATGAAGCCCAATAAAATCCACAGTCCATTTAGACTATTTTCCACATATTAACACACATCAATAATGAGATAATAATATAGTTCCATTCCGTGTTACAATATAATAAAGCAGTAAATAGTGAGTTGTGACACATACTCATGGCTATTTCACCCTATCCGAGATCCCCAATCTCGTAGTAGTTTCCAATAATGAAGTTCATTTATTTAATAGTGTTCACATTACCAAGTTATCATTCCAAATAGTCAATCACGTTTCTCTTCGAGTCCTTGGACTCTATTAACTGGCTGTAGGCCATACACAATTCTGTTTTAAGACCCAAGTCTCAACACATATTTTGGCATTCACCCATTTCTCAATTATACATTGAGTCGTTTAGACTCACTCATACAGTTCTGAGTCTTCACCCGGCCACAACCGAACCTTGGGTACTCCGACCCAAACAACCTGAAATCCGAAGATTCGACACAACACCTGAGTACACTGACCCAGACAACCTCGAATCCAAAGATTCAACATAAAACCCGATCCTTCATCCGCCAAGGACATTCTCCTCAACTCTGCTGACTGCCAACATGTATAGTGTATCCGCCATCTCCCTGGCTATCAGTCATGAAGGAACCCCTATCATCCTGTCTACCGTCATCTTTAGGCAAGTCGATGGAGGAATCCCGGGCCCCATTTGGACACCGTCATCTCCTGACTTTCCACCATGAAGGAACCTCGATAGACACGATGCCGTCATCTCTTGACCTAACTAGAGAGGAACCCCGGCCTATAGACTATGATGTTCAGTCACTTGAGACTTCAATAGGATTCCGACATCTCCTGACTATCGGTCACAAAGGAACCCTGGGTCTGGGCCTTATTGGACACCGCCTCTCCTGACCTAGTCAAAGAGGAACCACAGACGAACTACACATACACACAAACAGACCGAGATCTCCCGTCTATCAGTCACAGAGGAACCCCGGCTCTATACAGATGCCGCCTCTCCGGACCTAGACAGAGAGGAACCACGACTATACTTAACTCAGGTTAGGTTTTCTAACCACAGGCAACCCTGGTTACCTCAAGCCTTGCTTGAAATACCTATAACGGTTGGGCCTCGCGCCCGTGGACCAAGTCCAAGAGTATACTGTCCCGTTGGGGAACGTACCCAGGCCAATTTACCATTCCATTGCCTTATAAGTGTCAAAACCACATCACGTCACACATAAAGAAGCCCAACCAGGCTTTCGTAATTGCTTGCGATCGATCGCCCTTAGGGTGCGATCGATCGCCTAGGGATCTGACAAACCCCAGGTGATCTACATGTTTATGATCGATCGTTTGATTGATCGCCATTTTCAGTATGATCGATCGGAATTCACTCTGAGCCGAAATTTCGAGTTGTAAACCGCCCGAAACCGAGGACTACCTCCCTCTACTCCATTTACATACAAACCCATCCCATCCACACATCATATAATGGGTTTCGGACCCTTTTTCATCCACACCATAAACATTCACACCATTCCACATAGAAAAATAGTTTAGGGAAGATAGAAGAGAGGGAAAGGGGTTTTACCCACTGCATGCTTTTTGAGGCTTCAGGGAGGAAAACGGACGTCACCAACGCATCGGAAATGACGATCAACCCCAAGGTAGACTCCCTTCTTCCTTCTCTCTTCTTTCTCTCTCCTCTCTCTCTCTCTCTCTAGAGAATGTTTGGGCAGCACTTAGGCGCTTTAAGAAAATGGGAAAAATGAGGGGGGTGTCCCTCTTTATATAGGCAACACACTTGCCTATGTGGCGCCACATGGGCACGATGACGTGGCTCGATGACCGGTTTGACCGATTTCTCGATTTTATCACATGTACGATCTCCGTAACTCCTCGAAACGATGTCTGATGGTGACGAAATGACAGGTGACCGAACTAGGGACAGTCCGACACCCATTGTATGAATTTCGGGGAAAAACATTGAGTTTGGACAGTAAAAAGTAAGTCCGGAAGAAAATTTCGAAACCTGCGGATTTCCTGGTTTTCTTACGTATGGGATCCCTGAGGTCTCGCGAACCGATACGCGACGGAGTTGGTATGACAGGTAATCGTCCAGATAGCTGACCGACATGTCGTGTGCGATTTTCGAGAAAAAATACTGAATTTTACCCGTGAGCACAATCCTGAAGTAAAACCCAATTCTCACAAATTTATCAAACACTTATCTAGTGGTAATTAATTTTAGTAAAATTCAACTCAATTAAGGATCGATAAACCCCAAAAATTATTATATTAAAATTCCGGGTCGTTACAACTTCGGTCAAATTGAGTCGACTTCGGTGGTGACCGAAGTAAAATCAACTTGTATTTTAAAAATTTTGAAATTCGTGAAGTGTTTCGGTGGACTTCGGCTGAAACCGAAAATTTTATTAGACAAATTACTGAACTTCGGTGGAAGTTCATTGAAGTCTACGAAAACATAAACAAAGGAAAAATTACATAAATTTTAAGAATCCAATTGAGACAAGCAAAAAAGAAATTTTAAGAATCCCATGTGAGAATTAAGAAGTGAAAAAAAAAAGAGAGCAGCTTGGTAGAAGAATTTAAGGAAGAATAGCTGAATAGGAAGAGGCCTTAGGGTACTTACCTGAAGGAAGAGAAGTCAAGTTTTCTGTCGCCATCGCCATCGCTGATCACAAAAAGCTAAACGCCAAACCCTTAGTTTGTTCTTCCTCTCGTTCTCCCTCTTCCCTTATCGTGAATAAGAATCTGGGTTTTAAATTTTTTTACCTTAAGTTATAAAAGGCATAATGGGTAATGCTATTACTACTCCTTGTTTATTGACTATCCAACAAAGAGTTCAATCGCACCCTCAAGCCAAAATGTGTCCATTTTAACCTTTATTAACCGTGGTTAAGATTCATTAACCCTTGTGGTTTAATAATATAACCTTGATATTTGTAAAGAAAATACTATAAAAATATTAACCACAAGGGTTTATAATTCTTAACCGGAGTTAAATATATTTAAAGTATTTTTTACAAAACCTAATTTTATTATATTTATAAATTATAATTATATTATTCTAATAATATTTTTACATGTCTTTTTCCTTTCACTTAGTATTCATATAATAAGATTATGCTCATAAGAATTTTTTTTAAATTTTTTTTGCTTCATTATATATTAACAGTAATAATAATATAACTTCATATATTAATAGTATTCATAAATTAATATTAGTTATAAATTTTAATGGTATTATTAATAGCTAATAATTCTAAACAATATACATAATAAGATCTACCAAATAATATGAGTTATTTTACTAAAAAATAATATATAAAACTCACTAAATATTACTTAAATATATGATTTAATAACAATAAATTTATATTATAGTATTGATTCACTCTCATATTGATGCAGTCTTGTAAAAACACTAAGCTCCTCAATTACAAATAAAATTAGGTTTAGAAATTAAATTAAATTTCAATTATTTATCAACTTTAATTTGCATTCATAAGTTTTTCAGATTTCTAAACAATTAAAATGAATAATCATTAAAAAAAAGAATAAAATGGTCTTACATATTCCCTTCACTTAATAAAGAGATTAAAATATAGTTAAATTGTTTTTGGCAATATAAAGAAATATCAAGAAGAAATTACAGCATAGACAAGCAGACAACGCATGTCACTTAATATGATTCTCACATTTGATACTCTACATGCTTGCGTCCAGTAATATAATGAATTCTAGATGTGTATTTATGCTTAAATATTATATATCTAGAGTTTCATCTTAAAATTCCAATGTTTCCTTAAAGTTTCATAGACTTGTTTAATTTTTACATAACTTTTTCACACTTCCTTAAACTTCTTTGAATTAGCGACCGAAGTTTATACTGAAGTCGAAGTTTAATACCTTGATAGCAGGCCAACAGGCTTGGTGAAGATGTCAGCAAGTTGTTGAGAAGATGAAACATATTGAAGAGATAATGAACAATCCCGAATTTGTTCTTGGAGAAAATGAATATCAACTTCAATGTGCTTTGTCCTCTCATGAAATACAGAATCAGATGCAATCTTCGCGGCAACCTCATTATCACAAATTAAAGACATAGGGCCTTTAACAGGAAATCCTAACTCGGAAAGGAGAGAACGAAGTCACAGAACTTCACAAGTCTTATGAGCAAGAGCCGGTTATTCTGCTTCGGCACTAGAGCGAGAAACAACGAGTTGCTTTTTACTTTTCTATGCAACCAAGTTGCCCCAAGAAAAACACAATAGCCAAAGGTGGAGCGACGATCAGTAGCAGATCCGGCCTAATCGGCATTTGTATAGCCAGAGATCTCAAGATGCTCATATGAGTGATATACAAGTCTACAATTGTGTTTAAACTTGATTTATCGAAGAATATGATGAACAACAGCAAGGTGTGAAGCACGGGGAGCATGCATGAACTGACTAACCATGCTGACAACAAACGTAATATCCGGTCGAGTGAAGGTGAGATATATCAATCGGCCCACGAGACGCTGGTAGACATGAGGATCAGGAAGAAGATCACCCTCACTATCATATAAAGAGAGCTTCAGATCCATGAGAGAAGTAGCGGGTTTACACCTACTCATAGTAGTATCACTCAGCAGATCAAGAACATACTTTCGCTTTCGCTGTGACAGAAAAATTCTCTGCTTAGATCGAGCAATCTCTAGACTAAGGAAGTACTTCAGATGACCTAGGTCTTTGACATCAAAGGTATGCCCCAACTCACTCTTAGTATGAGATAAAAAAGGAGTCATCACCAGTCAATATAATATCATCAACATGAACCAGAAGTATGGTAAGCCCAGAGGCGTCAGAATGGATGAAGATAGTATGATCAGAGGAGGTGACTGCTTCAAATCATATATGGACTTTCGAAGTCTACAAACCTTCCCATACGATTTCGGTTGCCTCCGATACTCGATACCGAACCTTTACCCATTTATTCCGAAAAAAATACATAACGCCCGAAATCGTTACGTAACGGGCGTTATGCCCGATACGAAACGGTTTCGGGCGTTGGACTCGTTCGCGATTTTAAGGTTTAAAGGGGTTCTGAAAACCCCTTAACTCACTCGTTTAACCAAATAGAAATGATGATGAACCAACCCGTAATTCTATGTGGCTTTAGCACTTAGCAGGTGTGTATGTATCTGCCTATTGCCTATTTGGAGTCTGGACTGGATTATGTTTATGTTTCAACCCTTGACTCATCTATTTTCATTATTTCAATATTTTGAGCTTCATATTGGCTTTAGAAGTATCTTTTATCATTTATTGCATTTTTTTTCCTATTTCTTGGGATTTTTTGTATTTTATTAAAGCAAAAAAAAAAAGGCTGAAACCGTTACCCTAAAGCAGGAAACCAGGAGGGGGATCCATATATACCTAAGATATTCTTGATGTCCAACTGATGGAGAGGCCAACTCTGATTGACTGCAGGAGAGAGGAGAACATGAACAGAAGTCAGTTTGGGCACATGAGCAAAAGTGGTATTATAGTCAAACCCACAAGTCTGAGTAAATCCGCGGGCGAAAAGATGAGCCTTATACCGAAGGCCATTCATCCAAGGTATGATTAGATTGAATGACATTCATCTCGTCAACCATAGCACCCTTTCACATAGGATGAAAAACAACAACACGAACAAACCGAGGAATAGTCATAGTATCAATAACGGAGAGGAAAGCGAGGTACAAGGGAGATACAGCTTGATAACAAACATACTTGGCAATAGGGTAATGAGTAACACAGGAACGAACACCCTTACGATGAGCAATAGACAACTCAAGATCAGAAGTAACAAGAGTAATAATAGGAGAAGGATGAACAATAATAAAAGAAGGTGAAGAAGTACTTAGTCGAGTGGCCTGCTGGGAAGACTGTGGTAGAGGCGCTTCGGAGAGGGAACCAGGAGGCGGTCAACGAGAGTATGTGAAAAGTTCCTTCTGCTGTGGAAGATCCCCTGGAATAGGTAAAGGCAAAGAGATAGTAGACACAATATAAGGTAAAGGCAAACAGACGGTAGGGCCAGTAGGAGCATGAGAGAAATATGGTACTGTCTCGAAAAAAGTAACATCCAAAGAGAAAGAAGCGATGAGACCGAGGATCATAACACCGATAGCCCTTCGATGCACTAGAATAACCAATAAAGACACATCAAATTGCCTTATCGTCCAATTTCTGATGACTTGGACGAAGATCTTGAACAAAGCAGGTACAACCAAATACCCGTGCCTCAATGGGAAAAATAGGAGCCTGAGGACAAAGCACAACAATTGAGTTTGGTAGTAAGACTACTAACTGAAAGAAGGTTGAAAATAAACGAGGAACATGTAAAAACATGAGATAAAGAGAGATAGAGATACAAGAAAATGTCCTACTCCTAAAACAGGAGTAACAAAACCATCAGCCAAGTGAACCTTGGCAATAGGAGATGAAGGTGAATAAATGGTTTAACCCTGTGACTCACCAGTCATATGATTAATGGTTCCAGAATCAATAACCCAACTAAGGAAAGAAGACGATGTAGTGGCAACATAGGCAGAGGGAACATGGATACCTGATGCAACTAGTGAAGAGGAAGCAGCAGTATCAGAATTACTCTGTAGACGGAACTCAGCTCGGATCATCTCAGCAACCTGGTGTCGTGCTCCAAAATCTCACCTAGGTTAAAGTGAGACCTTGGCACGTGACTTAACCATCATACCATCCTGTCATAAGCATTTAAGGAAATCTAAAATGTGAACCTGAAAATTTTTCCTCAATTAATAACTGGTACTTCAAAAGAGCATTCATAAAAATCCACAATTAAACTAAATATGAAAATCTGAATCATCCTTGTGATTCTTAACCATGAATTCAATCTAACCATAAATCCAAACTCAATTCCATTGCAATTTCTTGAACTCAATTTAAATACTGATAAATCAATTTCCAGAATACGGCCAATGATCCAGATTCCATTCACCATCAGGATAATCACCAACTGGATCTTCCTCTACGTACTCTTCCTCTTCCCATGGTCCAGGTGCGCAAATATCGAATCCTGAACCTGTCGAAAATAACAGTTCGGCTGAGCATTGAATACACTCAGCGTATATGAACTCCTAACTAACAACATAATAAACATTATTATAAAACATAAATCATGGATTGATAATACGTGTACATACATAAAATCAGAGTGCGGAACATCTTCTCTTTTCAATTCTTACATGTGTTCACTTGTACTTGTTTTTCTTACATGTCTTACTTGTCTTATTTTTCTGACTTGTCTTTCTTGTCCGTGAGTCTATTTAACAACATGCAATGTGTAATAACTTAAAATAATTCTACCCCATATATGGGTAGAGACTAACATATGCTCTACTTACCGAGGTACTAAAACTTATTTAGCACATTATCCAGTGCGCACGACTTACTTGTGATTAACTTGCTTGACCTATCTTGCCTTGATCTTAGACTTATTGGTACTCGGGCAGTACAAAACTCAATAACACATTCATGCTTGTGTACTCATATACTTGCGTAGTTACTTGTAATCGTGCTTTTTTATCATGCTTGTACATATCCATTATCATGAGTGAGTGTGAGTGAACGATGATAACTCTTAGTTAAAACGCACCCTAAATTATTGGTCAAGGCTCTCGAAAATTCATCATAATGACTAACGCCGCTATGATAATATTCCTAAACCACACAACCCTAATTCACGGTCTGTTCTAACTAAATATATATCATCCATGCAACTTGTATATAATATATCAAATTAACGCATATTATAATTCTCATGGTTGATCAATTTAAAACATGCTATATAGAGCTTTCTCAATAAAATCAAGAAATCAAATTAATAATTATACTTCAATTCCATGTATATAATTTCATAGATTGAATTTGACAAAAAAACCCTAATTTCACAACACATCACAATTTTTGCATCACAATCATAAGCATCCCATCAATCCAACAATCATCCATTCCTCCATTCTCCATCATACATACACCACAAAAATATTCATTTTCCCCTTGTTGATTTACATAATGAAACATCTCTAAAATCATGGAAATATTACATAAGGGATATACATAATATAAACATGCTTTGATCTTATTTCTTACTTTGAATATAAACCTTTTCTTCTTATTTACATCAATGATTATCCTATTGATAGAAAGGAATCCATATTTACGTCTCCTAATTGATTTCCTACGATCTAGCGCTTGTGAATGAGCTCAATCTAGATCTTCACGCCATTTTTTCTGATTCTTCAATTTGATCTTATGATCTCTAGGCCTTCCCTCTTAGAATCTCTCAAACTAATCTTTTTTTTTATAAAAAAGGTTTAGAAAGCTCTTGAAACCTTCAACTCACGAATATAAAGGTTATTTATAGGGTTGGGAACCCTAGGGAGTCAAAAAATCGGAAAAATGCAAATCCCGAGAAAAATCACCGCACGACGATCGATCGACCCATCATTTAGTGCTGATCGGTCGGAGCTGCCATCGATCGGTGGTGGTGTGCCGATTGATCGGCCGTCGCTGATCTTTTTTTTAAAAACTCTTTCGCTACTTTTTAATCTACTTTTTAATGTAATTTATTTATAAAAACGAGTTGAATTAAGCAAATTAATTGGGTTTCACTATCCATACATTCCACAGTGAGCACAAGGAGTAGTAAATCTATTAGGACCACGTCCACCACGACCCCTATCAGTCCCCTACCATGTCCTGGAGGACGAAAATCAGTAACAAAAGCAGTACGATCTGGAGGGAGCATAGTAGGAGAGTTCGAAGACATAATAGCCTGTCGGCGTTCTTCACTGAACACAATGGAGTACACTGATCGAAGAGAGGACAGAGGAGATGTGGCAAGGAGCTGAGTGCATAATTGCTCAAATTTGGCACGAAGACCATCCAAGAAATCATAAATGTGATGATGCTCAATTCGCTTCGTCATAACCATTGCAGAAACAGCGAACAATTCAGAAAGAGACTCATAATGACTCAATTCTTCCCAACAGTGTTGAAGAACCCCAAAATAATCAGAAATAGGCATATCCCCTTGCTGGAAGTGAGCAATCTCACGAGTAAGTTGATAAATCCGAACATCATTCTCCACTAAGGCATAAGTCTGAATAAGAGCATCCCAAAGCTCATGACAATCCTTATAGAAAATGTAATTCCTGATAATCTGAGACTCTATAGAATTAAACAACCAGCCGAAAATAATGCAATTCTCGGCATTCCATGTAGCAATCTCGGAAATACCTGTATCTGGCTTAGGGGTTTTACCATCAAGATACCCCATCTTAGAACGACCCCCAATATAAAGCTCAACAGAGTTTCGTCACGTAAGAAAATTATCATCATTGAATTTAAAATTGGTGATAGAGTGGAAAACAGTCGGAAAGAGCCGACGGAGTAAGAACTTTAGCATCCATAGGTGCAACTTAAGGTGAAAAATGAAGTCACACTACCGATCAGTTAATACCTCATTAAAAACATGTTCATAGGTAGTAAGATAACCAAAATTATTGATTGAATGTGCTGTTATAACCAAAACAGTACAAAAAAGTCCCTTAACAGTGAAAAACTTTAGAGAAAGGGGTTGGAAAGATCCTCATAACTCCTTCAAATCGCATCCAAATTGAGGAAACTCAGTTTTAAAATGTTATTTGCAAAAAACCGGTCTATCCATGTTCAACGAACAATATTAAAATGATCTCATTCTAGCAAAAAAGTTTTCTGAACTAAGAGAGTTATTGATTCTTAATTTTTTTTTTGTATTTTTCCTTCAAATCATTGTAACTTCCTCAATATTGAATCAAATCACACGATATAAGATTCAAAAATCTTCTAAAATCAAAATCTTTGAAAAATATACATTTGAAGAACCCAAACCTAAAAATAAGGCTTAAGCCATACGGCTAGAGATAGCCGTATGACTAAAAACGTGGCAGCTAGCTCCTTTCTTTTGTTGTTGTTACAATTTTAAACGACGATCTTCTTCCTTTGATGTAGCTTTAATATCAAGTTGGAGAAAGAGTTTTGAGGATTTAGGGTTTAGAGAAGAGAAAAGAGAGAAGAGAGGAAGAAGAGAGATTATGATAAATTGTTTAGTGCTAACATCTTATCTTATATTAAGAGAACATCACATATATAACTTTTTACAACTATACATTCGATATTACATATATCAACAAATCCTTTATGGACATAGAAAATAACTAGTTTTGAAAAAGGATAAGAGCATATCTAAATTAAAAACAAGTTTGGAGAATGTGGATAGTAAAAAAAAAATTGAAGATGTAGATGAAATCACCCAATCTAGCATAAAGGTCTAATTCATTATTTGAGACATTAATTAACATGAAATACAACTGGATCAGAGTTTTTTTTTTTTTTTTGTAATATCAAATAGTTTTATATTCCTCAAAACAATTGCCATGGATTAGGGAATCTTGATATCAATGAAAACACAAAGCTTCCTTGAGTTCCTTCTCCAGTCCCCACGATTACATAAATCAAGAACCAACATTTGGGACATGGTCCACATGGATGCCACTTGCCAATTTGCCATTGCCACAAAACCAATGTAACGAATGTTGAGGTTCCTGTGGGTTGATTCTTCATGGGCTTAGTGGTTGCATGTGGCTGTGTGTGTGTGCGCGTGAGTGGTGTGTGTTTTCCCTTCTATTACCTGTGGCTTTGCCTTGTGGTATTGTTACCTTGACCAAAAAAACCAAAGTGTTTTAGTCCCACCTCGGTAGTTTACTACCACCCACTATAGCTCATAAAGTTCCATGGCCCTCAAACGGTTGGTACCCGTTTTGAGGTTCCTGTGGGTTGATTCTTCATGGGCTTAGTGGTTGCATGTGGCTGTGTGTGTGTGAGTGGTGTGTGTTTTCCCTTCTATTACCAGTAGCTTTGCCTTGTGGTATTGTTACCTTGACCAAAAAAAAAAACAAAAAACAAATAAATGCAACTAATTAGAATCAACATTCGTTACATTCCCAAGTCAATCACTTGCAATAATTAGAAATCCACACATTCAATTTCTTCTTCTTAAATTTCAGTGTTATGTATTTATCCGTGTTAATTAAGATAATTAGAAAAGCACATAACATTAGGCTCATTATCAATCATATATCAAGTATCAACATTCATGATTTAACAACATATGGCTTAAAATAACCGATCAAAAAATAATAAAATGCTTACTGATCAAAAAAAAAAAAAACCACTTGAGTAATTTGCCCCCAACCCCAAATGCATGTGACAACAACAAGAGGTCCGAGAGAGACAGAGGATTCAGACGAGAGTGAGAAAGAGGGACGAGAGCGAGAGACAACGAGATTACGAGAGAGCCTGAGATTTGAGAGGGACGAGAACAAGGGCGAAGCAATATCACATACCTGTGAGTCTGCGGCATAGTGACAAAGTTGGGGTTCGGGAATAATTTGGCAGGGGTCAAGTTCGGAAAAATTTAGGAAAAATAAAAAATAAAATAATAATTATAAAAATATATGAAACAATTTGATTAAAAAATATACAAATAAGCAGTTTTTTTTTGCCAAATTCGGGAATAATTTGGGAAGTCCGGGAATAATTCGAGAAATTCGCGAATAATTCGTGAATTTTTGAAAAAAATGGAGTTTTTAAAAATAGAGGTCAGCGGTCGGCAATTGACGATTGGCAGTCGACCTACGGGCCTAGGAACACGGCTGTCTGGATTGTGGAAGGAGGAGGTGAGTTTGGCATTCTCCAGTCCTAACCCCTCCTCGACCTAAATTAAAAGGGGGGTTTGCTTTGCACATGTTTGGGAGCATTGCCCCCCCGGCTGCCCCTTGGCTCCCCTCCTGATTCACAAACTTAATGTCTGAATATAATTGTGCAAATTGCAAACAGAGGTGCACATTTTGCCTAAAAACCCATTGCATAGATTGTCAACATTTGGAATGTCAAAATATTTTGTTGGACTAGCATTATGAGATGATTAGTAGAGTAAGCGGTTGTCGGGAACTTCTATCCAGAATTTTAATTAGTGACACTTGGAAACATTATACAGGAGTGCAGTTTGCATCATGGTTATGTTACCTTTCAGTTAGAGTCTCCCATTAAGTTGTGTTAGGCGCAACATCTCATGACTATTTTCCTGTTGCTTCGCAATTTCGAAATTCATTTGACAATAAGTAGTTTTCTGTTCGAATTGTTTTTATGCAAAGTTACTGAATTGAGCAGAAACACCAAAAGACCTTAATTTATGATGGAAATCTTGGAAACTCTGATGATAGAACCAAAATTTAAGACAGATCTAGTGTGATCTCTTCAGCTGAGAAAGGGCAACTTAAAGTGTTAATCATCACGGTGGAGAGTCGCCTAAGGACCTGCTGTAGAATTTCATCTATGGCCGGTGGTGAACATGAGGTATAAAGATCTTTAAAATGATTAGGGATACATTACTGGATTGTCTGGTGCTCGTAAAGCCATGCCCCATTGTCTTCTTGAATACATTTAATTTTGTTGCGCTGACAACTATATAGCAAGCATTGTCCGACTCTCCTAAAATGTTGACTTGGAAAGACTGAACTGAGGCTGTGTTACTCTGAATTACCAAGTTACATGGCTAAATTTTGTTGACTGGGGCAAGATTTTAATTTTGGCACAAGTCTTGGACCCTTAAAAAAACCATAGGGTAGCCGTGTTGACACGATACATTGGTATGATATGGAACCTGTGTCCAATATGGCTCAGCCAACCCATATATAAAACTAACAAATTTTTAAAGGCTTAAATCTGTTTCAAAAATTTAATACAGTAAAACATATTATAATATCAGGATAATAATCTACGTTTTGCAACATTGCCATGTCCCAAGACCTTAGAGCTAAGGGATCGAGCAAGCCTAACACTACCTACACCTGGCACCTGCAGGGGCGGAGCCACATGGGGCCCAGGGGGGCTGAAGCCCCCCCTGAAATTTTGAAGATTTTTTTTTTCCTATTAGTACTCATAGTGGCAGAGCTCGGGAAAGGGGAGAGTCGGGGGACCGGGGCTCTAGCCCCCTAAACCCTTGCAAACGGACACAAACAGATGCGATTGCCAATGAACTTGCCCCCAAGATATATATTTTTTACAAATGAACACAAACAAATACAATGGCCAATAAACTTGACCTTCAAAAAAAAATAATTTGGGGGCTACGCCCCTGAACCCCCTTTGTTAGCCCCCCCTTCCAGAGAATCCTGGCTCCGCCACTGGGCACCTGTATCCATGGCTAGGCGACATAGCCAATGATCCCATAATTCTTTGACTAATCAGAATCAAAAGATTGTTGGTGCAGAATCTTAGTTTTGGTAATATTGGTCCGATGTTTACTTGGAGAAACAATTTAAGTACATGCGATTCAGTCTGCACATATATATGAGAGTAAAAGTCATTTACACTCATGTTCATAAATTGTGCACCCTGACGACGGAACGTCTTTCTGCATGATTGATTGATACTCTACATTTTTTAGTGACATTGATAACGATTAGAATGCAGTTGACACGATTATGATGTTCCAACTAGTAGGACACAACATTTAATCAAGTTAGTCTAATTATATATATGTTTTTTTAGTTGGGACTTATTGGGTGGATGAATAAAATGTTGGTTCATAGTTCAAGCATCAATGAGTTTTATATATTTAAACCAGCCTGCAGTGTCATAAAATCAGAATCTTCACCTGTCCCATCCTGTATTAGTCTGTCGAAATCAACCCCAAAACTGTCTTTATGAAGGTCTCAACATGGTCATTGTCATACTTATGCTCTCAAGTTTGTATTGTGATGAAAGGAACTTGTAAATAACGAACAACAAACACACAAGAACACACAAGATATACGTGGCTCACCCGGTATGGGCTACGTCCACGGAGAGATCACATTCTTCCCTAAATCAAAATAAAGAGAGTACAAAATCAAAATCACTCCCTAGCCTCTCAAACAGAATTCCCTCTCAAAATAGTTTGGATTGCCTTAGAAACCCTAAACCCAAAAGTATAGTTTATATACTAGGTTTGAAACAGATTAAAAATTCGGAATTCTAAATTTGGCTTCTGCGATTCTCGCTCGAGCGAGTTGGCTACTAGAATATTAACTCCAAAACGATTCACTCGAGCAAACTAATGTCTCGCTCGAGGAAGCTAGTCAGCTGCTGAATGTAGACAAATGCACAGCACTCTCCACGTTGACTTCAATTCTTCTCTAACTCGGATGAAGGAATACTGCATCTCATAGGACGCCTTAGTAGAAAGAGGAAGAAGAAGAAAAAGAAAAGAAAGAAGAAGAAGAGAAAAGAGGATTAGAGAGATTGTGATTATGATTCACATCTCTCATCTCCTTTATATATTATTACTAAAGGGGAATTACACATTTACCCGTATGTGTATTACGTGTAATAGACATGACTTTACATGCAATACACGGTATAATTAACATGAAATATCATAAATACCCCTGTCAACACTCTCCCTTAAGATGGTGCATATATCTATCATGCCTATCTTGCCTAACATTTCAAGTAACCGAGCACTACTAACTGCTTTCGTAAGCACATCAACTAGTTGATCATTAGTCTTCATGTACGGAGTGTGCACTTCACCTTTGATGATTCGTTCCTTGATAAAGTGACGTTCTATCTCAATGTGTTTGGTTTTGTCGTGCAAAACTGGATTGTGAGCAATACTGATTGTTGCCTTATTGTCACAGTACAAACTCATAAGTCATTCAACAGGAAATCCCAATTCCTGAATTAGGATCTTTAACCATAGCAACTCACATTTATCATGTGCCATCGATCGAAATTCTGCTTCTGCACTCGAGCGAGCAACCATAGCTTGTTTTTTACTTCGTCATGTGACCTAATTGTCTCAAACGAATGTACAATAACCGGATGTAGAATTTTTGTCATCTTTAGCACCTGCCCAGTCTGCATCTGTATAAACCTCAATCCGCATATGACCATGTTTTTTGAATAATATTCCCCTACCTGGGGATGATTTGAGATACCTCAAAATCTTGTATGTTACTCCAAGTGTGTGAACTTGGGAGCATGCATAAACCTGCTCACTATGCTCACAGCATACGCAATATCCGGTTTTGTGAGAGAGATAGATTAGCCGCCCCATTAATCATTGAAAACTATCAACATCTTGTAGAGGAATACCATCCATCTCATCTACTTTGTGATTTTGTTCAATTGGGGTGTCATCCGGTTTAGCCCTAAGCTTTCCAGTTTCACATAAGAGATCTAGGATATACTTTCTTTGAGATATACAGATGCCATCACGAGATCTAGCAACCTCTATTCCCAAAAAGTACTTAAGAAGACGCAGATCCTTAATCTCAAACTCACTTGCTAGATACTTCTTCAATTGTTCAATCTCTGTCATGTTGTTCCTTATCACAACTAATATACAATAAGGATTGTAATATCATTCTTGGTACGCCTAATAAATAAGGTATGATCAGCCTGACTTTGTGAGTATCCCCTCTTTTTTACTACCGTACAGAACCTTTCAAACTAGGCTCTGGGAGACTGCTTTAAGCCATACAATGCCTTCTTCAGTTTGTAAACCTTCTTTTCACCTCCTTCAAGGTGAAATCACGGAGGAGGAACCATATAAACTTCTTCCTTCAAAGAAGCATGAATGAAAACATTTTTTACATCAAATTGGTATAGTGGCCACGACTGATTAGCTACCAATGATAAGATTACACTGATTGAATTCATCTTTGCTACAGGAGCAAAAGTCACCTGGTAGTCGATTCAATATGTTTGAGTGTAGCCCTTTGCTAACAACCTTGCCTTATATCTCTCAACTAATCCATCTGCTTTGCACTTGACTGCGAACACCCATTTACACTTCACAGGTGATTTTCCTTGAGGAAGATTAACCATCTCCCAAGTATTATTTTTATCCAGTATAGTCATCTCTTCTATCATTGCTTCCTTCTACATTGGTTGTTATAGAGTTTCGGTGACAGATATTGGAATTGAAATAGATGATAGTGAAGACACAAACGACCTATAAGAAGAAGACAATACGATACAAAGTTAGCAATGAGATGTTGAGTCCACGACTGCTTACCCTTCCCAAGAGCAATAGGAATATTAGATTCATCAATGGACACTAGAGAGGTTTGTGAAGTACTTACAGGGAGAGTTTTACCTGGATTCGAGGAGATGATTTGGCCTAAGTCCGTGTTCGCTTTGGCCCTTCTTTGGTAGACTTGAATCGCCTCCTTGTTTTCTAACATTCTCCTCTTGAACAGTAGTACCAGAGTCATCAAGAGCCAATGATGAGGGATGAGAAACCGGAATCTGCAATTAAATCCTTCTCTCTTCACACTCACTCTCCCCCTGGAGAGAGGAAGGATTGGAATTAAAGGGAACATACATAAAAAATGTAGCATCTATGGAGATAAATTTCTTTCGAGAAAGAGGATGATAGCATTTGTATCCCTTATGATGAGAAGAATACCCAAGAAAAATACACTTAAGAGCCTTGAGATCCAATTTAGTTCGATGGGGACCCAAGATATGCACATAACAAACTCAACCAAACACCTTGAGGGGAATAAGAAACAGAGGACTTAGGTTTTAAGAGCTGGGAAGGGGATTAAAAGCGCAAAACCCGAGATGGGAAGCGATTAGTAAGAAATACAACAGTTAAGACACTAGAATAGAAGAGCACGAGTTACCTCCAACAGATGACGAGTTTTTCTCTTAGCAACATCATTCTGTTGAGGGGTGTAAGGACAACAGTACTGGTGGTCTATCCCATTTGTAGTCAAATATTCCGCCAACCCCCCACATATATATTCCCCCCCTTGATCAGATCGAAGAATCTTGATCTTTTTCCAAATTGTGTCTGAATCAACATATGAAATTGTTTGAAAATAATATATACCTCATCCTTTGACTTTATGAGATAAAGGCAAGTATGCTTAAGAATAATCATCAACAAAACTCACAAAATATCGATAACCGGTGATAGAGATAACAAGTGAAGGGTCCAAAATATCGGTATGAATGATATCAAACTCAGCGAAACTTTTATAAGTACTAGGAGAAAAAGAAGTACAATGGTGGTTTGCAAGTTCACACACTGATCGAAGATCAGACATGGATAAAGAAGCAAACAAGTCTGGAAACATAATTCTCAAGTATAGAAAGGAAACATGACCAAGATAGGCAAGCCAACACAGGACACACTCTTTATTAGCACTATTGCTACTACTATAAGACTGAAATGTTCGAGGAACAGTGGGAGTCACATCCAACAAATTGAGGCCATTATCTTCACGACCCGTTCTAATCATCTTTCTCATTACCAAGTCCTGAAAAACACAGTAAGAAGGAAAAAAAGTGACACTACAATTCAGATTTTTGGAAAGGGTACTACATATAGAAGGTTTGTTGCAAAATCAGGAACATGAAGAACAGAGGCTAAAGAAAGGTGGGAAGGTCGATTAACATCGCTCTTCCCAGCAACAAAGTAGAGGGTGCCATTTGCAATTCGAACTTTATCTCTACCGGAACAAATAGAATAAGTAGAAAACAGTGAAGGCATACTAGTCATATGTTCAGAAGCACCTGAGTCAATTATCTGGGAGAAATTCGAAGAAGTAGACACATGGTGAGCAAAACCAACAATACCTGACTGAGCAAAAGTAGAGGTGGAGGTGGTAGATGGGCCATCGAACTGAGCCATAAAGCGTTAAATGTTCTCTATTTCGTCCTTAGAGACAAACCATATCTCTTTGAGAAAAAATACCCTATTGAGGTTTCCTCGGAAGCCGACATAGCCTTCAAACAATCACCCAAAAAATCCCAATACTTCAAAAGAAAACATCCCTTTCACAAACAAGACCAAATAGGGCAATAACAACTTTTTCCAACAAAAAAATAGCAATAATCATCACCTTCAACACATCTTATTGAGGTTTAATAGGGCTATTTTTTACAAAACAGTTTATGAACAATCACTTCAGGATTCCCAGAATCAAACTCTTTCACTAAACAAGCTCTAAACAACTATGACTTTATTAAAAACAATGAATTCACACTTTAAAAGGGTTGTTTTTTACAAAACAGTTTATGAACAATCACTTTAGGATTCCCGGAATCAAACTCTTTCACTAAACAAGCTCTAAACAACTATGACTTTGTTAAAAACAATGAATCCACACATTTAAAACTCTAGATCTAATGATTCATAATAGATCTAGATGTCCATCAACAACCCCAAGAACCTTTTAAGCTCAAATGACGTAGATTTGATTTTTTTTTTCATAATATCATCTGAGTGCATGAAACATCAACTTAAATACTCCAAAAAATCAGAATAAAATCAACCCAAACTCCAAAAGATCAAACCGTACCAGCATGCGCACTATTCATGTGGCACTATTCACACGAAACTATTCACGCGACACTATTCATACCATTTTAAAAAAATGTAGACCTTGATTTCCTGCTCTGATACCAAGTAGAAAGAGGAAGAAGAGAAAAGAGAGATTAGAGATTGTGATTATGATTCACATCTCTCATCTCCTTTATATATTATTACTAAAGGGGAATTACACATTTACCCTTATGTGTATTACGTGTAATAGACATGACTTTGCACGTAATACACAGTATAATTAACATGAAATATCAGAAATACCCTTGTCAACAACCTTCACCCCCCATAAGGGTGTGGTTTTCAATCAAAATCATCAAATGTTAACCTAGTCCAATGCTTAAACTTGGATATTGTAATTGGCTTTGTCATCATATCTGAAGGGTTTTCATGTGTGAATCTTCTCCAACACAATTTCCTTATCAGATATCGCATCTTTTATGAAGTGAAACCGCACATCAATGTGCTTTGTTTTTGAATGATAAACCTGATTCTTCGCCAAGTGCATTGCACTTTGACTGTCACAGTAAAGAATCATCTTCTCCTGCTTTATCAATAGTTCACCAACCCAACTCCTCAACCAAATGGCTTCCTTAGATGCTTCTGAAGCTGCTAAGTATTCAGCCACGGTCGTAGACAATGCTTTAGTCATGGTTGTTAAATTTTTGCGATTTACGATTCAAATCCTACAATTCGATTCGAATCCCAAGCAAAACGATTCAAATCGGATGTGAAAATTTTAATTGGGTAAATCCCATTTGATTTGCGATTCATATTACGATTTGTGATTCAAATCGTACGATTCATGCGATTTATACGTTTCGAGCACGAAACCCCTTTTACGGACCAATACTTAAAAAATATTTTTATTATTTTGA
The DNA here is from genome assembly GCA_015143295.1 of Tetracentron sinense. Taxonomy (NCBI): domain Eukaryota; kingdom Viridiplantae; phylum Streptophyta; class Magnoliopsida; order Trochodendrales; family Trochodendraceae; genus Tetracentron; species Tetracentron sinense. The sequence continues at coordinate 332,501 of CM026551.1, forward strand.
TTTTCAAAAAGGTACTTTATGGTTTTTAAGAAGAGAGAAGAAACATGAAAACCCCTATTACGGACATGCCAAAACCCCTATTTGGGTTGTCTCTCTGTTGCTTTGAAAGGAGAAAAAAAAAATTAAGAAGAAAGGAGAAAGATGATGGAGTTGGATTTTGGGAAAACTTAATAGTTTATTTTATTAGCCTTTTTTATTGTACAGGTCTTTTGATACTTCATCTCATACAACATGATTCTATGAGTTTACTTTTGTTAATTTATCTTTTAATGATAATGGTTTTTTTTTTTTTCATTTTAGGACGAACATTTGCATTTTTTATAGTGTATGCAATAATATATTCATTACTTTCTTTTATTAATAGATATGAATGAAATCCTTTGGATAATAGATTATTCTATTTTTCGGATTTATTAAATAATTTTTTGTATTTTTTAAACAATTTTTTTAAAAATGAATTGAATCTTACGATTTACGATTTGAATCCCAATTTAAATCGAATCGGTCCTAAAACGATTTTACGATTCGATTACAATTTAACAACCTTGGTTGTAGTAGGCTGCAACATGGACCTCCATCTAATTGGTCCTCCACCTAGTGTAAACCAGTACCTTGTAGTAGACCTTCTCTTGTCTAAGTCCCTAGCATAGTCGGAATCGACATACCTAACTGCCTCACATTTATCCTCATTGTCGAATATAATGTCGACATTTTTCAAGTACCTCAAAATCCACTTCATTGCCTGGCAATGCTCCTTTCTAGGATTTGCCGTGTACCTACTAACAACACTAACACCTTGTGAGATGTCAGGTTTAGTGCATACCATAACATACATCAAGCCGCCCACGACACTTGCATATGAGAATTCCGTCATCTCTTCCTTCTCTTCATTTGTCTCAGGACACAATTGAGAAGAAAGTCTGAAATGAGCCGTCAATGAAGTACTAATCGGATTTGCATCTTGTATCCTAAAGTGGCGTTTGGTAACTCTAAATAATAAGAGCTTATTTGGGTTTTAGAATGTTTGATAACAGGCTTATTAGACCTCTAGAAACTTTAAAAGTAGAAGAAAAACCTCTAAACAAATAAGTAGCACGGGGGTAACTTATTTTTTGGGTCTAAAAATTTAGAGCTTATTCTTTAGAGTTTATTTTTAAGAGCTTATTATATGTGAGTAGAGTTTCCAAACACATCCTAAATCTTGCAAGTACTCTCCTTAAGTACTTCCCTTGTGATAGAGATAGTTATCTCAACTTTCTATCTCTCCAAATTTCCATGCCTAGAATTATCCTTGTTGGACTGAAGTCTTTCATCTCAAACTCTTTATTGAGTTGCTTCTTTAGAATATTCACATTTTACATGCTCTGGCAGCAATCAACATATCGTCCACATAAAGTGTTAGGCATATGAAGGAATTATCTTTGAGTGTCCTGAAATAGAGATAGTGATAATACTCACTTCTGGAATGCCCATTCTTCAACATGAATGTGTCAAACCGCTTGAATCATTGCCTAGGTGATTGCTTCAGATCATACAGGGACTTCTTCAGTTTACAGACATATTCTGCTTTCTATTTCACCTAAAATCCCTCTGATTGTCATATAAATCTCCTCATCTAGCTCTCCGTGTTGGAAAGCTATCTTCACATCCAACTGTTCAAGCCCTAGGTCTTGCATATCTACTATAGATAACATTGTCCTTATAGAGGTATGCTTCACCACTGAAGAGAAGATTTCATTAAAATCTACTCCCTTTTTTTGAGCAAAACATTTTGTAACCAGCCTACCCTTGAACTTTACTTAACTGCTTTCAGTAATTGATTCATTCTTTCTGAAAACTTACTTGCAGCCGATTACTTTCTTCCCATTTGCCAGTTCTACAAGATCCCATGTTTGGTTCTGGTGTAGGGATTTCATCTCATCATCCATAGTCATCTTTCACTTTCTGTGATCACCATCTGACATTGTTTTCTTGAAACTTGATGGTTTCTCATTCTCTGTTATGAGAACAAAAACTATCATGTCTTTGTCATTATATCTTCTGGGTGCTTCCTGAACCCATTGTGATTCCTAAGTTGTGGCTGTTGATCGACTGTCTCGATCTGAGGTGGTTCTTCATCATTATCCTCTGTTTTAAATTTATATAGTTCCACCGAAACTGAATCCTCCATACTGCCACTTGCATCTTCACTGTGCTTCTCTTTTTTCATTATGGTAGTCTCATCAAAGACTACGTCTCGGCTAATAACAATCCTCTTTGTTTCAGGATCCCAAAGTTGGTAGCCTTTAACTCCTTTCTTGGGACTGAGAAAAATGCACTTCTCTGACTTTACATCAAGCTTACTCTGTAGATCATCGTGCACGTGTATATGCTGGACAACTAAATATTCTTAATTTAGAGTAGTCAAAAGGTTTTCCAGACCAAACCTCTTCTGGTGTCCTGAGTTCTACTACTATAGAAGGTGATCTGTTGATCAAAAAATTTGTTGTATTTGATTGCTTTTGTCCAGAAGTCTTTCTGCAACCCAGCGTTAATTTTCATACTCCGAGCTTGCTTTAGGAGTGTTCAGTTCATTCGCTTTGCCACTCCATTTTGCTGTGGAGTTTTGGGTGTAGTGAAGTTGTGAGCAATACCCATATCCAGTGGAGTTTTGGGTGTAGTGAAGTTGTGAGCAATACCCATATCCTTACAGAATTTATTAAATTCTGCATATATGTTCTCCTTCATCATCTGACATTAGACACTTCACCTGTCTTCCTGTTTGCTTTTCAACACTGGCCTTCCATTGTTTGAAAATGTCGAATACATCTGACTTTTGCTTCATGAAATACACTTAAGCCTTTCTCGAGAATTCATCTATAAATGCGACATACTATATCTCGATAAAGATTTCACTGGTGTTGGTCCCCAAACTTCTGAACGAACATAATTCAATATTCTCTCATTGCGGTGTGAAGAGGTCTTAAACCTCACTCTGGACTGCTTCCCGAACACACAACAATGTTCGCAGAACTGTAGTTTGCAGGTCTTTATTCCTTTTAGGAGCTTTCTACTGTGATGTTCCATTAAGGCTCTCTCGCTCATATGGCCCAATCACATGTGCCAGAACTTGGTTTCATCATTCCCTTCTAATGAATCAATTGCGGCTCCACTTGTAACAGTGTTCCCTATCATCTTGTATAGGGTTCCGGTTCTTTTACCCTTCAGAATAATAAGGGCTCCCTTGACTACCTCCAAAGCTCCACCTAAAGCTGTGTACTTACACCCATCGGCTTCCATAGTATCCAAAAAATTAAATTATTCTTAAGATCTGGTACGTGGCTAACATCTGTTAGGGTTTGAATTACTCCATCAAACATTTTAATTCTGATAGTACCAATCCCTGCTGTCTTATAGACTGCATCATTCCCTATCAAAACTATACCTCTACTATAGGTCTTATATGTGTCAAACCAACTCCTATTTCGACACATGATATGAATAGGCTGAATCTAGAATCCAAGAATCATTGAAAACTTCCTTACTTGTGTAAGTGCAAAATATTTCGCCGTCGCTACTTTCATCTGAAGCTACATTAGCTTGTTAAGAGGCTTTACCTTTTCCTTTTTCCGCTTCATTTTCTTGTTCTGCCTTAGGATTCTGCAATCTTTCTTAATGTGACCATATCTTTTACAATGGTGACATTGAGGTTGAGATTTTCCAGACTTGGATTTTGACCTTCCTCTTCTTTGATCTTTCCTTTTACTTTTATCCTTCGTTCCCCCTCTTACAAATAAACCCTCAGTATGTGTTTCTTCTTCATCCAAACATTTCTTTCTCGTAATGTTTGAGAGTAGGGCTGCTACAGTATCTTCTAGCTCTATGGTATCTTTTCCATAGAGTAGGGTTGTAACGAGATGTTTATAAGAGTGCGGAAAAGAAGAGAGTAGTAAAAGGGCTTGATCCTCATCCTTGACTTTCTCATCAACACTTGATAACTGAGTGACCGTTCTGTTGAACTCAGTCATATGCTCCATGATATCCCCACCTTCTTTCATCTGAAGGCTGTAACTTATGGTTTAGGAATAACCTCTTAGTCAATGACTTTGTCATGTATAGACTTTCGAGTTTCGTCCAAAGCTTTGGTATAGAATCTTCATTTAGCACATGATATAGAACATCGTCAGATAGGCTTAACCCAATGGTACTTTCAAGCTTTAGTTCTAGATCTTCCTAATCTTCATCGGGCATTGATTCTGGCTTCTTTGTTTTACCTTGAAGCGTTTTGTGCAAACCTTGTTGTATTAACAAATCTTTCACCCGACTTTGCCATAATCCAAAGTTGCCTTGCCCATCGAATCTTACCACTTCGAACACTGCATTGGAACTTTTCGATGCCATTGCTTCGAAACCTATGCTTTGATATGCAATTTTGGTGAAAGGCATCTGTAAATAACAAACAACAAACACATAAGAACACACAAGAGATACGTGGTTCACCCAGTATGGGCTATAGTGTCCACGAAGAGATCACCTTCTTCACTAAATCAAAGTAAAGAGAATACAAAATCACTTCCTGGCCTCTCAAATAGAATTCTCTCTCTCAGGATAGTTTGGATTGCCTTAGAAACTCTAAACCCAAAAATATAGTATATATACTAGGTTTGAAACATATTAAAATTTTGGAATTCTAAATCTGGCTTATGTGATTCTCGCTCGAGCGAGTTGGCTACTGGAATGTTAACTCTGTCTCAGTTCGTAAAATCAAAACGATTTGCTCGAGCGAACGAACTAGTCTGCTGCAGAATGTAGACAAATGCACATGTACATCAGCATTAAAAACCCCATGTCAGCATGACAAGGGATTTTGCAGCTTCTTGTGTCCTCCATATTAAACCATATTCAGAAAGTTGACCCCAAAATTTTTAATTTCAACTCGGTGAAAGCTCTAAAAAAATTGTGATATAGCTGAGTTTCAGGCATTCAGTTCAAGGAACCAGTTTTGTGGACAACCGATGAACATCGGGAGAATGGAAAAAAAGACAACTTCATACTTGAATCAGTTCGTTGAAAGTTGCAAATACAGCTTTGAAATACTTTGTTAAATTGTTAATCTGCTACATCATTTTGGGCCTTTTTTGTTTGTTGTTGTTTTGGTTTTGAATTCCAAGGCTGGAAGAATATTGGAAACAAAAAAGTTCTCTGGTAATAGGGTCAGCATCAAAGACCCTAATTTGCTAATTTTGCAACCTACACTTGTTTGAAAGAGGGGGTAAAGCTGGAATTAGCCCCATAACCTCATTTACAACACATGGGACCGAATTGCTCAGGGAAGCAAAATGGCTGAATTTGATCCTAATTAAAAATTGTTAATTAGGATAACTGTTTCTTTGAGTTTATCTGTGTTGTAAAGACTGTTGGATGTTACAAAATACTAACACTGCACAAACATAATTTTAGATGTCAGAATATCATATATGCTGTTAGCAAGTAGTTTTGCCCCCTAATCGTACTTACTACGCATGATTGTTTTTGTAGTAGAGAGTTTTGAGTGTGTAATCATTTTTCTTTTTGCAATTTCTGAAATTTCAACATTTCTCCTATTGTTCCCTATTCTTCCAAACAACTGGAATTCTATGCCAAACCAAAACTTTTTCGGAAAGCTAAAATATATAATATGGATTTTTGGTCAACATTTTTCTTTGATGAGTAATTATGTCAATAAACTGAAAAATATTTACAAGAGGCAGGGGGAATGAGAGGGTTCCCTGATAAAGGAAATCGAAAAAATCAAGACTCAATAGTTACAAAATACAATTGGAGTCCATTTACATATTAGTCCAAACTATGCACACCCAAAAAAGTCCTGAAGAGAAAGCCACTCAACTGCGACTCAGCATATAGCATAAGGTAGCGTATCCCTGAGCCGGTTGCCTCAACTCAAGCTAAATATGCTCTCATTCCATTCAAAGAAAACATCTTGCACATATCTCAGGAGAACCCTAGAAACCCCAAAAAAGAGAAGTAAAAACTCTAGATGGCCCAGGTCACCTCGCGGTGAATGAATAAATGTCTAATTTCCTCCTCTGCCCTGCTGCACTTGCAACATCTGCTAGGGTTTAGCATCTCCCGATTTCTTAAGTGATCAATTGTAAGGATTTTGTGTACCACTGCCGTCTTTGCACTTCGGGTGGAATTTGGGGGGGGGTTCACAAATTGCATACACATGATAAGCTCCTTTACATCCTTCTTAAAGTATCTGTAGAAGTCACCAGTCTTGAATATTCCCTCCGAGTTTCCCTTCCAGATCCATTGACTCAGACTGGTGCTGGTGGCCTACTAAAGCATCTTTTGGGAATTGCTTGGATATTGAATTTGAACTAAAATGTATGGACGTAATACCTTGAAGGTTATTTAAAAGTGGGTCCTTCAAGTCTATAGGAGAGATTTTCCTTGTTCTAAAATTGCATTTATATTTTGGCCGGGATCTAGTAGTGCTCCTAATTCAAACATTTTACTTTTGGCGCGGTCTCAAGATTGACTGCTGCAATGTATTAGAATGAATTTGTCATTCTGGATTATCTCCAATTGCAGGCCGAAAGTGCAATTGCTGCTCTCAACTGCAGTGGTGTGGTTCTGGGATCATTGCCGATAAGGTCAGTTTCACAGGCCGGATCCTTGTGGTGTTTGAGCTCATGCTTCCTAGATCAAGCAGAGTGTTATCGTTGTTGCATTAATGTTCCTTTTATCATTTGTATCCAGGGTAAGCCCGTCAAAGACCCCCGTTCGCCCACGCACCACTTGCCCACCCCATGCACTGAATCATCTTTACAGGCCCTCAGACTGATTATACTACTGTTATATATAATCTATATATACATACATACAGTTGCTGAGATACTTATCTGTCTAATTTCATTTCTATTTTTGTCTAGTCTGGAATCTTTGTTATTTGTAGGGGTCAAGGCTTGTTTGTTATCTTTTATGTAGAGTTGGATGGAACTTCAAGGCATTGAAAAAGTTTATTTATGACTTAACATTAAGATCAACAACTGGAGGGGATGTCAAATTGAATACTCTGGATGTTTCCAACTCTTTTGAATCTTGAAATTCCCTCTTATAAGGCTCGAATGAAGGTAATGACAGTAGTGTATTTGATATGCTGGGTTATATGTAGTGCAGTCGTTTCACCGTGATGAGTTTCAAAGATAGGTCCATGTTTGAATGGCTGTATGCTTCATACAAAATCATGTTACACATTTCATCGTTTAGTTGAGTCTGGTTGCACACTCCAACAGGTTGTGATCTATATGAATTGATTGTCTATTTGCAATTGTTCAAGTATTCTGAGTTCGAACTATGAGATGTCCAAGCCACAATGTGGGGCGTGTCTGAAATGTGCAATTTGACTGACCTTAATGTGAACATGGGTCATTTGCAGTCCATCTGAATGATCATTCCGGTTCTTGTGGCGCTCCATGATTCTTATGCTGCTGTGTCTGTGAACCCTCGGTATAAGCGAGGGGCTGGGGTTTTTGTCCGGTCCGGTACAGGATGTAACTTGTAAGGAGTGGGACCTATTCATAGCCTGGGCTTGGCATGAGCTGAAGAGCCTAACCAACTTAGCCTGAGCCTAGTTAGTTTGGTCCAAGGTCAAGCATATATGAGAATCTGCTGTAAATTTGTGTGGTAGCTAGCTTGTGAACAGCTTGGAATAAGCCTTGGACCAGCCCATTTTTTTTAGTGAGCAAGAACATATAGGGTATCCTGTTTTAAATATTTTCGACTATTATATGCTTCTCCCATTACAGCACTATGAATGGGGATATGTTATGTAATTTTGCAAGGGATTTTAGCAAGGTAGGTGTTGGGTTTAGCCTATTTTGCAAATACACTTTTGGAAAACCAATCTGCAAAAAAAGAAAAAAAGGGTCATTGGTCATGGATAGTTTAAGCATACAAGAAGTCAAAATTATTAGCAAAATGCTCGAGACTTCCCTTCATTGAACTTTTCCTCCTTCGAACCTGACACTAAATCAAGCCCTTCCCTCTTCCTCCATCGTTTTTAAGTCCTTGATATTCTTTGGTTGGCAAAAGATTACGGCAACCCCAGAACAAGACCCTTTGTTGGCTGGAGATGGCCGAAAGGTTTGATTCAGCTGGACGAAGGATGGGAGGGTTTTTTATGCATGGTTTGAGGAACGATGGAGGAAAGGTTTCATCCATTCGTGTTTGATGAAGATGCTGTAAAAGCACACTTATGGTGGTGGTGCTAACTGCTAATGTTATGTTCCAATATTCCATCTCTCTCTCTCTCTCCCGGCCTCTTAGAGCACCCGACTAAGTCCCCCGGGCACGTGCAAAACCCCCTAATCTACACACACTAGGTGCATGCCGAGACATATCCATCTAAGAATGAGTATCAAAAAATGATTTTCTTTATATATACTAAATTTTGAAAGAAATAAGACCCTATTATTCTAAACTAACCATGCATGCTTATGATGATGACACTAACATGCTCAGGAGCTCCAATGGATGATGGTCGCCTGTTCCATGAATGAACTATCTGAAGCTGCTTTTCTTGATTCCTTTTCTGGTTTTAGTACCCAATCAGACCTGCGCTTCCACCATGAAGTATAATCCACAATACTTCTTTTCTTCTTCCGAGTGTTAGTTTATGTACATGTTTGCCCCATCTTCGTTGTTTATGGATAAACGAAATGGCATTTCCCCCTCAAATAACTTCACCTGATGAATTCTGTTCAGAGGTAGTTCCTGTGACTTGCGAAACACCCGATACTGACCCTCCCAACCCCACGGCCCCCGTCACACCCGTTGCATTGCATTGTTGGTTGCTGTTGTTAATCCTGGTGTACTTAAGTGGAAGAATGAAATACTTCAATTGAATTTGAATCAGAGCATTGATTAGAATTATAAGTGGCGACAGTGGTTGCCCAGGCAACTGAGGTAGGAACCGCGCCAAAGTGCTGAGGCAAATAAGGGTATTGGATCATCTGGGAATACTGGATTCCCAAATCCTGTGCTTGAGTACTCTGTTGTGCATAGAATGGATACAGATTATGTAAACCATTGTATGGTGATAACTGTTGCCCTCCATATGCACTGTAATAGTCCTGCACCAATGTCACAAATTTCACCCCAACATGAAATGGGTTCTTATTATTGACCTCACATATATATGGGAAGGGCAAAAAAAGAAAACTAACCAGGGCATACATGCTGTCTTGTGAATATCCAGCATACCTGAAGGATGAGGAAAAGAAAGAGAGATCAAAACACAGAAAGAAAACCATACATGAAGCTTATTTTAGTTTTATATATGTTCTTTCTTTAATTTATTATTAATTTACCTGTAAGCCGAGTAAGGAAATGTGTATTGAGCGGTGGGTTGATGGAATATTGCCGAGGGTGAGCCATGATAAGCCGGTGGAGCCACTGATCCAGGTGCTGGTCTGGACCGCGTACGACCACTCCATACCTGCAACTACTGTTTACAAAGGAAAATTATTTTATACCCTTTAAAGTTTAAACTTCATTTATTGATTAGTATCAAATGAACATTTGAGGAACTAATTAGAAACTTTGAGAAAGCTAAGATTGAATTATAGATGGAGAAAGAGACGGGTCTATAATATTTCAATACAAATATGCCAAAACACAAAAGGAAATTGAGTGTTAAATACCCATTAATGAACATTTCTCATTGTTTCACGATTCAGTAGCAGTCAGCTGAATGATAATGGATCAAAAGCATTGAAATAGAGATGGGTACGCATATGAAATCTATACTATAATACAAAGAAATAAGACTTCTCTCTCTGCTCTCCAAAACCTAATCCCTCCAATCTTATGACTTCTAATTTAGAGATAATACATGGATTTTCTCTTTAATCCTCATCGTTAAGGTTTGGGACTCACTATCTCATCTATGGGCGTAATCGAGTTGAGTTGAGTACTAGGGTGTTCAAGCTCAGCTCGTCTCAATTAGTATGTGTTCAAGCTTGGCTCGAACTCGAATTCGAGCTCCACCCCTGTGTTCAAACTCGGCTCATAGAAAGTGTCATTGGCTCGAGTTCAGCTTGGCTGCTGAACTCGAGCTCGCTAACTCAATCGTTTTGTAAAGCCAAAGGAGTCCCTTGCTTTTATAAAGCCAACAGCCCCTAGGCATCTATGTCTTTTACCAATGTGGGATTAAACACTCTCACGAGTCACATGCTAGTATGTTAGACAAAACAGTTAAAAAAAAAAAAACCAAAGGGACTTAGTCCCACATCGATAAACCACAAGAAGGCTAATGGATTGTTAGCCTATAAAAAGAATAACGTGGGCCATTACAATGCATACCATAGGCCCATTTATTCACCCCTTAGCGAGACGAGTCGAATAGGGGTGTGGTCGAGCTTAATTATTTTTAGTATTTAAATAAAATAAATTAAATATATATAAATATAAATATATAATCAAATTGAGCTTTTACTAGGGCCCTCAAAGGGCAGGGCCAGGGCAGGGCCGGGGTCGGCCCTAGCCCTACCCTTCCCTATAAGAGTAGGGCCCTAGCCCTTCAGGGCCGGGATTGATTGGGCCCTAGCCCTACCCTCAAGGGCTAGGGCAGGCCCAAAGGGCCAGAAGGGCCGGAAGAAATAGTGGAATTTTTTTTGTGATTTAAGATGACGAGATTTTTTTTCTACACCGACTGTCAACCTGACAAGGAAATGGATACCCTCCTCTTTTATCAGGGCTTGGGACCGGCATTGCAATAAAAAGAGCAATGGCAAAGTTAAAAGAATAAAAATTTCCTTGCCAGTGACAGGCAGATATAATACAATAAAACAAAATAAAACTACATAGAAAAATATTTATACTATGTTTAATTATCTATATAATTCATTAATATATCTAATGTATCCAATTCTACTAACTCTAACTCATTTTGTTTAGTTGTACGAATCCAATCTTGGCAACAAACTAAGGCTTCTACAGTGTCGGATTTTAAACAACTTCTAAATTGGTCAAGTACCCTACCTCCAGTGCTAAAAGCAGACTCAAAAGCTACTGTTGTCACTAGAATCGCTAAAATATCACGAGCCATTATTGATAAAATTGGATATTTTTTTGAATTAACTTTCCACCAAAGTAATATATCTAAATCGTCAGATTTATCTCTTGGCTCTTCCAAATACAAATCTAATTCTGATCTTACTTCTAAACTAGTATTTTGACTCATTTCTTCTTCAAATCTCAATAAATCATCATTTATTCTCTTTGAACTTGTTGCAACAATATTCTCCCCATATGGCTTCAAAACATTAGGAGTACTAAATTTAACATTATATTCCTTATATAAGTCTTTAAGATTCTTAAGGGCTTTCTCCTTTCGTGTCTTCACTATGTTGCTTTCCCCAAATAACTTTCTCAAAACATATTCTAAATACAATTGTTTATGTTGTGGATCAAAAAATATAGCAAGCTCAAAAATAGGATTATAATCTTCCTAATATTTATCAAATTTTAGTTTCATTCTTGTAGCTATATCACGAAGCAAAAGATCTTCACCATGTATTTTTTCCATTAATTTATTATGTATCTTAACTACTTCTTCCAAAAATAAATGTATAGTTGGATATTTAGTTCCAGAAAATATATTTGTAGTTTCATAAAAATTTTGTAAAAGCTCGCAAATAATCTTTGCATGATCTCACTCATCATCTAAAGGATTAGTTTTATAGTTTGAGTCTATTACTTCTAATCGAGTAAAAACTTCCTTAAATTCTAATGCAGACTCTAACATAAGATAGGTGGAGTTCCATCTCGTTGAAACATCGAGAGGTAACCCCTTAACAGTATTTAACCCTAATTCACTAACAATTTCTCGGAATTTATGTGTACGTGATGTTGAATTTTTAATAAATTTTACTGAATCCCGAATATTTGAATAATCGGGCTTATTTCTCTCAAACCATCTTGCACAATAAGGTTGAGGATATGTACAGAACAACGCATATGAAATAACCTACCTTCTAATGGAAGAACTTCTTTTCTAGTAAGATGAGTTTTCATAACTCTTACAATACAATCATTTGTACTACAATTGTCTAAAACTAAACTAAATATTTTATCATCAATTTTCCTTTTTAATAAATTTGATTTAATAGTTTCAGCTAAAACTACCCCTGTATGGGGTGGATCAACATTAATAAAGTTGATTATTTGTTTCTTAAGGTTCCAATCGGAATCGATATAATGGGTTGTAATAGCCATATACCCTAAAGTTTGGTTAGAAGTCCACATATCAGATGTGAGACTAATTCTCGATACATTACTTTCAAAATATTTTAACAGTTTTGATTTTTCTTTTTTATAAATTCCCATGCAATCAGACTTGATGGTGTTACGTGACACCATTTTAAATAGGGGTTGTAGTAAGCTACTATAATAAATAAAACCTTCGTGAGAAACTATATTAAATGGATACTCATGTTAAATAATCATTAATGCAAGTGTTTTTCGACACTTGTTTTGGTCAAATTTATGGGCTATAGGACCACTACCTTGTAAAGATGACCTCAAGAGTGGTTGTTAGGGGTCAAGGTTTGGCCTCTTCTTACAGGTCGATTCTAGGTGTCTTTTAATGTGATTGACTCCATTTTTAATAGAATTGTCTAGTTTCATGTTACAATGGTGACATACAGCAACGCGTACATCTATTCTTTTACCATCTTTTCCTTTTCTATTTACTACATTTTGGGTGAAATGATCACAAATTATTGAAGACTTTTTAGATTTCTTTGGCATGGGTTCAGGATCCTTAGTTTGTGGCTGTGAGGAAGAGGGTGATGGATGAAGAGGGTCATTGGAATGTGTTATGTTCTCCCCTCCAATTTCTACAATTCTAGGGTCCTCCGGTTGAACACCTATTGATGACTCAACTAAAGGAGAACTCGCATTACTACTAACACCAGGAGTCGACATTTTATCCTAGTAAAACAGAATCTAATCAACAATATCAGAATCTAATAAAAAAGTAATCTAATAGGGTATAATCAATAAACAGATTCTAATAGATAATAATAAAAAAAAAATTATAATCAAATAATAAGATCAGAATAGAAACTCAACAATTAGAATGCAAATTTCTAATCAAATAATAAGATCAAAATAGAAACTCAACAATTAGAATGCAAATTTCTAATTAAAAAAATTTCTAATCAATTGCTAATCAGATACCAGTATCAAAAAACAGTATTAATAGCTAATCAGAAACCAATATTACTAATACAATTATCAAATCAGAATCGAAACTCATCTATTAAAATGCAAATTTCTAATCAAAAAAATTTCTAATCAATTGCTAATCAGATACCAATATCAAAAAACAGTATTGATAGCTAATCAGATGCCAGTATTACTAATACGATTATCAGATCAGAATAGAAACTCAACAACACAACAACAAAACAGTAAGGGTTTGGTGACTATCTGAGGCTCTGAGGAGGTTAAGGTTAGGGTTAGGGTTACTGGATTAGGGATTTAGGGTTTTAGAAATTTAGGGGTTAGGGTTTTACGGGGTTATTGGTTAGGACTGTAGGAGAGTGGTTTTACGGGATTAGGGTTTTACAGGGTTATCTCTATTTGAACAAAAAAAAAATTGAAACGTGCACCGTATCCCATAGGCTGTAGGACTGCAGGAGAGTGGTGGACTGATGGTGGCCGTGAGCTCAAGCTTGAACTTGAGAGCAATCTGCAATGGCAGAGCACCAATCGATAGTTTGAGAGAGAGAGAAGAGCAGAGAACCACTGCACCAGGCGATAGCTTGAGAGAGATAGCAGAGCAAAGCACCAGGCGTCAGGCGATGATCTCACCGTGAGAGAGGAAGACTGGAAGAGATTGAAGAGGCTCAGGCGAAGCTGCGAAGAGTAGAGACAAAGAGGCGATTTCGATCTGAAACTCGTATGTGAATAGTGTTAGGGTTAGGTTATAAGTTTTATTTATACTGGTCATTAGTTAGGTAATTACAAAATTGACCCTATTTTCATAACGTTAATAAAACGTTAATGGGGGCATATTAGTCAATTTTTGAATTTAATGGTTATTAATAATAATACTAACTATTATTAGTAATATTTGAGGGACGGGCCGGGCAGTGACGGGCCGGGCAGGGGGGAGCCCTAGCCCGGCCCTACAATTGAAGGGCTGCTTGGAATTGGGCCCTACCCGGCCCAAGGGCTGGAAGAGGGCAGGGCTTTGGCGGGTTTGGACGGGCAGTGCAGGGCTGGGTACCCTTCAACATGGGCCTTTTTGACAGGCCTAGCTTTTACTGAGCTGAGTAGGGGTGTGTTCAAGCTCGAGCTCGTTTAGGTGTTCAAGCTCGGCTCGTTTACCAAATAAATGAACGATACTTGAGCTTTTAACGAGTTGAGCCTGAGTAGTTCACAAACATTTTGTTCAATAACCACCCCTAATCTTATCCTAGAGTCCCCTCTATCTCCACTATTGTAAAGTCCTCTCTTATCTCCAACTCTTGCAGGTTTGGGATCCACTATCTCATCCTAGAGACCTCTCTATCTCTACTATTGTAGAGTTCTATTTATCTCCAACTCTCGGGTGTATTAATTTAAGTTTAATATTAAGAAATTTATGATTTTTTTTATTAAATAATAAAAAATTATTATTAGAAAGTTAGTTAATTAATACAAATAATAATATTTATCAAATAAAAAATTATATTATTAAAAATAAATTTTATTAATATTATTAAAATATATTACTTAATATTTAAATAAATAAATAATATTATTTAATTTTAAATATTCTTAATTTATTACTCGTGCATCACATGGGGTCACTGCTAGTATGAATAAAAAGAAATATACAAAACATGTTGAGGAGTAGATGGGCGATTCCGACGTGCACCAGAGATGCAATATTACAGTTAGCCCTCCTCCCATCAATTGCAAGAGATGGATCCTGACAAGCTCTCGTTGTTGCATCCGGATCCTTAAATGTCACCTAAGAAATCAAAACCCATTTCTCTAATAATAATAATAAATCATGTTGAATATACACAGAAGGTTAAAGGACAAAATCAGTCAAGATGATATTGGATAATAATATGTAGTAGTGTAATATGGTGTGATGAGATACACAATATCTCATCATATATTTGAATTAGATTAGATTTGATTAGGTAAGATAGATTGTTGTTTTTGTTTTTTTTGTTGAGAGGTAAGATAGATTTGATTGAGGTTTTGTTTGTATTTTAAATGTAATTCAGATCATCCAATCTATCGAATAAATCTATTTTCTTATCATGGTATCAAAGCAGGTGATCCATCGCCTATTTTGAATTTTTTTGTTTGATTCCGCTTTTCCGGCGGGTGGTGATTTTTATTTTTGTTTAAAATAAGAACCCTACTATTGTCATCTATACCTTTACAACCCCCAATTCTCATATTCATACTCATGTCTCACGATTTCTCATTTTCATTTCATTTATTGAAACTCTTAAACGAATTTTTTTTCTTTAAATCGTGGGTCATACTTCATGTGCGTTGGGAGAAGATCATGACAGCCTGATCTAGTGGGCCACGGTCTCCGACAGACTCATAAAAATGAGTGGGATGCGATAGAGATAGACTTCATAAATTGGCGGTGACCACCAAGCATAATTGAATGTTCTAACTATTCGTCAACAAATAAATAAGATCAAGGGTAATGAGTACTCGACTTATAATAAACACATAAAGATCTTGATCATCATGTGTTTGTGGGAGGGAATATTAGATAATAATATGTAGTAGTGTAATATGGTGTGATGAGATACACAATATATCATCATATATTTGAATTTAAATTTGATTAGATTTGATTGGGTAAGATAGATTTTTTTTTGTTAAGAGGTAAGATAGATTTGATTGGGGTTTTGTTTCTATTTTAAATGTAATCTATCTTTATATAAACCGTCATTGTAGAGACTATAGAACAAACCTCTTTTCTTATCAGTGAAGTGGGCTTACAAAGCCGTATGCCGTAGATCTTCCACTCCAATGTGTCAAATAAATCTCTTTTCTTGTCAGTGAAGTGGGCTTACAAAGCTGTATCCCTTAGATCTTTCACTCTTCTTATCAGTGATCACCATAGCTTCTTGGATCTCCCCAAACTGCTTAAAATAATGCCTCTATGGTTTCTCTTTGAGTTTTTCAAGCTAAACCTCCAACAAAGATCTTGGTATACGTTGTGTCACCCAACTGTCCGGCATTTCCGTCAACCATCTGAATTTGCCTCTGTTGAGACATGGAGAACAATGCAAGTCTTGACAATAACAAGAAGAAAACCCAGAAACCAAATATAAAGAAAAAATGGAGAGAAAGTCAAAAAGAGCCATTTGATCGCAAA
Source organism: Tetracentron sinense (assembly GCA_015143295.1). Lineage (NCBI taxonomy): Eukaryota > Viridiplantae > Streptophyta > Magnoliopsida > Trochodendrales > Trochodendraceae > Tetracentron > Tetracentron sinense. Next base: position 348,897 of record CM026551.1, read on the forward strand.
TAGAGATCGGAATCAATCAATCAACCCCAACAAGATCTCTCACCAACTCGTGCTCCTCTTCTTCTCGTTCTATCTTCTTCTACTTTTCTACAACCGCATCCCCTAAGATTCCTCAACAACAATACTGTTAACGAGAAAATCATTCTTGGTGAGAGTGGAAAGGGAAGGAATGGAAGAGAAGTAAAGCCAAAAGAAACCCAAGCATATATTACTGAGAGTGTTGGGATTTGACTGGAATTTTTTCTGTAAAACGCTTAAGTGGCGTTTGGTAACACTAGTTTAAAAAGAAGTACTGGACTTTAGATTGTTAAGTTGAAGGTTAATTGCATGTCTACATTTTAGAGAATTTAGGGATAAAAACCTCTACTTTAAAAAGTAGCTATGGAGCACTTTTTTTTAGACTAGTGTTACCAAACACCACCTTAGTATGAGACTCGTCAGCTTATAAGATAGCTAATAAGATAAGTTGTGGATATGCTAGTGTTTAGGGCTTCTAGGGAAAGCGAGTTGCTCTCCGAGTCCTGATAGTTCTTATGAAGAGTTGGTGGCTCTTAAGTAATAGAGAATGGAGTAATATAATAACGTGGGTGAGATACACTATATCACTATTAGTGTGTCTCAATCATAATCTTTGATTAACATCAATAAAAAATTTAGATTAGATTTGATTGACTCTAGTTTCCATCCTTAGATTTCATCCTTGTATAAACCCTATGAGAAATCTAATATTAGAATCATTTCTTCTACATTGGGAAGAAGAGTGATGGCTCTTGGGAGAATGAGATACTCTTAAAAAGATGAGCGTGCTCACTGCTAATCACGGGGGCTCTCGTAGAGAGCGGATTCTCGGTATTTGAGATTCGCTCACGTATGTCTTCTGTTGTGTGTTTGAATATTTTCAAATCTGTTTGTCATATAATCAAGATCACAAATTTCCCCACACAACAATAAGAGAATGTCTATAATAAGAAAAAAGAAAGACAAGAAAGCAGCTTGTGTGCACCGATGGCAGTAGTAGAGCAGAGACATCCAATGAAAAACCAAGTCTCTTTTCTTTATTAACACTTTCGGTTGGTACTGTCGATATCTGCTTCACTGTGTTCAGCCCTCCATTTCCCTCCCTCCCTTATCTTCTATCTCGTTCGGTTCAACTCCCTTTCTGCAGTTGTAGTACTTGCAGATATTCTCGAAACTTATGATTTTGTTTTAAGGTGTAGCAAGTAAATTAAAAGAAAGGACTATAATTGGATGAAATGAAATCTAAAATTTAACATCTCTACAAATAGGATCAACTAACAGAAGGTGTCCCGACTCGTATTTGAATTGGAAAATGCTTTTAGCTATGACCTTGAGGTAAAAATCATGGAAAGTGAAATTTAGAATTTTCCGTCTAGTATAGTTTGAAGGAAGCCAAATGTTGTACAATCAATCAATCAATCAATCAATCTCTCTCTCTCTTTGCTAGAGGATATCGTTTACCTATGTTAGTACAGGCTTAGTGGTTAGCATAGGGGATTGGAGTTCTTACTACTCATCATGTGGGGAATGGATCCTGAGACCTCTCTATTGAAAGAGGCCACACCCACCATTGGCGCAAGAGGAAGGGTGTAATGTTGTACTAAGTCTTTTGGTTAAGGCAACTACACCACAAGGTGAAAGTTGCAGTCAAAGCAAGGAAACACACACACCCACACACTCACTCACACACCCACACACACACCCTACACACTACACACTCTCAACCCTTAGAAGCTTCACCCAAATACTCCCCAAGTCAATGTGATAATATTCAATGTCTTCTAAATATTGCAGATTTGCATGATATATGTTCCTTATTAGTTCCGAACTTTGTTAACTTCCTATTCTTTAGGGAACAAATTTAAGAAATTAAATTGTCATATTAAGCTATTTTTTCCTAATATTTTTGATTTTCTTCCATAGTACCTTATTCTAGCTATTTGGAGTTTATAACAAGAATTCTGTTATGTCCTTATGCATCATTTAGAAATGAATAACTTCTAGAGTGTATCATATAATTATCATGTTTCCTCTTTATTGTAATGATAATAACAGTTGTTAATAAAGGATTAATTAATATATATTAACTATATTTGAATTCTTATCTGCACTAATATTATTAGTTAAGAATTCAAATATCTAAATAGGGTTTTATAGAGGAAACATGATGATACTAATTAATAGGCATATTATTAATTTGGATATCGAACTTATTAATGTTAGATTTTAATTCGTTAAATATTATGTGATTTTGCCTTTAGTTAAATATAAGTTCAAATTAACAACTATCATCGTCATTCACCACTAACCTTTATTAGTTGGTTATATGTTCTTTTATCTTCATTTTCTAAATTAAACTTGAAGTTCCATTTAACAAATGTTATCATCATTTAGAAATAATTTTTATCTTCATTTTCTAAACTCACATATGACTACATCCGTCCAATCAAAAGATCTAACAGACACTTTTTTTTTGGTTTTTGTTTTTTTTTGGAGAAAGAAAGCCAGGGTTAGGCAGACCCCTACCTGCATTGCCAAAACACCAAAAAGAATTACATTTGCATATATTTACATCCCCTCATCATCATGCACGATCTTAGTTAACAAGCTCGGAAAGAGCTCCGGTTCCAACATAATTTCGTTGGTCTGATTTCACATATAGGGTAAAAAATCAGCAGCTTTATTAGCTTCTCTTGGCACAAAAAGAACCTCGGAGCACGTTTTCTCTCATTCTCATTCTCATTCTCATTCTCCCTCTTCCACAGAAGAAGTCTCTTAATACGCTATTATAAATGAGAAATATAGAAGACGAGAAGATAACGTGGTTCGGTCAAGTGAGACCTACATCCACGAAGAGGGCTTTTCATTTAATATTTATGTCTCCTCAAGAACACCCTCTTAAATAGAGGCAAGAGAAATTAAAGTAGGAAAGATTACAAACATGCCATAAAGAGGAGACCTAAAATATACACTCAATCTTGCAAATCTTCAACACTCCCCCTCAAGTTGGCGCGTAGAGATCATAGGAGCCCAACTTGGAGAGAACTTGATGGAACTGTGATTTCCCAACGGCTTTAGTAAAAATATCTGCAAGTTGATCTTTGCTTGGAACATGAGGAGTACAAATAGTCTTTGATTGTACATTTTCACGTACAAAATGACAATCCACTTCTATATGCTTAGTTCTTTCGTGAAATACTGGATTTGAGGCTATATGGATAGCAGCTTCATTGTCACAAAACATTTTCATTGGAGTTGATCTCTAAAATCCAAGGTCTTGAAGAAAAGAATTGAGCCAAATTAACTCACATGCAGTGGATGCCATAGCACGATATTCTGCTTCAGCACTAGATCTGGTAACTACAGATTGTTTTTTACTTTTCCAGGTAACAAGGTTACCTCCAACAAATGTACAGTAACCTGTAGTAGACCTCCTATGTGTAGGACAGCCAGCCCAATCGGCATCTGAAAAACCTGAAATATCCACATGATGATTTCTTTTCACCCAAATTCCCCTACCAGGGGAAGATTTTAAATACCTTAAAATCCTGTTAACGGCCTCCATATGAGTTGATCTAGGAGCATGCATATATTGGCTAACAAGGCTCATAGCATAAGTGATATCAGGTCTAGTTATAGTTAAATATATTAACTTTCCGACTAACCGTTGAAATATACCAATGTCCTTTAAAGGTCTACCTGTTTCACTATTTAATTTAGAGTTCAAGTTTATAGGTGTATCAATAGGTTTAACCCCAAGTTTGCCAGTTTCCTTTAGTAAATCCAAGGTATATTTTCTTTGAGAAATAAAAAATCCTTTCTTGGAGTGAGAAACTTCTATTCCAGGAAAAAATTTCATTGGACCCAGATCTTTGATGTCAAACACTCGGTGAAGATATTCTTTAAGTTTTATAATTCCTTGTGAATTATTTCCTGTTACCAAAATATCATCAACATAAACTAAGACCACCACAATTCCTAAGCCATTTTTCTTGACAAACATTGATGAATCAGCAGAACTTCTTGAAAAACCATTGTTTAAAAGTGCAGAGCTGAGTTTAGCATACCAGGCCCTTGGAGATTGTTTCAGACCATATATTGCATTTTTTAATTTGCACACTTTATTCTTTTGACCTTCACTAGGAAGGCCTTGAGGAAGGCTCATATATACTTCTTCTTCAAAATCTCCTTGAAGAAAAGCATTTTTTACATCTAATTGATATAAAGGCCAATCAAGGTTGGCAGCTACAGACAACAACACCCTTACAGAGTTCATTTTGGCTACAGGAGCAAAGGTTTCCGTGTAGTCCTCTCCATATGTTTGAGTATAGAAGTCTTGCTTTGTATCTTTCTATACTTCCGTCACTTTTATGTTTGATTTTATATATCCATCTACATCCAATAATTTTCTTCCCTTCAGGCAACTTAACAAGATCCCACGTGTTATTCTTGTCAAGTGCTTGAAGCTCCTCTTTCATGGCCTTTTTCCAAATAGGCTGAGTGTATGCCTCTTGAAAACTAGATGGCTCAGAGGTGGACACAGATGACAGAAAGGAAGCATAGTTTTTAGACACTTTTTCATAATCAATGTAGTCTTGAATAGGATAAGAACAAGCATGGTATGTGTAAAAGTCTTTCAACTTACCTGAAGGTTGAGACACACGTTCAGATCGTCTTAGAAGAGGTGGAGGATGCTCTGATGGGGCCTCAGTGAGGTTATCATAAACTCCAGTTTCTTCTTCATTAGTATGGTTCACAATTTCTTCATGTTCTTGCTCATGTTGATTCCGATTCACAATCTCTTCATGTTCTATCTCATGTTGACAATTCTCAGAAAAAAATATTAGTTTGGAGGAAAGAATCTTCATTGCTCATATATGGTAGGACATGACTGTTGTGTGGATACTCCCCCTGAATCCTATGTTTACCATTGTAGTCATGGGACTGACGAGGAAAAAAGGATTCATTTTCTTGAAATATGACATCACGAGATACATAGAGTTTCTTATTTTTAACATCATAGCATTTGTATCCTTTCTTGGTAGATGAGTATCCAAGAAAAATGCATTTAATAGCGAGCACTCAACTTATCACCATCTCGATTATGAACATAACATGTGCAACCAAAAACCTTAAGGTGAGAAATAGATATTTTCCTATCATTTAACACTTCAATTGGTGATCTATCCTTAAGTATTTTGCTTGGGAGTCTGTAAATTAGATAGCAAGCTGTTAAAACAGCATCACACCAAAAATGTTTAGGAATATTGGTTTGAAACATAAGAGATCGGGTAACTTCTAGTAAATGTCGATTCTTTCTCTCAGCAATGCCGTTTTGCTGAGGTGTTCCTACACACGAAGTTTGGTGCCTAATTCCTTCATCTTTCAAGTATTCAGTAAAAGCGTTGTTGACAAAATCAGTCCCATTATCAGATTGAAAAACTTGAATTTTGGCATTAAACTGAGTTGCAATCATTTTGTGAAATTCTTTGAAGGTAGAAAAAACTTTGTCCTTTGATTGCAGTAAATAAATCCAGGTGGCTCGTGAACAATCATCTATGAATGATAGAAAATATTTAAATCCACGATAAGAATTTATAGGAGCCGGCCCCCACACATCAGAGTGAATTAAACTAAATGGTTTGAAAGAAATCCGATTTGATGACTTAAAAGGCACCCGAGATTGTTTTGCATACTGACAAATATCACATAAATGGAAATTCAAATTTAAAGAAGGCAAAATCACACCCAATATTTTGTCTGATGGATGACCAAATCTCCAATGCCATAATTCATTTTCAGTTACCTTATTTGTGTGATCTAAAACATATAAGCCTCGAACTTGTTGCCCCTCACCAATCTTCTTCCCTGTGGCCCGATCCTGAAAAACAACATTTTTCGGTGAGAAAATAACATTACAATTATGACTTTGAGTTATTTTACTAACCGACAATAAATTTGAAGAGAATTCAGGTACAAACAAAACATCAGAAGATGGTGCAGATTCAAAAAAATTGGTTTTCCCATTCCCTTTTACAGGGATGAGAGAACCATTAGCTATAGAAACATGGCTGTTTTTAGAGTTGGTATGAAGACAGGTTAATTCATTAGACATATGGTCAGTGGCACCAGAGTCAATTAGCCAAGTATTTGAGAGACTACTAGACAAGAATGATGAAGGATTACCTGAATCACATGATGGACTAGTAGAAGCGATGTTAACCTTACCAAACTGATTGAAGAACTGAGCAAGTTTCTCCATGGTGAGTGGAGTTTCATTATCAGCAGACTGGGCAACATGAATATCTTTAGCTTTCTCTCTATCAGGCTTGCCATGTATCTTCCAACATTTATCGATTACATGACCATCTTTCTTGCAATAGGTGCAATAAGGACGACTTTTACGTCCCTTGCCACGGCCTTTGGATGCAGTATTATTATTAGCCACGAAAGATTTTTCAATATTCTCACTGGATGAATCATTTTTAAGAGCAGACTTTTCAGATTGTTCGAAATTTTCCTGTAAATCACTACTCATAACTTTTCTGCGAGTTTCTTCTCTGGCAATAGTAGCACATACACTACTAAAGGTTGGCAATTCAGAAGCCATGAGAATCTGGCTTCTGAACATTTCATAGTCAGAAGGGAGAGCTGCAAGCAAAGTAAAGATTTTATCCTGTTCCTTTTGTTTTTGCAACTCCTTAGCATCTACAGTAAGCGAGACATAAAATTCAAGTTCATCAAAAAGACTACTAAGCTCACCCACAAACTCATTGAAGGGTTTATTACCCTTTTTTAGGCTCATGAGTTCTTGCTTAATTTGGTATGTCCTTGCAATGTTATTTTGTTCACCATAGAGCTCTTTAGCCATATTCCAAATACCCTCAGCAGTGGTATGAAAACGAAAAGTTCTAGCAATATTCTTTTCCATGGAATTTAAAAGCCAAGTCATCACTAGATGATTGTTGGACAACCAATCATTGTACTCCATAGAAGATTCATTGGGAGCTTTGTTCTTTCCATTGATATGCCCAAGTTTAGACCTACTACTAATGAATAATTTAGCAGCATTGGACCAATATAAATAATTGGATCCATTGAGAGGTTCTGTAGTAATCTTCATACCAGGGTTGATTTCATGAGACATAGTATTTGAACTAGATGCCATTAAAGGTAAAATTGGAGAAATCTGACCTGTCTTGGACAAAAAAAAAAATTGTGGAAGGTGCATTGGCCGAAACTGAGAAGGATAATACCTTGGTGCCGAATCTGGAAGTTCTTAGACTTTGAAGATACATGGCTCAAAGGCTTGACTTTTCTTTAAAGCACAATGATGCTTTTGTCTTTTAGTGCACAATGATGACTTTTGACTATAGTGCACAAAGAGCAAAAAATATATATAAATTACTTCACCCCCAAAGTAACTCGTCTTTAACCTTTTGCCCAAAAAACTCCTCTTCAACCTTTTGTCCAGAAAAAATGTCAACCCCTTTAAAAGAAGCTTGTTGCAGGCTGTTATTAGACCCAACAATCAATGATACCAAAGATGGCTAACAGATCGGATGGCACAAATGATTGAACAGGCAAATAGAAGAGGCCACAGATCCTATTTTCAGAATAGGCAGCAGATCTGGCCAAAGTTATGGCTCTGAGACGGTTCCTCAACCAAGATGGGAGCATAGAGATGATCACGCCGGGGAAAGGATCAGATTCAGCGCTCTGATACCATATTATAAATGAGAAATATAGAAGACGAGAAGATAACGTGGTTCGGTCAAGTGAGACCTACATCCACGAAGAGGGCTTTTCATTCAATATTTATGTCTCCTCAAGAACACCCTCTTAAATAGAGGCAAGAGAAATTAAAGTAGAAAAGATTACAACTAATACATGCCATAAAGAGGAGACCTAAAATATACACTCAATCTGGCAAATCTTCACACGCTGGGTTTCAGGCGAGGGATTCCATCCGGCGGTTTCGAGCTCTTTCTCCGGTTGTCAAAGACATTCTCTCTCTCTCTCATCAATTAGTTGAACCGTGCTTTCTCAAAATTGGAGGAGGAAGATTGAGAGTTCTTGTTAGATCTGTTCATCCTCGCCATCCCTTCCCATGTATGATCATGGACACCAGATTATGGCTTCTAGAAATAGGGGTGGCATAATCGCATAGCTTGCCCATGTTTTGAGTTGTTTGAACTTGGTCTGAGCCCAGGGTATTCCGATGGTTTCGTAAATGGTATGAAGAAATCCATTGATTTCTGGTGTCGGCACCAAATTGGTGGTTTCAGATTTTTGGTGTCTTTGAACCCCTGGATGCGTCTATATTGTTATATCAGATTGTTCATGCTGGGGAAGAGATTTTGAACAAATGGATGAATCGTCATATTGCGGTTCCTTTGCTTGATAAAATGCCCGAGTCAACCACTAAAGGCAATAAAACTATCAAATTTCACAAAACAAAGTTTCTACTAACAGATGGCTTGATTGCATTAATCTGACAGGCTCACTGGTCGTGCTTTGTGGCTTAAAGATGCACTAGTTGTGGCTTAAAGATGCACAAGCCATGAACGTAATTCTCTAAAATGTCCAAGCAAAAGCAAGCAACCATCCTACATCCATGATCTACCATTACTTAATGTTTGGCTTTTAGATACAAACCAACCCAACACTTTAAGTTAGACAAGAATGGTCCCGACCCAATACTTTCACAAAACCTACAAGAATAACTACTTCAGAGTGATCACTTGAGGATATATGTCTGTATACCATGACCACCAAAAATACAGAGTGCTCACTTGAGGATATTTCCGCTTCTCATGTTTGTTGGGTACCCTTAAGCATGAAGCACAAACTTAAAGTTAAACACACACCATTCAGTCACATTGTCGTATGACGTACACGTCCCCAAATCCACTAATAAAGCACAGCCAGAATGTATGTTGCCCAGCTACATCCCCTCCTTCGCTTGATACGGTGCATGGCTGCCGTGGCTACTTGGGCCTTGAGTACCCGAGATGTGTTATCATTTGTGATAAGGGTTAACTTTGTGAAGGATTATCTACTTTCTTGCTAAATAAAATTGGTTTACACATTAGTGATATATAGATGTGTTATCATTTGTGATAGGGTTAACTTTGTGAAGGATTATCTACTTTCTTGCTAAATAAAATTGGTTTACACATTAGTGCTATATTTTCTTGATAACTTGGATAGTGGCTTAAAAACAAGCATTTGATTTTAAGTCCAACACTCACCATTCAGTCACATGGTCTTATTAGTACGATCTGAAATCCTTTAAGAGCACAACCAGAATGTATGTTGCCCTGCTACACCCCTGCTAATGGAGTTCATTGGAAAAAGAAAAAAATGCTAAAAATGTGAACTTTGAATGTGAATCAGTTTACATCCATAAATGAATTTGAAAATTTTGTGAGAACACAAGTATGGGCACCATCTAATTTGACAATCAACATTTAAGTTGTTAATCATTACCATACATAGATTCTAGAAAAATATAAATATAAATAAAACTGAGAGGATCTTTCATGCACATTAACATTTAAGTTGTATCAGCATCAATTCTAGTGTTATAATGTTATCCCAACTTGAGTTTTAGAAAAATTTAGAATGATCATGAAGATGAAGTTCTTGGGTTTCTTCCTCTCTAATGGTATCCAGGGTCCACCCTTTCCCATGGTCCTCTGGGCTATCACTATCATGGCGACTAATAATACGAGCATCGCACTCCCCTTTCAAACATTCTTGCAAGATGAGCCGACCGATCTCCGACTCGCCGCCCTTGCTCGGATCCGCCTGTGCCATCAACTCCTTCAGTTCTCTTGTAGTCATCCGAACCTTGATTCGTAAAGCACTCAGTGGATGGTTATGGTTTGGATCATTTGGACCACGGCTCGACTGCTCGACTTCAGATGGGTGCACCACGGCTCGACTGCTCGACTTTAGCAAGAATGGTTTTGATAACCCAAGACTATAATAGCTAAGGGGATCTCTCACATTCATAATTACCAATTATGGGTACGCGTATAATACGATATAAGTGTTCTATGGTAAAAATACGACCAAAGTATAAGAAAATTAATAATTATAAATAAATAAAAAAATACGATATTAACTAATAATAATGATTTAATACAGAATAAACGATTAACACGGTAAAAGTATGACAAAAATATGTTTACTATATGAGTTTAATACGAAATTTACATATTAAACACATATTATTCGATGATACATGTATAACACGTAACACTATAAAAATACACTGTTTTAAATGGTAACCTCTCTAAAAATATTATATTGGTATGATACGGGATTTGGTAACTATGCTCACATTAAGAAGAATTGTATCTTTATGTACACTTTTTAAAAAACATCACAATTATTTTATTATTTACAATTTTTTTTTTTTAAAGTCATGATGTGTCAAAATATCATATAGTACTGTGTATAGCCTTAGCTACATAGACTATTGTAGCTAACTTTCACTCGATTCTAGTCTCTTTCCGTAGCAGTGCTAGCGGCATGTGTTGCTATTTTTCCTGTAACCTCAGTAATGCAATACACAAAAATATCGCAAAGCCCCGGAAGGACAGGTTGGAACAATAACTTCCTAAGTTGAATTTCTTTTCTTAACCCATTGAAGGGATAGCAAACAATAAGTGTTGCTGTTAGAGTGAGACTTTTGTAGTCTGCGACTTTTGGTGGTAGAACTACTCTTCTAAGTCTATGGAAAGACTAGAAGGAGAAAAGTCTCTCGATTGCTCTTTGTATGGAGAGACCGTTTTGTGTGTGCAACTCTGCACATAGATCCTGTGTGCCCCATACCTAAAAGCGCCATGTGTCCTAAAGCATCCAATCGAGATTGACGCCATCCATTTCCGTCCACCTCATTTCTAACACAGAAAATGAAACTTGTTTAGACTATAGATTCTTCAACTAACAGAGATTAAATTAGAAGGTTTATAATTTTCTTTCTTCTCTCTTCCCCTCTTCTGCTTTCACTGACCAGTTTAGTTTTCTAGTGAATGCAAATTGGGAAGCATATAAAAATTAGAGTTTAACTATGAACAAGAGCTCCAGTTGATGAGTTCGAATTACAACCAATCACGATTGAACTCAGGGAGAGTTCAATCGTATCCACAGGTCAACACGGGTCTTTTTAAACCCCTATTAACCATGGTTAAGATTTCCTAACACTTGGGGTTCAACAATCTAACCTTGGTTTTAGAAAAAAAAAATATTTTTAAAAAAATTAACCTTAAGGTTAAGAAATTCCAACCCTTAGGCTAATTAAAAAAAAAAATAAATTTCCTAAGACCAAGTTTAGATTGTTATGCTCTAAGGGTTAGTGAATCTCAACCATGGTTAATAGGGGTTAAAAAGGACACGTGTTGACCTACGGGTGCGATTGAACTCTTCCTGAGTTTGATCGTGATTGGCTTTGATTCGATCTCCCAGTTGATCACAATCAACTGGAGCAATCTAAAAATTGCTTAAAGAAGACTTAAGCCTTTCAAGTGAATTGCTGAAGCTGGACTTTTATCTTTTTCTCTGCCAGGAAGGAGCAATATAGCTGGGTCTATCCCCGAATCAACCTCGGAATCAATATATGCAAGCGGTCCACGAATATCCTCGGTTTCAGCATCTTTCCCACCCACAACAACTCTTTCGCAGCTTCACTCTCACTCCTGTATCCAGCCTTCGTGGAGGACGCAAAGACAAAGATTATAAGTTATTGCTGCGTCTTAATCTTCGTCTTTGTCTGCTCGTCTGATCTTCTTCTCCTATAGGGATATCAACGGACAAGGGCAAAGGATGGCACTTATAGATTGGTTATGAACGGGCGCACTAATGGTTATGAAATTGACTATTATGATTAGATAATCATAATCTTACTATATTAGGTGGCAACTTCTGCTATCATCATTTGATATCACTTACGTCTCGAAGAAAGCAATGTTGGGCTACGGTTCTGCATCAATGGTAGAGGCCGTGGAGTAAACAAGGACTGCGGCTGAAGTTCAGGTTGAAAAGAGTTCTGCTACCGATCTAGATGGTGGGCGGTGCCACCACTAATGGGAGAGTTATTAGTACCGAAGCGAGCCAAGCCATAAGCACGACAAGCGGGGTGGGTGCCGAAAGAAGCGCAATAAGCTACCATGCCCATCCTCATTTTCATATTTCCGTAGGTGATGACAGAAAGCCGATGGGAGGGCCTTGTCCTGAGTTCCTATGTCTCTCTACAGGAGTTAACGGCAGGCAGGTAAGGGCGGCACTGGGTGGACGGTCTATTAGCCCTTAAGTGGTATTACCAGCCATTCTAGAGGAGCAGTTGATTCAGCAATTTCTAGTCCTCATCTATATGGTGTTTCATCTATTTTAGGTTCTATCAATTTTATAAAGTTCTCCTGTTCGCTCTGCTCTCTTGCTTGCTCTTAGCAGTACTAGCTTCCTTCCCTGGTGGCTCTGATCTCGATATCGAACTTCCGGACCCAGGCGTATTCGAATGGTGCTAAAGCCCTCGCTTCTCCTGGTTGATCAATGGACCAAAGCCTGTTTCCCCGCTGCTCGTTCCCTGCGAATCCGTAAATCTGAGGAGCATGCCGCAACAAAAGGATGGTCCCCTATGCATTTCATTCTTTCCGGAACGGAACAAAAAAAAAGAAGTACCCCCCAACATGATGAACCTCTCCTTGTGATCGGGATGGTCCTTCGACCTTTGTTTGATTCCGACGGCCGGTATAGATCTCATGAGACCCGCCCACTATTACTAAATCTTGAGTGACGGTTACAAGAATGGCGGGGGAAGGGGTATTTATGAACAAATGTACAGTAAAAAAACACCCTTCTTTGTGTTTATAATTACCAAACTACCCCTTCACAAGGCAAATTTTGGATTGCTCCGATGGAACAGTGAATCGGAGCTCGTGAGCTCTTATCGATAGTTATTCTCTGAAAAAAACACACTAGAAATGATTGCCATGGAAAACCGACCTCCTTTAGATGGGCTTCCTATATTTTGCAGGATCGGGTTGGGATTGGCTAGAATGAAGCAGTGAGATTTGATTCAATGGCATGTGGGTTAACTGAATGAGAAAAACAACTACATTTCATGAAATAGGCAGAAGCATACGAGGTCTCAAAATTAAAATCTATTATAGAGATAAAACTAACTGAACCCTGTAAGGAAGCAGAGTTATCTATCTAAACCTTGCAAGGTAGAAAGCAGAAGAGTTGAAGAGAAAAGAAAAAGGGGCAGGAAGAAGAATTTACAATCTTCTAATTTGGTCCCCTTAGTGTAAGATTTTCTATAAGGTTTATGGTCTTGTAATGTTCATGGTCCAAACCCGGATAAAGTCTACTCCAGTTAAGGTTTCAGTTGCAGCCAAACAGTGGTGGTTTATGCATTAATTAAGTATATCGGGTTATAAGGATGGTCTATAGTCTCCTTTGATGGGTTAGGACTCTAATGACCTAAACCCTATAGTATAAATACTACATATAGGCTATCGGTCCCAGATCCAACTCCTAAGAAAGCCTGCAGAAAGAAAAGCATCTTCCCCATCAAGAGCAAAGGAGTCATGGAATCTAAAGACCGTGTGCTTCATCGGCATCAACAACAAAAGGTTCTTCTCTCAATTTTCAATGGCCGACTCAGGTATGTGATTCTTGAATCTTTGATTGACTAGATCCAGAAAATATAACATGTGGTATCAGAGCCTTGGTGCTCAATCATGTTCAAGAATACATCAGGATTTTCTGTGAATTTTTTCATAGAGTTTACATTTATTTTTCATGTAATTAATCTGTTTAAGTTTGAATGAGAGGGATTTTCCGGCGAAAACTCATCGCCGGAGAACCATCGGTCATGATGGTATCGGAAGTGACAAACCTTTACCTGTGTTTTCAATTCTACTATAGGGTTTCAGATCTGCAGCTATAGAGGAATTAAATAAATAAATTAAAAAAAAAAAGGGGAAAAAGAAAAGGGGAGGTTCTCGGTTTTCCGGCGATTACGCCGGTAACCGGAGATAAAACACCTTTAAATAATGTTGAAAGTTTTTTTTATTTAATGGATTTTATTTTGAGACCCTCCAAGATCGGATCTGGATTGTGATTTATCAAAAAAAAAAAGGGGTTTCTCGGCCGATTTCAGTTGGACGGCGATTACGCTGGCATCCATCGCCGGAGAAGGATTCTGGCAGCAGGGTTTTGGTCGCCGGATTTAGGCCGTCATTTTGGCACCGGCGGCAGCCGGTAGGGCCCCCAACAAAGGGAAACAGGCAACCGTTTTAGGGTTTTTTTTTAAAAAAAAAAAAAAAAAAATTTTCGGGTTGGGAAGACGAATCCACGAGGGTCAACCCGACCCGGTAACTCGATCCGACATTGTGTCTGACCCGAATGGTACCCGACCCGTATCTAACAGGTTATAACCCGACCCGAATACCCATACCGGCTCACTGGACCGGACCGGTTCAACCGGATTGCGGCTGGACCAGGTCGGACCGAGCCGCGTCCAAACCGAACCGCGTGTTGACGTCTAACCGCACGCGCGTGAAGCGCACGCCCTGCGCGTGAAGCGCATGTGCCGCACGTGAAAGGCACTCCAGTGCCCCTGTTGTTCATCCCTGCGTGTGTCAGCGTGTCCGACACGTCTTTTGCGCGTGTCCGGGGTTCCCTGGCCTAGTTTTGTCTGTAAAACCTTAATTTGGGGTCTATTTCATTCCATTTTTCATCTGTAGATGAATTTTATGGCATTAAGTGCTCAAATAAGGCTATTTTTTTAATTTTAGACCTATTCTTGATGCCTAATTCAGCTTTTGGGAACTCTGGAAAGCTTTTTAGACCTAAATTAACTCTTGGACCATCCCTAAAGTATCCTTTGTATTTATCTGGGGTTTATTTATGTTGATTGTGCCTCTATAAAGACCTTTTGTGACATTAAGGGCCTAATATAACTAATTTTCAATTCTAGACCTACTTTTATGCATATTCTAGTATCTGGGCACTCCGGAGAGATTTTATGGTTAAATTAACCTTTCAATTGCCTATAAAGTAGTTGAATGCATAAATAAAGTATGTTTGGTGATTGTTTAATGAGCTTTAAGGTTTTCCGGTCTATTGATTTGGGAAAATGGGAGAACACATGATTAAGTTCATTTGTGCATTAAGAATGACACCCAATATAGTTTTTAACTCTTACAGACTTCAGGCACTAATTGATTACACACTTTGATGTAATCTTTTGGATATAAATTATTTTTCTAAACAAATTTTTTAGAGCTAAGACAGTTTTATTCGTGTCTCAACATATATGCATATGAATACTTAGTATAATGTGCATGATAGTTCAACAAATTATTAGAAGTTCAAAGCCTTAAATGCATGATGATTTCTTGTATGAAACTAAATTCTTGTTTGTTTTTAAAATTCAAGAATTGCATTATCATTGTGCTTTCCAATGCATGTTTTAAATTATATTATTTTAATTTAATATCATGTGGAGGAAGGGATTAGTCCGCCTAATATGCATGAAATTTTTTTGCATGATGCCCATAAGGATTTTATAATATGTTATAATGTTCATTGATGCATGTTTATTTAAATAATCACTAATTCCTTGGGGTATGGAATTTTAGGCAATTCCCTATTTGGAATCAACCAGATTGAAATGGTCGTGTTAGTCACCAAAGTGGCCTCGATCAGGAAAATTTGGGTGACGTTCAAATGTGCATGGTTGTATGATTATTTGCTATATATTGAAAAGGGAGTGCCATAAGGTTCTGCGTTTGATTGTTATAGGGTGGTGATCAAGCCCAAAGGTGGGTCATCATCTTGTACAATTCAAATGGAGCAGGAAGGTTGATGTGACATTGCAGAGACTAGAGGAGTTTAGGCCCAAAGGCTTAAAGTTTTCAAAATTTGTAGTGTTCATGATCAACTTGTCTTGTGGTGAAGCTAATTCACCAAAAGAGATGAGCTAATCGCATGTTGCATTCTCGGCCCAAAGGAGGGAGTGTGATGATGCAAATGGCTATCTCACCAGAGGATGTATTTATAATTACAGTCACTCTGGGTTGTCTGATTGATACCCCATCAGTCAGATATGTTTCCATATCAATAAGAGCATGAAATAAAGATAATAGTTCATGCATAAGGATAATAAGATGCAAATTTTATGTGAGCCTTTTAGTCTTCTCTTACAGATAATTGTTACTCTATGGGCGCTGAAAATATTAGGTTAAGCTGACCTTTGATAAACTAGACTAAGATTCAGTCATTTTAAGGATGAAAGTAAGAAATATGTAATTAAAGATAAGTTAAAGGTTAGGGCTAAGCATTAGGAATGAAAAATGTCAATATACTGAATTTGAAAACTGTGAATGATCAATATTAAAGGTTATTTATGGAAGAATTCCTAATATTATATAAGGTATTATTTGATAAGGTGACAAGTTCAATGATTATTTTATTTGAGAATCATAAGTGTTTATCTAAGTCAATTGACTTATGTTTGATATGATGAATTCATGGAAACATCCTAAATAAAGATTGCAAATATGAATTCATTGAGATAATGGTCAACATAAAGTTGATGTTGTAGTTTAAGTTTGAATCTCTCCATGTGTATTTTAACCAATCTGTAACTAACCTAAAGTGTATAAAGAAAAAATGGATAAAGTGTAAATATATTTACATCCATGTAAGTTCAGGATGAGAATAAATTACAATATTAAAGTCTAGAAAGCTCATAAGGTAATGAATGGTTAACGTTACCAATTCACATTCGTGATATCTTAGAGAGATTCATCAGAATTGAAAATAAAAAGGTTGAGAGAAATCATTGATAAAGAAATATAGATTAAATGCTAATATTCACACAGTTTATTAGATTTAAATATGGAAAGGGGATCATTTCTTTATCAATTTATTAATGCGTCATATTATTAAAATTCATTTGTGAAGTGAAAATACATTGACATTAAAATATAATATTTTAAGAATGTATTCAAGGTGATGCGATAAAGTAATTTTGAAATGTAAAAATTTCAATCTGAAGATTTGTTTGATAGCATTAAGTAAAGAAAATTTAAAGGCTTCAAAGAAATTTCTCTCTACAAATACTAATACAATGACCTATATAGATATTTGTAATTGATTCTCTTTTTCATGAGGTATAAAGATGTTTCATTTATCTATATATATATAGATATCAAAGTCTGGATTTTGTTTATGATCCATAAAGATAAAGCTCATAATCTTTTTGGTAAAAAGATCTAAATTATGAAATACGACATAAAGTAAAGATTAAAGGTTGTTTACTTAGTATCTTAAAGATTATGAGATAGTTAAAATGCTAATTAATTCAGTCTTTTAAGAACATAATGAACAATTGGAAGGGAAGAGCATGTTACCTAAAGTTATGAACAATTATTCGTTTATGTTAGAATTCGTATAAGGAAATGCTCTAAAGACTATATTGTATATTTCAAATTAAGTTCCTCATAAAGCAATGTTCAAGATACCATTAAGTTGTGAAAATGAGGAAAATTTCAAGAAATTAAGTTGCTTCTTTATCAGACATTTAAAGAAATTAAGAAATATATATATCATCTACTCTCTCTCGTAACACTAGCATTATTGAGATTAAAATGTGAAATGTTAAAAATGGCGATAACAGTGAGAGTATAAAGTCTCTACTTATTAAGTTTAAGGATAGCCATATTTCAGTCTACCAATAGGCTTAAAGAAGTGATGTTGTGTCATACGTAAAGTCTCTTATTTTGATATAGTTGATGGTCATCATATAAAGTTTTGAAGTGCTATTGTCTCCCATTCGGTCTAATTTGTTTCGCCTGAAGTCAAGACAATTTTGATAATAAGGATGATATATTACTTTTCATCAGGATAGGGGGAAAGTATTATGTTTGTAGCATGAAATCCATGAGGAAAAATAATATTTTAAACTTAATAAAGTTATATCTGATAAACATTAGAAGAATGTTCTTACTCAATGATCTTCATAAGGAGGTGTATACAAAATGATAAAAGTTCTTAGAAAGAAGATAATGAGTATTAAGTTTGTAAGTTCAGGAAGTTTGCATAAGGTTTTGAGCAAACAATCAAGTGAATACTTCTTTCAATTTTAGGGTGAACATTATAGTTGAGTACATCAACATTAAGGTCAGTGTGAGAAAATATATTTTGATTACATATCATAAAATTGTGACATTAAGGATTTAGAAATGTGTCGTTTAGGTTCACCATTATAAATCTCTATTCGTTGGTCTCATGACCTCTTGTAATTGTCACAGAAAAAGCTTTTTCATTAAGAAAGTTCTAAGGATGATTGGTATGTCACATTAAGCTCCTAAAGAGAAATCTGTATTATGAACTATAGGTTGACTTGTCAGAGTGCCCTAAGACTTAGGTTAAAATTTGTGCTATAAAGTTTCATTATTGCACTTTGATTGAATAGCCTTATGTATAAACAGGTCTTCACTCGTTCGAATATATCTCATGCAGTTAAATAAAGTTCCCATTTTGAGTTGTGATATATTTGAGTGTTAGACCATTAAGATAGCTATAGAGTAATTGTAGAAGATTAAAGTATATTGGCTCGCATAATGGTATTGATACCCATCAGGTTATCGGGTATTCAGGTTCAGATTGTGCTGGACGTCTGAACATCAAGTAGTCGACATTGGGTTTTATTACTATTGGCTGTGATATTGTTATTTAGTGAAAAGTATAATGCTTTTCATTATGGAATCGTCGACTAGGCAGGCAGGATACATGACTTGTTATAAGGTTTTTGAACAAGTTATGTGATTGCGGAGTTTTATCTCAAGGCTCTAGGTCTTCAGTTTTATTACTAGGCTGTTGGATATAATTCTGCATCAGTTTACTTCTCTCAAAACAATAAGACTTAAAGTTAGTCCAAACACGTGGGTGAAAGGTGTCTTGTTGTGAGAGAGAATGTTAGAGAACATAAGGTGTCTGAACCATTAACCATAAAGTTGAATCATAAGGTATTTTAGAGTTTGTCTAAAATGAAACTAAAAGACAGCTTGAATTCATTTGGTTAGTGGGAGTATGTTGCTAACATTTCAGTTACAGATAAAAGGTTCTTTACTACAGTTATTGAGATTTGCCTATTAATTTGTTTTAATCAGAACAATATAGCGATGCATCACTCTGTATTTCCATTTTGTGTTAAATGGTGTTTTAAATTTGCAGATTAAGTGATCAAGGCAAATTTTGAGGATCGAATTTTGGGATGTGTGAGGTCAGCACATCATAAGGTTATAATGCTTGAAATCATGGAAAATGAGGGTACTAGTATAGTGACCATGGAATGGTGTCATGTCATAGTATTGATATGATGGCCTCCGTGATCCGGTATTAGTGTTTTCATTTGTCTAGGTTTGTTCATCACATTTATGTATATTGGCTTAACTATCTGGAGTATGTTTTCAGTGTGGCCACACGTCTGTTGTTTTAAAAAATTAAGTCATTTATCTGGGAGAGTCATTTTAAAAGAATTTTCCGCATAAGTAAAATGTTTTCTCTTTTGATGATCATTACAGACCAAGTGGGAGAATGTAAGATTTTCTATAAGGTTTATGGTCTTGTAATGTTCATGGTCCAAACCCGGATAAAGTCTACTCCAGTTAAGGTTTCAGTTGTAGCCAAACAGTGGTGGTTTATGCATTAATTAAGTATATCGGGTTATAAGGATGGTCTATAGTCTCTTTTGATGGGTTAGGACTCTAATGACCTAAACCCTATAGTATAAATACTACATATAGGCTATCGGTCCCAGATCCAACTCTTAAGAAAGCTTGCAGAAAGAAAAGCATATTCCCCATCAAGAGCAAATGAGTCATGGAATCTGAAGACCGTGTGCTTCATCGGCATCAACAACAAAAGGTTCTTCTCTCAATTTTCAATGGCCGACTCAGGTATGTGATTCTTGAATCTTTGATTGACTAGATCCAGAAAATATAACACTTAGTTAGCGAGTCCGTTTGGCATGTGCAACAATATATATGACATGTGTGCAACATGACGAGTCTGTTGGAAAACACAAGTTTTGAATGATAAATTTATCTTTTGTGTTTTTATGAATACATTCATAATTCGTATATCGTGACATTCGAATAAATGTGGGGCACACAAGATCTGTATGCCATTTTGCGCACGCCAAATAGACTCGATTAACGAGTTGTTCATGTTATAAATGAGGTGAACCGAGGTGAGTTAACCATGAGTATGGGTTGGATGGGTTAGGGAGACATGGCACCTTCTGGTATGGGGCACACAAGATATGTGTAGGGTTGCACACACAAAATGGTCTCCGATCCTGTATGGAGTATGGACAATAGGAGATAGGTCGTGACAAACGCAAGAGGCCAACCACAAAAATAAGTGGGTCGGTCACTAGGTTTACCGTCCTCAATTTTTCTCTTTCCGTAAGGGTCTAGTCGATGCTGAGAGGAGGCTCCAGTTTTTTTTGGTAGGCTCTAATTATTTATCAATCTAGGTTAAGGGTATGGTGTTAAGGGATTAACATTCATGGTGGGCACTCAACGGCCATACCAAGACTTGAATTTGAGTCACACTTTCCCAAAGGGAGACACACAACCTCTGGGCCAAGCCCATGGTACGTGTAGCGTGCTCCAGTTGAATAAGCGTGACTGCTTAGACATGTCGCCTTCTGAATTCTCTACTTTCCTTCGGCTTTCTTATAAAACTAGTAAGAAGCCTGGGCCATGCACGGAAATATTATTAAGAAAAAACGAGCTAATAAATAGTAGGATATTACAAAGATATTTGACAATAATAAAATTATTTCTTTAAAATGTAAAAATAGTAGTCATCAATATTATGGACAAATAAAATTTTACGATTATTATCACTACTCAATCTATCTTGCAAAGACGAACTCGGAGAACACAATCAGATCATCCTTCTAACATAGCCTATTGATAGTATAAAATGAATTTATTTAAAAGAAATGAAATTAGACATACCCTGACCTGGGCCTAAATCAGTCTTGCAAAGACGAACTCTAAGTATAGTGTAAAATGAATTTTTTTAGAAGAAAGGCAAGTTGACATATCCTGGTCCTGGACCTAAATCGGGTCTTTGGGATGTCTTAACATTCTGGTAAAATAAAATAAAATAGAAACTCCCTTCGAAAGATTTTGTCATATTAACCCACTGATTATTCCATACTCTCCAAAGTCAAAGAAAGCTAATATTTTCAGTTTTATGAATTGAGAGGGGAAGAATAGGATACAACTATTTGAGGGAAAATGTTTAGGATAGTTCCAATCACTATATCTTTGGCACCACCAATCCACCTACCCCATATATCAGCAAAGACCCGTCCCCAATTGTTATGTGCAATCCCGATTTCCAAGACACAGGCATCAAGTATTTTCTCCGTATTAGCGTTCTTCTCGCTCTCCACCATGTCATATAAATATCAAACAATTGCTTAGTATCCACATCCACACTTGGTGGTGATATTGAGCAGTGACTTGGCATCGGCGTTATGACTTGCAGGGTCGTTTTTAAGACACTTGGAGCACATAACTGGCTCACTTGATTTGGCACATACCTTTTCGATCAAAGCATCATCTCCCATGCAAACAATGAGGGTTGATTAGAGAAGAGAATAGTACTAAGAACAATAAGAAGAATATTTGAAAAAAAAATACTCTCGTTCAATATGCCCATCTCTCCAAGCGTATTTAGTAAGGAAACGTATGAATAGCCCCTTCTTATCATTGAATCTCTCATGATAAGCTTCTCAATGATGGAGAATGTTATCAGGATGTTGTTTGAGGTATGTCTCTGAGATGAACAATGAAGAGGGCCGGGAGACGACTTTAAAAACACAGGAGGTGATTAAAGTGTTGGGATTGTGAAAACAGCAATCAAATTAATTGATAGGATACGAATAATTGTAATTGTGATAACCCTTCTCATTAATCTAACAAAAACGACAATCAAATTAATTGAAAGAATATGATTAATTGTACTTGTGATAACTATTCTAATTACTTACTATGAAAACGACAATCAAATTAATTGAAAGGATTTAAATAATTGTAATTGTGATAATCATTCAAATTAAAAAGGCAAACAAATTAATTTCAAGGAATTGAATAATTTTAACTTATAAAATAGAAAGAGGGAAATTAGGAGGGTGATTAAAGTGTTGTAATATGAAACGGTAACCAAAAAGTGAGGGGTTTTGGAGAGAGAAACAGAGAAAGGAGAGTTTAAACAAACACCCTCTAAAATT
Organism: Tetracentron sinense; assembly: GCA_015143295.1. NCBI lineage: Eukaryota > Viridiplantae > Streptophyta > Magnoliopsida > Trochodendrales > Trochodendraceae > Tetracentron > Tetracentron sinense. Next base: position 371,254 of record CM026551.1, read on the forward strand.
GTCACGTGTCCAAAACCATCTCTGGAGTTGACATGTGTCACCCAACCTGCTCGGGTTTCATAGTAGGTATTAATGAAATGGAGCGGATGAATACAGTTACGAGCTCCGCTTATGTTGATCTTCATAACTAGAGTTAAATATATATAATTTTTAAAATCAACATTATATTGTTGAATTCTAAGGTTTAGTGAATTTTAATCACAATTAATAAAGTGCGATTGAGCCCTCCCAAGTTCAATCGCAATTGACTATGATTATGTATTTAAGAGATTGGAAAGGGACTGTGGATCGACATCTTAACTGACAAACCAAACGATATTGACAATTGATTGGACGATTGTGATCCATCTTTTCAAGTCTTTTTTTTTCCGAGGTTTTTGCATATCAGCTGCTGTGTTCTACCATCTTTGCAAATTAACTCTTGGTTTTGCAACTGTTTGCCAAACAACCTCAATCTCTAGTTTCGTTAGGCTTCCGTTTGTTATTGTTCAAAACAGGACTATTATGCCCTTATGTTATTTCATAACCACACAAAGTCTTTAACTATCCTTGAACTATGGTTAATAAGATTTAACCCTTATGATTAAGATTCACACCCTTAGGGACAAAGCATCTAACCTGGTTAAAAAAAAAAAAATGTATCCCCTTTTAACTCCCTTTAACTTAGGTTAAGATACACTAAATCTAACATTGTTTTTAAAAAAATTAACGTGTCCCCTTTTAACTCCCTTTAACTTAGGTTAAGATACACTAAATCTAACCTTGTTTTAAAAAAAATTAACGTGTCTCCTTTTAACTCCCTTTAACTTAGGTTAAGATACATTAACCTTTAGAGTTAAAGCATCTAACTTTGGTTTAAAAAAATTAACGTGTCCTCCTTTGAACTCCCTTTAACTGTGGTTAAGATTCATTAACCCTTAGGGTTAAAGCATCTATCCTTGATTTTTAGAAAAACTTAACATGTCCCTTTTTAACTCTCTTTAACTGTGGTTAAGCTTCACCCACCCTTAGGGTTAAAACATATAACTTTGGTTTTTTATAAAAAAAAATATAAAAAATTTAAGGTGTCCCCTTTTAACTCCCTTTAACTGTGGTTAGGGTTCACTAACCCTTATGGAAGGGGACATGTTAATTTTTTAAATACCAAGGACCAAGGTTAGATGCTTTAACCCTAAGGGTTTGTTGATCTTAACCACAGTTAAAGAGAGTTAAAAGGGGACCACTTAAATTTTTTTATTTTTTTAAACCAAAGTTAGATGCTTTAATCCTAAGGGTTAGTGAACCTTCACCACGGTTAAAAAGAGTTAAAAGACACTTTAATTTTTTTTTCTAAAAGCTAAAGTTAGATGTTTTAACCCTAAGGGCAAGTGAATCTTAACCATAGTTAAAGGGAGTTACAAAGGGACACATTAATTTTTACTAATTTTTTTTCTAAAAATCAAGGTTAGATGTTTTAACCTTAAGGGTTAATGAATCTTAACCACAATTAAAGGGAGTTCAAAGGGGGACATGTTATTATTTTTTTTTTTTAGAACCAAGGTTAGATGCTTTAACTCTAAGGGTTAATATATCTTAACTTTGAACACGTTAATTTTTTTTCTTTTAAAACCAAGGTTAGATGCTTTAAGTCTAAGAGTTAGTGTATCTTAACCTAAAGATGTTAGCCTATAGGTTTCTACCTAAGGGAATATCATTGATTTTGATGATAACACAACAATGGAATATGATATGTGTTACTAATATCCTATTGAGTTTATGTGAAAATCAGAATACAAAAAACATTAGCAAAGTCTTTTAAGGAAAAAACATGAAAGTGATATCATTTATGAGTAAATCATTCATCTAGTCATTTGTATCAAATTGAAAATCAATGAAGATTAAAGAAGAAGAAGGATGATCTTGAAGCTAAAGAAATCAAATCAAAAGATCCAAGATCAAGTTGAAGACCAACTCTCAAGAAGATTTAGAGTATAATTTTTTATCTTTTAACAAAGTTTAGGACTTGAATAAAATGTCCTCAAAGTTTGGTTGTTGAAAAAACTCAATTACTTAGAGTGACCTTAGGTTCCTTAAGACCCAATTGAAAATATGATTAAGGACCTAAAAACAAGTTAATAATCTTCAAAAAGATAAGGTACAAAACCATGAAATTCAAGCTCATATTTAAAGTTATGAAAAAAGGAATTCAGGGAAAGTTAACCTCATCCAGATGACTGGATGGACTCATCCAAACGACTGGATAGGTTAAACCTTCGGTTCTGGTCTCTGTACCGTTTGATCAATTTGAAGATCATTCATAGATCTATTAAAAATCATTTTAGATTATTTTAATGATCATAAAACAATGTTTATTATCTTTATAAAATAAAGCAAAAGACTTTGGAAATCAATCAAATCTTTAAAAGTCTTGAAAAATGGATTTTATGCAAAATTGCATCATCCAGTCGATTGAATGGACTCATCCAGAAAACTAGATGAAGGCTAGAAATTCATTCTGGCCATTGCAATCATCCAGACGACTGGATGAATCATCTAGACAACTGGATGGCTTGGGACAGAGTATTTTTACTCTGTAACGACTATTTTTTAACGGCACTTTTTGTATTCAATGCAACTCCAACGACCATAAAACTTCTTGGGCTAGAAAATGAAATGATTTATGAATCAAAACAAGAACTCCAATACTTCAAATCTTTAAAATCATTTACTCCAAGCTTAGATTTCCAAATCCATCAAGTTGAACCTAAAATCCCTAAATCCAAGTTCTTGAGCTATTTAACTCCATACTTTGAGAGATTTCAAGTGAGCAAAAGAGAGATCATCCAGCTTGGTTAAGGAGCAAAAAGTGATTGTAAAACACTTATATCAAAGAGTATTGTGAAATCAAGAATCGGTGGATTTTTGTCCGTGAAGCCGGAGAGCTTTGTAAAAGATTAGGTCCTAACCCGAAAAGTAGACTAAGTCTAGGGAGGATTGTTCCCTAGCAAGGTTTTAATCTCGACTTGGAAGAGAGATTGACGATTGAGAATAAATCATGATGAATCCTCGAGCGGGTAGCTTGAGGCGGGGACGTAGACGGAAATTGCCGAACCTCGTGAACAATATTATTGTATTTGCTTTCTCCAACTCATCCCTTTAATTTTCTGTTTTGGATTATTTAGAATTGTTAGTTGTTATTTCATCGATAATTTAAATTCCGCAAAAAGAGACTAAGTAGAACTTTAATTTTGCCAAGACCCTATTCACCCCCCCTCTAGGGTCAATACTTGGGCAACAAAAAAGAGTTAAAAGGGGACACATTAATTTTTTTTTTTAAAACCAGGGTTAGATGCTTTATCCGAATTTTAATCACAAGGGTTAAGACTACCATAGTTCAAGGAGTTAAAGACTTTGTGAGGTTATGAAATAATATAAGGGAAAAATAGTCATTTTCCTAACAATAACAAACGAAAAGCTAACAAAATTAGGGATTGAGGTTGTTTGTCTTACGGTTGCAAAACTATGAGTTAATTTGCAAAACTGTTAATTATGACAATGTATTTGCAAAGATAGTAGAACACAACAGCTGATATGAAAAAACCCGCCTTTTTCCCCTTTTTTCTTGGTGGTGTAAATATTATTTATCTAGGTTAGTAGATTTGGTTAGGAGTTATGGTAGGTAAGTACAAATGGTGGGCCTCACAACAGCTACAGCCCAAGACTCGAACCCGTGCGAGTCTTTAGGGGCGGAGCCAGGATTTTCTGGTAGGGGGCACACGATTGTTGATTGAAAATGGTTGTAATTATTGATGGATTTTATGTAAAATGATTAGGCGTCTACAAAATATTTTGGGTCTATCCTCAATGAATTTTTTGTGTTACTGAGTTCTTAGTTCATTTTGTTGTTACGTTTGTACATCTTATAGGAATTGTTTCTCCTTGTTTACAGGTAGCTGTCCCATTGTCCAATGACTATGCCCTGTTAAATAATTAAATGAAATGATATAAAAGATATATTGTTTATAAAAGTTCAGAGATATTTGCCCCATTATCCTATTACTATGCCCTATTAAATAATTAAATAATTGAATAATATTGTATAATGTTTTTAGAGGACAATTGCCTCTTGTCCAAAGATTATGACCAATTAAATAATTAAACAATTTAGAATAATTTTTATATTTATTTTTATGGTTTTTCAAGAGTTTATGAGGGCACTTACCCCCTTTCCTATGGCTATACCTTTAAGTAATAAAAAAAACTAGTTTTTCAAAAGTTTAGAGGGGAGGAGGGGCACGTGCTCCCCTTGGCTCCAGCCGCGCGAATCCTCCTCCCCCAAAACAGATACATCCTCTTATTTGGATGAATGTTGGATCATCTAATATCTGATATGAAAATGGGTCAAAAACTAGGCTGAATGGGCTAGACTTATGATTAGGCCTGAAGAGATCCCATGGGCCAATGCAGACAGCTCAATCCTTAGCCCAACGTTTCCCAAATTTTAAAAGCCGGGGCAGATGGCTGGGCTCAGTTAACCCCGTTTAAAGAACAGTTAGAGCACTAACGAGTCCAAGTACGATGGTGTTACTGTTACACAAGGAAGGTTTCGAATCTAAGCTCTTCCACACAAGGGCAATAGCTTGGATCAGTAAAGAAATGATTTCCTTATTGAAGAGCCTTTGTATATTTTAAAGATGAATGAATAAAAATAATAAAATAAAATAGCAACAGATGGCACCGCCCCCCACATTGACTACTTTTCAAGATCCAAGAGGCATGTAGGGGAAAGTCGGTTAAAGGAATATGGAGTGATTTAAAACTCTTGATGGTACCTACTGTCGAGAGCTCAACCTTTGATTAAAAATCTAAGCTTGTCAAATACTAAGTGGGGCCATCATTTAAAGCATGTGCACACATGGCACCATTGATTTTTTTAATCCAATGGTCAAGTTATCAATAATATGTATTATCGAGGGTTTTTAATCACTTTCCTAAAGTAAAAAACGCTTTCTTCTTGATTTTTTTCGTCTTCGTTAAATAAATCATGATTTTAATCGTGATTGAAGTTTTTGTTTTCCGTTATCTTGTGTGGAAAAAAAAAAAACTAGCTCTTTTTGAGATCCCTATTCATTCACATATACCCGGATTATGCTTGCACCGCAAGTGTATGCATAAACACAAAATTAAATGTTAAATTAATAAAAAAATTTCTCAAATTCTAATCTTAAATGATAATTTTCATGATAAGAAAATTTTAAAATAAATAAAATTTTAGGCAAATCCCAATCTGTTAAACTCTTACTAATAGTTAAGACCCTGGCCTTGCTTAAGAACATCCATGATGAAATTAAAGATGATCGGACGGTCATAGGAAGCGACATATATACTCTATTTGTAGGTGAGTTGAAGGCAGATTCCTGGAAGAACATAGAGCCACACGTAAAAGAGACGTGGGCAGACTGCTAAGTCCCAACGACCCACACTCAAACCCCATTATTCATTGTCGGTTATCGATCCTCTTTTTGTCTTTGCATTTGCTTTTATAACGTATATCAAGCTCCTGGTTCATTGAACTTTTAGGTACCGTACACAAGCTTTGACACCAAGGGTGATGGCTTATACAAGAGATGATGGACCACTATGCCACTCTATGAACAAGTTAGCCCTCCTCCTATCTCCCTTTATTAATTACACTCTATAAACAAGTTGCCCTCACCCTACCGCGTCCTACTAATGAAATGGTTTCTACTTCCTGGCTTACACAGCTTCCTCACAATATATTTTTGAAGGAATGATTCTTACCCTAATGCTGTGTTTGGTTGATGAGAAAGTAAGAGATGAAAAAGAAAATAGGAAGAAAATTTAATTTTCCATTGTTTGGTTACAAAGAAAATGAGAAAAGGAAAAGAAAGTAGGGAGAAAAATTTTCTATCAAACCATGGATTTAAAATCTTTTAAAAAACCATGGATTTTGGAGAGAAAAAGTATCGGGTTTCCCTCCTCCCTTCGTCTATTCTTCTTTCTTAGTCAGCCTCTTGCTTGGTTTCCGGCTACTTCATTCCAACGAGCTTGGTTTCCGGCTACTTTACTCCGGCGGTTTTACTTCGTCTCCAAAAATATGAACAAATTGTTCTTCAAATTTGTTCTCCCTTCTTCGTTTGATAAAATTGGTTATTTATAGATTTGAAATTGAGGTAGATTGAAATTAAAATCTTTGTGGATTGGCTTGAAAACATTTGAGAATGGGACAATTTTGGTAAACTCACAGTTTTTGGGGTTTGGATTAATTTAAACAAGTTGAAATAGGATTATGATAGGTATTAATCTTGATTTGGATAAGAATTTAAGTATTAAAATGATTTTTAATAATTCCATCATTGGTTTTTAGTTGAAATAAGCAAGATACATAAAAAAAATTGGAAAAAACAGCACTGGAACGTCCTTGTCGTGAGGAAGAAGACATGGACACAGTCGGTATTATTTTAATTGTTTTGGGTTTTTTGAAAAAAAAAATTAAGAAATATATGAAAGTGTAAAAAAATGTTCAAAAAGTGTAAAAAAATAATTTTGAGTAAAATAAAAAATTTGAAATTATTTTAAAGAATCAGGGGTATTTTGATAATTTTAAAAAGGTAAGGCATTTTCGTAATTTAAAAAAATTATCAGCACATTTTCTCTCTAATTTTCTAGACAACCAAACAACGGAAAATTTGTATTTTTCTCTTATTTTTTTTTTTCCAGATTTTCTAGACAAGCAAACACAACATAAGTCCATATAAGAAATACGAAGCATTATTGGGCCACCTTTTGGACGATGAACATGACAGTCCATAGAGGATGATAGATCTCAATTCAATTCCATCATCCTTCATAGTGGGGGACTAATTTGATGCAAAATCAGAAGCATATCCTTTGTGTTCTTCCCTGGGTTCTTTCGAGTGGCCATCAGATTTTGAAGACTAAGATTTCTCTAAGAGGTGGTTACAACTGTTACATCCTACAAACCAATTGATCTTGACCTTCTAACACCCATGGCCCTAGGGCAGAACATAGAGGATATGTTTCCGTTTCTCATGATGACCAAAACTTGTTCCCATATTGTAGCTTAACCACCATTTAACTGCTAAAATAGCGACTACGTCAGTAGAGGCGGAGCCAGGAATTTTTCATTGGGGGTTTTGGATATTGATATCGGGTGGATACAATCCCTCGATCGAATGGCTATGATTGATGGATAAAATCCTCAAGTGATTCTCCTCATACATTATACCCTCATGCACATCACTACACTTGTTTGATCACGATTTCAAATGTACTATATTATATATATTTATTTTAATCTTGATGCATTCATATGTGTATGAGATCATGATTGATATTGTGAGCTATGGAGCGTCGTATCTTTATGAAAGATGACCGTTGGATCTTAGTCAAAGACTTAACAACTAATTTGACCAAGCCATTAAGACTCCAAAGAGCCGTTACTTGATCAAAGGGAGCTATGGTAATTTATGGAGGAGTCTAACGACTCTCTTTTTGATGGTGTATAAACCCCCTTTGCTAAGGAGGAAATAATGCAACCAAGAGATCAAAGGTAGAGACTTTCCATTCGTGTGAAACAAGAGAACTTTTGTCTCTCTTGAGAATATTCCATGTTTTGTGTAACTTGAGTTTTGCTAAGTGTGATCAACCATACATCCAAATTTTGTATGAAATCTCATTATGGAGAGAACCTGACTCAAATTAGATCATATTCTTCAGAAAGGCTATAGCTCTACCTCTGTATCTCATTTTATTGACTGAGTCCAAGAGATTGATTTTTCTGCTATGATCTCAAATCCCAATAGGGGGGGGGGGGAATACATGTATAAAAAGTCTAATAGATTTGAGGGTATGGAACTTGGGGGTTCGGGGCGTAGACCCCAAGAAAATTTTTTTGGGGCCAATTTTTTTATTTTGAGAAAAATTTCTCGGTAATGTCCTTGAGGTTGCCACGTGTCCCCTATTGATACCCCTTAATCGTGGTTAAGATTCAACCACTTATCCTTGGTTTAAAAAAAATATCATTTTTTTTTCAAACCCTAGTTAAAATTTACTAACTCCTAAGGTTAAAAGAAATTTAATATTTTTTCTAAAAACCAAGGATAAGTAGGTGAATTTTAACCCTAGTTAAGAGGTGTCAATAGGAACATTTGTGGGGGGGGGGTTTGGTTCAAATAGGGCGAACCCAACATGGGCGATCGATCGTCCAAGCATGACCAATCGATTGGTGGTCGACGGATTTTTAGTGGACTGAAATTTTGAGTTGTTTTGGAAACTCCTATTTCATTAGGAATTTGTTTTTTTGTGGATATTAGAATTTAATAAGTCCTAATTTGTTTGGGATAAGAATTTAGGTAATATCCTAATTGAATTGTTTTGGGAAAGTCCTAATTTGTGTAGAATTTGGTTTGGGAAAATCCATATTGGAGTGAGATTTATTTTGTGGCTATAAATAAGCCTAGGGTGGAGGATTAAGGGATAATCAAGCAAGAATGAACATTAAGAGGGAGAGAGCAAGATGTGGGGTGTGGGTAGGGCTTCTATGGGGAACGAGAGATCTCCAATGAAAAACCTTCATTAACTCTCAAGAGAGGAGAGTGTTCTCACGGCTTTATCTCGGTGTGTTCTCAGAGTGGAGAGTATTGGTTCAATTTTGAAGGGTTCGGGTTTTGTATTTCCTTTGTCCTAAAATGATTCGGGTTTAGGTCAGATTTGAGTTGAGAGAGTGAATAAAGAATTGTGAGCTGTGTGAGAGCTTTTCAAGGGTTGTGGTAGAGTCCTTGAGCATGTACATTCTTGTTTATCTTCTCTCATGTAATCTTCTCTTTAATTAGTGGAAGTATATCTAAATCGTTTCTAGTGTGAACGTAGCCCAAGAGATGGGTGAACCACGTATATCTTGTGTATTGTGTGTTTATTGCATTTCATTGAGAATACCCATGATAGCACCGTTTCCATCATTCCCCAACAACATATGACAACCTAAAGGGCATAACCGGACTCTATTGGGGGGCCCATTATATATATGACAAAAAAATTTGGGACGGGAGGGGGGGGGGGGGGGGGGGGGGGGGGGGGGGGGCGGCGGGGGGAAGTATGCTAAAAAAAAATTAATAATTTTTTAGGGACCCACTATTTCATACTACAAAAAGAAGGATTTGCAATATTACGTCAGGATAAGGCTAAGCAACACTTTTCTCAAGTCAACGAGCTTAAATCTTAACTAACAGTGAACTTTCGGTTCGCGAGATTATGAAATCTTCTTTCCATAATTTCGTTTTAACTCTCCCTTTTCATTTTCCTCAAACGCGATAATGTCATTCTTGTAGTGGACACTCCAACATTCTATACAAACACTTAAAAAATCTGATTACCTAATTAATTGATATTATTGTTACATGGAATATCTAACATAATGGGATTGGCACGGTAGGTAACTTTTTTCAATTATTAATAAGAAAAGTGTTATAATATTGGGCTGTCAATGAGCCGAGCTAACTTGACTCGGCTCGAAACCAGCTGAGCTTGAGCAGGATTAAAAAGCTCATCGAGCCGAGCCAAGTGAGTGAGCTCGTTTAGATAACGAACCGAACTCGAGTAAAAGGTAGATTAGCTTGGCTCGGCTCGACTAATTTAATGAATACTCATGTACAATTATACCCTACCAATATTGAGTTTTACATTAAAAAGTATAAGAAAATGAATTAAGTTTTTTAAATTAAGAACATGAAATGTTCATCAGGTTAGTGAAAACATTATTTTATCTTCCCTTTTTATTTGTCCCCCACCATTTAATTCCTTAATTATTAGAATATCGTTCCCACTATATAATTTTTTTTAAAAAAATTAGAGCTTAACGAGCCGGCTCGAGCTCGATGATTTTGTCGACGAACCGAGCCCTAGCTGACCTTTTCGAGCTGGAGCTGAGCCTGAGCAACATCAAAAATCCAATGAGCCAAGCTTGAGCAATGCCCAGTTGGGCTCGTTGACACCCCTATTATAACACCTCTCCCTAGCTTGTTTCAGTGTTGGACTTATGTTCCATTTGGAGAGAGGACACGAATTCGAGTTTAGGACAGTGTGGCGGTAAAAAAAGTGTTATATCAGTGACAACTGTTGTATCTACGAGTGTCAATAGACCGGATTTAATTGGGCCTCACTTTTTGCGATTTTTGAATAGCTCTGGCCCCTTTCAAGAGGGGTTTGAGGCATGATTTTGGCTCGTTGACACCCCTAGTTATATAAGGACTGTTATTAACGTCTCCCAAAGGAACTTGCATTGACATTCAATGGTCGGATTCAAAAAACACATATCGTATCATTCAACTGGCATTGAATAACTACTATAACTTATAGTCAGGTGGGTTGTCTACTCACCTCATATGTAAGAATAGGTGGAAAATTTTATTTCTTTATATATATATATATTCATGACTCATTGAGATTCTTCATTGATATTCTTCCTTAATCTTCAACCTAGCATGAGCACAAGAAAATCCTACCGCATCCCACACAACCTAATGTAACCTAAACCCTATCATCATAACAACTGAACCTAAAGATGAAGAACCCTACCTAAATACTATCATACAAATGAAAACAGATTTTCATGGTGCACTCTATTCCCTATACTCTATTCCCTATACTAGAACTGGCCCACCGAGTTATCTACATTTTCCTACTAAATCAGTTACAACCGTTGGTTGGACACTTTAGTTCCTCATCTTAGACAGCTTAGATCTGAATTCTCAGTCTATAGATTGGCAGTGATCGAATATGATTGGAACCGTACGTTGAGTTGTTGGAGGAGGGAGGACCATCCTCAATGCTCCAAAGGGATTGAGCCTTATTTAAAGATCCAACCATAGACACGCTCATATTGTTATCTTTCATTTTCAAGAATGAAACAAACATCCATTACTTTTAATAAAATAAAACAAACCACTTCGCTATGGCTTATGCTTCTTTGCATCACCTAAAGCGTGGCGTGGGGGGGTGATGTAATTAATAGTAGAAATGAGATGACCTGTAATCCGAATTCTAGCTTTATGGATCATTACGATGGTCTATAAATGGGAAACCCTTAATTCCGGTTGATCGATCAGTCCATGTCAAAAATTCTATTGAAATCGGATTATAACTATCTTTTCCTTGGATTCTTTTTTAGTCTATCTATGAGGTTTCATAGACGGATCCCACAGTATGGTATCTAACAATCCCTCACATGTGTGCCACTTCTACAGCTACCAAGTTTATTCATAAAGGGTCTGTATGGCTTGGAATACACTAGACTGGCACGATAGAAAGTAAAAAAAGAAAATATTTAAAAATGGAAAAGTGAAAAAAGAGAAGAAACCAAAGATGCCAATGCGCCAGTCCCACTAACCGACTCATCATGCATGCGTGTTGACAATTATATCGAGTCTCCTTTTATTTTTGCACTAAAATTCTCTCTCATTTTTCTTTTTGGACCCCAACAGAAGCATAGCTTTCTACTTGCATACCCCTCCACTCAAACAAACAACCCATGTATCATTTGTTAAACGTTACAAAATCCAAGAAATAAATGTTCCTTTGTCCCTCCAAACTCCTCACAAGCTTGCCAAACGCTTCTCTCTCCTTCTTCCTCTTAAGGCTTCAGCTCTCCCTTAGAGCTCCATTAATTCTACTCTCCTCTGATTCTCTTTGTTCCCTTGAAGAGTCATGGGCAATTGCTTTGCTCTTTGTAGACCCAATTGGAATTCTTCGGACAGAGTCGCCACAACTGGGCACCATCGGATTAATGTTTTACGGGTTGTCAAGACTGACGGCAAGATTTTAGAGTATAGAGCATCGATACTCGTCAAGGATCTCTTGGTGAATTTTTCCGGTTACGGTGTCTCACTATCCAAAGAAGCTTCACAGCATCTCACACCAAACTATGAGTTGAAGATCGGGCAACTTTGTTATCTCCTTCCTTCGCCTGGTTCTGTTAATCCTACAGGTATCTCTTCTGATTGCACAAGTGTACGTATTAAGAGGATAAAAGTGATTATAACAAAACAACAACTTCAAGAGTTGTTATCGAAGAAGGCATCGGTGGAGGAAATGCTCACCGGACTTCGGAAAGGGATATGGGATGGTGTTGATTCTTCACCAAGTTGGAGACCAAAGCTCAAAACCATCCTCGAAGAAAGCGAGTAGCTAGCTAGCGCTGCAAGTAGGAACTAGCTAGATTCCATGTTGTTCGTCTAACCATGAACTTATATATAACCCCTGATTGGGACAGTACTGTGGCATATATTTAATTTATATATGGAACTGAGAGCTCATCTCATCCATTTTGAATTAAACATGTATGAATGCAATGTTTTAGAAGACAGACTCATGTTAGATCCATTCCCTACATGTAATTGCACTGTTCTTTCTTCTATCACAGGTAAATGGGATCGAATGAATGACCTTACGTTGTGATTGTTCTAATAGCTAGTATCAGTGAGTGAGAGGAGCATCCCAATTACCCAAACCAGCAAAGGTGGTTCTATTCTAAACTTTGAGCTGAATGCTATATTGGCTGTGCAAATTCCAAATTTGACAAAGCCACAGTGTCAAAATGCCATATTTGGCACAGGCTGCTTCAATAGTCTGTGCCAAATTGACTCTGCCAATTCCATTTTTTTTGCACAATCACAACTCCTCAGGTCACCACGTGTCTCTTTTGACACCCCTTAACCGTGGTTAAGATTCACCCACTTCTAGGGTTCACCCACTCTTAAAAATATTTTTTAAATATTTAAAAATAGAATTAATATTTTTTTGTAAAAACCAAGGACAGGAGGATAAAATTGTAAAAAAAAATATAACCGTGTGAGAGCAAAATAATAAAAAAAACCAAATATGACCGTTGGAGGGTAAAATGGTAAAAAAAAATAGTCGTTGGAGGAAAAAAAGGTAAATACCCAACAAAAGTAATCCGGTCAAAGAGTGTGCCAAGTTATGACATTTGCCATAATTTGGCATAGGAAATAACATATGCCATAATTTGGCACTACCATTTCCAACCGTTGGAGACCACTTTTTGTGTTCTAATGTTATAATATAACATTGGAACACCAAATAACACACCATTGGAGATGCTCTAAATTGGTTGGTCTAAAATTGTAGGACCTATTGGTTCAGGGTAGGGGCGGAGCCAGGGGGGGCCATGGCCCCCCCAAATTTTTTGTAAATCCCTTCTCTACTAGTATGACTAGTGGGCCCCTCAATTAAAAAAAAATATTTTTAGTATACTTGGCCCCCCCAATTTTTTTGTCCTATATGATGTAGTGGCCCCCCTAATTTTTTTTGTCACATATATAGTGGCCCCCCAATGGAGTCCCCTTATGCTCATGTCCCTATTGACACCCCTTAACTATGGTTAAAATTCACCCAATTTCATGGTTCACCTACTTATCCTTGATTTAAAAAAAAAATATTTAAATAATTTTAATCTTAGGAGTTAGTGAATTTTTAACAAGGGTTCAAAAAGAAATTTGATATATTTTTTTTAAACCAAGGAGGTGGGTGAATCTTAACCACAATGAAGGGGTATTAATAGGACAGGTGGCGACCTCAAAGGTATTACCGAAGAAAAAAAAATTTCAAAATAAAAAAACTACCCCAAAATTTTTTTTCTCGGGGGCGTAGCCCCCGAACCCCCAAATCCCATACCCTCAAACCAAAATTTTTTTTGTATACATGTATCTTGGCCCCCCCCCCCCCAATGAAAAATTCCTGGCTCAGCCCCTGGTTCAGGGTATTCAAAGGCGTGCGCTGTAACCACCAAAGGTGCTCCAATCCAATGCGTACTAGATGTATTTGGGTACAAATGCAAGTGGAAACCATTTTCTCTTTTGCATGACCTAATATATAAAGTAATTTGATTTCAACTGAGAATATAAATTTTCCGTACAATATATAAGACAATAACAATATATGTCTTGCTTGGGAGGGTTAGCAATATTTCAACAAAGGATTCCGATCCCTGAATGTCTCACCTTGCTGTTGAGAAATTAATAACAATATATATTGTAGTATATATAGTTTCTTTTTGCTTAGTTTCAAGGCTCAGGATCCTCTCGAGTTGGAACCCCTAGAGGTCGCCACGTGTCTCCTTTGACACCCCTTAACCATGGGTAAGGTTCACCCACCCCTAGGGTTCACCCATCCATCTTTGTTTTTTTTTAAAACTATTAATTCTTTTTTTTAAATTAAAAACATTTTTTAATATTAAAAAAACTCTAAAAACAGTTTTTTTTATTTAAAAAATAATAATTAATATATATATAAAAAAACCAAGGATGAATGGGTGAACCCTAGGGGTGGGTGAATCTTACCCATGGTTAAGGGGTGTCAAAGGAGACACATGGCGACCTCTAGGGGTTATAACTCGAGAGATTCTCTCGAGTTGAACTTGGGAGAATCCTGTGCCTAATTTCAATGGAGTTTCAAGAAGGAAAATAGTTAACGGACCCATGGATCCCATTTGCAAACCTAAGGCGGACCAATAGATGGATGCCTTAGGTTTGCAAATGGGATCCATGGGTCCGCCAATCACTACTCTTTCAAGAATTACCCAAGGAAGTAATTACCCTTGTCCTTTTCTTGCAGGTCAAGCCTAGTCCATATTCATGTATGTGGGTGGCTCAACTGTCTAGGCCTGCAAGTGCAGCCCAAACCTGTGCTCACAGTCACAGCGGCTTGGGCGGAAAAACACAGATGCCCTGTGTGGCTGGCTGTGTCCAAGCATCCATGCGTCTTTGAAAGAATTGGGATATGCCTAGCTAACTCTATAACCTCAAACGTCCAATAACAGCATTTATTCCTACACCACCTAGCCATTGTCCAGGCCCCCCAGGGATGCTAATTCCTAAATAAGAAAGGAAATGCAAAATGCGCGTGACACCCTAAGACACTGTGTCCAAGCATGATTCGTCCATCATCACCCTAAAAAAGAAAGGTATCCGGTTATCACCTCTAGAGGTCACCACGTGTCTCCTTTGACATCCCTTACCCGTGGGTAAGGTTCACCCACCCCTAGGGT
Source organism: Tetracentron sinense (assembly GCA_015143295.1). NCBI lineage: Eukaryota > Viridiplantae > Streptophyta > Magnoliopsida > Trochodendrales > Trochodendraceae > Tetracentron > Tetracentron sinense. The sequence goes on from CM026551.1 coordinate 386,336, forward strand.
TCACCCACTATATTTTTTTATAAAAAATATTAATTCTTTTTTTTAAATTAAAAACTGTTTTTAATATTAAAAAAACTCTAAAAACAGTATTTTTTATTTTAAAAAAGGAATTAATATTTTTTTTAAAAAAAGCAAGGATGAGTGGGTGAACCTTATGGGTGGGTGAATCTTACCCTTGGTTAAGGGGTGTCAAAGGAGACACGTGGTGACCTCTAAGGGTGATAACTGGATTTGCCAAAGTCCAGTTATCACCGTAGAGGATTTGACTCCGTTCGTTAATTGGTTTGGACTTTGGAGTTGGAGTCAAATCCTCTACGGACAAATCCGGTTATCACCCCTAGAGGTTACCACGTGTCTCCTTTGACACCCCTTAACTGTGGGTAAGGTTCACCCACCCATTTTTGTTTTTTTTTTAAATACTAATTCTTTTTTTAAAATTAAAAAACTGTTTTTAGAGTTTTTTTAATATGAAAAACAGTTTAATGTGCAGCTAGGACCCGCCATTGGCCAATAGAGGTTAAAATACTTATAAACTCCCATTTCTAGAGTTAATTAAAGAGATTAACCATGACCAGGAGCTCTGGTTGAGGAGCCTGTTGAATTCGGAGAAATTTGAATAAAGAAGATGGAAGACAAGAAGGGGTTTGTGGTGAGATTGGATGTCGCAACTCAGAGGACTCTTCTCTACTGGAGCTAAAACTTTCTCACATCTTTTGGATCAATATATCTCAAGGGGTTCAATCCCTTTTATAGTTTTGTAATAGTAAATCATCCTGAATTTCAGCCATATTTTGGTAGTTTCTTGCGCATTCATGAGTGTCCTTAAATATGTATTCACAACTGCTGTTGAAATTCAAAGAATCACTAATGGCTCTCATGGCCATTAGTGCTAACAGAGCCAACCACGGAGCAACCGAAAACTATGCTTTGGCAGGGGTAGTTTGGGAATAACAAGAAAATGTTTTAGTTGATAAAAATACTCTTCTTTAATTTGTATTGCAATTTCCAAACTACCCCTGCCTAGAGGCAAATTTTTGGTTGCTCCAGGGCTCCTTTTCATAGTTAATCTCTCACGTAACCGATTTGCGAGTCAATAAATAACTTTCCTAATCTCTACTATTATAATGGGAGAATGGTGGATAACTTATCTCTTCTCTATTATTATAATGGGAGAAATGTGGATAGCGTTACCTAAAAATATATCCTTAAAATTACTCTCAAATGTCTACTATTTTCTAGTCTAATATATCTCTAATATTATCTCTTCTTTTATGTTATTCACAGGTAAAAAGAAGATAGGATACGACTCTTTGAATACATCTTTAAATACAGCAGTTACCACAACTCCCTACTCAACCCCATTTATCTTATCTTCCCAGCAGTTACCGCAACTCCCTACACAACTTCACTTCTCTATCTCATCGACTCCTTAAATACGAATAGTTATTGCAACTCCCTAACCAACCCCACTTCTCTATCTCCCCTCACCAAACCTTCTGCACTTTCTTTTCTCTCTCTCTATAGTTTTCTGTCAAATTGTTTTTAAGCTACATAAATGTATGTCGTGGTAAGAGTAGAAGACACCACTGAAGAAATCCAAGAAATGACTCAGGAATTGTATGGAAAGAGGCTATTGTGGCAAAATCTGTGGCAATTGGACTCTTTGGTGTTCGAATCCCGGAAGGTTTACGGCAATTCATGAATCAAAGGTACGTATGCATCAAACTATTCTCAGTTTTTGGGTTCAAAATCCATTTCAGAATATACTCTCTCCCTTACCATACGTTATATTCTAATATGGGCTAGGGAGTGCAAATGTAAGCATTACCGTATAGTGTAAGGAAGGGTAGCCATTAGAAAGTCCAAGGGGTGCCATTAAAAAATCCAGTTTATTTGGGTAACGCTTCCTGTAAATAACTCTTTTCAGAAAACTTTTCCTTATTTACAAAATTCGTCCAGTTTATTAACGCTGAATAAACTGTTCCATATTGGTCCAACTTATTCATGCTTAATGATTGTAACCATTTCCTTCATGGTACTAATTATTACCCGAATTAAGAAAATGCAGCTATCGTCCCATGATACTATTTCTCTATTCATGAAGAAAATATTGTTAGTGTTGGTGAGATAAGGTTTTATCCTGGTTTGTAAAATTATCCTTTTTGAGAAGTTTTCTTTTGTAGGCAGTGGATTGACTGACAATCATGCACATTGCCTTCCAAAGCATCGTATAGTATACAGAGACATCCATCTGTATGTGTATGCGAGCACCTTCACCACCAAGGGTATCTAGCACAAGGATATTTTGGGTTTCCTTTCCTTGATCTTCTACACCATCTCCTTCATCCCTCTCAGCAAGTATGTCTTCTTCGTTTTAAAGGCAAATGACAACAAATATGATAAGCAACTTATGAAAGATGAAGAAAAATGTATGACATTATTAGGTTTATTTATTTATAGTTAATAGTTATTCTCTCTAACCCATATCGTTGTTGCTTTTTCTTTGAAGGGGTTTCTTAGGTGGAGATTTGATTTACATCTATATACAATTTACCTGTGTTCATTAGTATGTTTATCTGATCTTCATACCATACCACTGTTGCTTTTTCTTTGAAGGGGTTTCTTAGGTGGAGATTTGATTAGTTAACATCTATATTCAGTTTACCTGTGTGCATTAGTATGTTTATTTGATCTTCATAACTGAATTTATGGTTAGTGGCTTTGTTTTTTTGATTAATTCATGTTCTGGATTTTGCATATACTCTACTCTTTATGACTATTCCCTTCTTATTGTAAAGAAAGACGAAATCCAATTACCAGAATTTCGCTTTTCAAAATAGCATAAAATTACACTAACCCAAGACTCACAACCAAAAAAGAAGAAGAACAATTGAGGAAATAAGAGAGGGGGAAACTATAATTTCATTCAAAAAATAAAACTTACAAGCTTAGGATTGAGCCATCACTTGCACAAGATATGGAACATCAATGTTGTTGAAGATCTACTCTCTCTTGAATGACTTATGAAGATGGGACTTAGGACTTGTGGCTTGTGGCTTGTGGCTCGAGACTTAGGACTATGGAGCTTTGAGGCTTAGAGACTTAGATGCTTGTAGAGAGAACCCACTACACTATTTATAGATGAAAGATGAAAGTTCTAGGATAGGGGAGTTGAATGAATTAATAAGGTGGTTGAAAGAAAATAAATGAGGTGGTTGAATGGGAGTAGTTGAGAGTTTAAATGAAAGTGGATATTCTCATGGGAATATGGTCAAGTGGTGAGGTGGAAGAGAGAGAAAGAGAGAGAGAGATGGTGACATGTGTCAAACATGTGCAAGTAGGGCCAATGTACAAAAGATAAAAATACCCCTCATAAAATTACATATTTAGCCTCACTACATCCCTCAAAATAAAAAAGAGAACTAGACTAATATTTTATAGAAAAACACTTTAAAAATTTAACACTTATGTTGGCAGTAATTGTTGGTTGAGTACAGTGAGTGGAGGAGTTCACGCAGTGTTAATCATTTTAATTTTGCCTTAGCACGACATCATCTCCATTGACTTCTAACAAAGTAGAATTTTCTTTGATTTCTAAAATGAGTATTCATGTCTTACGATGTTGGAATGAGGTACCATTCGTAGAATGTTGTATGTTGCATGTGTTGATTTTAAGATTTTCTTTAGGAGTTCTATACCGGTGAGCCAATTGATCATGAGAATGTGAAATTTTGGTAGATGTTAAGTCTCATTTTTCACCCATCAACGTTGACATTTTTGCATAAGAAATTTCAGTAATTTCTCTTGGGCACCGAGCACATTTTGAGAAATACATGTTCATAAATTGAATGGAATTTTCATCATCAAAACCTACTATAGTATAATACGTAAATAGAAATATTCCTTCTTGAGATTTTATTTTTTTTGGATTTTTTGGAAACAAGGGGGACTAATCTCCGAGGGTGCAACAAGAGCCCACTAACTTGGATTCATTAGGATTTGACACTCACGTGCATCGCACGTGCGTTCCGCTAGTTTAATTTAAAAGGAAATAACAATTTCAATCCTTGAGTTGTTTGGCATTTTTAGCTTCCATCATTACCTGTTCGAATCTTTTGTAGAGGCCTTTACAAGAATTTCTTGTAAAATCAAAAATAGTCTACACCACTCAGCTTATGTAGATCACAATATTTATGAGATAGAAACACTCTTCATAAAATCCAGAAAATTAGCCATTAATAGGGTTGAAAATATGAAAAAAAAAAGAAAAAAAAAGGCTTACATAGGATTATGAGCTTCTAAGGATCGAGTCCAACGGATATTCTGAGAATTTCTTCTTTTTCTTCTTGTTCAAGATTTTCTGACTGCAATAGATCAACACTAATATCAAGTAAGCCAGCTTGTGAGCTCTTTTATAGAAAAACCCAAGATTTACTACGATTGGATCACAAAAATAGATGGAAACCAAGAGAGAGGAAGAAGAACAGTTAGGGTTAGAATTAGAAATTAACTTTTCATATACTTTTATGATCCAGGGATTAGATTTGAGAAAACCCAAAAGCTTGTTGATTCAAGCTAAAAAACGAAATTGCATGCCTTCAAAAAAAAAAAAAAAAAGAGTTTCAGTAAACTAATATCAGAAACCCAAATCAAAATATTAAAAAAAAAAAAAGAGAGAAAACAAAAGTAAATAATAGAAGAAAAAAATACAAGAACCAAACCAAAAAATTATGACAAACCCAATTTCTGTTAGAGAGCATTTGAGTAACCTAGAGATCTTGTGGAAGAGTCAATCTTAGGGAGCATCTGAAGGGTGGTAGTGGAGGAGCATGGGTGCATAGAAAACCATGTCAAAGATTATCTACCCGTTACTCTCTATACAGATTATTTTCATGGGCATAATTTTATTTGAATTTTGATGTTAAACCTGGAAAAATAAACTCAATTAATCCCCCAAAAAATAAACTCAAACTATCAATCCTCCAAACCCCTAAATAACCCTCCCCCCCCCCCCCCCCCCCCAAAAAAAAAAAAAAAAAAAACTGAATTCAATTAATCATTAAACCGTTAAACCCAAAAAAGTAAAATCAGTTAATCTCAAAACCCCTAATAAACCCCAAAAGGCCGAACTCAGTTAATTCCAAAACCCCTAATAAACCCCAAAAGGTAAACTCAATCAATCAATAATCCCCAAACCCCTAAATAAATCCAAAAAGCTGAACTAAATTAATCCTTAAATCTGTAAACATGAAGCTTCAAGGTGCTTGGGGGTGAGGTGATGATAAAACAAGGTGTTAGTGTAGGAAATTTGGTCTTTCCATGGCACTGTTACACTTCTATCAATACTCATTAGCACTGACATTGTGTTTGCAAATTTTCAGAATTTGGTGTATATCTTCTTCTTTCTTTTGTGTGTGTGTGGGTTTTATTTTTTTTTATTGAGAAGTATAGCAAGAGCTTGATCTGAGTTAGGAAAGATATAGATTTGGATTTTTCTGTCTAAGATTTCTTATTTGATATTTATATCAAAATTCCAAAAAAGGGGTGTTGCATTTTGTTATTATCAACTCATTATGCATATAAAGTTGGAAATTTTGGGATTTTTTTATTTTTCCTTATCTGAGAGTTGGGATTAAAAGGGTTTAATTTGGCCTAGTTCTTTGAATTTTCAAATGCAGACATGAATAATTTCTCCAAGTAAATTGAGGCTAAAGCTTATGGGACCTCAGCTTCAGAGAAGAAAAGATGGAACAAATAACAATTCGTCTAGAAGATCTCCCTCAAGGCCTGAGGATGCAAAGTTTGTAAATAGCTTATTATCCCCCAACCCCAAGAATGGAGATTTTGATGAGGAAGGTTAGTAATTCTCATGCATCTTGAGTCCTTGATTTTTTCGTGAACGAGGACAACAAAAAAAAAAATGAATTCCATATAAATAAAACAATATAAGTGAATCAATCTTTCAAAGGAAACAAGGAATAGGGTTGAGGGAAAGGAAGAGATACGAAAATACGATTGGATCAAAGAAGAAGAAGAAGAAGAGAGGAGAAGTACTTGAATCAGAAGAAGAAAAGGAGAGAGGAGACGTCAAGCGACCAGCGGCCAGAGGGATATGGCGAGCGAGCAACGGCGAGAGAGAGTCGGCAAGCAAGCAGCGACGAGAGGGAGGAAGAAACCGAGAGAGAGCAGCCGTCCAAGAGAGAGAGAGAGAGGAAGAAATCGAGAGAGAGAGAGGAAGAAATCGAGAGAGAGAGCAGTTGTCCGAGAGAGAGAGAGGGGAAGAAACCAAGATAGAGAGAGAGAGAGAGTTTTGGGTTAGGTTTTTTTTCACATAAAGGGGGGGAAATGGTAAGAAAGAGGGTTAGGGTTATTTGTTAAAGAACAACGGCCCTAAGCAGTCGTTTATTGTGTCACACATAAACGATTAACAGAAGTCGTCAGATACTTAACTGTAGTCTTAGGCCATCGTTTTTCCCGACTTTTGATGTCATATTTAGCCCATTTTCACGTAGTGTAGCAGGCCTGAACAAAACTAAATCAAAACACAAGAACTGAAAAGTAACATTTACAAACTAGAGACGGACTTCCTTTCACTGGATCTGGACGTCTATAACCTTGCGCTCAACTTTAGTCTTAGGAATAGAGATGAAGAGAACTCCATTTCTAAACAACTCTTTGATTTTATCCTTTTCGCAGTTATCAGGAAGTCGAAGACAAGTGTTGTAAGAGCTGAAGCTGCTTCTCTCCCTTGATAACATGCACATCATGTTGGGATTCAAGAATAATAACATGTTAACCTAAACAATATTATTCCAATCCGAGATCTAGACCATGCAATTAAATTTCAGAAATAATAATAAAAAATAGAGATGAAGATTCACATACCAACTCGTTGGAATATCCATATTCCCTTCTCGGTATGATATTAGGCCTTTCGTATTGCGATTGAGAGGATGAGAGAAAATTTCTCTTTTTTCCTTAGGTCTGATTCAATGAGACTTCTAAATGACGTAAGAGAAAAGATGAACTTCCCCTTTCTTTATATACCCTTGGAACTCTACCTATCATAAGATCCAAGGGCTGAGAGGAATCACACCAAAGATCTAACGGTCGTCAACCCATACCATGTTGTTAACTTTAATAACACTTAAGAGTCCCTATTTGATCACTTTTCTTTAGTGGGACCCCTTAACCTTAATATTCTCTATTAACAACAATAAAATCCGAGTTTTTAAAACCTAAGGATTACGCTGGACCACATGAGTTTTTATTTAATAAGAAAAACTCTAATAATCTCCAACTTGGTCGAAGCAATCCTTAAATAAAATAAAAAGACTCTTTGGATTGAATAACCTTAAAAACATGAGTGACCACTCTTTTATTTTTTGAAAAACATTGTTGTCGAGAATTAAGTGTTCTTTAACTTTCACTCTGATTCAAAAGCCCCACTAACGGTGATCACTGAAGCATATAACATCTACTAGTGTTCATTACTATGATGCAAGCCACTCCATGGTTAAACAACTAGTAATACTAATGTTTTAAAGCGGTTCTTTTTGGTGCCTTAGTATGGTGTGATATGTATGGTACACAATCTTATGTGATCAAAATGTGTACGTCCAGAAATTGTCTACTCTACATGCATTTAGGCATATGCATGTCATTCCGATACTTTATAACAATCGTCATGTGAAGTCCATCACATTGTATCCAGAATGAAGGTCTCAAACATGATGCCAACCATGTTTAGCCCAAGCAACTTGAGAGCTTTGCGTGGGACTCTTGAAAAAACTTGATATCAATGGCATCCGTCATATGAAATCCATCCCTTGATGTCTTTACCTTTTGCACGTACAGTTCAAATACATAACATAATCAAATGATACATTAATATTTCATTTGCATAACCATAATAATTTAATATCTGAGAGTGCAAAACAATGACATGAAAATCATATAAATGATTGAAATATAAATCAATAAACAATCACTCTTACTAAATAAAAGAATCAACTGACTCTAAAACTTTTATAGGAGTGAAAAGTTCTTTAAAATTTCTGATGGAGAGTCCTTTAGATAACATGTTCACAATCAAAACTAAAATCAATGAAATTCACAATCTTTAGCTCACTAATGAAATTGTTCGGCCAAATGACTTGCTGCGAGGCCTCAAAACATGCAACAACACATAACCTTGATGAAGATTTCAAAATGTCCTAACAAACAGCAAATACAGAATCTGAATAACCTACAATTTCTAGTTCATTACATCTCCTGAAAACTAGCATGAAGTACTTTGAGATAACTTCAAATTACAAAAGTACAATCTCTGGTAATCTTGACACCCAAAATATAACTTGTCTACCTATATATTTCATATCAAAATTATTTACCGTACAATACAAAAATTACAAACCTACTCTCACTGACCTTGAGATATATGCACCGATCTAAGTAGATCACTATTTTAAGTTCTTCATTCAAATTTTCACACGAGTCACAATTACCCTGAGATAAATCTACCTTCACCCAATGATCGAAGAATTAACAGGTAATGAGATTAGTTTCCAATCAAAATACATTTTCAAAGACTTTAATTCCTCTTTCATTGCATCCAACCACTCAAGAGAGTGTTCACTATTTATAACATCTAGAAAAATGGAAGTATCTTCTTAGTTGCTAATGACACATTCATCCAGATATATTTCATAGTTAGTAGAAATAACTAATTTTAACATGTTTCGAACAATATCCAAATAGGTAGATTTCCTCCTTTAGTTATTCCCAGCTACACCATTGAAGAATTCTCTTATGTCTAATACATCTAGAACAGATAAGAGGAGCAATAGAATCAATAAACATACACAATAAGGATGATATAAAATATGAGTCTAATGTTAGCTAAAAAAAGATCATTCATTAATATATTATTATCAATAATATGAAAAATATGTCTAATGGAGAGTGTACTCCCCTCAAGGATAAAATTGAAACCAAACATTATCCAATCCAACATAAATAATATCTCGCCTAAACAACGGCACAATGAAAGTATCAACTAATATAAAAAACATAAATACAATCTAATATTAATCAACAAGTTCCAACATCCTCCAATACTATTGGTGCAGAGTTCCTAAAAAAATCAGCAGCTCCTCAGTCTTGGTGCTTCGCCGATGACCAATCTTTATCCTTGAAACAGCATAGTGACCTTGAAATTAATTAACTAATGTGAGAATAAATGAGAGAATTAGAATAACCTTGATTGAGATTTAATTAGAAGTGTAGACAAACAAGAGTCACTAATGATATTCTGGTAAACAAATAATAGAGATAATATAAATAGAAAGTGGTAGACCTAATTTTAGAATACACAAAACACAATCTCTGGAGAATAGAACGTGAGAGAGAAGAAAAATAGGGTTTTCACGTTTGGAAGAGTTTTCAAGGAAAGATATCACAATTCCAAAGCTTGTTCTTCCTCATGGTAGATTAAATCGTTGAGGCAAGTGAACACTCCACCTTATTTCTAGGTTTTGATTATGTTTTGGATTTATAAGAATGATGATCCATGCAAGAAACTTAAAAATTAGAGTTTAGAATTCTAAGTAATATTTTAGGTAATTCTTAAAATCCTGGAATTAAGTCTATTTTGATGTTTAAATATTGTTGTTCTAACTCTTGTTTTACATCTATAATTAATCATAAACGAATTAATTGTCAGAAAAATAATTTATTGAATTTAGAGATGAAAACCATTGAGAAAAACGAAGTCTTGGGGAAGAATGGGGGACTCGGATGGGGTTTCTGGGCGCTATTTTTGGTTATTTTGGGAGGGGTTTGATACCCTTTTTCATGTGAAACACGAACAAATAAATCCTAGAAATCTCCGTTAAACATGAAATAATTGAATATGTTATTTATATTTAATATTCTTAATTATTGTGAATTATGAGATGAAATTATGCATGCTCTTATCAATTATTATTTTACTTATTAATTATTGATGTACATTTCATATTTAATCTATGAATATTGCTTTGTATGTTATTTAATAAATCAAGATTTTAATAAAAGACAAAAACCTTGAGTGGGGTTCGCTTGTGGGAGGACTTTAGTACGATGCCCAGAAAAGAATTATCAGGTGAACTTTGTAGGAGCCAAAAAGTGAAAATTGGGTAAACTTAGTGTGATCCCAAGAATAGTATTGGAAGATTATTGTTAAACCAAATTACCATTGACTAATGGAGTGAGGTATTCGTTAGATCAAATAATTGAAGTGTGAACTTTCTGGGAACCCGACTGGATGAGTTTAGTGTTGCTAGTAGAAGAATGTCAGTAGGACGATATCAATTTAAATTATATGGACATAAGACCGTGAGCAATAATTGAATTAACAGTAAATTGTGAAACTTGTGTATAAATAAATTGCATATGTTGTAATATTTTGTTGCATAATTTATTACATCTGTCATGATATAATTATTGCTTGTTGGATGTGTTCTTTTGCTGGGCCGTTGTGCTCATCCTTGTTATACTCTATCTTTTCAGGAAACATCTGAGGAAATTAGAAGTCAGTAGGAGCTTAGTTAGTCCATAGAGCTCTTTGTCTTAGTTACATTAAGTTGTTTAAGGAACTTGTTTAGGTGAGTTTTAATTGAGATTGGAAAATATCCATTTTATTTGGTTATTGTCGTTGATTTCTTTTAGTGACTCGGTATACACTTCTGTTTAATGGATTAATTTGAATTATTTTCATTTAGTCTTGGGATTTGTTCTAGGTCAATGCCTTGAAATCCGTGCATTTATGAGATATGAATTGTATTGATTTTCGGGGCGTGACAAACAGTCTCTTTTCATGTGACCTTTCCCCTTGCAGAAGAAATACTTAATTTCCTCTAGTTCCTCAGTATTATCTTTTCCCTAAAATTGATGTCCTAAACTCTGTTTTAAATTTTGTTTTTGATTATGTCCTGAATTCTGTCCTTGATAGAAATTCCGTAAATTAGGCTTCTTGAACCTCTTTATTCTTAAAATTCTTCTTGCTACCAGAATTCACAGTCAAATTTACAGACTCAGTTTTCCTACGCTTCATGCACTCTTCTTCACTGACACATACAACCAGCTCATGCAGGTCCCACTTCCTATCTTGCGCACTATAATTAACCTTAAAAGCATAAAAGGATTGAGGAAGCAAAGTTACAGCCAAATGCACCATGAGGTCGTCCTCAATGGTCAACTCCAACTGTCTAAGAAAGATAATTAACTTAGAAATCTTTAAGATATGCTCTTGAACATTTCTAACACCATCATATTTCAATGAAATCAATTGAGTCAGACAAGAGTACTAACAAGATCTAATAAATCCCATAAATTATTTCTTGATATTCTCAAGAAGAACCTTAGTAGTATCAGCAACAAGAATATCACCCATGATGACTTCTTCAACAGAAACCCTAATGATCATCATGACAATCCGATTTGCGTTCTCCCACTTCGAATGCAAGGACCTATCTGAGTCCAAAAACTCAATAGTGGGAGCAACCGACTTTTCTTCTAAGAGGACAAAATCGTAATCAAGGCAACCCAAAACTAAATCCAGCTGCATCCTCCAAGAACTATAGTTTTAACCATTCAGAAGCTCAATCCTAGTCAAATGTTTATGAACAACATACCCGTTCATATCTGAAAATGTCATTGTTTTCTATGTTATGGTATGTTTAACAAATTATTGCACAAATTATAATAATTCACTTTATATTTGTCCTTGTATGACTTTATTTAAACTTTACGATTCTAATCCGGCGTAGGGGTTAAGCCGGATAGCTAAAGTGATTTAATTTAAAAATGCTTACTTCCACTTTATAGCACAGGTGAGCGCATCATCTAATCACACATTTGGGTAAAAGATTTCGACGTGCAATTCACCCCCCCAATTGGCGACAATAGTCGCGCATAGAACTGACATATCACGTTTTGGATTGATCAGGACACTTTCACACTTTTTAGCAAGATGGTTATCATTCTCTCACCACCACGCACAAATCATTCTGCCTCACTCAATCTACATGAAGTCCCAAGACACCATTAGGCACTTCCACACCTTTGGGCAACTTGCGATCTTAAAGAGACTGAAATCCCTAAATTCGAAGAACCATAACCTCCATAGGACGGTCACCTTTAGGCAAGACAATCTAACCTACTTTGGTTATGACCATTTGAGCGACCGCTTTACAGATGAAACCTAAACCTCATAGGATGATCTAACTTTATTTCCTAATATTAATTTATGTAAAAGTATCAAGTTCTTCATTTATTTTATGTCAAAACCATAAGAAAATGATGTTCATGTACTAAAACAGCTCTTTACAGTTTTCAGAAGTTCAAATAGGACATAAAAACGGAATCAGAACACCCAAAAACTTCAGGAATGGTCGAACACTCCCCTTGGAAGTGTCCTGGGAACGTGTCACGCACAGGGGACACACCCTACGAGTGTCACGCACGCCCCATGCGCAAGTAGTGCGCTTCACGCGTAGCAACTGCGGCTGACGTGACTTACGTGGTCCGGTTTGGGCATTAGTTCGGTCCGGTTGGTTCATCGATCGGCCCGATCCAGTTGAACTGGTCCACTAACATTCTTGTCGGGTTGATCTAAATCGGGTTGATCAAACCCAATCGGTCTTGGGTTCGGGTCGGGTTTGGATCCAGATGGAGCAATTAGGTTCGTGTTGCGGGTAGGGTCAACCACCCAGGTTAACCCTTGGGGATCATCTTACCAACCCGTAAAAAACATTTTTTTTAATTTTTTTATTTCAAAACCCTATTTACATATACTGTAAATCCTTCCTTTAGGGACCCTACCGACCATCAATCCAGCTGTCCCGGATGCCAAACCGATGGCCAAGATCCAACTACCAATACAATGCCCCCGACAGCATCCTCTGGCGATGGACCGCGGCGGAATCGTTGTCTAACTAAAAACGGGTATATGAAACCCAATATATATATATTCAATTATTATTCATTGAAAATTTCTCTTTTGTTTACCTTTAATCCGATTCACTCGGATCCTTGATACGATTATTTAAATCCGAAAATAAATTCATTCTATTTCTCTGATTTACCTTAATCATCAATCATTTGGATTAATAAAAATTGTTCATTTAAATCCGAAAATAAATCCAACTCAGATTTTGATTATTGGGGAAATTTAATAACAAGGTCGAGCCTGCGCTCTGATACCAATTGTTAGAATTCAAGAATAATAACATGTTAACCTAAACAATATTATTTTAATCCTAGATCTAGACCATGCAATTAAATTCCAGTAATAATAATCAAAAATAGAAATGAAGTTTCACATACTAACTCGCTGGAATATTTATTTTCTCTTCCCGGTATGATACTATGATACTAGGCCTTACGTACTGCGATTGAGCGATTGAAAGGATGAGAGAAGTGTTCTCTTTTCTCCTTAGGTCTGATTCAATGTATCATCTAAATGACGTAAGAGAAAAGAGGGACTTCCCTTTTCTTGATATACCCTTGGAACCATGCCTATCATAAGATTAAAGGGTTGAGAGAAATCATACCAAATATTTAATGGTCACCAACTCTGACCATGTTGTTAGCTTTAATAACACTTAAGAGTCCCTATTTGATCACTTTTCTTTAGTGAAACCTCTTAACCTTATTATTCTCTATTGACAACAATACAATTCGAGTTTTAAAAACCTAAGAATTACGTCGGATTACATGAATTTTTATTTAATAAGAAAAACCCTAACACATCATCCTCTACCGGGACTCTAACCTCCTCCTTTGAGAGTCCTGGCATGCCAAACCTCATGTTCCTTGTCTTTGATGTCCCACGGCTCGTGCCTGAGAATGTCACGACGTCCTCAAACAGCTGGTCCATTGTGTCTAGCATTCTGCATCATACTTCTCATCGGAGGAGGTAGAATCACAGCCAATCGTGATTGAACTTAGGGAGAGTTCAATCGCAACAAACAGATCAACATGTGTTTTTTTAAACCACTATTAACCATGGTTAAGATTTATTAACCAGGGTTCAACAATCTAACCTTAGTTTTTAGAAATTCTATTTTAAAAAAAATTAACCTTAGGGTTAAAATTTCTTAATCCCAAGGTTGATTTAAAAAATATATATTTTTCTAAATCGTTGAACCCTAAGGGTTAAGGAATCTTAACCACAGTTATTAAAGGTTTAAAAGGACACATGTTAGACATGTGGTTGTCTTGAACTCTCCAATTGGCTGTGATTCGACCTCTAATTGGAGATAGTGGGTCCAACAACCTTTAATCACAGACAACACGTCAAATTATATTGGTTTGGAGTCAAATCCTCTACGCAAATCTGGTTATCACCCCTCGAGGTCGCCACGTGTCTCCTTTGACACCCCGTAACCGCGGGTAAGGTTCACCCACCCCTAGGGTTCACCCACCCATTTTTGGTTTTTTTAAAAAAAATATTAATTCTTTTTTTAAAATTAAAAAACTGTTTTTAGAGTCTCTTTAATATTAAAAAAAGTTTTTTAATTTTAAAAAACGAAATAATATATATTTTGTTTTTAAAAAGGGTGGGTGAACACTAGGGGTGGGTGAACCTTACCCACGGTTAAGGGGCGTCAACAGAGACACGTGGCGACCTCTAGGGGTGATAACCGGATTTGCCAAATCCGGTTATCACCGGAGATGATTTGGCTTCGGTTTGGTTTAGTCTATGAACACTACGAGGAAGGCTACCCCAACTCTAAATTTTTCTTAACTGTTAAAATTTGTCAGTCATGTCAAATCATCCTTAGGTTAGAATCAACCCTAATACTAACTCTAAAGCTTGACATAATCTCAACCTAAAACTGAGGTGACATGGTTGCCTTTTGCAGCCAAAATCTACTGCAGTAGATTATTGTTCGGGTAACATTCCTTGCTACGCTTTACCTACAAAGGATTTGAGACTTTATTTTTATTAATATTTTAACAAAATCTGAATATCAAACCAGAGCCCTGATTGATCATAGCTTCCAAAATATACCTAGTTGTAGAGATGTTTTGATAAATATTTAAATTAATTTAAATACTCATCAAAATGCCCTCTATATTTTTTTTTGTTAAAAATGTAATCTAAACACACGCATAAAACCTATGGTAACTGTAACGGATAAAATTCGTAAAAAGGAGTAAAAAGAAGGGGTAAAATAGTGATTTCTCATGCTCACAAATTCTGACAATTTAGCCGTCATAAGCCCACTTGGGCAATGTGCTGGCTCACTTGAGTGTTGTCTGACAGGTGGTCTTATCATGACTGCACAAGTCATGATGACTCCAAATGCCTGTAAATAAGCAAGAATCACCAGGGAGAAAAGAAGATGATGATGCGCAAGAGAGATGGATGGTGCGAAAGGCAAAGAGGATGGTGCGCAAGAGAGATGGATGATGCGAAAGGCAAAGAAGATGGTGCTAAAGGCAAAGAGGATGGTGCGAAAGGCAAGGAGGATGGTGCGAAAGGCAAGGGAAGAGATCAAGAGAAGAAGAAGAGGAAGAGAAAGAGGAAGAGGAAGAGGGAGATCTGAGAGGCTTGAGTCACTCACACCCCTCCCCCGAAGTGCTGTGCAGGCGACCACTCATCTGATTCTTTCATCTTCTTTGGTGTTATCCGGCTATTTGATGCTCTTTATGGCTTCACGATCGTTTGTGGCCACCGGAGTCTCTCGAATAAGCCATGTTCGCCTGATGCTCTCCCTGAATGGTCACACTGCCACTAGCACGGCCTTGCAGTTAATCATCTGATGAGTGCAATCATACTTGAGCTTGTGCCTGACGCAGTGAACAGTGCCGAAGACGTTGTGCTGTGAATAGTGCCCAATACGTTGTGCTGTGAATAGTGCCTAAGATGTTGTGCTGTGAATGGTGCCCAATACGTTGTATTGTGAATGGTGCCGAATACGTTGTCACGTTGTGTTGTGCATAGTGCTGAGCTCGTTGTCCGTTGTCTGATGTACAACGTACCCGTCGTGAGCTGTACAACGTACACGTTGTTTGCTAGACAACGTACACGTTGTCTGCTACACGACGAACCCGTTGTCTGTTACACAACGGATGCACAACGTATGCGTTATCAGAGCTGGAGCTACGTCATCCGTGCCACGTTGTCCGAGCTATCTGTGCCTTGTCCGAGCTGCCTTATCTGTGCCACGTTGTCAGAGCTATCTGTGCCTTGTCCGAGTTACGTTGTTAGTGCCTTCAGAGCTGTGTCCTCAGTGCCTTCCGAGCTACGTTGCCAGTGCCTTGTCCGAGCTATGTGAGCTGCGTCCTCAGTGCCTTCCAAGCTACGTTGCCAGTGCCTTGCCCGAGCTATGCGAGTTCGTTGCCAGTGCCTTGCCCGAGCTATGTGAGTACATTGCCAGTGCCTTGTCCGAGCTATGTGAGTACGTTGTCAGTGCCTTGCCCGAGCTATGGGAGAACGTTGTCCGTGCCTTATCCGAAGTACGAGGTCAGTGCTACGTTATCGGTGTCCCATCCGAGCTGTGTGGTCAGAGCTACGATGTCTGTGCCCCATCCGAGCTGCGTTATCAGATGCCTCACCAGAGCTCGTCCTCAAGTGCATATACCCAGTGCCTCACCAGAGCTCGTCCTCAAGTGCATATGCCCAGTACCCTCACGATAAGTATCTCTATACTATCATGTGCTTGTGCCTCGTGCCCTATACTGTGCTTGTGCCTTGTGCCTTATCATGTGCTTGTGCTTTGTGCCTTATCATGTGCTTGTGCCTCGTGCCCTATACTGTGTTTGTGCCTTATACTGTGCTATGTGCCTTATACTGACTTTATCATCGGAGCTTATTTCAGGGTGCACACCCGCCCCCCTCAGGCTCATTCACAGGTGGAGTTAGGCTATCATTCCTCTACCAGCTAAGAGCTACGGACGCGTGGCATGTACGGGATTTTTTCCCTTTCAAATTAGCGCCGTCTGTGGGAAAAAGGGGCTTTCACAACGTCTGTGGGAATCAGCTACGTTGTCTGTGGAACAATTGAGAATCAGGCTAAGGGTCTTAGACAATCACAAATGATGAGCCTCTTCCACGTCTGAATGGGGCTTTCACTGCATGACAACAATCAAGAGGTAATTATCGAGTGCTTTCTCAAGTGAATTATCGAGTGCATTCTCAAGTGCTTTATCAAGTGAACTGTCCAGTGCATACTCTAGTGAATTGTCAATATCAGTGAATTCTCAAGTGAATTATCAGCCTATCTGTAAATGATCGATGAACTGTCTAATGCAATGTGTCATAAATGCAATGTAAAATGATTTATCATCTGAGTAGGGTACTCACCACGGGACACAGGGGGCTTATCTAATGAATTGTCATCTGAGCAAATCTAGTGGCTTATATTAATGAAATGTCATCTGAGCATGGTGTCCCATCACGAGGCTTATCATATGAAATATCAGTTGTCTGATTACATTTATGATGTGTTATGTTATGCGCTTCCGTACTCCTTTACTGTCATCTCATAATGTGTCTGTGTCTTACAATCGTAATCAAGTGAATGATCAAGTGAAGCGACCAGTGCCATATCAAGTAAAAAATATCGTGAATGCAATGTCAAATGATGTCTTATCTGATATGTCTGAATACGGTGATGGGACACTTGTAGCTTCTTAGTGACATGTCATTCGAGCAAGGTGTCTTACCACACGGTTCAACACATATCTAAGCATAATGCTCACTACGGGACCTCTGTGACTCAGTCAGATGCATTGTCCGTTAAGCGACCAATTAGCTTATCCTCATGCAATGCTATCTGAGCATGGTGTCATGATGCCCCATTACGAGTCATTCGCGTGAGATAGCATTTGTCTATATTTATGATGGTTTTTACTGCAAACTCATCCGTGTGCTTATCAAGTGAATTTTTGTGCTTATCAAGTGAATCTTTGTGCTCATGCATCTTCACGTGTTCATGCACATTCTCGTGCTCGAAGTGCCTAATGACTTCACTTTTCTTGGTGTTGTGATACATGTACATTCCCGTGGACTCTAACACATGCTCTGAGGTACTATGCATGAGTGAGAGGATCCGGTGACTTGACTAGGGGCTGATACAAGCTCGTCTTCGCTAACGAAAGCACAACGTATCAGTGACAACGGAGCATCTACAACGGAAGAGAGCGGAGAACGGAGCACAATCAGTGTCTGCGGACCAGGTATCAATTTCGGGAATTTTACCCATGGAGTATTCTCGGCACCTCGAACGGAGTTCAAGGCACCGAGAAGGGGCTAAATGTAACAGATAAAATTCGTAAAAAGGAGTAAAAAGAAGGGGTGAAATAGTGATTTCTCATGCTCACAAATTCTGACAATTTAGCCGTCATAAGCCCACTTGGGCTATGTGCTGGCTCACTTGAGTGTTGTCTGACAGGTGGTCTTATCATGACTGCACAAGTCATGATGACTCCAAATGCCTGTAAATAAGCAAGAATCACCAGGGAGAAAAGAAGATGATGGTGCGCAAGAGAGATGGATGGTGCGAAAGGCAAAGAGGATGGTGCGTAAGAGAGATGGATGGTGCGAAAGGCAAAGAGGATGGTGCCAAAGGCAAAGAGGATGGTGCCAAAGGCAAGGGAAGAGATCAAGAGAAGAAGAAGAGGAAGAGAAAGAGGAAGAGGAAGAGGAAGAGGGAGATCTGAGAGGCTTGAGTCACTCACACCCCTCCCCCGAAGTGCTGTGCAGGCGACCACCCATCTGATTCTTTCATCTTCTTTGGTGTTATCCGGCTATTTGATGCTCTTTATGGCTTCACGATCGTTTGTGGCCACCGGAGTCTCTCGAATAGGCCATGTCCGCCTGATGCTCTCCCTGAATGGTCACACTGCCACTAGCACGGCCTTGCAGTTAATCATCTGGTGAGTGCACTCATACTTGAGCTTGTGCCTGACGCAGTGAACAGTGCCGAAGACGTTGTGCTGTGAATAGTGCCCAATACGTTGTGCTGTGAATAGTGCCCAAGATGTTGTGCTGTGAATGGTGCCCAATACGTTGTGTTGTGAATGGTGCCCAATACGTTGTCACGTTGTGTTGTGCATAGTGCTGAGCTCGTTATCCGTTGTCTGATGTACAACGTACCCGTCGTGAGCTGTACAACGTACACGTTGTTTGCTAGACAACGTACACGTTGTCTGCTACACGACGAACCCGTTGTCTGTTACACAACGGATGCACAACGTATGCGTTATCAGAGCTGGAGCTACGTCATCCGTGTCACGTTGTCCGAGCTATCTATGCCTTGTCCGAGCTGCCTTATCTGTGCTACGTTGTCAGAGCTATCTGTGCCTTGTCCGAGTTACGTTGTCAGTGCCTTCAGAGCTGTGTCCTCAGTTGCCTTCCGAGCTACGTTGCCAGTGCCTTGTCCGAGCTATGTGAGCTGCGTCCTCAGTGCCTTCCGAGCTACGTTGCCAGTGCCTTGCCCGAGCTATGCGAGTTCGGTGCCAGTGCCTTGCCCGAGCTATGTGAGTACGTTGCCAGTGCCTTGCCCGAGCTATGGGAGAACGTTGTCTGTGCCTTATCCGAGGTACGAGGTCAGTGCTACGTTATCGGTGTCCCATCCGAGCTGTGTGGTCAGAGCTACGATGTCTGTGCCCCATCCGAGCTGCGTTATCAGATGCCTCACCAGAGCTCGTCCTCAAGTGCATATACCCAGTGCCTCACCAGAGCTCGTCCTCAAGTGCATATGCCCAGTACCCTCACGATAAGTATCTCTATACTATCATGTGCTTGTGCCTCGCGCCCTATACTGTGCTTGTGCCTTGTGCCTTATCATGTGCTTGTGCTTTATGCCTTATCATGTGCTTGTGCCTCGTGCCCTATACTGTGTTTGTGTCTTATACTGTGCTATGTGCCTTATACTGACTTTATCATCGGAGCTTATTTCAGGGTGCACACCCGCCCCCCTCAGGCTCATTCACAGGTGGAGTTGGGCTATCATTCCTCTACCAGCTAAGAGCTACGGACGCGTGGCATGTACAGGATTTTTTCCCTTTCAAACCGTTAGGGTGCCATGAAAACCCATACTACCTCTCCAAAAGGGCCAATAAAGATAAAGGCATGTTTTTACTGTTCAAGGTAGCAACTACACCCCTGCCTCTTATGTGAGTGGTAGGGGTGTGGTCTTCAGTAGAGGGAGGGAAGTCTGGGATCTAATCCCCTTACGTACGAGTTGCAAGAGCTCCACTGCCCCCAGCTAACTTCAGGCCATACAGACCATATTGACTGTACTATTATAAAAACATAAAAACAAAACATAGCAACCCAATACTTGCACTGGAAGTGGTAGTTTGATAATTATGATCACAAAAAATGATAAATTTTGTTAACTGTTCGACCGGAGGGTAATTATTCTCCATTTTTAAAGAAAAAAGAAGAATCAATTAGAAGAGAGTTGGTCTAGCATTCCTAAAATCCTTATTAACTCAGCTTATCTTCTGTCTTGGAAAAACGGTATAGCAGTCCACCATAAACCCATTTTTCTTTTTGTAAACCCTTATAAAACATAAAATGATCCTACATATACCAATATTAAATTTCCATCATCAAAAAAAAATACACATACCAATATTAAATTAAGACATATTTTCTTAGTTTTTTTCAAAATCTCATTTAATAAGGATTAATCTTCAGGCTCTTTGGGAGGGTATGTCTCCTTAACGATGGTAGGGTATGTCTCCTTAAGTACTCCCACCATGCCTCTCTTTTTTTGAGAGGTGTGTGTGGTTGTAGCTTTGGTTGAGACTTGGTCTTTGTGTGTGAGTTGTGTGTGTCTTAACCTATCACCAAAAAAAAAAAAAAAGAGTCAAATCCTCAACGGTGATAACCGGATTTAGCAAATCCGGTTATCACCCCTAGAGGTCACCACGTGTCTCCTTTGACACCCATTAACCATGGGTAAGGTTCACCCACCCCTAGGGTTCATCCACCCATTTTTGGTTTTATTT
Organism: Tetracentron sinense; assembly: GCA_015143295.1. Taxonomy (NCBI): domain Eukaryota; kingdom Viridiplantae; phylum Streptophyta; class Magnoliopsida; order Trochodendrales; family Trochodendraceae; genus Tetracentron; species Tetracentron sinense. The sequence goes on from CM026551.1 coordinate 407,351, forward strand.
TTTTTTAGTTTTAATTCTTTTTTTAAAATTAAAAAACTGTTTTTAGAGTTTTTTTTAATATTAAAAACAGTTTTTTAATTTTAAAAAAAGAATTAATATTTAAAAAAATAAACCAAAAATGGGTGGGTGAACCTTACCCACGGTTAAGGGGTGTCAAATGAGACACGTGGTGACCTCTAGTGGTGATAACCGGATATGATTTGGCTCCAGAAAAAAAGGCTACAGGCTCTTTGGGAGCGATTGAGTGGGTTTACCTTTGCACCTTAGGGGTAACCTTAGGTTTGACAGTGTGTTTTTAGGTGTTATTTTACCTCCTTAACGGATTAAAAAAGAAAAAAAAAAAAGGCTAAATCTGTTTTGCGGCTTGGTGTTACTGTCCCACTTGAGTCCCACATGGGATGAGTATTAGACTTCGCTGAGGTGTATAAAGGTTCACTTTTGAAGTGATTGAATGGGTTTACGCTTAGGACACCTTAGGAGTAATCTTAAGTCAGACCGTGTGCGATTAGGTGCTACTTTACCTCCTTAACAAAAAAAAATTAGGATCAAGCTTGGGTTTAATACAAATTCGCAATAAAGCTTTTGAAAAGAACTCATTGAACCCTTAGTGGGCCACTTATTGATTTGGAAATCATATAAAGTCCGATGTTTGGACTATGCCCTAACGGGAGTGGATTACCTCTGGAGGACGCCCAAGGCACACCCTTGGGCGTGCCCTCTTCACCTGACATGTGGTGAGAAATAAGGGGAGAAATTCAAAAGAAGGGAGAAATAAAAAACACGGGAGAAAATGAAATGGCTTCTCCTTTATTTCTCGCCACATGTCAGTTGAAGAGGGCACAGGCCAAAGGTACTCTGTTCCCCCAACCCAAGGAATAGGAGAGTATCCGAACTGAGCTAGCTCGAAGTTCAGCTCGGCTCGGCCTAAAAAAACCTGGCTTGAGCTCGAAAAATTGGTTCGATTGAGCCGAGTTATTTTTTGAGTTTGAAAATGTATTAAGCCGAGCTCGAGTCAAGGAGTGTTTGATTTGGCTCAACTGGAAGCTCGGCCCAATTGAGGCTCAAATTTGGTTGGCTGGAGCTCGATTCGGCTTGAATATTATATAAAAAATAATATTGTATATATATAATTATTATACATATAAATAATATAATTATTTAAAAATTATTTTTAAATAATTTAATCGGAGCTCAAGCGAAGCCGAGATCGAGCCTAGTTGAGCAGATTTGAGCGGAGCCGAGCAGAGCGAGGTCGAGTATGGATGAAAAAATTTCAAACTGAGCCGAGCAGGGCCAAGCCCGGCTCGAATACACCCCTACACATGAGAACTTATCTTTTAACCCAATAAATCAACAAAAAATTTATTGAGAACTTGAAACAAAATTTTTTTTTTGGCCAACGTAGGGTCTCCCAACCCTGACAAGGGAGGACTAGTCTCTTTGGATGCACGCAATCATCCGCAAACCACGTGCATCGGGAACTTAAAGCAATTTCACTGAAAGTTTAGAATGAATTTGAAGCAATTTCACCGAAAGATTAAAATGAATATGAATGAGATAAGAGCGATATCGATCATGATCTCTAACCCGTCTTCATGATCCCTAACCCGTCTTCTATTTGATTGAAACATGGGCACTTTCGTCTGTCAATGAAATGAAGGCTCCCGTGCAATGAGGTTCCATATACATAATTTTTTATCTACTTGGTTTAATTGAGAGTCGCCACCTATTTTCATTCTTAGGGATAGGTCCCGAGTTTGGATTTAAGGGTAATGGTCTCGATTACAGTTAGGCTAAGCAGTTCGATTAAGTCACAGGGAAGATGTTAGGCATCCTAGGACCTCTATTTTACAATGGTTACCTACTCACTAGATTTAAGCCAAAATTAAAGCCAATATTAATGAAAATGACTAAGTTTTTAAAGTATGCTAATCTAAGAAAAGAGAAAGCTAACTAAGGTCGAACCCGGATAGGGTTGCCTACGAACTCACAAGGTGAGATCAGACCGAGCGTATTTTGGCACATGGGCCTGTGCCAATGCTAAGGGGTATATGTCTGCATAAGGGTGGCTTAGGAGTTAGCCCGAGGGCTAGGGTTGATTGACCGGGAAGGTCAAGTGCACAAGTGTTAAGTCTAACTGCGGTTAGAAGAGATTTATCATGGTTAGGTGAACTAACCAAAGCTAAGGAGGTCCTACAAGTCTCTTTTTGGTCTTTTTGTATTTTTTATATTTTTTTGGGATTTTTGAAGATATTTGAATGTTTTTGGTATTTTGGTTATATTTGAATGTTTTTGGTATTTTGAGATTTTATCATGTTTTTGGTATTTTGAGCTTTTATCATGTTTTTTTTTCTCATATCAGTAGGGGTTTGGCAAACTTAACTAAAATCAAATTTAACCCAAAAGAATTTTAAGAAAAGTTTAAGCTAAAAGATTGTATTTAGGACATAAAGAGAGATCTTTGTATTATGAATAGTAGATGGTCTATTGCCAACACCTAGTTTGTTGGATTGGTGTTGATGATAAATCAAATACAATTGTCTTAGCATGAGACATTTTGGACAACATTCTCTTTTAAGTCCTTAAATCATTTTTTACCCATTCAAAATAAAACATGGAGAATAAGAAGAAAAGAAGAGACAAGTAGAGAAATTGAAAACTCATCATCTCCATCTTAAGGTGGTTCATTTACATCATTGTAAATTATGTAATGTCTTCCTAATGAAGGATAGAGAAAGGATGAACTTTCACAAAGAATTATGGAAAGAAGACTAGAATCTCAAAAAAAAAAAACAAAATGACAAGAGAGGTATAGCTTTTGCTTCCACTCTCTATGGGCCTACCCATATCCACATTTGTGGATACATAAAGAAAAAAAAAATATGTACGTAAAAAGGATAATGGGGATCTCTCCTTACTTTTGATATGGGTCCCTCTACACTATTAGATTGGTGTAGAAAGACCCAATTATGTTTGAGAAATGAGAGACCAAGAAGAGAGAACCAAATAAAAATGAGATAAAAAAAGAAGATAAGATGATGAAAGAAGGAGTATCTACTCCTTCAAGAATTCTTCTTCAATACTCAAAGATGTAGGGTTTTGTTTAGAGTCCACAAAGGATGAGAGTTAGTGAAGAACTCTAAGCTTTTAGTTTTAGAATTCTCTCAAAACTCCAAACCTTAATTTCTTTTCACTTCTTCAAACTCAAGAGAAACACAAGTGGGTGGGAACCTTGTAGGGGTCATGAGGGATGTCTCTAAGGAGGGATTGATATTTATAGGAAAACTAAGAGGTTGGATTGTGTCTTTTACATGAGGGATTAAAAGAATTAGAGCGTAAAGAGTTGAGTGTTGTAAGGTGAGTTGATAGGTTGAGTGTTGTAAGGAGTGTAAGAGAGTTGATGGGTTGAGTGTTGTAAGGGGTGTAAGAGATGTAAGAGAGTTGATGGGTTAAGTGAACTATAAGTTATATGGGCATGGGTTGTAGGATATAGGTTAGGTGGATATGGATTATGGTTATTGGACTTTGACTATGACATTTGGGCTTGGATTATGGTAAGTAGGCTTTGACATAGGCAATTGGGTAATTGAGCTTGACTACTTGAGTTTGGGGTAATGAAGTTTGGCTAAATGGGCTTGGACCTTGGGTGAACATTGGAGCCTCTGAAGAAGCGAGAAGAGAGATAGAGGGTGCAAAAATGGGGTGCTTACAAAAGCCTTTAAAAAGAAGTATGAATTTTTAAAGCCTATTAAAGGGCAACCGAAAAACCCTAAGTATGTTTAAGAAAAAACCTCTTGGTGTAAGATTCGACTATTATGGAATTATTATTTTAGTTAAGAATTCGGAGAAATCCTAGTTTGTTTGGGATTTGATTTTAGATTCTAAGATCCAAAAAAATAAGCGAGGATATAGGTAAGCTTATTCAATAAGCCTGAATTAATAGGGCTCTCAAGGATTTCAGATTGCTTTAACCCTATGTTTGGTTGTCGAGAAAATAAGTAAAAACATGGAAAAGAAATGGAAAAGAAAAGAAAATTAGACAAAACACAACTAAAAATTGTATTAAAAATCCAAAATTTTCTTTTCTTTTCCATGTTTTCATCAATTTTCTCAACAACCAAACATAGCATAAGGAAGAGCCTATTAGTTCTCAAGAAGAGCGGGGTGACTCTCAAGAAGAATAGCAATGGATCTTGAGAGGGCACGTAGCTCTGTTGGACCCACGGCTAATCCCAATAGCTCTCGTAGAGTGTAATCTTTATGCTCGAGAGTAGATGTAGCCCTTTTGTAGGTGAATCACATATGTCTTGTGTTGTACTTTTGTATTCTTTATTTCTCTATTTCATGCCAGTATTTTTCACAATGCTATTAATCCCCTAAGATCATTTTTTTGCACGATAATTGAGTCTTGTCTCTCCACGCATAATTTTCTTCCCAATAATTTAAGAAGAGTATTATAAGGTGGCAATTTTGTCGCCTTGTTGTCTAAGAAGTCATTTTCATTTCTTCATTTTATTTATTTAATTTTAATTTGCAGGTGAGTATAGGTATTTCTCACATTACCATCAAATCGCAAGATCACATTTTTTTTCCTCAACAATTGAGTCTTGTCTCACCGCGCATAATTTTCTTCTTTGGAAGTTAAGACAAATATTATTAGGTGGCGACCTTGTCACCTTATTGTCGAAGAAGTCAAATTTTTATTTTTTTAATTTTAAATTTCATTTATTCATATATAATTTCTGGTAGGTAAGTATAGACTAACGGATTAATCCTATGACCTCATCGTTGCAATGCATTACATAAGCTACTTGAGATATAACCTTGTGTCTAAGAAATTGTTTACCACTTTGCCTGGATAAGAGAATTACTTTTCTTGGGAGCTTATTATATTGGTGCTCGTTTTTCAATTTACTTCACTTTGTAAAACTGAAATCTAATTTATTAAAATTTTAATTTTTAAAACTTTAAATTGCATATAATTTGTACAATTTTTTCCTGTAAGGAAAATTTTTAGTGAAAGCACACAGTGGTAGTGGGGAAAATCAAAGGCTTTGATTAGACCGAAGTATCCGTCCTGATCAACATGGCTAACCCCAATCCGTACATCTAATCTGAGGCGAAGCTTGGGTTGGGGTATACATTCCCAACCTAACCCCAGTTCGGAAGGTCCAAGACGAAGACACCTCAACCTCCGAACCATCGAGAGTGCAGTCCAGCTCAATACAATTAACCAACGTGAAAAGAAAGAATCTTATTCCATGAAGGAATAGGAATATTGGAAAGGCAATGGGCTAACCCTACTTTGATCTTTATAAATATAGATGCTAAGATGCAGAGAACAAAGAAAAGGATATGCATCCTCTCAAGCTCAACCTACTTTGAGCCTCACCATCTTAAAAACCTTGAACTTTGGCTTCTTTTTTTTCTATCCCCTTTAATCATTATGTTATTGACTTGATCATTGGAATGCATTCACTCACAGGTCAACTAGTCAACCCGATCCAAGGACCAAGGAGCACAACGACTATCTAGAGGCATACACGTGGTATCACAGGCAAGAGCATGTATTTTCCCCCACATTTCTGAAAGGTGGGTTGCACATGATTTCCACATGTGGATAAAAACAATACAAACAATTAATACAATTAAACTAATTTATATTTACAACCTCAGCATGATTCTCCATATACCAAAAGAATATTAAGGTAAATAATAGGTCACACTATAATTGCCGTCAATATTCAAATCAAATTGTTCATCGAAAGACAACCTGTGGTACATCATTAACAGGCTTTCATTATGGAGTAAGGTGCCTTTTAAAATACAAGATGTCAATTTCATTTTTAGGTAAACAATTTCATGTAATTGATCATTTTATTTAAAATTATGCTCATATTCGTTTTCAGCATGAAAAAAGAAAATTCCCTCCACTAGCTCAAGAAGAAAGCAAGAGGACAATAGAAGAAAAAGGGAAAAAAAGAAACATGGCAAAACTCAATCCTCCATGGTGCAATGCATGAGATCGGAAGCAACCTCACAGGGTAATTCAGCCATGTGAATCTTCCCAAAGTAATGAAATACAAGTTTGAGGACAGCTCCACTTTCTTAATTAACATACTTAGGCAGCCTTGTCATTCAAAATTTGAGAAGAATCCACTCTCATTTCATCTTTATGATAGCCCCTAGAGGTCTATAATATTCACTAATAATTGCCCCATGTTGTTCAATTTTATGCTGATCTAATTTGATATCAATGTTCTTATGAGATAAAGAAAGAAACTATATGACTATAAAAGACCTTTCAAAAAATAGTTGTTGTTATCATTTTTGTAATAATTATTAATTTAATTAATCCTACTAGTTAGCAACCTTTGGGAGGTATCCCTGGTGTCACAAATGGCTCATTTGAATTGGAACAATGGTGAACCTGAGAAATGAGAAGTAATTATCGATAAACTTGAGTGAACGTATATTCTTTCTTAGAAATTTTAGTAGTGTTTGGATAGATTTTTCAACTGACTTTTACAGACTTTTCATTTTGAGAAGTTAAAAATTATGTTTGGTTAGCCATTTGTCAATGACTTCCCAAGAAAGTCCGAAGTTAATAAAAATAGAAATTTTAACTTTCCCGAAAAACATGTGTTGGGTTGCTTTTGCGGAAAGTTGCTTTTGCAGGAAGTAGCGATATCAACTTGGGTGGGAAGTTGACGGAAGGGGTTATGTTTACGACCGTTTAAAAGGTGAGTTTTATCTTGTCATTATTACCCTCCTCCTTTATGCACATTTTCTTGCCTGTGACACCTTAGAAGCTCGTGTTAGGTTGTTTCCAAGCAATGATACCCTTGTCCTTTACATATCTCATTACATCCAATTACAATTGAATTTGGAGAGACTTGAGAGTTCAATCGCAATCATTGGCCAACAGGCCCAACACGGTTCCCTTTTAATCCCTATTAACTATGATTAAGATTCACTAAACTTTGGGGTTTAACAATATGACCTTAGTTTGTTTTTAAAAAAAGATCAAATAATTAATCCTAAAGTTCAAAAATTCTTAACCAGAGTTAAATATTTTTTTTCTAAAAACTAAGATTATATAGTTGAACCCCAAGGTTAGTGAATCTTAACTACGATTAATTGGGTTAAAAGGGACACATATTGGCCTATGCAGGGACCGCCGTGTCCACATATCTCTTTTACCCTTAGTAACCCAAACCTCCTAACCTGCTACCCGCTCCCGCTCTCAAACCTCGCTCTCACCTCGGGAGCTAGATTTCAACTTTTGTAAACCTCGCTCTCACCTAAAGGTGCGGTTTTTGTGTAAAGTTTTATTTTTATCCTAATTTTTCATGTGAAATGATGTGTATTTTGCCATTTTTCTCTGTAGGGTACAAGATTCATATAAGATTTGTTAATTATTAGTGATCTTGTAATTGAATTTAGAATGATACCTTTAATAATTCAATAGTCATCTTGTTTGTTGTGATGAAAATTTTGAATTATGAATGATTTTATCAATTTTCTCTTAGAGTTTAAAAAACTAAAAAAGATATATTTACATCTACAAGTAATTTTCAAGAACATCAATATATATTTTATGTATATATATCAGCGCTCTGGAGACGCTCCCGACCCTATCCTAAATTGAAATTTGACGCTCTCACTCCCGCACCTGCTCTCGCTCCCGCTCTACCTCTGGTTACTTAGCTTTAACCCTTTTTAATTATGTTTAAGCTTAAGTAAATTAAGATTAGTATTTTTTTTTTCTAAAAACCAAAGTTGGATGGGTGCATCCTAGGGGTTGGTTAATCTTAACCATTGTTAGTAGGTGTTAGTCTATTACTTACTTCTTATTTAAACAAGTTTGACCTGCCCACACCGGTAAATTAGAAAAAAGAAGTGTTTAATATAGTGCTATATATTGAATCATTCCTTGATTGATCTGCGTTATTACTAATAAATCGATCTCATATATTCTTTTCTAGATTTCTTCATGTGATGAATAATCCATCAATCTCCATCTCAATAAGGGTTTCAATCCCATTTGAAATATCTTAACAAACTCATTTATGTAATAGACATCCATTTTGCGTTTCAATTATAAATGGTATTTTGTTCTTCAAAAAGAAATTTTTTTTTTTATTAGGGGTAACTTTTTAAAAGTGCAAACCAAACAGTATTTTTGACTTCTTAATTTACATGAGTAACTTTTTACATATGCAAACCAAATGCAAAAAAAATTCGAAATGAATTTTGTAGACTTCTTTAGGAGTTGCTTCCTCCGAAGTACTTCCTAAGAAGTTCTTTTCTCCTCGGGGAAGTTTAACCAAACAGTGGCCTTTGTGTAATACTACAAGAGCACATAAGAAAAATACAATTGCATAATATAATATCGAAAATGATTGGATTCTTAATTTTGCTTTCACTATTATATTTATTATGAGCCTCTTGAAGGATAGAGAAGTTTTTTTCAATTTTTTGTTCTTTTTTTGACAAATCTACAACAGGTGAGGAATATAAAAGAGAATTTCGAGTTGCATATAGAGCATTCTGTTTGATCATCTTACAAGCTGAGATCATGATCTATCCAACCCAAAGCGTTGGGGACACCCCGAGTTCCAAAAAAAAAAGAGAGAGACGCATTGATTACCCTCCCCCTCACCCCAACTCTTAAAAAAAATCAATCAAGGAAGTTAGGAGAATGCTAAAGTTCCCATTTCATTGATTTTGTAACTCATCTTATGATATGATTCAGTAGACAATTCCTTGTTGTGTCAGTCACTGCACTGTAGAAGACCATTTATAAAAGTCTTAGAATTTAAATTGTTACATTAATTTTCTTTCCCTCGAGACTCTATTACTCTTTTCTGTTTTAATCATATATTTTAACAAAAGAATTGGTGGAGTTCTTAAAAGTAAATATGAAAAATAATTATCTTTATAAAATATAACAAAAGGCATAATCACAGTCAAATTTAAATACCTAAGATAATTCCCAACTCTTTTTTTGGGGGGAAAAGGAAAGCTGGGGTTAGGCAGACCCCATCTCATCAAGACATATCTATTTATTTTGGTTCATTGTTTCATTTATCTACTGTTATGTAAATAGGATTAGTAGTTATTAACTGGTGACCGGACATCCTACTTAATACAACATCGAGGAAAAGCTTCCCTCACTCGGACTTGATCCAAGGATTATGAGAGTCCCACGCCTCACCAATTGAGCTAGAGGGCAGGGCATTTGTATCTCATAAATCATGATAATAATACTAGATGAAAAGTAAAACTAGATTTCTAGATAGTATTTTTAAAAAAAACACTATGAGGAAGTGGGGGGGTCTAGCAAACTCCTACTGGTTTATTAATAAGAAAAAGTATGGAGGGACATAAAACCTTACACCTACAAGGACACAAGGGCACAAAGATGCTCGACTTAATTGTGACAGTAAACTACTCTTTAAATCGAGTAGGTTTCCTAACCTCCTTATATGATCTTCCTTGAGAAGAATCACTTTATATAGCTTTATTCTTCTTCTTATTTCTCCTTGAAGTCACGGGTTGAAAACCGTCTTCTTCTATGGATTTCTAAACAATATATTTCTACTATGGTTATGAAAGATGGTTGACATGTTTTTTTAGTCTTTTACATATTTGGACCCATGTTATTGCAGAATTTCATATATAGAAGTTTCTCCTTTAAAAATAGACATAAAGGGACCTATATTATTTAGCATTGGGCACAAAGAGACCTACTGTAAACTTTTGCTAATCGCTTGACCAATGTGATTTGAATTTCATGATAAAATTACAAAATTAATCCCATAATATTTATTATTTGCAGAATACATTGAAAATGACTGTCCCAGCCTTTTGCCGTTTTCTTTCTGTAATTGTACAAATAGTGTGGGATTATTTTTTTCATTTTATTTTAAAAATACTAACGTCGGCATTGGTCAAAAGTTAGCAAAAGTTAATAAAAGTTAGTAGGTCTATTTGTGTCCAAATAATGTAGGTTCTTTGTGTCTTTAGTTTTAGAGGAGCGCTAGCCCTACTCTAAGGTTTTTCCTACTCTTAATCTCAGCCAACAAAGTTTTCCTAAGTTTTTAAAAGAATGTGGTTTAACATTATTTAACCAGTTGCTTTTGGGACACTTAGTTGAATGCAACTGAGAGTAGAAAAGACCTTAAGGTAGGGCTAGCTAAGGGTGTATTTAAGTCAATCCAGCTCGAAGGCTCTGCTCAGCTTAATCAAGCCGAATTTATGCGAAGCTTTTAAGCTAGACCGAGCCGAGACGAGCTTTTTCCGAGATCGAAATTTCAATCAAGTCGTTTATTATTGACTCACTCATGTGGAAAATTTTTAAATGTTTGTATTCTAAAAACCAATGTTAGATTATTGAATTCTACGGGTGAATCTTAACCACAGTGAATGGTTGTTAAAGAGGACATGTAGCGAGCTGGGGATGTGCGTGCACTCCCAATGGAACGACTATACACATACATGCTATCACCTATTTAGTTAAAGAAAATTCCACGTGTGGACAAAAGAGTTTATGTTTGAGTATTATATTCGAAAATCTGTCTCCCTTGCCACCTAATTGAGAGCGACTTATGGTTGATGCGCTTGGAGCTAACACTTCCCATGAAATATGGGCAGAAAAATGTACATTAATGTGGAGGGTGGGGATGGGTAGGGCTAGTAAACAAAGTCAGCTGCTCGCAAACAACTCGAGCTCTGTTTGTTAAGAACTCGTTTATCTAATAAATAGTTCGAACTCGATTATCTGGAATTGTTAAATGCTCACTTCTTTATATATATATATATATATGATCAGGTTAGGTATATATTATATGTATTTAATTGCATGTGTTAAGAATCTAAGAATATATACCGTTATTTTAAGTTTTAAACTTGTCCGTTTATCTAAAATTAAAGAATAAAGGAATATAGACATTTGATCTAAAAATATATAAAAGAGAGCTGAACAGAGCTGAGCTAAACTCAAGTTAATGATTCGTAATCATCTCCGGTTGTAACCGGACTTGGAGGATTCCGGTTACCCCACGGACGCTGCAATGTGTCCCTTTTGACACCCCTTAACGTAATTAAGATTCACCCACCACTAGGATTCACCCACCTATCCTTGTATGTTAAAAAAAAAAAAATCCTAGTAGTTAGTGAATTTTAATGGGGGTTAATTTATTTATTTTTTCTACAAACCAAGGAGAGGTAGGTAAGCCCTAGAGGTGGGTGAATTGTAACCACAGTTAAGAGGTGTCAAATGGGACACGTGGCAGCTTAGCCGGTTACAAGTGGAGATGATTAGGAGTCCAAGTAAAATAGTTTTGTTGAAAGACCGAACTTAAACAAGAAGAGTGAAGCTGGAGTTGCTGGGCTGAATAAACTTTTAGCCTTAGGAGTTGTTCTCCGCAAGTCCATTGTCACTCTCATCATGTTTTTCTTCCCCTGACGGGACCATGAAAGCGCAATGCCTCTGACCCTACAACTCTTCCCTTTTTTGGTTGCATAAGTAAAACGAGAGAGAGAGAGAGAGAGATTCTTTGGGAACAGCGGTGGGTGGTTTCGGAGGTGCTTTTTCTCCACGATTTTAAGGTCGAGGGTCGTAATTTTGAGATGGGGGCGTGTCACTCCCCAATGCAGCACGCTCTCGTGCCCTACAACCATTCATTTTCTCTCTCTCTCTCTCTCTCTCTCTCAAGGAGTCAAGGTTGTTGGTTTTCTTGAAGGCCTAGCAAACTAACATGTCCCACCACAGAGACATATATATATATATATTCCACCTAGCTCTACGTACGTTCCTCTTTAGGCATACCCACCTTGTTACCCTTCTCTATTATCCCCTCTTTTTTCTCCTTCTTTCATGGATCCTCCTAGTATAGTTTAGTGTCCAGAAAGATCTTAAAGTTGGGTCAGCCAGAATCTCAATTCCCCAAGATTCTCTTTGAATTCCTGAAGATATCATGAGCCTCTCAGTAAATGGTCAGTCACGGGTCCCTCCGGGCTTCCGATTTCATCCTACAGAAGAGGAGCTCTTACATTACTACTTGCGGAAGAAAGTGGCATACGAGAAGATCGACTTGGATGTAATTCAGGATGTCGATCTCAATAAGCTCGAGCCCTGGGATATACAAGGTGCCTCCACTCCATTGCCATTTTCTTTATTAATTACCTTCTATATCTCTCTGCAGTATGATCCCTAGCTACCTTCTCATCATCATCATCATCATGAGTCATGACTCGTTTCTATATATATATACATATATATGTTGTTGATTTTGATTTGGGCTTTTGTAGACAAGTGCAGAATAGGATCCAGTACCCCTCAAAATGATTGGTATTTCTTTAGCCACAAAGATAAGAAATACCCGACTGGTACACGAACCAATCGTGCAACGGCGGCCGGGTTTTGGAAGGCAACTGGTCGTGATAAGGTCATCTACAACAGTTTTAGTAGAATTGGAATGAGGAAGACTCTCGTGTTCTATACAGGTCGAGCACCGCATGGACATAAATCCGATTGGATCATGCATGAATATAGGCTAGATGATGACAACAACACTGTAAGCCACGGACCCGCGGCCTTAATTTCTTCTTCAAGTATTGCGTATTTTGCATGCGGTTTGGTTTGTTTATCATCTCTTAATCCTCTGTAAAATTCAGGCCTCTCATTTGATGGAAGAGGATGGATGGGTGGTTTGCCGAGTTTTCAAGAAGAAAACCCTACACAGCAGCTCATCGATCACCACCACCGCCACAGTTATGAGGACCCAAATGCTCAATTCGTGTAACGATGGGGGCTTGGACCAGATACTTGAATGCATGGGAAGGACTACTTGCAAGCAGGAAAAAGAAAGAAGCGACACAATCACAGCCAATTATGAAAAATTTATGCAAGCTCCAAGGTTAGAGAGCACTTTAACTCTCCAATCCTCTTGTTACCAAGCCAATAATGATGTGCAGGTGATCACAGTCACAGACACTGAAGCTTCTGTGACCAACCAAAGAAGTGGCAAAAGTACTAACCCGGTTTATAAAACTGAACCGGGCATCAAAGATTGGGGCGCCCTCGACCGGCTCGTAGCCTCCCAGCTGATCAGTGGGCAAGCAGAGACATCCAATCAAATAGCCTGCTTTAGCGATCCAAATATGCCTTTCTGCTGCTGTTCCCCTGATCAGCAGGATCTCCAATTACCAGGCCGACATTCGTTTGGATCATCATGTCATCCGTTCCAGGACTACTATAACGATGAAATGGATCTGTGGAGCTAGCTTCACTCATTCATTAATGGACCCACTATGCCACATGTAGAATATATATATCATAATCCACTACTTCCTCTGGTATTGTTAATATTACCTAAATAATTGGGAAGGGTTCTGAGGTGGGGTGGCCTTGTCAACCATTCATTTAATTTCCTCAGTTAATCATGGTATCCTTATATATATATATATATATATTCTCGTCATTGCTGTAGAAATTTAGTTTGTTTTGGGTGGTCTGATAATCTCTTTTCTACCTGTAATTAAGGTTGACATGAATTCGTTAACTCAATTAAAACCTTGGCAGGGTTAGATATAGCTCTCTTTAATTTGGACTAAAACTAGGACCATGGTGGTCTCGCATATATCAATTTCGGCCATCTTGTTTTGGCCGTTTTTGTAAAGGGTTGAGCCCTTGCTCAATTGGTTGGTGTGTTGTGGCTCACGTACGGGTGAGATCCTTGGGTTCCATCCAACCGATTTCAAGCAAGTGAGGCAATTGAGAGTACAGCCCCTATACAGAAAATGCCAATGTAAAGGAATGCAATCCTTTCTCAATGATGCCTCTAACTAATGAGCGATTTGAATTATAGGGATAACTACCGCAAAATGCTTTGAATTGAATTTAAACACCAAAACGGACGTAAAGTTCTCATATTTACCATGCAGGGTTCGAATGGTAGAAGCGTAAATAAATCGTAATATGAAAAGTCTATTATAGCCCTAGAATGGCATAATGGTAATTAGGTTATAATAATATAAATGACAATTATACCCTTATGAAACAAAATATCTGATGGACAGTTCTGTAAGAATGAAATTATAAAATACGAAAAGACCATTGTAGGCCTGGAATGGCATAATGGTAATTATTGGAATTATACCCCTTATATAGAAAATATGTTGAAGGCATTTTTATAACAAATTTTATTATGCAAAGAAAATTATACCCTTAAAATAGAAGTTGAAAAGTCAATTATACCCTTGATATATATATATATATATATATATATATATATATAATATATCACTGTTTATCTTCATTTTAGAATTTCTATGGAGATGTTAGGGCACGAAATGAACCCAAAACACTGGCTCTCCGTTGCAAGTTACTCTCCGGGGAGCTGAATTCCGACGATGTTTACTATTTTTTTTTATGCATTACAATGAAAATGAAGGTCTTCAAGAGCTTTTACAATAATTAAGGATTTCATTTTCAAAGCTTCGAATCTCCTTCAATGGTGGCTCCTAATCTCTTATAAATTCAAATAATGAAGTGATTTGAAATCTGAATTCTTGTGTAGTAATTTGTAGAGAATTGGATCAAATATTATGAACATGAGATAAAATTTTGTTGGCAATGCTATTGCAACATGAGATATCCATGCAAGATGTTCAGAAATCTATTGTAGATCATTTTTTTGGGGATAGCATTGTGATGCGTTGAATGAACAAGATTCTCTCGCCCATATTCTAGTTGTTGAAGAAATTATCCAATGAGCATTTTGCAGTGAATCTTTCAAGAAATAAAATACTATTAAATAAGTATATCAACAACACGGGGTTATATAGTACGCTCTTAAGTGTTTAACAGAACGCCCTCTTATATTTTACTTATTAAGAAGATTAAACGCTGTAAAGTAGGTATATTACCAATACTGGGCTGTACAGAACGCTCTTAATTCTTCTATGGAACGTCCTCTCATATTTTCATCTTCAACAGATAAGATGTTATGATATAGGTATAAGAACAACACTGGGTTCTATCGAACGCTCTTAAGTGTTTAATAGAACACCTTCTTATATTTTACTTAATAAGAAGATTGAATGTTGTAGAGTAGGTATATTAACAATACTGAGCTGTACAAAACGTTTTTAATTCTTCTATGGAACGCTCTCTCATATTTCCATCTTCAAAAGATAGGATGTTATGATATAAGTATAACAACAATATTGGGTTCTATCGAATACTCTTAAGTGTTTAACAGAACTCTCTCTTATATTTTACTTACTAAGAAAATTGAACGTTGTATTGTAGGTATATTAGTAAAAATATAAGAGGACATTCTGTTAAACACTTAAGAGCGTTCGATAGAACCCAGTGTTTTTGTTATACCTATATCATAACATCCTATCTTTTGAAGATGAAAAAATGAGAGGGTGTTCCATAGAAGAATTAAGAGCGTTCTGTACAGCCCAATTTTGGTAATATACTCTACAGCGTTCAATCTTTTTAGTAAGTAAAATATATCAGGGCGTTCTGTTAAACACTTAAGAGCGTTCGATAGAACTCAGTGTTGTTATTATACCTATATCATAACATCCTATCTTTTGAAGATGAAAATATGAGAGGACGTTCCATTGAAGAATTAAGAGTATTCTGTACAGTCCAGTATTGATAATATATAGGGTTATCAAAGGGCAGGGCCAAGGCCAGGGTTAACCCTAGATACCCTTCCCTATAAGAATAGGGCCCTAGCCCATCCCTAGCCCTTCAAGGGCTGAGATTGATTGGGCCCTAGCCTTGCCCTCAAGGGCGAGGGCACGGCCAAATGGCCAGAAGAAAGAGCGGAAATTTTTTTGTGATTTAAGATTACGAGATTTTTTTTCTACACCGACTGTCAACTTGACATGGAAATGGATACCCTCCTCTTTTATCCGGGCTTGGGATCGACATTGCAACAAAAAGAGCAATGACAAAGTTAATTTTTTTTTCCTTGTCAATGACAAGCATACATGATAGAATAAAACAAAGTAAAACTATATAGAACAAAATTTATATATCAAAATCCTCTAAGCAGGAGGAGGCAAGAAGGCGATTTCGCATACGAGATTAGGGTTAGGGTTCGTAATGAGTGTCGAGGCCTCGAGGGGTTTTATAACGATGGTCAGGTGAAATTAATCATTTAACCCTACTATTAAACCGTTTGAAATGGTGAAATGAGTAATTTCATAAATATATATATATACTTTTATAGCTTATAGAACATAGCTACCGTGTAGCAACTAAGGAGAATGGCAGGGCTTTAAAGGGTAGGGCCGGGTGAGCAATGGCCCAGCCCTGTAGAAGTAGGGCTTTCGGATTTTGAACCCTGCACGGCCCAAGGGCTGGGAAGGGCAGGGCTTTAGAGGGCAAGGTAGGGCCGAGTACCCTTCTACATGGGCTTTTTTGACAATCCTAGTAATATACCTACTCTATAACGTTCAATTTTCTTAGTAAGTAAAATAGAAGAGGGCATTCTGTTAAACACTTAAGAGCATTCAATAGAACCTAGTGTTGTTCTTATACCTATATCATAATATCCTATCTTTTGAAGATGAAAATATGAGAGAGCATTCTGTACAGCTCAGTATTCCTAATATACTTAATCTACAGTGTTCAATCTTCTTAGTAAGTAAAATATAAGATGACGTTTTGTTAAATACTTAAGAGCGTTTGATAAAACCCATTGTTGTTCTTATACCTATATCATAATATCCTATCTTTTGAAGATGAAAATATGAGAGGGCGTTCCATAGAAGAATTAAGAGCGTTCTATACAGCCCAGTATTGCTAATATACCTACTCTACAACGCACAATCTTCTTAGTAAGTAAAATATAAGAGGACGTTCTGTTAAACACTTAAGAGCGTACGATAAAACGCAATGTTGTCGATATACTTATTTAATAGTGTTTTATTTCCTGAAAGATTCACTACAGAATGCTCACGGGATAATTTCTTCGACAATTAGAATATGGGTGAGAGAATCTCGTTCATTCAACGCATCACAAGGTTATCCCCAAAAAAACGATCCACAACAGATTTCTGAACACCTTGCATGGATATCTTATGTTGCAATAATATTGCCAACAAAATTTTATCTCATGTTCATAATATTTGATCAAATTCTCTACAAATTACTACACAAGAATTCAGATTTTAAACTGCTTCATCATTCGGATTTATAAGAGATTAGGAGCCACCATTGAAGGAGATTCAAAGCTTTGAAAATGAAATCCTTAATTATTGTAAAGGCTCTTGAAGACCTCCACTTTCATTGTAATACATAAAAAAAAATGGTAAACATCGTCAGAATTCAGCTCCCCGGAGAGCCAGCATTTTGGGTTCATTTCGTGCCCTAACTTATCTCCTCAGAAATTTTAAAATCAAGATAAACAGTGATTAAATGATATATATATATTAGGATAAATTAGTCTTTTTACAAATAAGGATAAAATGGTATTTTTACGTTTCAGATTTTTTACGGAAGCATAATCAAAGAAATATTTTCAACAAAAGCACGAAATGATCAACAAGATCGTTCCGGAGCATTGCATGATCAATCACCTCGTAAAAACCCATGAATTTTTCCTTCGAAAAACAAGTGCCACCAAAAGGCCTACATGCGTAGTAATCAATGCTAGCTACAACTTATCTTTATCTACATAGTCATCGAAAAAAGAAAGGGATGATTTTCACCCTTTTTGACCAATTGCAGAACAACACAAACCCATGAAGAAAATCCTCTAGGTTGATATGAGGAAATCCCAAGTATTTGATCAATGGGGCTGTTCTGATGATCATCTGGCTAGTGCAATGCTTATGATTGGTTGACATATGGGCATGTCATCATACTATTGTTAGAGGGATAATGCTGGCTTCACTTTCTTTTGATTTGAGAGTTACTCTCTTTTTTGATTGAGGAGAGTGTTAGTGAAAACACGTGTCTTTCTCTTACATTCCGTTTGTTTGCATTTAAATGGCTTTACGACGTAAATCATTTACGAAACAAAAACATGTACGGTAAAATATGAATTTTTCACTCACTTTTTGTTGTTTGGTTGCATTCTTGAAAAAAAGATAGAATTTTTTTTAATAAATAAATAAATATATATATATATATATATATATATATATATATATATTTTATTTAAAAAAAAAAATGAATAATGGTATTTTTGTAATTTTTAATATATTTTTAAGGAGGTTTGTATTTTACAGGAAAATGACTTATGGCTTTTTGAAATGTAAGTCATTTTTTGAAAAAGTGGTTTCTTTTTCATAAAACATTTTACTTACAAAAGTGTTTACGTACAAACATACACATAATTAATATTTTCCATGGAATTTGATTTGTTTTTCCATATTTTCCATCAAAACAAAAGGAGCATTAATGGAAGACAAATAACGCATGTCTTTCTTATAAAGAGAGTTTGAAAGAAGGTAGAGCTTGAGCTGCAACATCTAGGTTGATGAAGGAATTTATTCACTGTAATAACCATTTACTTCTAAAAGTTAAAAAATATCTGAAATCCTTGACCGGATTTACAAATAGTGGCAGTCATAAAGCCATCAATTAGAGGTAATTATGTCTCCATATAAGATGGATTATGGCTAACTATATGAAGCATGTGTGTGACATAGAAGATGGATTATGGCTAGCTATATGAAGCATGTGTGTGGAAGCCAAGATATAGAGAATGGAAGCTTTGTATCACCCGAATCCGGTCTAAGAGGTCGACCTTACACCATTGGTTTATATCAACGACTCGCCTCTTCTTTAACGATCAGATCAACGATCCAAAGTTACTGCAAAAACAAGTCATAATACATGGACATGAAAAAAAATAATGGACTATATTTTCCCCTTCAATTAATAAATTCATCAAGCGAGCCATCTTTCATCATGAATCCATTGCAACTCGATTAGACACATGGACCTGTTGTGTCAGGCGATACTGGTGGTGCCCAGTGGCGATGTGGGAACCCCACAGAACGAAAAACTGGAGTACTGGGCAGTCACAAACGAGATTATTATGGCTTCAGGCACAGCACAAATGCTGTCTGTTAGGACTCAGAGAGTGTGTGTGTCCTTTGCTGTTAAACTGTAATAATTTGGACAAGCTATTGACCATAATGAGAACAAAAATCTAGAGAATTAGAGCTTTTAACGAGCAGGCTAATCAGGTTAGGTAAGTGGGGCCTCTTCATGTAGCAAAAGGTTACATCTAGTTAGAAAATGGTGGCACTTGCAATAATTCTTCTTCCTGGATTAAATCCGTATGAAGGAATCAAATCTCAAAGGATATTTGATGTCATTAAAAGGCGGAGAGATTGATGCTTTCTTTTTCTCTACTTCCAGTTCCAGGCAATAGGAGAACATTAGTGTTATTTAAACCTTGTATATGTTTAGCAAGGCATTCCCTTTGAAATTTTATTTGAAACCTTGTATATGTTTAACAAATCATTCCCTTTGAAATTTTATTATTGACACACCTAGGTAGGTGCAACAATTTCTGATTTCACCCACCAACCCACCGGTTTCTCAGGGGCAAAAGATTAGCTCTAGTGGGCGCCCGAGCTGGGGCGCTCGGGCATCCACAAGTCATGGGGCACCTAGCGATAATAAGGGGGGTATGATATTAATTGGGGAGAAGTCAAAATCATGGGGGGATATGAAATGACTTCTCCCCTAAATTATCACCAAGTGTTTCATGATTTGTGGATGCCCGAGCGCCCAGCTTGGGTGTCCACCAGTGCTAATCTTTTGTCGTTTCTCCTGGATATGATAAGCCTCACTCAACAAGATTAATAACATTTTGCAACAAAAGGAGATGCTTCTCAAAAGTTCGGCTACTCATTGATATTATGGTACATTCTGCTAGATGATGTCACATCAAATCGGTTCTGCAATATTTGAACCTCTAAGAGCATTTCCAGTAGCCTTACCAAATTTTACTCACCAAAATAGCAAAATCTCATAAAAAGTTATTTTGCTGAGTCACTTTTTTAAAACACTCACAACTGTCTCACTATTTTAACAAAAAAAAAAAAAACAATATTTTATTATTTGTGTGGGAAAACGAAAAAGGGAGAGAGAAACATTATTTTACTGTTTATCTAGGACAACAATTAAGGAAGGGAGAGAAATTTTTATTTTATTATTTGTGTGGGCCTACAAAAAAGAGGGAAAGATAAATTTTAGCTTTGGTGAGTGTACAGAAACTCACCAAACTTGGAGAGTATTGTACATTCACCAAACTCAAATCTTTATTTTGCTGAGTTTTGGTGAGGCTGTTGGAGACAGTTTTTAGCACTTTTTAGGCATTTGGCTCACCAAAATAATATTTTTGGTTATTTTGGTGAGGCTGCTAGGAATGCTCCTAACAACCTCACCAAATTTTACTCACCGAAATATCCAAAACTCATTTTTTTCTACTTTGGCTATCAATTTTTTTAAAAACACTTCCAATAGCCTCACCAATTTAACCAAAAAAAAAAAAACATTATTTTATTATTTGTGTAGGAAAACAAAAACGGAAGTGAGAGAAAAACATTATTTTATTATTTTTGTGGGACCACAATAAATGAAGGGAGAGAGAGAAACCTTATTTTATTATTTGTATGGAACCACAATAAAGGAAATGAGAGAAATATTTAACTTTGGTGAGTGTAGAGTACTCACCAAGTTTGGTGAGTAGTGTACACTCACCATACCGAAATCTGATGAGGCTATTGAGGATCCATTTTGGCATTTTTTTAATATTTTGGCCCACCGAAATAACCAAAAAGTTATTTTGGTCAGATGCTAGGAATGCTCTAAGAAAGAGAAGCTAGTCAAGTGAATATAACCAGGCTGGAAATGTATAAAATTAGTAGAAGAATGAAGCTGTACACCATGGGCGTGTCCCAGTGGTTGTGTGTCTCCCTTTGGGGTGGTGTGACTGAGTTCGAATCTTGGTGTGGCCATTGAGCGCTCACCATGAGTACTAAACCCCTAACCTATCTAGATAACTTCATGTTGTCCACTCCCCTGCTACTAACCACCACTAACTATGCTACAAATTGTAGGAAAATGATATCACAAAAAAAAAAAACCCCCTAAACTAGAGTCCATTTGGGGGAATGTTAATAAACGTACATGTTACGAAACTAAAGGGCAAATTAATCCCACTCCATAACTAGTGTTTTCATGGATAGAATGGTACGTCATTCAACTACAGATTATGAGAATTATTTTAAGAGCAATAGTCGCCTCGTCGGCCCGAGGAGGGGACTATTCCTCCTCGCTCTCACATAGTTGGCCCTTCAACTCCCATTAACTCGGGTTAGTTTTTTTTAACTATTTAGTTAAATTTATTTTATTTTATTTTTCTAAAAACTAAGGGTACATGGGTGAACCTTAAGGGTGGATGAATCTTAACCACAGTCAAATGAGGTTAGAAGGGGGGACACATGGCAAGAAAATGGAGCCGAGATGTCCCTCCTCACGTCACGGACCGAAGAGGTGACTATTTTCTTTATTTTAATTAAAGAATTGCTGCTTGCCGCATCAAGATAACCATTTTACTTTTGTTCCAAAAAAAAACTATTTTACTAGACAGTTTTGTTCATATCAACCATTTGCCAAACTACAAAGACAAGGAGGTGGTTAAAATGGTTACCACATCAAAGATGCACCGGTTATAGATGAAGAAACAGAACAATTCACCCCCTCCAAAGCGGAAACTCTCTTAATGTCCTAAATTCAAAATATATCATTCTGCTAATAAAAGTATAAGGAGTATGCAAAATTTTACTTGGACTTAGTATAACCAAACTTTAATAAATAAGTATAGTTTGTTTAGAACTCCAAGTTTAGGTTATTATTCTCACGTAGAGAACTCCCTTCTCCACAAGAACTTCACCCCTATCTCTCTTCCACCCTATCTCTTCTTGTATATGAAGAAAGAAGCATAATGTATTCGTGCTTGTGTTCTTAAGACAATCACGAGTTTGTTCAGGAGTAATTTGTTCAGGGGCGGTTATCTTGCTTTAAACTAATACAGGCGAGTCATTCTTTAATTTTATCTTTTTTGAGAATTTTATGTTTGTTTTCTTGATCACTCCTCTTTCTTGGTCTCTTTTCTCCCCTCCCATCTCCTCAAATTATCCGCTCTTCTTGTCATTTATATTATCTACTTTCGATTGCAAGCTTTCTATTGATGGCGTGTTGAGGATTCCTATAACACATACCAATCAAATTAATAGGATTGCAGCCTCATCGTTCATGTATCAAAAAAAAAGAGATCCTTGTAGACCCTGTTGTCAAGCTTGTGGGTTTGAAACCGAAATCACTTGTTACTTGACTGTAACTATGTTCGAAGCATATGGTAGGCTTCCTCTCTGTGGATGTATTCCAGCCAAGGGGGAAGACAGGAGGTTTAGTTCTCGGTGGGATTTTTAGGGTTCTCTGTCGTTTTGACTAAAGCTGAGAAGGTTCGAGTGCTTTCAACATAGCTTAATTTCTCATATGTGACAAGGTTGGCCTATTTTAGGGCATGTATGTAAAAGCCAATGTCGCTTTGAGTTTACCACTATCACCGTCTCTCTAAGCTTTCATAGTCCCTCTCTAACTGTGGAGAATGGGATACCAAATACAGACCTGCGTTCAACCCTTGGCCAACAAGCTTGGGTAATAAAATCCCCTTGCAAGTAGGGCTGCCTTCTGAAAGAAAAAGTGTCATCATAAGATTGTTGCATCATAAGTGTTTTAGCCTTCAAGTACTGATAGACATTGGGTAACCGTAGGTGGGTTGAAAAATGTGCCTTGATGTTGCGCCCAAGTAGAGTAATGGCCAAATTTGGTAATGTGCAAGAATAATGTGTGGCCTTTCATGATAGTGTGTTAACTTCTGGTGGTTATTAGCCCAGAGATTGCAACGAGGGAACCACGAAATTTTGAAGATGCTGAAGGAAGGTTATTGCAAGCCTATAATCCCCAAGGAGGTTTAGAGCATGGTAATTCAAGAGAACCAGGTAATTCGAAAGAGAAGCCTGCAGAGTTAGATTGATCTAAGATAGAGGTGGACGAAAGAAGTCAGAGTTTATTAATCACCAAATAGATAAAAAAAAATTTTAAAAAGTCATGTATTTCACTCTTCTCACTACTTAATTTGTTTAATTATAAATGGTTGATATATGCTTGATTATCAGTATTGGTGAAATTATTATTGATAAATGTTAGGCCGTGATTAGCCCACCACACATTTGTGTCCCTTTTAACACTTCTTTAACTATATTTAAATTTAAGAAAACTAGGATTAATTATTTTTTACTAAGAATCAAGGTTAAATTGCTTATGTAGTGACTCTAATTCAAATTAAATACACTCAAGGGGTAAATTGGTAATTTTATATCCTTAGGATAGTCTAGTAATTAGTGTTGGATGTTTGGTCTTGGTGGCTAACCTTAGTGTATAGAGCTAAACCAATACATTAATTTATGGTTTAATCTTTGTCAAAACCAAACAGACCTTAGTAGGGTTACCTTAGTAATTCTCTTAATAGGGTTTAATGTAAATAGAAGTTATTAAAAAGCTAATTAACCTCACTTGTGATAACTTGATTTAAGAGACTGAGATACATACGTTTGACGAAAAAGTGATATTTTTTCAGATTAATTTTTCTAAGATACTTTAATTGAATGTATATATGATTTGTGTGTCAGAACATTGTTTTGTTAAGATTTCTTTAAATCTCATTAGTTAATTATTTAGATTTTTGAAAGATATCTCTAACAAACTTAACTAATTAGTTACTAAATAATCTCTCAATAACTTAGCTTATATCTTATTAGTTAATTTGTTAGATAGTTGAAAGATACCTCTAACAAACTTAACTAATTAGTTATTAATTAATTGGTTAGTTACTGGACTCATTTATGCTATTATAAGTGTTTTACAAAACTTACTAACATAAAAACATATTTTTTAAGCCATTAGTGATTTGTGAAAGTCTGAACCTCATTATCTTAGAAGAGATTAGAAATTTGTAGGATTATAAATATTTGATATTTATAACTAAGGTTTCAATTGTAGGAACACAGTTGAAACTCATTTTGTAATAAAACATGTTATGCCTACCTACATTTTAATTCTGAATTATAAAATATTAGATTTTAATTGTGAATTGTGATCTTGTTTGTTATAACTATCTTATTTAATGTTTTGCTATATTTTAATGATGATAAAGGAATTCATCTACTAAAATAATGGTGATTCAATAAACAATGTGATAACCTTTGTTAAGGGTCATTCAATGAGTAAATTGTATAAGACTTCCTTAAATAGATCCCGATCCTAGGGTGATGTTGTGTACTACTCAATGATGGTTTCAAAGTGGTATTGAGTACCTACCAAGAAACAAAAGATTGAGCTGAGTTGTGTAAGACATTCAATTCTCAGATAAGTGAACTGTGTGAGACCCAAAGGATAAGATAAGCTGTATGAGAACCCAAAGATTCCCTTGGTTAATAGAGTATGGTCTGTAAGACCCCTATTGACCGGACTGAAACATAAGTAAATACTTATTTGAATAATATGCATAACTTGTTAGTAATCTTATCATATGAATTGTTGATGCATCTAAATTATAGTTGTGTTCTCTTGTTGAGCTGTGAGTTCACACTTATTGTTTCTTTCTCTCAGGTGGTGATTAAGAAGAATAGGAATCGCTCTTTGTTTGAGCAAGTGAGACAACCTTTAGAGTTTTCTTCCTTGTTAGAGTGAAAGAACTGTAGTGAGGTAAACTATATAGAAACTTTAGATGGTTTAGTTTTTGGGAGAACTCATGTTGTTAAGTCTTATAGTTATGTTGAATATTTATATTTGTTTAATGGAGTATTAAATGATTTTAATTTTTATTAATATTGAAATTTTGTTTCTACTTCACGCCTTGGTATCTATTCAAAAATTGGAATTATTGTATATAGGTTTCGGGGCATGATAACTTAACCTAGGAGTGAGTACCGAATAATCATCACATTTAATGAGTGTTTAAAAATGGTTGAATAGACCAATGAGGACCGCACATTCCACTACATAGTAGAATTTGACGATAAGTTAAACATTTCGCTAAATATTATGTTCTCCTCCCATGCATTCCACTCAATCAAAGTTGACACTCATATTCAATTTTTTATTTCTCCCTATGTTCTTCAAATTCGCTTGTTCATTTGCTTTCTCTAAGTTTCAAGTATTCTATGTTTCTTAATGGTTAATTACTTTAATATTGAATTTATTATCATTTATCATCTTCATTTTAAATTACGTTGATGAAGCAACCATTCTAAGCTTATGTACATTTAGATTAAATATTCAGTGTTTAATGCTAGCATATACTTCTTTGTGATTTTAGTTTTGCTAAATGTTATTCTTTCATTTATATTAAGAAAAGTACAGTTTGGATCATGAAGTATCAGATATAGAATTGTAAACTTTTAAGATGGCATTAACAAAAGTATTTAAATTATCAATCAACTTGTATATTCTTATAATAATAGTTATGTGAATAACATCAACAACAATAGTACAATTAATATAACGAATTATATAATTTTGAAATAGTTTTAGAAGACTACCTACCATCAAAAGATCATAGTATAAAAGAAAGACATATACGAGCTTAACAATTAAGAAAAAGCAACAACATGTTCAGAATATTCTAAATGATCATTAAAAAAAGGAAAGAAAGAGATACAACTCTTAACAATAATATTCATTCAAGTGCAAATGAATAGGTGGAAAGAAGTATAGGTACGATTACCGACAATGACATTCATAGTTGAAGGTTACAACATCTTTACTACTGGTTTTAATTGAAAAAATAAGGTTACAACAGTTTTTTTTTTTTTTTTCTTTTGGGTTTGGAAGGTATCCAAGTTACAACAGTTCAATAAGAGTATCTTGCAGGTTTTAGTTTGATGCAATATATTTTACGTACAATGTACATTCATTTTTACTAGTATATATATAATGATCAAATGTGCAAGGCGGCTAGAGTTGCAGCTACTTCCGTCTAAGCCCCCGCTTCTTGTCAATCAAATCTACAAGGGCAGTGATTAGCCTCATTCGGCTGCCTTTCCATTCCATTCCATTCCCTTTTAATTGTGATTAAGCTTAACCATCATAATATTAATATTTTAAATTTATTAAAAAAAAATCAAAGTTAAATAGATGAACCTTAGGGTGAGTGAATCATAACTAGAACTAGATGCTGTTTAAAAAAGGGAGGTGGACTCCGGTGTGTGCGGTCCGTCAAACATTTCACACCATGCAACATTCAAAAAATTTGTTCCACGCTTATCTTCACCTTTTCCAACTGCAGTTTAATTCCATTCGACTTATTCTCCTACCCTCCATTAAACTTTGCTAGAGCCAAGAGGGTTTTATAGTAAATTTTAGTCCCGGCCCTGGCAAAGCAAAATTAGAAGCAACTATAAGGACTATGAGACCTATTCCCATTTCGCCCCACTCAACTTGACTTGAGATGGTGGGTCCTTACGCCCAGTGAATTCTCCTCGTATGTTTGTCCGTGTCCCTAGGGCCGCCTCCGTTGGCACCCAAAACTTGTACTAGCCGAATTAACATCCGAACACCATTTGAACGCTAGATATCCATTCCCTGTAATCTGTATCGAAACAGCCACCGACTCAAAACCCTGATGAAATGAAATCAGCCTCCTGGTTTTGTACTCTTTAGTTTATATTAGCAAAAGCATCAGCGTTGCACTCTCCCCCTTTTTTTGTTTGTGGGACATGAAGATAAGGATTTGGTCTGTGTTTTTGTTTGTGGGACATGAAGATAAGGATTTGGTCTGTGGACAAGTACAGATACTTAAGCTCTTGTTATCTGACGGTTCAGATCCAATCCGAGCCTAACACTTGATCATAACGGTTCTTATCAACCACGATGATCATCTGATCAGGGTTAATCTTGATCAACGGTTTTGATTAGATAGATGGTCCTAATTTAGTTGAAAAAAAAAAAAGCCACTCACGCAACTCGCGACGATGCGCACGTGCGCCTCATAACGGCCAAAGCCATATGCCCGCACCCGTGCCCGCCGCAAGCGCAACTCACATACCCAATGTATCGTCTAAAAGATTTGGTAGGTGTCTACACCACTAAACAAACAATTGGGAAATTAAACCCTTTAAATTTTATCTACTTTTCCGTTGTAGGACTAAAGAATTAAGGAAAAACAACTAAGAAATCAAACACCCATCCTAAACAAAGATTAAAACATGGGGGGTTTTAATTCATGATTAAAATCAAAACCCCGGATTCTAATGATGCGGTTCTATTAATTTGAAAAATCTAATTTGAAATCAAAATCAACAAAACAACCCTCCCTAACTCCTAACATTCGAGTTTGCGGTAATTGTCTCGGCCTCTTTCCCCCCTGTGTCCACCACCATGAAAATGAAAGCTCTCTATATCTACTTTAGATGTATAAATAGATAAGGGTAACGAAGAAAACAAAGAGAAAGATAATAATATATATAATAAACATTAAAAGTGGAAAACAAATCGACTAATAAAGAACCAATTAAACCAGAAAACTTCAGTAGTAGAGGTGGGTTTACATACATATTTCCACCCATTTTTGTTCTTTCAAGAAGAAGATGGTAGCTTGTTAGGGTTCAGCCATTGGAGAGCAACCTCTTGTTTCGCTGCAACCACTGCTATCCGAGAGCGACGCGATTGTCTTCAGGAGCACACCAGATGGTGATGACTCTGTATGTGCTCGAGGGCTAGTGCAGCCATGACCATGAGGGGAAGCTTCATTAGACCCTGGTGTGGTGGTTGTAGTGGCAGTGCTGGATCGTAAGACTTCAGCTAATGGTCCGCCAGGTGGCGAAGCAATCCATGGAACAGGGGTGGTCATCCAGTTTAAGGGTTGGGACTTGACACCATCACCATTGTCGGAATCTGTATTCCCAAGACCCATTTGAATCTGATTCGTATCCTCACTGGTTCCATTCCCACCGGACATTGATAAAGTAAGAGACGACGATGGGAGCTTGAGCTTCCCATTTGAAGAAACAGAGGACATGCTTTTGTTGCTAGTGTCTGCAGTTTCATCTCTCCCTGCAGTTGACCAGGCATCAATGAACCGTCTTGGTGTCTGTCTATGGAGCTCTTCTAAGGAGGCTAATTCAGAGTTGAGAAACAAGTTAGACTGGTCATTCTGCTGCTGTGCATCTGATACTTGGCCGCCTCCAAAATCTCCATACAAGTTCAGATTCAGGGGTTCTTCATAATGCTGCTGAAAAGCAGAGGCGTTTGTGTCGTAGCGTGTGTGGACGTCCGTCCTTAATCCTCCTTTAGACTGCATCAGGTGCTGCCATTGTTGGTTTGATGCATCTATGTGAACCATTTCCCCTTTCATCGTCCAGTTCAAGCCCCTATGATATGAATCAAAGCCAAAAAAAAAAAACATTAAACAAAGCAGAATATAATAATACCCACATTAAACAAAAGCAGAAAAAAGATGTGATTTGGATTTTCAGATTAGAAGAGGCAAGCAGCTGGAACCCACACCCACCTGGGCTCCTTGTACGAAGTCTCAGAAGAGACCAGGGTGTCGCAAGATGCTGTGTAATCAGATTTGTCGAGCAAAGGAGATGCCTTGTGATAGGGTTTGGAAGCTCCAAGATGATAAGATGAAGTAGTATTGGTGTCGGTGGAAAGGTTAGCAAGAGTTGAAGTTGCAGATGGTGATGGAGGAATTAGGGGCGTCTTGTTGTCGTTGTTTACTTCCACAGGCTTTCTTGAACGGGGTCGGCCTCTGTGCATGTGTCGCTCACAGTACTTCTGATCAGGCGCCACATCTCTCGAGCACCGCCATTTCTTCCCATCCGTTCTGCGGCACCTCCCCGGCTCAGGATCCGTGTTGTTCGAGAACCGTAGATTGAAACAAGAACCCCGCCCTACTGCAGGCAACAAAAACAAGATTGGAATTTTGGAGAAATGAGAGAGAACAAACCAACCCACATCAAATCACAGAGACCAAAAGATTGATGAACTAAAATGAAATTACGGTTGGAGGAGTGGGAGGCAGTCGTGTCCGATAGATTTCTGTTAATGGATAAGAGGAGTTCAGGAGGAATGGGGACAGAAGCCATCATGTACTTGTAGATCATTGCCTGTCGCTCAAGCTCCTGCCACTGGGCCGATGTAAAAGGAAATCTCAGAGATGCAGCCATCCCTCCTGCTATACACAAAACCACATCTTCAGATCCTTGCAATTGCTCTCTCTCTCTCCCTCCTCCCACAAAGAAAGACTAAAGAGTTTTCAACATAGAGAGAGAGGGAGAGAGAGAGCAAGACTAGTAACAAGTAAGTAATGTGTATCTTTGCTTTGAATTTGACTTGAAACGAAATACGTACCTGGGGATTTGAAGGAAGTAGCAACAGCGATAGAGTTAAAAGGCTGCAGAGTCCTTGCAACAGCACCAGCACCAGCAACATCGTATATATTAGTCATACACCTGCCCACCTCGTTACTTCCATTATAAAAAGTGGGTCCACCATTTTCATCACCACTGGTACCACCGCCTCTCTCAGAAGATGAAAACAGATGATGAGGCATCATCATCACCATCTTATAAGGGAACGATTGAGTACGTTGGAGCTTCAAACCAGACCCACCACCACTCTCTACTTCAGCCTTGTCTGCAACAACAAACCCTGTCCCTGTTCCGTTTTCCATTCTCAAAAGCTATTGTTCCAAAACAGGAAACCACCTTTACCTTCAACAACAACAAAAAAACCCCCCAGAACCCAAAAATGCTTTCCACGCCTGCAAAAGCTTCTGCGTCTTCTTCTGTAGTTGAGAGAGGACTAAACAGCACAACACAACTCTCTCTCTCTCTCTCCTCTCTCTCTCTCCCTCTCACTGATGATGTTGTTGATGATGGGTCTTGTTTTGGTGCTATGCCGCCATTATAGCCCATGCCTATGCTATGCTTCCAAAATGGAGTCAAATCCTCTACGGTGATAACCGGATTTGGCAAATCCGGTTATCAACCCTAGAGGTCACCACGTGTCTCCTTTGACACCCCTTAACCGCGGGTAAGGTTCACCCACCCCTAGGGTTCACCTACCTATTTTTGATTTTTTTTTAAGATAATAATTATTTTTTTTAAATTAAAAAAATGATTTTAATATTAAATTAATTCTAAAAACAGTTTTTTAATTTTAAAAAAATATTATTTAAAAAAAAAAACCTAAAATAGGTGGGTGAACCCTTGGAGTGGGTGAACCTTACCCACGGTTAAGGGGTGTCAAAGGAGACACGTGAGGATGCCAAATCCAATTATCACCGGAGTTGATTTGGCTCCTTCCAAAATTCGCACCATTGCGAGGACAAAATACTATTAAATCTGCAGTTTAAATACCAAGTAAGCTCTGTTTTACAGGTTGAAGCGGAGCTTAAGCTCTGTTATACTGGTTGAAGCGGAGCAAGAGCAACCTTGTTTTAATCTATGCAGGTGACAATCTTATAACTATGAAGGAAAAAGTGTGTTATAAAATTGCTTATATTTGTTTCCGTAATTACAAGAGTACCTTATCAAAGTGTAAAAGGGGATTTATGTTGTGTTTTTAACCCTCCAGAAAAAACAAAACAGGGGGACTCCTTTTCAACGCTATGAAACAGAGGTCAGGCTCAAAATAAATCTCTAAAATCTTGGTTCTCTATCCTTATCTCTCCCCCGTCCACTGCATCATTATGGTTGGGGCTTCGGATTCTCTCTAACCCGTGCCAGAGAGATGCTTTCGGACCACCACCACATTGAAGCGACAAATTGACTTCTCCCCAATTACCATTTTATCTTTATGTGTCAAATAAAAAGGACTTCTCGGACTTCTCCCTCCACTGCTCCCTTCATTTATAGTGGCCCGAGAGCATCTCTCTGGCAAGGGCCAGAAAGATTCCAAAGCCATAGGGAGGTATCCATTATATGCTGCCTGCATGTAAAGCTTAACACCGTACTAAAACCCTTTATAGTAACCATTTAGGCACCGGATTTCCTCTGGTGCTCGCTAGAGGCTCGGCCTCTTGCGTGGTCCACATCATTGACGCGAGGCCGTCTCGTGGGTAACTCTTTGTTACTATATGGTTTTGACTGACGGACTCCGTGAAGACTGGCATGACTCGGTTACAGTTTCGTGCCTCGGGAGACGTATTGGGCCCACCACAGCTTGAGTACACTTGACGTGATGTGCTAACAATTTATCTCAACGATTGCCCTCTTAATAGCAAAGTTCACGCAGTCCAAGGCCTAACATTTACTAATGAAATCTTGATTGCGGTTGCAAGGGGGTATTGTAGGAGGAGATGTGAGATAAGACATGTTCCACGCATGTGACGCAACAAGTCCGGCTGAGCCGCTTTTTTCTTCCAAAGAAAAAGCTAAAAGGACCGATAGCAAAGGCGGCGACATAAAGATATGCATTACCTCTGGCCAAGCCCAGCTCCAAGAGAAAGAGAAGGAAATAGGGTTGCATAATCACAGCCATTTAACAAAATCATTAAGGCTTAAGCTCAAGTTAGTCTCTGGACAATGGGCACGTTATCTGATTTGATGCATCGGAACAAAGTTCCTTTCGATAGAGGAAATTGATGAGGGAAGTAAGAGAGACAGCTGTCGATGGGAAGGAAAGAAGAAAGGGACTGGGACTGGGGAGCGTCGCCATCAGTGCTTCATGGAACCGTGACTTGTACTCCACTCTCTCATCTCTCTCACTTTCCCTCTCTTCCCCCCTCCCCCTAAACCTAAATATCATCTCTCGAACTGCGATCCAAAGCACCGGGGCCCTCCTCCTCACTCGCCACGCCTTCCGTTAGTTCGTACGCTCTGTCCCTAGACGGCTGGACCACTACTCGGATCATCGGCACTCGCTTACCTTCTTTATTATTCTTTTAAAAAAGAGTAGACTAACCCTGGTTACAACATAACCTCAAAAGAGGTGAAGCCCTGATTGGGAATAGGGGATGTGTTTATCTCCGGATGAGGCAACAAAGGAATGAGGACGGTACGGGAGGAGCTCAGCTGAGTCCAAGTGCTCCGTGAATCTGAAACTACCACCACAAAGGAAACATCAGCACTATATTTACTTTTTTAATGTATCAAAATATTAAATAATAAATAAATTTTAAGAAAGTGCCAGTCGTTCTTCATCTTTTCAATCTCTCTCCAAGAAAGGATGTGGTTGGGGATGGGCGTTCACGGAGGGACCACAATCTCTCACTCTCTCTTTCTTTTTTCTTTTTTCATTTTTCGGCATTTTTTCGCTTCTATTATCAATCAAAAATAACTGTCTTGTTTTAAAGATTTATGAGGACCACGGCACCCAATGCGAGGCTAATCTAATCCTTTTTTGGATAATTATTATTATTATTTGTTTAGATATTTTTTGGAAACATTTCAGTGTTTGGAAGCAAACCGTTGTCCTGGCCACAGGGATAAACATTGACGATTGTTCCTGTGAGGGGAAAAATACCGGACGGACACGCGTCAGCAGCAGCTTCTTCCACGTTCTGGTTTACTGGCAGAAGGTTGGAGCGGAGGGTGTGGCACCCTGACCTGTAATCCGATGGTAAAGTCAGTAGGGGTAGAAGACGATGAATAGTAAACGCAAGAACAATCACTGAAACATACGCAAGACACTAAAAGCCCTGAACGCGTCTTCTCGGATCTGGGTTTCTGAACAACTGTCCTGTGCACTAAAAATCACGGGGTTTATATAGGGCGAGGTTGGTATGGTCATCGATGACCATGGATGGCCATAGGTGCCCATACCACGTGTCTTAGCACTCATTGCCAAACATTTTAGACATGTCTGCCGTCGGTTGCATTACACGTGGGAGCCTTCCCCAAGTCCAATCGGACGGGATCGGACGGTACGCAGAAGTGACCAGCATTAAATGCCAAGACAATGCTTTCGGCACGAAGCGGCGAATTCGGCACACTTGTCGGAATTATGGATCGCCTCCTGATCACTTCCTCCTACAAGTCGGTCTCGTTGTCGACTTAAGCTCGGTTACGACGTAGATGCCTTAAAACACAGCACGACATCGTTGTGAATGAGACAACGGGCTCGTTGTTCGCGTAACGACAATCGACGTTGTCAAGAGCACAACGCTCACGTTGTGCTTCAGACAACGAGCTCGTTGTCGAGACCACAACGGAAACGTTGTTCTTCGTGAGAACAAAGATGTCGCAATGCGCACAACGGGATCGTTGTACGTCAGACAACGTGTGACCCTGATACTTTAAGCACGTGGCCCCAACTCGTGAACACGTGTCACTTTTGTGAACAAAACGACAAAAAACGAGCTCGTCCCACAACGCTAAGCTGGTACACGAATTTTATCCGTTACAATTTGCCCATTTATGATGCTTGGAACGTAGTTCGAAGCGTCATAAACGAACAAAAAGATCATACCTGGCACCACTCCGGAAGGCGAAACGTTGCGTGCTTTAAACGCTTATTGAGAAGGTCGACCGTTCACGCCAGCTGGCCACGCGTGCGAACCGTCGCGTCTCTTCAATGCGGACAGGCTGTCATCATCACCGATTTAAATTTCGAGAATGCTTTAATGACCCTGACGGTTATCATACTTGGTGAAAAGACGATCCTGCCACTGCTCTTAATTCTGTGGATACAGGTGTACGCCTCAGATGAAGGGTAATGGTGTACTTTCGCAAACCAGAGACGTCTATAAAATCCCATCGAATCCTCTCTCTCTCCCACCCTGTTTCATCAAGCACTGTTACTCTGTCGAATCTTCTTCTTGCCCGAAAGTTCATCTTCCTCAAGCTCTTCAACGATCTTTCTGAGTTTTTCAGTTCGGTACGCCCTTCACCCCTATCTCTTATTCTCTCTTACTGTTTTTCCATTTCTCTCTTCTCTGGTTCCCAGTGTGGTTTTGCTCTGCACATACTCTTTTGTTCTTGTCCCTCTTTCCGATTTCTCTTTACCACCATGGCTGCCAATGTCCCCGTAGAACCTGCTAGGATAGAGGGAGTTAGAGGCCCTTCTGATGACGAGGCCAGTTGTACAGGTAGCGCACCTCATGGTGCCTACATTGAAAAATCTTCAGTTCTGCGCCAATTCCAGTTGGCGCATCTGAATCGTTACAGGGAACGTTTCGACTTCCCTGCCGACGTCAATCTCCATTTCATGCGAGATGATGCCATCATAGACAGGCGCTCTGCCTGTACCGTTGTCTACCTCTCCCAGCTTGAGGCTGGCCTTCGCTTCCCTCTTCATCCTATCTTGGATGAAGTTCTGTCCACCTTGCAACTTGCACCGGGGCAAATGCACCCGGGCTTCCACAAATACATGTCCATGATGATCAAATTCATCAAGGACGGGTACCCCATAGAGGCTAGGCATCTATTCCACTTCTGCCATGCCGTCAGATGCCGAGGCAATGACGACGGTCTGTATTCCTATTTCTCGTGGAACAAGAAACCCTACTGTCCAGAGCTCGTCTCGGGCATCCTTGACAGAGAAAGGAAATGGAAAGCCACTCCATTCGTCGTCTCTGGCGGCTGGAAGGCAGAGAATTCCTCGGTCCCCAACGTCTTCCGAGTGGAAGCAGGTATACTACTAGTCATCCGTTGTCCGTTGTGCGCCATTGTCCTGACTACGTTCTCGTTGTACACTGTATCTTCTCGTCCTGCTAACTCTCCTCGTTGTACTCACTTTGTCCTTCTTTTGTGTGCAGTGGACCCAAAGAAATTTCCATACAAGAAGCTGACCCCAGAAGAACAAGAGCTTCTTACTGGTATCCGCCGTGCTCGAGGCGGGGAATACATTAGGTGGAAACCACTCGAGCTCGTCAAGCGGGGTTCCTCCAGTAACCCAGCAACTACTCAACAACAACCGCAACAACAGCAACAGGGCGCCTCCCCCTCCGTACCTTCACCGTTCCCTCACCTACCCGAAGAAGAGGAAGAAGCAATGGCCGACTCAAACCTACCGCCGCTGAGCAGGAAGCCGAGGTCCGCTCGCCCTGCAGTCCAGCCGCCTCCACCTCCATCATTGCCGAAGAAGAAGAAGAATCATTCTTCCAAGGGTACAGCGCCTGCTGACCCGAAGAGAAAGGTGGCTGCCCCGGCCGAGCACGAGGCCAGGAAGAAGGCCAAGGCGGACAAACGCCCGGAAAAAGAGGTCGAGGTCATTGCTGCTCCTCCTCCAACAAACCCAGGAGCCGAGGCGACATCGGCAGTGCCCGAGGATAGCTCAGCCCCTGCCCCTTCTCGAGCTGATGCTGCCCCAGCCGGTACGAGCTCCGCTGTCGTTGCCTTGGCGGCAACGGAAACCGGAACGACAAGTCTCCCGGCCAATATGCTGCCGACCTCCGCTCCGGACTGGTCACCCGACTTCACTCGGTTCGGAGTGCCGACCGTGATTGAATCGGCGAAGAGCTCGAGGACGGCTGCCCGAGCTCTAACTTATGCGATGAGGCTCCCCAGGGACATCGCTGAGGTTGGCCAACTCCACTTAGCCGACCTGTCCTACGCCGCCTGTCAGTCCGTGGCAACAGTAAGCTTTCCCTCCTTCGTCTTCTACCTCAATCGTTTTGAAATACTACTTCTTGTTATGCTAACGCCCAGACATCTCTTTGCAGATGAACGCGCTCGTGCAAGAGCTCTGCGATCGCAGTCAGGACAAATACACTCAGCTGCGAGACGGGATCAACTACTGGAAGGACAGGACGGAGACGCTGGAGAAGACCCTTGTCGAGGAGAGACTCAAGGCAGACTTCGATCTGTCTCAAGCCAAGGCTGAAACGACTCGTGCTGAAGTAAGGCTCGGCACTGCCACCAAGGTTAGGGAAAAGGCCGAAGCTGAGGCACGAGCAGCGAAGGAGGCCGAAAGGAAGGCCAAGCAAGAGACTGAGAATGCTGTTGTGCGCATCAGTGAGCTTGAGCATGTCTCCCAAGCTTTGGGTAGACAACTGGAGGAAATTGAGGCAGCCAGGTCGGCACTGGCGGAGGAGCTCGAGGCGGCCAAGAAAATTCAGGAGGACACCGAGAGGTCCGTGACCCTGAGACTGCAGCAGCACTACCAGTCTCAGCTGGACACGCTCTTGGATGAAGATCGTGCTGAGACCGAGAAAGAGGTTCTCGAGTCGCTCCGCCAGCAAGGCCGCCTGAAGGAGGACAATGAAGAGGACGCCACCACGTTCTCCGAGCTTCCGAGCAAGGAACTGATCGAGCTCGACAACGAGCCCGAGGTACAAGGCGTTGAGCTGCCTCACTTTCTTGAAGGCCCTGCACTCCTTCCTACCGAGCCATACTCCGAGCTTGCTGCCCCAGAGCTTCCTCCTGCTGCCGATGAAATTACTCCGGTGGAAGCTCCTATCGCTGAAGCCTCCATTGCTGCGCCTGCTACAACGGCAACAGAGCCTGACCTTGAGCTCGTCTGACCTGCTGTCTCTCCGATCTTCTGTTCTTCTGATCCTTTGCCCCTTCCTATGCTTCTGCTTCTCTTTTATGTTGATGTAAATTCTCTTTTTCCTTTTATGAAAAGTTATCGCTGAAATAGGTTTTCGATATGAATGGATCGCTCTTCTTTGCCAAGTTTGCACTTCTTTTCACCTCGTAATATAGTATAACGCATACACACAGAATAAGAAAGAACACATCATGAGTAATTGAAACACTACGAGCAGAACACTATGAGTAGAGCGCAACGATTAAAGCACAACGAACAAGCACTGCTAGTAGAACACTTCGATTAAGTACTTCGATCAGAGCACCACGAGTTACCACTACGGATAAAACACTACGATCGTTCACTACGAGCAAAGCACTACGATCGTTCACCACGAACAAAGCACTATGATCGTTCACTATGAGCAAAGCACTATGATCGTTCACTACGAGCAAAGCACTACGATCGTTCACCATGAGCAAAGCACTATGATCGTTCACCACGAGCAAAGCACTACGATCGTTCACTACGAGCAAAGCACTATGATCGTTCACTACGAGCAAAGCACTATGATCGTTCACTATGAGCAAAGCACTACGATCGTTCACCATGGGCAAAGCACTATGATCGTTCACTATGAGCAAAGCACTACGATCGTTCACCATGAGCAAAGCACTATGTAAAATTACTTATGAACAAGCATTGCAAGCAGGCACTGATTCAGACGCATCATTCGCGTAATTCACTGTGAATGTAATCTGACAAATAAAATTCATGAGACGAACGCGACGTGACTCAGTTCCGAAACACATGCTCAGAGGATGTCATTAGGTTAAGCCACTAGATTTGCTCAGATGACATCCTTATATAAGCCACCCGTGTTCGTTGTGAGTACGTCGTTCAGTCAGAAACTTTATTCGAATTACTTGCAAAACATTCACAATATTACACTGTTTACTAGACGATGGTCGATCACACAACGAGCAGGCACATAATATAACGAATCACATGTTAAAATATGAGCATCATGATTATGTAAGATCACTGAAAAAAAACTTGTAAGCACAACGATGCATGTAAACAGCACATCTCAGACCCTATTGAAAGAATTGCCTCAGATTCATGATGTTCCAAGATTTTGAGATGAGGTTACCTTGCAAGTCTTTCAAGTAGCAGACTCCAGGACTCCCCAATCGTTCTACGACATAGGGCCCTTCCCAGTTTGGTCCCAACTTGCCACTGTTAAGCTCTCTTGTGTTCTGGAACACTCTTCGGAGGACGAGATCACCAACCTGTAGCACTCTCCGTTGTACTTTCTTGTTGTAGGCATTCCTCAATCGCTGCTGGTACCTCCTCATCTGAATGCTGGCATCCTCTCGTTTCTCTTCTAGCAGGTCAAGATGAATAGCCATGAGTACTGTGTTCTGATCTTTCTCTTCGCCCTTCTTCTTGCTGTGCCAAGAACGCACTGTAGGCAAACTGATCTCTGTAGGGATGACAGCCTCCATGCCATACGCCAAAGAGAAAGGAGTTTCATTGGTAGGAC
This sequence comes from Tetracentron sinense, assembly GCA_015143295.1. Classification (NCBI taxonomy): domain Eukaryota; kingdom Viridiplantae; phylum Streptophyta; class Magnoliopsida; order Trochodendrales; family Trochodendraceae; genus Tetracentron; species Tetracentron sinense. The sequence goes on from CM026551.1 coordinate 445,441, forward strand.
TCCTTGGAGTCGTTCTGTACCCCCACAAAACGTTGTGCAGTTCGGTGGTCCATTTCCCCTTCGAATCTTCCAATCTTCTCTTTAAGGCATTGAGAATACTCTTGTTGGCTGCCTCCGCCAATCCATTCCCTTGAGGATAGTAAGGGGAAGAGAAGACGTGCCTGATCTTCAGCTCGCTGCAAAAGTCGGCAATCAGCCGTCCTGAGAACTGCTTCCCGTTGTCAGTAACGATAGACTGCGGTATGCCAAATCTACAGACGATATGCTCCCACAAGAATTTCTTCACTTCTTGCTCCCTGATACGTGCAAGCGGCACAGCTTCAATCCACCGTGAGAAGTAGTCAGTTGCCACCAAAAGGAAGATCAAATTCCCTGGAGCTCTCGGGAAAGGTCCCACAATATCAAGTCCCCACCGTGCAAATGGCCAAGGCTGCGATACAGTGCTAAGCTCTTGAGCTGGGGCATGAATCAGTCGAGCAAACCGCTGGCACTGGCTGCACCTCTTCACATACTTCTGAGCATCAGCTTGCATATAAGGCCAGAAATAACCTTGCCCCAGAGCTCGATGGGCAATTGTCCTCCCGCCCGAATGAATACCACATATACCTTCATGCAGCTCAGCAAGTACTCTCTCCACGTCTACGGGATGAACGCACTTCAGCAAGGGACCACCAAAAGATTTCCTGAACAATTCTCCTTGCACCAAGGTATAACGAGATGCCTTGTACTGAATGCGTCTCGACTCCTTCACACTGATAGGGAGAACTCCGTCCTTCAGATAGGCCACCAACCCTGTCATCCAGCTCGGGACTGGATTGACAAAGAGCACTTCTCGCTGTGCCTGAAGAGTTATTGAAGGATACTCTTGAAACTCCATCAGAATAGCCCTGGGCTCGTCAGCCTGCACCATGGAAGCTAGATATGCCAAAGCATCAGCATGCCTGTTCTCATCCCTCCGGGTATGCCTAATCTCCACAACGGTGAATGTTTCACACAACGAACGAACGAGAGCAGCATACTGCTTCATCCGATCGTCCTTGCATTCATAAATACCATTCACCTGATTCACCACGAGCTGTGAATCACAAAATACCCTCAACGTGGAGATCTGCAGCTCTCGTGCGCACTCCAGCCCAAGGAGCAAGGCTTCGTACTCAGCTTCGTTGTTGGAGGCAGTGAACCCAAGACGCGACATCTTCTGCACCTTGATGTTGTCCGGACTCATAAGCACAACGCCCAGTCCTGAACCACTGAAATTGGAAGATCCGTCCACGTACAACAGCCAACCGCTCCACTCTGACGATTCCCCCCCTCCTACAACGGCATCTCCGTTGTCATCTTCAATTGGGAGCTCCCGAAGATTAACAAACGCATCCTCCGCCTCCTCCTCCACAGGAAAGTCAGAAAGAAACCCCGCCATTGCTTGCCCCTTCTCTGAACTCCTGGCTCGGTACTGAATATCGAACTCGCTCAGAGCTACGGCCCACTTTGACATCCTCCCCGCCAGCTCGGGTCGTCCCAACACGACTTTCAAAGGATACGTTGTGATGACAACGATAGAATGAGCGTGAAAATACGGCCGAAGCTTCTCTGCAGAAAAGACAAGAGCCAGACACACCTTCTCGAGCTTGCTGTAGTTGCACTCCGCTTTGAGAAAGGTCTTGCTGATAAAGTAGACAGGTTTCTCCATGCCATCACAGCTTCTCACCAGGACGGAACCGAGGGCTTGCTCTGAAACAGACAAATAGAGATATAAGACTTCACCTGGCTCTGGCACCGAGAGGATAGGAGTTGACCCTAAATATTCTTTCAAGGCAAGAAAAGCTCTGGAACACTCCGGAGTCCAAGCAAAAATGGAGTCCTTCCTCAGCAGCTCGAACAGAGGTTTGCAACGATCGGATGACTTGGAGATAAACCGGTTGAGCGCAGCAATCCGACCTGTCAGCTTCTGAATCTCCTTCTTCGACTTAGGCTCTGGCATGTCCAGCAAAGCCCAGATCTGAGCTGGATTAGCTTCAATCCCCCGCTGACTCACAAGGTAACCCAAAAATTTCCCCGAGGTAACCCCGAAGGTGCACTTCTCCGGGTTGATCTTCAGATTGAAAGATCGCAGCACAGAGAAAGGCTCAGCAAGGTCTGCCACAAGAGTACTTCGTGCTCGACTCTTCACAACGATATCGTCGATGTACACTTCAACCGTCTTGCCAAGGAGTGACCCGAACATGAGATTCATTAGACGCTGATAAGTGGCACCTGCATTCTTCAAGCCAAAAGGCATCACCCGATAACAGAACAAACCTCGCTCCGTTATGAAGGTGGTCTTCTCTCGATCTGCTTCCGCCAGGAGGATCTGGTTATAACCCGAATAGCCATCCATGAAGGATAACATCTCGTGGCCCGCAGTGGCGTTGATGAGCCTGTCTATCCTTGGCATGGGAAAAAAGTCCTTGGGGCACGCCTTGTTGACCCCAGTAAAGTCAATGCAGACTCTCACCTTCCCGTTTTTCTTAGGTACCGCCACAACATTGGCTATCCAGTCAGGATACTGCACCTCCTGAATGAACCCGAACTGAATCAGCTTGTCAATCTCCTCATTCACTGCATCGTGATAAGCTGGAGCAAGCCTCCGAGGTTTCTGCTTCACTGGAGGGATGGCAGGATCAGCATTGAGGTGATGGCAGATAACACTCGGATCGATGCCAGTCATGTCTTTGTAAGACCATGCAAAGACGTCTAGATTCTGCCCAAGAAAACCCAGCAACTCGAGCTCCTCCTCCGTTGTTAAGCTCGTCCCGACCTGCAACAACTTTGGCTCTTCTTCCGTTCCCAAATTGACAGCTTTCGTGGGCTCAACGGAAGGTCTGCACAACGATGCCTCCGAGCTCTCTTCCACAACGGGAACGACCTGTAACTGCTACGAAGGCACAACGGAAGCTGGAAAATCGCACTTCTGCGAAGCCAACTGATCACCTCGGATCTCCCGAGGCCCGTCCTGCGTTGGATACTTCAACACCTGGTAGTACGAGGACGGGACAGCCTTCATCTCATGGGTCCACCAGCGACCCAAGATGGCATTGTACGGTGATGGCGCATCCAGAACGGAAAACCTGGTCTGAAGGACAACGGGTCCCGCCACAACGGGCAAAACAACGTCGCCTACAGGCTTCATCGAGCTACCATCAAATCCATACAAGGGAGTCTGAGCAGGGATGAGGACGGAAGGGTCCAGCTTCATCTGAGTGAAAGCATGAAGGTACAAGATGTCCGCTCCGCTTCCAGAATCTACGAGCACCCTCTTGATGTCGAAGTCTCCTATTCTCATGGTGAGAACGAGAGCATCATAGTGAGGTCGGACCACCCCTGCCAGATCAAGATCAGTGAAGGTGAGTGCCTGCTCATCGCTTCTGTTAGGCACTTGCACCTGGCACACTGCAGCCTCATGAGACAGCTTCCTGGCCTTCGCCCTGAAGTTCCTCTCCACATCAGTTTCCGGCGTGTGCGCGCGGCAAATGACATTGATCGTACCCAGGGAAGCTCCTCCACTGGTACTGGGATTCTCGGCGGGCTCTCTTCCACGAGCTTGGGACACCGGCTCCCTGGTACGCTCCCTGCCGCCGTTGTCAGGAGCAAGATACTCTCTCAAATATCCCTCCTGAACAAGCCTCTCCAAGTATTCTCTCAGAATACGGCATCGGTTGGTGAGATGACCACGGCACTTATGATAATGACAGTACTCATGCACCCGTGGTCCCGACGTGATATCCGGCACCGCCCTCGCCGGCCACTCAAAGTATGGCTGATCCTCCATTGACCTCATGATGGTCGCCGGGCTGACCGTGAAATTGATGCGTGGCGTCTGATCTGCAGAAGGTCGCCTCTCATTAGGCTGCACGCCTCTTTCGTGCTGTACTTGAGGCTGCGCCTGGCGTGGCTGGTACTGTTGCCTCGCCTGCTGGTCACTAGGACGTCTCTCCGTCCTGCTCTGATACTGGTTAAAATTTCTCTCCAGCGGGCGCCGATCCGGCTGATCCCGCTGGGTCACATATATAACTTTCTCCTTCCGCTTCCTTGGCGGCGAGTCCTCAGATGATGAAGACTCGTGCTGCTGCCTCTTCTCCTTCCTCTTCGATGATCGGTGTGCCCTCTCCACGACATCCACCGCTCTCGTCCTGGGCTTCGGTACTGACACAACGGATACATCCTCCTCGTACCTTCCGTACTTGGTGGCACGTACCATCAACTCGTCCATCTTGACAGGATAGTCAAGAGCTAAGGACTTGTAGAGCTCGGAATGCTTGGGGATTGCATTCTTGAAAGCGGCGATGCAGCTTGCTTCATCAACCTTGTCAATATCGTGGACTTCGTCGGTGAAACGCGAAATGAAGTCCTTCAAGGATTCGGCCGGCTTCATCCTCAAAGAGAAGAGAGTGTCTGCACCTGCCTTCTTCTTCTTATTGATGATGAAGCGATCAATAAAGGCCGACCTGAGCTCTGAGAAGTTGCTGATGGAGCCAGGAGGTAGGTTCCGAAACCACTTCGATGCCGCTCCCGACAGGCTGTTGGGGAAAGCCTTACAATAAAGATCATCATCTGGGTTGCGTACAGCCATCGCATGCTTGAAGTCAAACAAATGCTCCTCCGGATCTGTCTTTCCAATATACATGGAGAAGGTCGGAGTTATGAACTTGGAAGAAGTATAGGACTGGTTGATAGCATCCGTGAAAGGAGAGTTTTCAACGTTCTCCTTTGCTGACTGAGCGAAGTGGTCAGGAACCCCTCCCTTCATGCTCTTAACGCGAGCACCGATTAAAGCCTCCACCTCCTTGGCTGTTACCCAAGTCTTCTGGGTGTCTGCACCCCCAGTACCCACTCTCAAGTCCTCTCTTCCTGCTCCTTCTCTGAAATCCACACGATCCGAAGGGATGCTCTGCTCTGCCCGAACCGGAGGCTGCCTTACATCCCCTTCAGTAGGAAGAAGCACAAACCTGGTCTCACGATTCTCTGGGGCAGAAGGAGAAGAAGAGAAGTCGAACTGACGTCTCAAGGAAGGCCTCTGCAGTGGCACCTCCTCCACCTCGAGTCTGCTATGCTCGAACGCCTCCAGCCTCGCTTGCATCAACTGTTGCTGCCTGGTGATTTGATCCAGAACAGACTGCTGCAGTTGCAGCATCGCCAAGACGCGATCCGAGACAGAGAGTTCTACAGGGGAAGGTACGGTCCTCTCTGGTTGCCCAGATGAAGGACTGACCCCGGGATTGTGCACGACAGAGGGTATGAAAGAAGTGGCGTGAGGGGTTTGATCCTCATGCCCGAACACTTCTGACTGGTCAGCCATGGTCTCAGAGAGCGAAGGGGGGTCCGTTTATTATTTCCCACAGACGGCGCCAATTTTGTGAGGGGAAAAATACCGGACGGACACGCGTCAGCAGCAGCTTCTTCCACGTTCTGGTTTACTGGCAGAAGGTTGGAGCGGAGGGTGTGGCACCCTGACCTGTACTCCGATGGTAAAGTCAGTAGGGGTAGAAGACGATGAATAGTAAACGCAAGAACAATCACTGAAACATACGCAAGACACTAAAAGCCCTGAACGCGTCTTCTCGGATCTGGGTTTCTGAACAACTGTCCTGTGCACTAAAAATCACGGGGTTTATATAGGGCGAGGTTGGTATGGTCATCGATGACCATGGATGGCCATAGGTGCCCATACCACGTGTCTTAGCACTCATTGCCAAACATTTTAGACATGTCTGCCGTCGGTTGCATTACACGTGGGAGCCTTCCCCAAGTCCAATCGGACGGGATCGGACGGTACGCAGAAGTGACCAGCATTAAATGCCAAGACAGTGCTTTCGGCACGAAGCGGCGAATTCGGCACACTTGTCGGAATTATGGATCGCCTCCTGATCACTTCCTCCTACAAGTCGGTCTCGTTGTCGACTTAAGCTCGGTTACGACGTAGATGCCTTAAAACACAGCACGACATCGTTGTGAATGAGACAACGGGCTCGTTGTTCGCGTAACGACAATCGACGTTGTCAAGAGCACAACGCTCACGTTGTGCTTCAGACAACGAGCTCGTTGTCGAGACCACAACGGAAACGTTGTTCTTCGTGAGAACAAAGATGTCGCAATGCGCACAACGGGATCGTTGTACGTCAGACAACGTGTGACCCTGATACTTTAAGCACGTGGCCCCAACTCGTGAACACGTGTCACTTTTGTGAACAAAACGACAAAAAACGAGCTCGTCCCACAACGCTAAGCTGGTACACGAATTTTATCCGTTACAGTTCCTGTGTATTCATCCAAAGCGTGAGATGCGAGAATTGGGATCACATCCGATTCCGATTGAATAGTGGAGATTTTAATTGCACCTATTAGTTAATATGTGTCCTTTTTTAATACTCTAATTGTGATTAAGATTCATCAACTCTTAGGATTCAATAGTTTAAATTTAAATTCTTTTAATATTCAAAATCACTAACGCCGTAAGAGTTAAAATTTATCAACCAGAATTAAAATAACAGCTAAAGAAACTTTTGTGACTGCAATTCAATCCAGGAATCAGATGAACCCTTTTCCCCTTCAAAGTTTAAATCCTGTTCAACTACGATTGAATTTAGGAGAGTTCAATGGCACTCATATAGTCCTTTTAATTGTCTTTTAAACTCTAATTAGCAAGTTTTAACTTTTAAAAAAAAAAGCTAAATATAGATTATTGAATACTAAAGATTAAGTACATCTTAACTACAACTAATGGACATTAAAAAGGGGATAGGTGTTGACTTGTGGATGCAATTGAACTCTCGGAGTTAAATAAGGGTTTTTGCATATCAACTGTTAGGCTTATCCTAGTTTGCAAATACTTTGTAACCTAACGTTTAAAATTGTTAGTAAAATAACTATTTTACCCTTAAAACATTTCATAACCTCACAATGCCCCTTTAATTGTCCTTGAATTTTGGTTAACAAGTTTTAACTCTTGTAGTTAATTTTAATATATTTTTTTTTAAATCCAAGATTAAATGTTTTATGCTTATGGGTCAATGAATCTTAATTATAGTTAAAGTGAGTTAAAAGGGTGCACCCTTTAACTGCCATTAAAATATGGTTAACAAGTTTTAACCCTTATGATTTTTTTTCTAAAACTAAGGTTAGATGCTCTATCCATAATGGTTAGTGAATCTAATCCACAAATAAAGGGAGTTAAATGGAGGCACTCCTTTAATTTCCCTTAAACTATGGTTAACAAGTTTCAACCCTTGTGATTAATTTTAATTTTTTTTCTAAAAATAAAGGTTTGATGCTTTAACCCTAAGGATTAGTGAATATTAAACACAATTAAGGGGAATTAGAAGGGAACACTCCTTTAAGCGTCCTTAAATTATGGTTAATAAGTTTTAACCCGTGTGGTTAATTTTTTTGTAAAACCCATGGTTAGATGCTTTAACTCTAAAAGATTAAAAAAAATTTAACCACAATTAAAGGAAGTTAAAAGCGGACCGTATCCCAAGAGTATTATAGTCGACTAAATGTCATAAGGGTATTTTGGCCACTTTTGAAACATTTTTAAATGAAATTGGATTGAAATAGGAGAATGAGTTCTTTGTCTAACAATAACAATAGTGAGTTAATTTGTAAATATGTTATTCATAACTATGTATTTAGGATGAACCTCACACTCTTGACAAATCCAGTTATCACCCTCTCATGTTGTCAAATGTTCCATTTGACACCTCTTAATTGTGATTAAGGTTCATTCACTCTTAGGGTTCACCTACCTATTCTTGGTTTTTAGAAAAAATATTAATTTTTTTTAATATTAAAATAAATAATTTTTGAGTTTTTTAATATTAAAATATTTTAAAAAAGAATTAATAATTTTTTTCAAAAAACAAAGGATGGATAGGTGAACTCTAGGGATGGGTGAATCTTAACCACAGTTAAGAAGGCTTCGGATTCTCTCTGGCCCGTGCCAGAGAGATGCTCTCGGGCCACCACATTGAAGCGACAAGTGGAGGGAGAAGTCATTTCATTTCTCCCTAATTTTTGACTTCTTCCCATTTCATATATCTCTCCATTTATCTCACCATTTTATCCAAGTGTCAAATAAAGGGAAGAGAAGTCAAAATCATCGGCCCCATGAAATGACTTCTCCCTTCACTTGTCGCTTTATTTGTGGTGGCTTGAGAGCATCTCTCTGGCACGGGCAGAGAGAATCCAAAGCCAGCTAAGAAATGTGAAAAGGGACATGTGGCATCCTGGGGGGGGGGGGGGTGATAACCGGATTTGCCCGTAGAGAATTTGGTTTCTTATCATATTTGCTTAAAGAATGTGACATAATTTGTACCTCCTACAATCAGTACTAAGGCTACCAGCTTCCGACTAAATCTTGTACTGGGACTTTGTGGGCTTTGAGATTATGGGAGTAATTAAATAGATGAGATAGATTAGTCCTGAGGCTCAACGTGTCAAAATCATGTATGATTTGCTTCCAAGAAACACGTTGTTGCCAAAATCATGGCAACCACAAGGAATACCAAAACCCACGCGTGATGTTGACACACCGAGTGTATCCCTATCCCTCTATCTACCGTCCATTCTATGGATTTTTTTGGGTAAACAGAGCCAATTTATCTTTATACTCTATTAAGTGAACCATCTGTTCAACTAAGAATTGAATTCAAAAATGCCCCTTATGATTATTTTTATTCCAAATACGTTCTCTTAACAAAATTTTAATATCAAAAATACCCATCATGATTATTTTTTATTCTAAACACGTCTCTAACAAGATTTTGAAAACAAAATTATCCCTCATCATTGTTTTCATTCCAAACATGTCCTCCCAAACAATAATTTGATTCCAAAATTACCGTGTATAATTTTTTTTATTCTCAACATGTCCCGCAATAAGATTTTAATACCCAAAACACACATGATTTTTTTTACTTCAGATTTTGATATCTAAAATATTCCTCATAACTTTATTATTCCTAATTTGATATCAAAATACCTCTCGTGATTTGTTTTTATTCCCAACACATCCCGTAACAAAAATTTAATACCAAAATATCTCTCATACTTTTTTTTTATTCTCAACTCATCATGTAACAAGAATGCGATGTTGAAAAATACTCATAATTTTTTTTTATATCGAAAATAACCTAATAATTTTTTTTATTCCTATAACAATATTCCGTACCGAAAATACCCCCCTTAATCAATAAGCATGCACGTACACAACCAACTAATTACAATAATAAACTGGGACATGATCATCCGGGGTAATACAATTAGCACTTTTCGAAGAAGACCCAGAGCACATAGAAAAACTAGGCTTTGGATTCTCTCTGGCCGTGCCAGAGAGATGCACTCTGGCCACCACAAATGAAGGGACAAGTGGAGGGAGAAGTCATTTCATGGGGCCCATGATTTTGACTTTTCCCCCCTTTATTTGACACATAGTGATAAAATGGTGAGATAAAGAAAGATATATCAAATAGGGAGAAGTCAAAAATGAGGGAGAAATGAAATGACTTCTTCCTCCGCTTGTGCTTCAATGTGGTGGCCCGAGAGCATTTCTCTGGCACGGGCTAGAGAGAATCCAAAACCGAAAAACTAATATTAAGAGGATGCCAAGCGTCATTGTGAGCTGCCAAATTTGTTTTCCACACAAAGGGACAACTCCACCGCATGGACTAAACATCTTCCACATTTGCACGGGGAATTTATGGCGATAAACTGTTAAGGATATGGAACAATTCCTTTGAGTCGGTCTCCAAAATCACCAGAGGCCATGAGCCACTTCAAAAAAAACCTTCTGATAGCCTTTGCTACCCTAAAGGAGCCCCCATCAAGAGGTTCACAAATAGAACTCAAGAAAAGACCTTGCTGATCTCTCGCCACTACGCCTAAGTTGACCAAATTTCTCAAATATTATAATGCATGATACATGAAATCTCATTTCTTTTGAGATTATTGGAACAGTTCAATTTAGTGAACTAAAGCTAAAGTAATTACATAAATTCATCTGAAATCTATCTCATCAATATACTAAATTTGAAAAATATATTATTGAATTTTATAGTTGTTATTTATGTTTGGGGAATGTTATGTCCGCTTTCATTTTCATCCTCCTTCTCTTTTTATAAATAAGAATACAAAAAATGTAGCTTTTTTATTTTGTAAGATCCACCACTTTTTTTATCTTCTATTTTAGAAAAAGAAAAAAAAGTGAATGACACGGAAAGTAGACTAACATTATCTTATACTAGCAAAGCCCCCGTGCGATGCACGGGAGTACAAAGAAAAATGAAAAAAAAAAAAATTAAACAGAACAATTGAGATAAACGTGAGAGGACTATTGAAAAATATTGAAAGGAGTCGTGTCCTTTAAGAAAGAAAAAAGAGGAATATGTGATATATGAGAGAAAATTTAGGAAAGAGACTTAATAAGTGGGGGTAGAGGGAGAAAAGTGGAGGGGAGGTACATGAACAATTTGAAAAAAGCAAATATTTAACAATATCATTAAATCAAAGCAACAAAGGAAAAGCAAATTGAAAGAGGGAAGCTAATTTAGATATTGAACTCGAATATCTAAAAAAGATGGAACCCTAACTTCTTCAAATTTTGAGTTGCTTGATTAGTATTGCAAAGATGTTGGAACGTTGGAGATAGGGGACAGCTTAATGGAGGGAAAGGGGCGACTAGAAATTAAATGACTATGGGTTGTGGGGTCCACATGCCATCTGTCAAGAGGAGAGCCAATGGTTAAGTCAATGAGGTGGCATCGCTAACTGAAGAGAAAGTGGGAGAGAAGGCTTAGGAGACTGCCACGTCAGCAAGAAGAAGTCTAGCTTATAGTAGGAGATAGATTTTATATTCTAATTTTCTAGCATTAAAATAGAGTTAAAAATTTGACTATATAATTATTGATGAAAATTAAAAGCATTTTAAGTATTATCAAATGTATATTTAAGTTATTACACATATACAATTGAGATTGCTTCTATATTTTTTTTAAATTAAAGTTAATAATTGTATTATAATTCACTATTATTAGATTATTGTTGGAGAATTTTTACTTTTAATTTATTGAACCAAGGTTTGCCTTCTTTTGATATTTTTTTGGGTAACAAAGGTTGTCTTAAACTCTTCAAGGGCTAATCCCTTCTTTTATACCTATTCACTCGAAATTTTTCCTAAAAATTTTTCCTACAGACACCAGATAAGTAAGAAATGAACTTCGAATCCTAGCCCCGCACCAACCCATATGTAGATTGTGCACTTCAATTCGTATTTTTTTGTTTTGCCAAAACTTCTTAATATTATAACTGAGGAGGATCTGATACATAATCTCATCCACAGGATATAGGATTCTCATTCGCAGACTTAGAAGAAAGGAGACTTGAATTTAAAGCAATCTGGGCTTGGGAATGGGCTGCTTCATTTACCTCTCTGGGGATGTACTTCAATTCGTATAGGTAGTCCATAACAAAGGTGGTTGTTCTAGTGGTATTAATATTACTCTATATGTTCGATACCAAGATCATGGAGCTAACATGGGATCCTCTCAAGGACCTACTGATTAGGAGTCATAATAATACCTCAAAATTAGTTCTAGCCTCAACCCCCAAAAAAAAAAAAAAAAAAAAAATTGTGCTAGCAACAAAAAAAAACTTATAACATTGTGATCCAAGCCTAATCCAATCATCCAAGCCTAATTCTCCAGTTGGCCTGGTAACAAGTTGAGTCTTATATCGGATTGGGCCTGGATTGGCCCAAACTCTTCGAGGCAAGGACTATCTCTTCTTTTACCTACTTACTCGAAATTTTTCCTACAGACACCAGGATAAGTAGGAAATGAACTTGGAATCCTAGCCCCACACCAACCCGTATGTAAATAATGTACTTCAATTCGTATAGATAGTCCATAAGAAAGGTGGTTGTTTTAGTGCTATTAATATTGCTCTATATGTTCCATACCAGGATCCTGGGGCTAACATGGGATCCTCTCAAGGACCTACTGATTAGGAATCATAATACCTCTAAATTAGTTCTAGCCTTAACCCAAAAGAAAAAAATTGTGCTAGCAACCAAAAAAAAAACTTATAACATTGTGATCCAAGCCTAATCCAATCATCCAAGCCTAATTCTCCGGTTGGCCTGGTAACGGGTTGAGTCTTATATCGGATTGGGCCTGGATTGGCCCAAACTCAGCCGAGTTGAAATCATATATGATTGGACGCAGAAAAGACATTGGGCTTGCCAGGCCCATCAGTATCAACCCAGTTACACCACAACTGTCATTGATTTATAAGAGCTATTCTGCTTGCAATTCATGCCAGTGATGACGCCTAGAATATCATAAATCCGAATATTTTGCAGATTGAGGCAAAGTCTCAAAGCTCAATACTCAAGAAACCTAAGTCCCAATCAAATACGGTTAGGCCACAACCCCGGTTAGCTGGGTTAGTCTATGGTCTTAAGTTAGTTGTTAGATACCTAGCATGTTAGCTTGGTGGTTGGCCTTAACGAGAACCACAATCCACGGGACTCGATCCCATCTCTAAGGGGCGAAGCCAGGATTTTCTATTAGGGGGAGAGGGTATGAGGTTGATTGGAAATGATAGTTATTATTAATAGATTTGTACAAATTTATTAGGCAAGTACGCGGGAAAATAAATTTGATGACCAAGTCGGTTGGTCATTTCGTACAAATCTGATGGGTATTATTTATCATTGTTTATGGTACAGGTGTCCTCTTGCCCATAGCTCGCCCTATTAATTAATTAAATAATTTGGTATAAAAGAAATGTATTGTTTTTAAGAGTTCAAAAGACCGTTGCCCCTTGTCGCATGGCTATATCCTATTAAGTAATTAAATAATATAATATAAAATGTTTAGGAGATGCTGTCTTTTCTCATGGTTTTGCCCAATAAAATAATTAAAAAATTAGTATAAAATATATTTTTTTAAGTTCTAGAGCAATCAAGGTTTGAAAACCCGATATTATCGGTGATTTCGGTCACCCGGACTGAAATTGCGAAACTTTCGATTATCTCGACGGGATTTTGGAATTTGGATTAATCAATATTTTATTAAATATATATGTTAAAAAATCATATTTTATTAAAAATTAATATATTTCTATAAATATTATTATTTTATTTTTATAATAAATATAGAAATTTTGTTAGAAATATCAAAATGAAATTTTAATAAAAAATAGTATAAAAAAACTATCTAAAATCAAAATTTTGAAATCCGGGGGCAATTCCGAAATTTCTGAGATCCTGGCTAAAATCGTGTTTTCCAAAATCCTAACCATATCGATATCGGTGGGGTTGGATGAAACCGGGATTTCATTAAATCCCAATGAGATTTTAAACCTTGAGACTTTGCAAAAAAAAAATATTGTACATTTTTTATATATATATAATATAGAAAGATTGATTTTTAATATGTCCAATTTAACCCTAGTTAAGATTTAAGAGTTAATTTTTAATAAAAACTAAGGGTAGACGTATAAATCCTAGGAGTGAGTGAATCTTAACCACAGTTAATTAGTGTTAAAAGGGATATGTGTCAAGCTGGGGAGTGAAATGCGCGTGTGAAAAACAATCTCCTTAATATAAGAATATAGTTTAGTGTAGTGATTAGCTCACCCTGCATTTGACTACATAATCAAATGTCTTTCCATTTCATCCCTTTAACTGTGGTTAAGCTTAACCAATTTAACGTTATTATTATTTTTATTCTAAGAACCAATGTTAAATAGATAAACCCTAAGGGTGAGTGAATCTTAACCACCTGCACAGTTAGTGGATATTAAAAAGGTGGGTATGAACCAATGAAGACTGACCCAATTTTCACTTTTTCTTATTACTGAACCGTCTTTTGGAATGCAATATTAATGAATTTTATGACCACGATAGACTCATTACTCAAAAAAAAAAAAAATTTCTTGGAGGGTAACGCCCCCGAACCCCTAAGGCCTCATACCACAATCCCACTAATTTTCTTGATATATGTAATTCGGCCCCCCAAAGCAAAATTCCTGACTCCACCCCTGGGCAAGTGACTAGTCCAAACCTAGACTTAACTATGATTATGGCAATCGACAGATCGGATTTAGACCGGATCTAGCTATATCCGATCCGTTTATAAATTCGATTGATCCGAATCTGATTCGTCGAATTCTGAATTGTCTAATGTGACGAAACCGATTATTTATTTAAGATCCGAATACAATTAATGTTTATTTTCTTTTAAAAAGACTCTTTTTTAATGAAAAATTATATTATTAGGTTATATTTTTATTCATATTACGTTCAAGTCATTATAATTATTATCTTTTAAAAATAAGTTACATATATAATTAATAATTTTTTTGATACTAATATATTATTTATATCAATAAAAGTATATTATAATCGCATCGAATCACTGGTTATAATCAAATTTCACCTTTATGATCCGATCTAGTGGATCATTAATTGGGTCCAGAATCTAACTATTCGGATCAAATCTGGATCATGATCCGATCCATTGAAAGCCCTAACTAGGACAAATCACATAATTAATATTTAACCATACCAAACCACCCAAATGCCTCTACGACCTGCCTAGATAGCCCAGTGAGTTTTCATATCATTGCTTGTCCGGGTGTCCTTTGGATTAAGGGTTAAAGGTCTGTATTTTCACCAAATGGCAAGCATCCATCGTTATGAACTTCCATTCAAAGCGTGCAGAGGATAATTGATTTGGGGCCTTGAGCTAGGTGCGATTTTGAAGCTACCTACTGGGATCTCATGCGGTACGTTAAGGCTTCGAAGATTGTTACTTCGGTAAACAAGAAAACGCACTTCATTTTAGTATCACTTTCTGTTAGGAAGAGAGACCCATTACTCCTAGAAAGTATCACTTTCTGTTAGGAAGAGACCCATGACTCCTTAGGGTGTGTTCGTTAGGCTAGAAAATACAAGAAAGTGAAACAAAATCTCATTTTCTTGTATTTTAATGTTGAGTTTACGAAAATAACCAACTTTCTCGAGAAAATAGATTCTAAATAGTATCACTTTTCTTTTACTCTCTCTCAAAAAATTTCTTCTACAAAAGAATGTTATTTTAAGATTTGTTCAGTTGTTGAGATTTATAAAGCCTGACACTTTGCAAGTTTTGTCATTTGACAATATACATTTTCTTTTGAGAATTAGATGTATCATGATTTTCATCTCTTGGGTTGCAATTCTCATAAAATTCTCATAAAACTGTAAATGAACCAAAATTAATGATTTCAAATCTCATAAAGAATAGCAAGACTTGAAATCTCATCATGTGAAAAATTAATTCTGTTAGAACCTCGACAAAGTTACTCAAATTTTCTAACAAGTACCATGAGAAGGTGCAAAGTATCAAGCTTTATAAGTCTCAGCCAAAAAAAATAACCCTTAAGAAATAACGAAGGCATAGATGTATGGTGAAATTACCCTTCACAAATGTCACACCATTAAGTACTTTAACCTTTAAAATGTGTATAGTTACCATAGTTAGTTTAAAAAGAAAAAATTATTTTTTACTTTCCCTCTAAATTTCTAGTAAACCTACCACCGAAGAAATTTTCATTTTCTTTTCTTTTCTTCCATCCCACAAAAAATGAAACAAACACACCCTAGAACAGCTAGTAGTACTATACACCCAAAAAAATAAAAAGAACAGCTAGTAGTACTCTTTCAAGTATGGAGGAAGAACCGAAACCTTGCCTAGCCACTATTTCATGAAAATGAAAAGGCTGTATGACCCCATAGCCGTAGGGCTTTTCTCCAATGAGTGAACGGATCAAGTTCTTGGAGACTTTGCATCTGCTAACGGGATCCTTTGCACCCCAAAAGGCTACTATGGTCCCCAAGTGTACAAAGTTGCTAGCTCCTGTATACATCTAAGCTGTCATTAGTAATATCATTAACTTTGCTCATGTACTGACTATATATCATTGAAATTCCACAATTAAGGATTCAATAATAATACTTTTTTTTATAAAATTTACAGGCCAGAGTGTCATAATTATTAACCTATGCTCACTCAATGCATGGTCCCTTGAATGATTAGTGGTAAACTAGCATAGAATGGAATGAGGAGTGCTAGCCTTACTCTCAACTCTTTCCTACTCTCCACATGAGCCAACTACTTGACCAAACTCACTGTTGAAGTACACACTTTGTAACTAAGTGTCATGCTTTAACAGAGAAATTGGGTGGTTGGGAAAGGGATTGTACTATCCACCATGGGCTTCTTTTCAGGGTCAGTTTTGGATTAGGTTAAAATGTGAGATACTTTTGGGCCTGGCCAATGGCCACCCCCAAACACAGTGATAGTACCTCACCTTTTGGGGCCTTTCCAGAAAAAAGTGACATCCTTGCTTACTCAGTACTCCAAGAGCAATGGGTTCAATGCATCACCTATATTCCCCAAAGGAAAATAATCACCTCCTCGGTCCGTGACCTGGGGAAGGGCGTCTCGGCTCCCATTTTCTTGCCATTTGTCCCCCTTCTAACCCCATTTAACTGTGGTTAAGATTCATCAACCCTTAGGGTTCAGCCATTTACCATTGGTTTTTAGAAAAATAATATTAAAAAAATCAACTAAAGGGTTTACAAAATTAACTAAAAGTTTTTAAAAAAATTAACCCAAGTTAATGGGAGTTGAAGGGTCGGCTATGTGGAGAGCAAGGAGGAATAGTCCCCTCCTCCGCCGACCAGGGGACTATTGCTCTTCCCCAAATATCTATTTTATCTATGTATCACAAGATCCATATCCATTTCCAAAGAGTCAAAAGGGTAATCGAGAATGAAAAACAAATTAAGTAATATATATAGTTCTTATTACAACAGATCCAGAGGTACAATTTCAGATTTCAAAGAGTGTAAAATTCAGTAACCCAAACTTACCCACTATATAATAAAACTTTCACAGTTAAAAGCTCAAATCAAAATCTCCATTCTCTGAGTCCTTAAAGAAATTCTAATGGAGACCCATTTAATTTGCAGAAATTAATCAACAAAACAAAATAGCAAATATTTCATATTAAAAGAGAAGATCACAAATCAAGAAAAGAGGAAGATTAACAGAAAACCAGTTTAAACTTATAATAAGATTATGGGGCTCTTCTGTCTTAGTAGAATCCGGAGCTGAGCTCATTGACATTCGAGCTTCGAACCCAAATGTCTTCTTCCTCTAGAGTCAATTGCTCGAGCTACTCTCGGAAACTCCACAAACCCTTTGACCCCTCTCATTATATGAGGATTCTCCGCTTCTGGTGACGCTCTTGGCTGAATTGCCCAGCTTGAACGAAAAACTGATCCATTATTAAAATTATTACATGCTGAATTCCTCACACAAGCCCAACTTATTCTCCTGTTTCTTCTGTTCCATCTTGGACGTTGATGGCTCAATTTGGATTCCTTTGGAGACCTTCAACTCAAAAAGCTTCTCTTCCAACAAAATCTTTGCTTCAGTGAGCTTCATCTGAACTCTTTCCTCCCTCAATACCTCAGCCATCCTCAACATCTTTCTTTCCTCCTCCATCTCTCTCCTCATGCGTTCCATCTCTGCTTTATTAGATACGATCTCCTTGGCAAGCTCTTCGCATACGCGCTTCATAGCTTGTCTCCCATTTCTCTCCTCAGAGAACTCTCTAGCCAATTTCTTATTGGTAAACACGACCTTCTTTCGAAGCTTGCGTTCGAATTCAAGCTGGGTCTTTAATTCAAAGATCCGGGCTTGAGCGATATCGAGCTCGGAGTTCATGATGGGTCTGAAGAAGGAGAGATCCCAAAGGGAAGCAGCGATCCTGCGAGCCGAGAGAGGAAGATGGATAGGATGAGGATGGTGATGGTGATGGTGCTGAGAATAATAAAATGGATTATCGTAAAGCTTCCAGCTGGTGCAAGTGGTGCTGGTGATGGGTTCTGTAATGGTTTGGTTTCTGCAATTTTCTGGGCTTCTTATGATCTCCTCCATATCTTCTTCTTCTTCTTCTTCTACTTCCTCTTCTCTATCTTCAGGAAAGCATTTGGGGGGAGGGGGGGGTAGGCCTATCTCTTTAAGGTACCATCTGCATGCGCTTGTAAAGGCAAGGGTGGTTCACATGTGCATCGTTCGTCGTAATTAAAATTTAAAAGGTGGTGACCACTGGCCAGTCTTTATAACAAGTCCTTTGATCGATCGGTCTACATCTATCTCCTTTCTCAATTCCAATGGATCAGCTTATATCTCTCAACAGGCAGCTCAGCCTGCCTGCTAACACGTTGGGTTGGGATCCTCTCTTCTACATCTGCATTACAATTAAAGCCATACTTCTTTATCTTAAATTCACCCCCAACCCAGAAAGAAAAACACTCAATTTAATCTCTTTTTTGTTTTACATTTTCTCTTAAAATAACCCAATTCTCCAATGAATACTCCATCTGATCCGTCCAAATTGGTGGTGTCATATCATGTATTTGACTGAGCACAACTCGCGAATTCTGACTATTTATTTTCATCAGTGTCTTATATATCCTGACTATTAACATAAATCTTATTCCATCATTCCGCTTTCTCAAAAGCCAAATCCTCTACGGTGATAACCTCACCCGATTTGGCAAATTCAGTTATCACCCCTAGAGATTGCCACGTGTCTCCTTTGACACCCTTTAACTGTGGGTAAGGTTCACCCACCCCTAGGGTTCCCCACCTATTTTTGGTTTTTTTTTAAAAAAATATTAATTCTTTTTTTAAAATTAAAAAACTGTTTTTAGAGTTTTTTTATTATTAAAAACAGTTTTTTAATTTTAACAAAAGAATGAATATTTAAAAAAAAAAAACCAAAAATGGGTGGGTGAACCTTACCCACGGTTAAGGGGTGTCAAAGGAGACACGTGGTGACCTCTAGGGGTGATAACCGGATTTGCCAAATCCGGTTATCACCTGAGATGATTTGGCTCCTTAACTTTACCATTATCTTTTCGTTGCCATTTTCATTTATGTCCTTCTTTTTGGCATTCTCCAACTCTTTTAGAGCCCTGAGCCCTTCCTTGCACCTACTTTGACCAATATTTTCTTAAATCATTCAAGAGGCAAATAACCCCTCTTAGAGACTTAGACTAACTTGACATCTAGGCTAAAGGCGTGTTTGGCTGCAAGGATCAATCCTAATTGGGTTAAGGGGAATTACCCCTTTTATGAGAATCTAAAGTTTTGTAAATGCGGGTTGGACAAGAACCCAACTTATTAACCCAACTAGGGCTGCCCAAAGCCCGATCGGTCCGTTGGCGCGACTCGGCTCGACCCGGATTGGGTCGAGATCGGCCCGGCCTAAAAGCTAATTCAAGCCAAGCCAAGCCAAGCCTAAAAAAAGGCCCGAAATCTAATTCAAGTCGAGCTCAAGCCAACCCTTGTGCGGCTCGGCCCGGCTCGATTGAAGTTCAATTCGGTTAGAATATTATTAATATATATATATATATATATAATATAAAATAAAATTTTATTATTTCAAAAAAAAAAAGGATTCAAGCTGAGCTCAAGCCAAGCCAAGCCCGGCTTGAGCTTGAATCAATTCAAGCCGAGCCAGGCTTCAAGCCAAGTTTTTTTTTTCGGGCCGAGCTTCGGGCCGCACAATCAAACATGGTTTCGAGCTAAGCTGGGCTTCGGGCCTCAATCAAACTTATTCAAGCCGAGCCAGGCTTGGCCAAGCTAGGGTTGTCAACGGGTAGGATTCGAACCGGATCTGCCTAGATCCGAATCCGATCCGATTAAGAATTCGACAGATCCGATCCGAGATCCGTTGGATCATGAAGTAATCAATCCGATCCGATTACATTTTGTCCGATCCAAATAAGGTTAATTTTTAAAAAAATATATTTTTTAATAATATAAAATCTAATAATACCTTAATTAACTCTAATTAATGTTAATTTTTTTAAAATTAATATTTTATACATAGAAAATCTAAATAATATATTTTAAATGATTTTAAAAAATTATTATAATCGAATCACCCTATATCCAAATCCGATCCGATTATAATCGGATTCCACCGATCCGATTTTAATCGGATTCGACCGATCCGATCCGGCGGATCACATATAGGGTCCAAAGACCGGCTAATCGGATCGGATTCGGATCATGATCTGATCCATTGACAGCCCTAGGCCAAGCCCAGTCAAGCCCAGCCCGAATACAGCCCTAAACCCAACGCAACAAGCCAGGCTTTCTCAGACCTAATAATGGAAGCAAACGTGCACTAACCATATTATCTAGAGCTAATTAAAACTGCAAATACTATGAAGAAAAGGCTTACAGTCCTCAGATCAGGTGGTTAGATCTATTTCTTCCTGTTTTCAGGCTATGCCCCTTTTCCGGACTTCTAAGAGAAAAGCATCCACACCTATTGCTCCATCCATATCAATCGATCATCTACCGGCCACATGTATGGTAAGGAGTGCAGGGACCAATCTCCTTAATGCTCCTAGGAAGCGCCATATATTTTCTCTTCTGATCAGTTGACTATTGCGCATCAAACAATGATTAGTTTGTAATACATCATTTGAGCTCTCCTCCAATCTGCAGTGGTATCCAACTCAGATTCTAGTTCCCTTTTTTTTTTCTTTTTTTTTGGCACTCTATTGCCAAAAAAAAAAAAAAAAAGGACTCTATAGGCTAACAAGGAGGGGCAAACAATCAACTTACACGTATTTTCAATGGTCCCCCTCATTGGGTTGTTAATCCCATATAAGGGTTTGATGATATGGGTAATAGCACTTGCTTGATGAATGAGTTAGGTGAGTCCTGTGTCCTTGGTGGCCAGTCTCAGATCTTCAATTAGGAGGAATAACTGGTGCTGGGTTGACTTGGGGCTGCTTGCATATCTAGGGATGTGCTTACACATGCACGAGTGAAGGCAATTTAAACTTTTATTATTATTATTATTTTATCATCAATCAGTCAGCCACTCGTATCATCTCCAGATTAGTTATTTGTTAATAAGTGTTTTCTAATTAAGACTTAAAAATTAAGAGCTATTTATAATAATAGAATGGTCCTAAAATTGAGGTCCATATAAATAAAATATTTAGACACCACTAAAATATTATCAAAAAGTCTTATTACTCAATAAGATAGCTTAGTTTAGTAGAAAAATCACTAAGCACTTATTTTAAGTTTTATCAAACGCCCCCTTAATCTATAGTTTTGGAGGATCTTAGTTGTTTTAAGGGAGGATAGTGGTATTTAAGTGATAAATACAAAAATGAATAGCACGAGCTCACCCTATTTGCAGACTAGCTAAAAATTAAACCAACGAATAATGAATGACTTCTGTTGTAATTTTCTTTTCTAAAGTTCTCAAGTTTTAGGTTTAGATTGAGAGGTCGAAATTTCCATAATCAGGCTTGAGGTATAGGGCTATCTTAAGGACTGGATAATGCAAAACTAAACTAAGGGGAATTTTCATCAGAAAATATTATTATCCTTATTTTTTTTTGGCAAAAAGGATCGACCAGCAAGTTTGATTTTGGATCTTAGATTGCCTCGAAATCTTCATTTCCTTGCAAGACATTCTCAGCACCCCTTCAAAACCACGTTCAACTAAACCAGTAGGTTATCAAACAATACATCAATGTTTATTAGTGGTTATTGTTCTTGCTGAATCTCAAGTGTCTGTCTATACAACCAATCATCACCAATAGTTTATCAAACAATACTTTAATTATTGTTAGGCAAAATCACACCACAGATTCTTTTGTGAGCTGTTGCCGCTGCATACCAACAAACATCCACTTCCAGTCCTCTACATCTGAACTCAAATTCATCAACGTCCAGGCCATCTCATAAAGCTATCAAATTGTAAGATCTGGAAATTGAGCTCCACAGACAATGTCCAGCAACAAAACAGTCAACCTTAGAAAGACCAAAGGTCAGCATTTACATGGATTTCAGAAATCGTGCAACTCAGTTTAGGATATCAGATTTCAGAATCGTACTACACAACACAACGGCTGGAGGCAACTAGTAACTTGTGTTCTCGTGGAAACAATTTTTAATTAAATCATGGAGTGGGCTGAGTAAACTAAACTTGCTGAATAGCATCATGCTCACCCATCAAATGGAGAAAGGGGGCCTGAGAAAAGCATTTAACATTGATGGTAGACCTCAACCGGATTAACATGCAAGTATGCACACAACACAGTTGCAACCTGCAATATTCCAACTACCATTTGAAACTTTGAAACCACCAAAAATCACTTCTTAACCTAATCACGCCAGAACAACTCAATGGCAAGCATTTCATCACTAATGGATGTAAACGTATTAAAATCATCATGAAAAACTACAAGCTACCCAATAAGGTCCTAAGGTTCTCCAAAGAAAATTTAATAATATCAGGTAAAACAGGCCTAGACTCCGCTAGCTGATAATACCCAATCCGCAAACAGCCCTGGAAGCTGAAATAGTACCCAAAGCACCAGAGGCACAATGACTTGCAAAAATGAAACGTGCAGAAGACAGCCAATGCAACAGTACAGACAATATTCACCCCTGATCAAACTTTACAAGAGAGCATAACTTCATGAATAGGAAAGAAGCACACATATACTTGAGTAACACAATGAAATGGGGGGAGACAGAGTAAGAGACTGCTAACCTGCCATATCCCTTCTATTTTCCTCTTTCTGCTTTTTAAATGCCCCAATCACTGAAACCAATCAAGAATACAAATCATATATTCCCACATCCTTTCTACAAATCAGTCCTATCTTCAAAAATACGTCGGTTCCTCTACTTCCCAATACATCTTAATATTGTGAAAGGTGCACCTTCCATAGTGTCCGACCCCACTTCCTAACAGTGCCACCTGACAAACCTTTAATGAGCTAAATTTCATAACCTCTAATGAAATTCCGGTTGTAAGTCAAATTTCCTCCATCGATCGGAGATGAACAAAGTTTTTATTTTTTTTTCAAACAACATAAAAACAAAGTAAATTTTTTTTTGTGGGAGAATTTACTTCTGGCTCCAATTGGATTAATTACATCTCTGAAGGATGGCCTCGGGTTAAGAAAAAGATGATATTTTTAAAACAAGATGTGGAAATATCTACTTATTAATATTTTCATATGGTTTACCTATGAAAGATGATGCCTCTTGGTGCCTCTTGGTGAGGACTTTTGCATACAGAAGAAGAAAAAATACAAAGAAAGGAAAGCAAGGAGCCTCTTTAATGTTCTTTCGTATGAGAATGCTAGAATGGTTCAAAGGATTTTGCTAGCCCCACTTTCCCTTTTCAGGCTAAAATGACGAAGATTTAGCGCGCGTGCACGCCAGGGTGGGGGCACAAAGACCTGCACATAATCCTTGACTTCTTGCCCCGAAAGGTGGAGAGTACAATATGAGGGAAAGTGGAGCTAGCACTCCCCACTCCCTAAGGTGGGGATTGGAGTGTCCTCTCATGAGAGGACACGTGTCTCATTTTTTGTTCTATTTTGGAGAGAATATGAGCTAAGAAAGGTGTGGGGGTTCAAACCTAATTTAACAATCTTTACACGGGAATGTACTTCTGGTACGCTGCAGCTGTATTCCTCCTTTGGTCCTTCCTTGGGGCCGCCAAGGTCCACCGACCTACAAAGATACCCCGATGCTTAAGTTAGAATTCTTTCATGAACTCCCTCCCTCCTCTCCATTCTTTTATTCGATAATTTCCCCATCTACCGTAGTCACATCAGTCCATGTCTTTGCCAACAGGGTTGGCGACTTACCATCATAGCTTTTGTATGGTGCTATAGACATACTATCCTTCTCTTGTTGACTTGATAGTGAGTTGTAATCAAACAAAATGATGAGTGTCTATTCACAAATTCAGCTTGTCAGTTACCGAGTCCTATCGGTCAAATATCGAGTCATATCTGACAGTTATCAATTCCTATATGTCAGTTATCGTACATTGACTCGGTTGAGTGTACCGTAACAATTATAAGTCCGAGCACAATCAGGTCGAGGTCTAATGCCAATAGGTCGGGTTTGGTCGAGCTGAGTGCCTTAGTTGATTTATTCCCCCCTTACATAAGGCACATTCCTCCCGACCTTTATCATTTATCTGCATGCATTAATACATGCTGTCCAATAAACATGTGATTGGCACTTGCCATTCATGCAGAGGATCTTCACGAAATCCTAGGAGGGTCTACGTGGTTCTTGAAGGCTCTAACTGCCATGTGGTAATCAATGACAGGTACCCTGCAGTGCCAGAGTCCTCTTTAAGGAGATAATGCCCTCTCGGGAGGGAGGACTCGTAGCATCCATGGATTGGATACCACAAGGGGGAATATTAGCCCTAAAGGCAGCGACTGATTGGCTTCCACAAAGAGGGGTTGTCCCCTTTGCGAGCGGAGGGGGGTTTCGCCGAGTTAAACCTGCCACCCAACACATGTGAAATTTATCATTGCTAATTACCATGGACATAAGCTTTTCCATGTCAAATTTGTATACTACTCCCAGAATGGTGCTTCTTCCAGTGAGTCGATAAATTCATTTGCAATTGGGGCTTTGTAAGCAATTTGCCTTCCATTGAAGAAGGTCCCTTGGGGATGATATCATCAAACTCGGTCCTTAACCTAGATGCGAGAAGTTTAGATTTGACTTCATGTAGACTTCCAATAAAGCTAATAGTTGTGATCTTTTATTTTCAGCTCCTCCTTGCTTTGGTTTCAAGGCAATCATACCAAGAATTCCTCATTATGAATTTCCTCAAGACTTACATAAGATCCTATTTGATGATCCCCCCCCCCTCCCCGCGCGCATTTCTTATAGAAAGCCTTAGAGAAACCATCCAACCCTAAAGCTTTGATTGAAAACTTTTTGAGTTTTCCTCTACATAGAAAGGTCTTCCTAGAATAGAATGAGATTTTGAACAAATCAGGTGGAGACAATGGGACACAAACAATTTCCATGAAGTCCGGTGTTAATTGGGGGGGTCAAAATAGATAGCCACGGCCTCGAGCTTCTGCAATTTCAGCTATACAAATCAAGTGGAGACAATGGGGTTTGCTTCCAACAAAGTGGTTGTGCACGGATGAAGGTTAACAGCAATGAAGATGACAGCTATAAGCAGTGGCATTAAGAGAACATGGATGGAAAATAAAATCCTCAATAGAACCAAAGGGCATGAGAAGATTAATCTTAATCTAATTCAATCCTAATCTAATGCAATCTTAAATGATCTCATCTGCCTTGTGAAGTGATAGTGCATCTCGTCACAACCTATTACAATACCCCATATACTGCAAAATCTGATAGAGAACTGTCAAACTGATTTAGAGTCCTGTACGAAAATAGTCATTTGAAACCAATGAGCCTACAAGACGATCGATTTGACCACTAGTTGTAATGGAGTCATGGATGAAACTTAGTATGCTGAGTAGGATCCAATACTAGAATTTTAAATCACGTTTGTGAAGGGTATCATTGATTTATGAAGTAACTTGCAGATTAAGATCGCTCAATGCATGTTAATCTAATATTAGCATTCAGAAATTGCCACTGAAAGAATCGCTTTAGCATTTGAAAGTACAAGTAGGGTATAGATAGTTGAGATATCAGGCTTAGTAATGTCACAATGCAAGTGCGAAGAAGAAGAGATAAAAACACAAGTACTCATCCAAAAGTATGCATCAGATTTAGCATTAGTAATTCCAGCCTCTGATTAATAAGCAGAGAAATATCGGATTCCATGAAACTAAGCTACTTGAGTATTACACATAAAGAAATTCAATAACAAAAAAAGGGGGAAGGATAACACGAATTATAGACAGAACAAAAGCTGCATGCCCTGGAAAAGATTAAAAATTGAAGAAGCCACTGTCTACCTGCCTGGAGAATGACAAAGTGGACAAGTATTATTTCCTGGACAGCAATGAATGCCCTTTATCACCGCATGATCCATGGAGTCCAGAGGGAAATTATAACTCAAACTCGTCTTCAAGCTTCAGTGCTTCAGCGGCAGCTTCTTCCTCTTGGTCGTCAATCACAAAATAAGGGTTGTGGACCTCAGGCCTGAACTTATAACCAGTGAAGGCATAGAAAGCAAGGGTTGCCAATTCTGCAGCAACCACACTGGTCCATAGATAGCGGTAGGAGGTGATAGTCTCGAGGGCATAGACGACGACACGAGTGAAGTAAATGTAGCAAATAACAACGATGTAGTAGTGCCGAAAAAGTGTCAACTTCATCAAGTTCACTGCAGCCTTGCCATCAGTTCGGGCAGCCTCTCGCAGATTCTTGATGGACCACACAATAGGGAAGAGAACAGCACAACAGCAAACAACATCAACGAGCAGGAAGACCTGCTTCCAGGTGACCCAGTCTTGCGCATAGGGTCCGTTCTCATCAATCACAACCTGGGCTATATTTGCAACAACCTGAAGAGGGATAACAATCATCAAGACCTTCTTCTCCTTGTCTTGCAGGTAGGGTTTCAAGAAGGACCATCCAGTCCCGATGAGGACAATCAAGGTGAAGAGAGTAATTCCTTTCAAAAAGCTGAATATATAAAACAGAACATCCCAGCCGTGAGCGCTGCCGGTACGCTTGATGTAGGATTTGTCCTCCGCCTCACACAGAAGATTCAGCGCTTTCAGGACAAGCACGGCCAGCATAAAGAAATGGATCCGGAAAACAGTCAGTCGCTGCTTATGCAGAAGATAGATCCAGAGACCGGCCATGGTGAAATAAATCAAGAAAAATAGAAAATAAACCCTAGGAAGAAGAGTCTTTCCAGCCGACAAGTAGTCGCGGCGGCTGCTGCTGCTGCTCTTCCCATCCAGATTGTACATAGCAGATCGAACATCCATAGAAACCTGGAGCTGCTGGAGACAATTGGCGAACACGAGTGTGAACTGATTCGCGTCGGTCTCCGTAAACAAAGTATCAAAGCTTTTAGCGCCTTTGAGACGATCGAATGTGTAGACGAGCTTGACGAGGTCAGATTGAAGAGCGCATGTGATCTCCGAGTCCTGGATCTGCTGAAGGACATGGATCCAGGAATCTCTGGTACAGAGAAAGAATCCGGCCTGTGAAAGATCGAGATCCGGGTTTGGATTGGAGAGAGAGATATGAGAGACGTTGAGCTCGAGACGACCAGTGTGTGTGAATCCGAACTCATTGAAGGGGATTATCGATCGATCATCGGAACGGACCTCTGAGAAACGAATCTCAGCAACGGACACCCAAAAAGAGAGACAGAAGACGATGAGCATCAGATTGAAGAGAGGGGAAGGTTGAGAAGAGATCGCCATCCCTACGCGATCTGTGTTTGATGAGATCTCAGATCTCTCCCTCTCTCCCTCTCCTTCAATTAAAAACCAAAAAAAAAAAATTTAAATTTTTTGCGGTCGATAACTCGAATTTCGATCGATAACTCTCAATCAAACGCACTCGTTCCTTTTTATTTATTTAGGTTTTTTTTCCCTTAATACACCCAGTGTTTCTTGCGGGGATCCGATATGCACCCACATTTCCGATGTATACTTTTATACACCCAGCGACTTTTGGTATGACGTAATTGCCCTCCTCTCTTTCTCATAAAAAAAAAAAATTTAAAGAATGTGGAGTCTCTTCATCTTCCTCACGGCAACACCCATTTCTCCGGCCCAGTTGCTCGCTCTGCTCGTGCCGCAATTAAATTTTAAAGAATGAGGGTTTTCCAAAGAATGAGGGTTTCACAAGTAGTGGAGAAGTCAAAATCATGAGGCCCGTGATTTTGACTTCCCCACCCATAAATAGACATGTGGGGAATAAATGCTTATTGTTGTAGTATGAATAGTGGTCCTCAATTAAATTTTAAAAAAATAATAATAATAAGTATACTTCATCCACCCCTACCCTAATTGTTTTTAATGCCCGCCCTCCCCCAATTTTTTTGTCATATATATAGTGGGCCCTCCAATGGAGTCCCCTTATGCCATTGAGGTTGCCACATGTTCTTGTTGCACCCGTTAATTTAAGATTAAAATTCACCCAATCTCTGGATTCAATTACTTATCCTTAGTTTTTAGAAAAAAATATTTAAATAATTTTAACCTTAGTAGTTAGTGAATGTTAAACTAGGGTTCGAAAAGAAATTTGATATTTTTTTAAAAAAACCAAGGATAGGTGGGTGAATCTTAACTACAATTAAGGGGTATTAATGGGGGCACATGACGACCTCAAAGGCATTACCTGGAAAAAAAATTCTCAAAATAAAAAAACTATCCCAAATAAAATTTTCTAGTAGGCTACGCCTCGAACTCCCAAATTTCATACCCTGAAATCAAAAAAAAAATTGAGCAGTGATAGGCGTCCTATGGCTGGACCTCATTGTTGGTGAGTATTTAAGAGGGGAGTTTCTAAATGGGTTTCATGGGCCCGTTAACTATTTCCCTTTACCCACCTCTATTCATAATTCCTCATTCATGAGCTTTTAAACTTATTTCGGATTCCGATCTCTGTTACCAAACGCAAACAGTTGAATAATTAACAATCCATGGGTGCTTTAACTATTTCCCATCCAATTATTACCCGTTCCAGAGATCTATGCGTATTCGCTTCAGGATTCCGATCTCTGTTACCAAACGCAAACAGTTGAATAATTAACAATCCATGGGTCCGTTAACTATTTCCCGTTCCAGAGATCTATGCGTATTCGCTTCAGGATTCCAATCTCTGTTACCAAACGCAAACAGTTGAATAATTAACAATCCATGGGTCCGTTAACTATTTCCCATCCAATTATTTCCCGTTCCAGAGATCTATGCGTATTCCCTTCAAAAGGTGCATAATTATTTTTATTTTTCGTGTGTGTCGGAGGAGTAGCTGCTCTGGATAAATAAATAATTGGATTTCTGCAATTATGTTTTAACAGGGAGTGCTGAATATCAAAAACTTGTCGCACGGAATCCTACTTCTTTCGAAACAGTAGGCTTCTGATGTCCTGAAACAGATTCTCGTCACTTGGGTGATCCTAACCACTAAACCAATAACCATCCAATAAGTTGTGCGCCTTTTAGATGCTCAACGTGGGTGGTGATTCCTTTACAGTCCACAAGAATGCAATTTTATCAGTTCACTGATGGCTTGATTCAATGCGACCTGCCAATTATAGACTCCGGGGATGTGAATCATCATGAAATTTAGACAATCCTCCACGTTCTGAAATCCATTTCCAGAGTAACAATTAAGAAAGACAAGTTCTTTGGGGGGCAAAAAGTTTTATCTACATCTTTTCCAATGAACCTTATATTTAAAACATGACAAATTGAACACATTATGATACAAAGCAAATCATCACCACTCTGGAAATTTGTGGCAGTTTCAATCTCACCATGCCTCAAGCCTCCTCGACATCTGAACGCATTGGGAAATCTAGGCCCTGGAGTGCAGGTACGTTCTCTAAATCCTCTTTAGAAAACAATGGGAAGAACCAGTACGCCCTTTTTGTGCCAAAAACCTTCAGTAAAAATCTAATACACATGAGGATAAGAAAAGGATGCAAAACATATGTATGACAAACGATTAAGGAGAGCTTGTCCAGTACTGTTCACCTGCTCGAAATTCTTTTTCCGCCCTAAGTCATACTTCCACCTGACTGCTCTCTTCTTCTCATAAACCTGAAATATTGATTACAGACGTTTATATGTATGGTGGATCAAATATAGCTTATCTATGTGTGATTCGAAATGCTTGTTCTTGGGCTCCCGTATGATAAAGTAATTTCTAGGACCGTGATTTTATTAGGACTGTTGTTGGAAGTACCTAAAGGGGGCTTCAATAACATGCTATGACTCCGACAGCAAGGGCTGTAATAAAAGGTAAATTCAAATAGGGTGGTGCTACGCGCACCCCAACTTTTACTAAAATACACCATTTTTTTAAAACACTTAAAAAAGAAGTTAAAAGGCCCTCGTCTTCTTAAGTGAAACCTTTCTTCTTCTTCAAGTGCAAACCCGCAGAGAACGAGAATCATTAATCAAAGTGGCCATTTCGAGCTATATTCATTTTCAAGAGAGAAAAATGACCGAATGATAGAATAAATTTCCACTTCTTCCAATTTCAGCTTCTTGGCACGCTGGATAACACTGCAAAAAGAAGCTCTTTTCTTCTCTTGACGGCAGCAGTTATTAGGTGACAAGAGAAATGGGTTTTTCTCAAGTTACCCAATTCAAGCTTCTTTTTCTTGTAAAACCAAACTTTTACCCTCAAATGAGGTCTTTTATGCGTGTTTGGTTGAGACCGAGAGACGGGATTTAATAGAAAAGCTAGGTTTTTCAAGAAAAAAAATGAAGAAGGATATGAGAGTTTCTAGGTTTTTCAAAAAAAAATGAAGAAGAAGATATGAGAGGTGTAGAAGATGAAATTTTCGGTGAATAACAAGAGCTTGGAATTCATTTCGAGCTAAACACTTGTTTTGTCGGTATCGACCCCGTTTTGAGAGGAATCCCTACTGGGTGTTTTCCTCTCTTTCCCGAATGGATGTTGGATGTTCTCAAAGCATAGCACTAATCTCCCTTTATGCAGGACCTAAGTGCAGAGAGAGAGAGAGAAAAGAGTTGTGGGAGAGAGATTTTTTATGTTTCTTTTTTAGGAAACAATTGATTAGGTAGGGAAAAGGTTTGAAGAAAGAGGTTTTTTAGTCTTTTTAATGTTTAACTTAGATGTTTACATCAAATGGTGTATTTCAGTAAAAGTTGGGGTGCGTGTAGCACCACCCTTCAAATATAAGTACCAAGGAAATAACTATTATGTATGATTACCTCTACTGTAGTGGTGTTGCTCGAGAGAAGAGATGCATGCATAACCAAGAAACAGAGAAGGCTCAGCGCAAAAGCTAAATTTAATACTGCATCAAGAAACAAAATCCGTATGTAAAGAACTTGGAAACAAGGAGATTGCGGAACACATAATCAGAGATAATTACCAAAGGCCAAAACCATGACAGCAAGATTGCCAGGTGAGGTGGAACGATTCTTGGCTTCTCCAAAGACTTTAATGAAACGGGGCAGCAATACAAGAGTATCCAATGTTGTCTCCAGAAATGTATACAGCTAAGCAACAAAATCAAAGGAATCCAGTTGCAATTAAAAGGTGAGCTTTCGATGCATACTTGGAAAAGGATAGAAGAGCATCAAAGTTATAGCTCGTTCCTGTGTGGCATTTTGGAATGACCAAAATTCAGTCAACTTGATCTCTGTTCCGACTTCCAACATCATAAGAAAGGGAACTTAAACTCACATTCCTAATACTAAGTGGAACTGAATCGATTACAGTAGCTACTTCTCAGTTGACGAACAATTCCTTGGAGCATTCAAAATATGATAACTCTAGATATACACAGCCAAATATCTTCAAATATTTGACACATTCAGTTTAATTATGTTAGGAACTCTTATATAATGTTCTATTTGAATAAACTACCAGTGATACAGTAGAAAAGGATGTAATATCCAACTATTGCCAAAACTATATCTTTACCAATAAGTGTAGTTACCATTCTTATACTACCAACAATCTGGTCAAATAACAAAATTATTGAGTAATAGTCTACGAACAAAATGTGAAATTACCAGGAAAAGAAGAAAGAACTTGTAATTGCATGCTCCAACACAATTTACAACCCATACACAATGGTGATCCATCTTAAGAACACATCTTTGGCCTACAAGAAACAATGGACACAAACCAGTTACTCTAAAAATGCCCATATATATACCCTGATATCTCAGTGTATACCAGATTAGAACTGTAGTTGATTTTCCAACAATAAGAATTTTAAAAAGGATAGGTTTGTTTCCTTAAGGCTGGAAACAGAGTTTCAGATTTTCTATTTTAGACCTCACAGAAACAGTGTTTTAAAAGGCGAAAACGCGAGGCAAAGCATTAGGATTTCCAGACACATGAGGTTTAAGCCTCACATTCTTACAATTTTTAAATCAAAAATTAATTAAAATAAGAAAAAATGTAGAAAACTCATTAAAGTAATGGAAGACCTTACACACACGCGCGAGTGCGCGCACACAGAGAGAGAGAGAGAGAGAGAGAGAGAGAGAGAGAGAACATATACAAATAAGTCAACTATCACATAATAAGATAAAGTTAAGGAAGGCAATAAAGGGACAACCATGTTTACCAATCAAAAGAAAAAAACTCAACCAAGTTGACATTTCTATTCATTCACATATTGGAAAAACAAGTGAAGTGCAGTCATTAATAAATACCAAAAGGTAATAGGAAATAGAGAGACAACCATGTTTACCTACCCGGGAAAAAAAAACAAAAAAACCTCAACCTAGTGTACCTTTCTGTTCATTAACATATTGAAAAACACATATGGCATGCAGTCATTAACCTAACCCAAAGGTAATTGAAATCACGGATTTAATTTTAGATACTAATAGATAGTTGCAAAGTCACGGAAAACAACATTGCAAGCTGGTGGTTTCAAAATCCTTCTAAAAACCACAACATGTTAAATGAAGTATTAAATTTAGCCCCCACCCCATCACCGCCACCACACACACACCCCCAAAAAATATCCAAGTCTTAGCTTTTGACTAGAAGCCTATTTCAATTAACGAACAAGACACACACCTCTAAGAGGCATGTGCCTCATGCGTGTCTCACATTTTGATGCATAAGCCTCGGAGATTTGAGCCTCTAAATTTAAGCATGGAGGCCTTTTCCAATAGCCTCTCCTCAAGGCATAAGCGCACACACCCTTTAAATCAGTGTACAAAATACCTTCCAAAAATATCCAAAATTTGATAACGCCAATGAGGAAACCTCTTAACTACAGATAAAACACGAAGACTGGAAAAGAGTTCTAAGATTTTTTGTGTTAGGCCTCGTTAAATTCTCTAGAAAAGAATCCAGTATTTGCACACCACCCAAAAAAAAAAATCAAAGATTTTCAACAGATATAAGCCTCTACAAGACTACAACTAGCAACCTCATGGTCAACTGTGATAATAACACAGCCATATCTCCAGAAATAACTGGAAAAAGGAAAACTGAGGAACTATTTTAACTTTACTTGAATCAGTGGATATGACTTGCTAGTATTTCTTTGTTTTAGATTCGCAATCTAATTCTGAGGCTGAAGCGGCTCTGGTACCATGTCAACAAGAAAAAATATTTTGGAAGAAAACCAAAATTTGCATATGGATTAAAAAATTCAAAAAGTGACCCTTATAGTTATTTCAAGCAATTATTTCATTTTGGGCCACAAGTTACATTGCGAGCAAACAGGGACTCTTTGATATATATATATTATAGTTGAGAAAAATTCAGAAAATAAAACCACATGGACAATATCAAAACCAATTTAAAAAGATGAAACAGAATTGCCTTACAAACAGAGCAATGATGACAACGAGGAGGCTTGTTATTTTGGCAGCGACTACAATAGCCTACAGCTGGTCTTCTTTCCGTTCCAGATGACGGAGACCATGCAGAAGCAATAGTTCCAGGAACAACATAATCTGATAATGCCGTAGAACTACCGGCCTCCAAATTCTCGTCCTCCAGCATTGGTCTCCAGTTTTCAGGAACAGAACCAGGATCCCGAAATACTACCATATAATAGCTCCATGTTAACAATATAAGCTGCAAAATATAATGTATCCTTAATAAATAATCAGGAAAAATTCAAGTCAGTATTTTGCAGTACAGAGTATTATGATAAAACTTTAACATAAAGAACTTGAGAGCACCCCAAGTAACATTTTTGAGCATCTTCACTGAACTGAAGACGGAATATGAACAAAGTGTTGCACAAAATCCATTAGGGTCCATTCTTTTGGTGAGACTTATAAAGTCCAGCTCTTTGCAAGTTTTGTCATTTGACAATAAACATTTTCTTGATGTATCATGCTTTTAATCTCTTGGGTTGCAATTCTTGTAAGACTTTAAATGCATCAAAATGAATGATTTCAAATCTCATGAAAAATGATAAGACTTGAAATCTCGTGATGGTAAGAAATAGTTTTGTTAGAATTTTTGTAAATCCTTAGTGATGTAGTATGAATAGTGGACCCCTCAATTAATTTTATTTTTTTTTAGTGTACTTGGGCCCCCAATTTTTTTTGTCCTATATTATATAGTGGCCCCCCAATTTTTTTTGCCATATATATAGTGGGCCCCCCAATGGAGTCCCCTTATGCCCTTGAGGTTGCCACATGTCCCTATTGACACCCCTTAACTATGGTTAAAATTCACCCAATCTCAAGGTTCACCTACTTATCCTTGGTTTTTAGAAAAAAAAATATTTAAATAATTTTAACCTTAGGAGTTAGTGAATTTTAAACTAGGGTTCAAAAAGAAATTTGATGTTTTTTAAAAAAAACCAAGGATAGGTGGGTGAATCTTAACCACAATTGAGGGGTATTAATAGGGACACGTGGCGACCTCAAAGGCATTACCGGGAAAAAAAAAATTCTCAAAATTAAAAACTACCCCAAAAAAAAATTCTCATACCCTCAAATCAAAAAGAAAATTATACATGTATTTTGCCCCCTCCCCCCCCCAAAAGAAAAATTCCTGGCTCCGCCCCTGTTAGAAACCTTGACAAAGTGACTCAAATTTCCTAACTAGTTTACAAGTCTCAGCAAAAGAACAGACCCCTAATGATTATCAGTTTCCATTGAACAAAGAGGTAAGATATATATTAGCATGAAGTCCTCGATTACAAAAGTACCAACAATGGCTATCATGCACCCTGCATCTGACACTATATGTTTGTGGGTGCACCTCGACTTATAAAAGATCTGTAATGTGGGAAGCATGGGGTAATCTAATGAATACTGACCAACCCATGATATTTGGATTGATTATAACTATCAGCCAAGGAATAAAGGGATGATTCTCACTCGTCAAGAGTCTCAAGACAATAATAGAGGTATTTGACACCTAAAATGTTGCTGGAAACAAGAAGCAAACTATCTTATAAAGCCTAGTGTAATTCAGCCAATTAAGCATTTTGATTGATTTTGTTTTTTTTTTAAATACCCAAATTATAGTGTCTGGTTTGGATTGGGATGCAACAGGAGTAGACATTATACCAACTTATCAGATTGAAAAGCAAGATTTATCAACACTACAGGAAACAAATTGATATAGGAAAAACAACAATATATGAAAAAAGAGTAAAATTACCAGAATATGAAATGCTGCGATTATGATAAAAGAGAGAACCGATCGGAGGCCACCTTGAAGCAGCTGAGGGCCACAGGCGATAACAACGACGGCATAGTAAGACACCGCGATTATTGCGGCGACGAGGAGAATCATGAAATAACCTAAAACTCGAAGGCCAGAGCAGAATTTGAACAGATTCAAGGCCATTCTTGAATTACTTGCTCGATCTAACCCGATGTAAGGGACGACCGTAGCAGACCTTCTGCTTCGTGGCGGGAACAACCGTTTCCAGATGTCTGAAGCCAGGTTTAACTGATCCGGTCGATTAGAGTCTCCAATTAGGGTTTCCTCAATTGGATCTCAATTTTCTTCGGCTGCAAATCTATCAGATAGATTTTAGTTTTAGGAAATTTTCACCTTTTGTTTAGAAAGGTGAATGATTTGGACAAATTAGGGCATAGCGAGTTCGATCGTTACCTCGAATATGGAAACTCGGGCAGGTGGCGGATTCGTCTTCCAACTCGCTTAAAACTATCTGTACAGCCTCTGTAAATTTTAAAGACTCATTCAAAAAAAAATTGTATATACAGAGATATACATTTAATAAGTTTCGAAATTACATTTGTAGTTAATTTTGTTTTAGGAAAATAGTTAACTTACCTCGGAAATCCATTTCCAAATCTTATGTAATTTTTACATCAAAAATTAATTAATATAGGAAATTTATACATTTTGAATTAATAAGAGTTCTGAAGTAAAATTGAAGGGGAAAAGTCCCACATATGCCACGCGTCAGTAGTTATTCCAAACTTTGGTTTCTTTGTAGAAGGAAGATAGCAAAACTTCACCTGTGAATGAGTCTGAGGGGGCGGGTGTGCACCCTGAAATAAGCTCCGATGATAAAATCAGTATAAGGCACAAGCACATGAACATATGAACATAATAGTGTAGAAATACTTATCGTGAGGTCATTGGGCATATGCGCTTGAGGACGGGCTCTAGTGTTGTGCTCTAGAGATGAGCTATGGAGAGGTAGAGGATGTAACTCGGGAGGCACAAAGGATATAGCTCTAGATACGTAGTTCAGACAACGTAGCTCATACAACACAGCTCGGATAAGGCACAGACAACGTAGCTCAGGCAATACTCAGACAACGTAGTTCAGATAAGGCACAGACAACATAGCTTTGACAACGTAGCTCGGGCAATACTCAGACAATTTAGCTCTGACAATGTAGCTTGGATAAGGCACAGACAACATAGCTCTGATAACGTAGCTCGGGCAATACTCAGACAATGTAGCTCTGACAACGTGTACGTTGTGC
The DNA here is from genome assembly GCA_015143295.1 of Tetracentron sinense. Lineage (NCBI taxonomy): Eukaryota > Viridiplantae > Streptophyta > Magnoliopsida > Trochodendrales > Trochodendraceae > Tetracentron > Tetracentron sinense. The sequence goes on from CM026551.1 coordinate 481,970, forward strand.
ATCAGACAACGAGTACGTTGTGCAGCTCACAGCGGACAACGAACTCAGACACTATTTACAGCAGACAACGTGATAATGGGCTCGGGCACTATTCACAGTGTCAGACACAAGTTCAAGTATGACTATACTCAGCAGATGATCAATTGCAAGGTCGTGCAAGTGGCAGTGTGACTTGAACATTTCACCAAGTAGATAAACATAAAACATCAGATATTGACAAGGTGTAAGGGTACTGTTCATGGAAAACATCCGGTGGCCATAATCGATTGTAAGGCCATAAAGAGCATCAAGTGGTCGGAGAACACCAAAGGAAGATGATAGAATCAGGCGGGTGGCCGCCTACATAGCTCTTCAGGGTAGGGATGTGAATGACTCAAGCTTCCCAAATCTCCTTCTTCTTCTGCCATTCTTTATTTTATCTCTTGCCTTCCGCACCATCCTTCTTTCTTAGGTGATTCATGCTTATTTATAGGCATTTGGAGTCATCATGACTTGTATAGTCATGATGAGGTCACCTGTTAGACAATACTCAAGAGAGCCAGCACATAGCTCAAGTGGGCTTATGTCGGCTAAATTGTTAGATTTTGTTGGAGTGAGAAATTCCTATTTTACCCATTCTTTTTACTCATTTTTACAAATTTTATCCCTTACAAAAATATAAATAAAACTTTGACTACATCTCGTCATTAGAATAGGATGTGTTCAGTTTTGTATTTTTATTAGTACAATATCCTTTAAAATCCATGCATTAAAAATAAAACATAATTTCAATATCATATAACCAAAAAATGAATTTTATAAGTGTTGAATTTATATGAAATCCTAAAATAAAAATTTCAAAACTATGCCTTCATCTCATGGTCAGACCAGGTTTGGTTCACTCCTAAATTTTGATTACATCTACGAAATTCTTTAATTTATAAAAAATCCAAAGTAAATATTTATAAAGTTTGACTACATCTCACTGTCAAATAATGTAGCGTTTCGCTTACAAATTTTTACCATCACATTGTCATGTAAATTTCAAAAATTCACATAATATATCTCGTATAATTTTGATAACATGTAACTATATATGAATTTTATAGGTTTCAAATTTAAGAATTTCAAAGTGAAAAATCTAAAAATATTGACTACATCCAACGATTAAAAGCATGATGCGTTCATTTTTAAAATTTTACCCGTACATACTTCTCTCGATTTCAAACATTTTAAAAACCACTTTGCATATTTTTGGTATCAGACAACCAATATATGATAAATACAAAATTCAAATTTGTAAGAATCCCGAAGTGAAAATCTAAAACTTATATCTTACTATCACACCGGGTTGTTTTTGCTTGTGAGGTTTATTAAAATATTATCCTTTAAATTTTAAACACCAAGAAAAAAATATCACGTAAATTCAATATCGAACGACCCATATATGAATTGTATAAGTTTTGAATTTATAAGAGTCCAAATTAAAAATAAGAAACTTTGATTGCTTCAATATTAGAGCAAGTTGCATTCGCTTGTCAAAACAAATTTAGTATATTATTTTCTTCTAAATTTCATATTCAGAAAATAATCTCACGTACTTTAGATATTGGATTGTAAGGGTTCCAAAGTGAAAAGTCTGAAACTTAGACTACATTTCACATTCATAGCATGTTGCCTTTGTTTTTGAAAAAAATACATTTTTAATTTTTTATAAACAAAAAAATTACATAATTTAGATATCAAAAGATCAAAAGATCAATATATTAATTTTATAACTTTCAAATTTATAATAATCTCAGTGTAAATTTTAAAACTTTTACTTTATATAGAGGTGAAACTAACAAAAACTAAAAATATCACAAGAACGTTCTATGAAATAAAGCGTGAGAAATTCTAGCCCCAGTTGCAACTTTTCAATTTTATTTTTTATCGTTACCTTCGGGTTGAGGTCATAACTTTCACTTTGCGGAAAAAAACATATTTTTCACATATTGAAGGTAGCAACAATAGGTGTCCTATCCTCAGTGAGCTTGAAAAAATTTTAAAATATACGACTGGGTTAACACCCTTGATAGGCAACAAATTTCCTTTGGCGGATGCCCAAGTATCACGTTCGATCAAGCCTCTTCAGCTGACGCATGCAATGTTGTTTCACTAAGAAGGTGATAGCATGCAGAGTCGAGATCCTCTATGGAGACCTCCACAAGGAATCTAGAGATACCCGGATTTCTATTACCTTGTTTAATAGGGGTATAATGATCAATAACATGTCCTAGTGCGTGTTTAAAATGACCTCCACAATAGCATGTAGAGTGTTTAAAATGCTTAAAATGACAAAAAAAAGAAGAAGAAAAAACATAGTCTGCGATCGATCGCACACTTTGTGCAGTTGATCGCCCTGAATCTGAAAATTTGGGCAGCTTCTATTTTGTCTACGATCAATCGCAACTAGTCCGACGATCGATCGCCAGGTAAACAGCGATCAATTGCAGATCGCGCACATGATTTTTAAAAAGGTTACGGAAATTAGGATTTTTAACCCATAGACTATAAATAGGGCTTCTAACTTGAGGGTTTTAGGGTTTTGAAGGTTCTAAACCTAATTTAGGAGATAAAGAAGAGGAAACATAGGATTCTAAGTGGGATTTTACTAGGAGAAGAAAGATTTGCTTGGAAAAGAAGGATTGGAGCTTGGAGATTTCTCTAAGGTGTATTCTCTAGCATTTGAACCGTAGAAAAACGATCTAGGAAGTTAAATATGTTTTCCTCACTATCAATGTCGTGAATCATTGATGTTTTTAAGTTTAGAAACTAAGATCATATGTTAGAATGAGATTAAATATGTTTTATTGTAGAAATGTCTCTCTATTTAGGTTTTTGTTTATGATTGTGATATATTGAAGTATAAGTGTTTGATTAAATGCGGAAGAAGGGAATGATATGAAGTTGTGTAGTGGAAATAGGAGGATAAGATGTATGTTTGGGTTTGAAATGTTGGATGTGGTGTATTGTAGAGCAATGGATGAATTATGTGTGGATTTTTGTATGAAATGATGAGTTTAGTATGCAAATGATGAATGTTGAGTGCTATAAATGTTAAGAACTTTACATAAAGATATCATGATGTTACTTGTTCAATTGATGAAATTACGAGATTTACATGTCTCGATAAATAATGTATGATGTTGGCATTGTACGTAATGATCCAAATTCGGGTAAATAAAAATTTGGATTTAAATCTTGTGAGTCTTAGTCTTCTATCATGATGGAATGGGACACATGATGGATCACTAAATGTACAAAGATTGGTAATTTAAAGTGTTATTTAATTGATGAGTGTATCACTTCTCATTCACAATTATGATAGTTGCACAAGCATGATAAGAGCACAAACACGACGGAAATAAGCAAAATGTATATGAAAATCGCATATTGAGTTTCATTGCCTAAGTACTACCAGTCTAAGATCATGGGGTATGTGTATGAAAGTAAATGAATTATAAGTAATTCCAAGAGCACCGGAATAAAGTGTTATGAGATGGTACTCAGTATGTAAAGTATAGTAATCTCTTTCACCTATATAGTGAAGAGTTATTTTTAGTTAATAATAGTGATTACGGATATAAAGATGTTCACATGGAAACGGAAAAAGAATAATGACTCGTGAAAGAAAGAAAACAAATAAATATAATAAAAGAAAAAAAATAAGATAAGATAAGAAAAAAAGAATGATAGAATAATTATTATATTTCTGCACTCTAACTTATGTGTATTTTATTGTCCAAATACCATGATGAACCTGCTTATATGATTAAAGTTATGAAATGCTATTATAAACCTACTCATACTGATAATTGTGTATCCATGATGAATATGCTATGTTGATGTCCTGACATTGCTAATTAGGATTTCATATTCATCGAACCGCTTGTTGTTTAGTCGATATGTTTTCATGTCGGCAGATTTAGGTTCTGATACCACAGCGGAGCCATGGGTGGAGGAAGTATACGGCGTAGAGGAAGAGGGTGACATTCCCGATGAGGGAACACGAGACCTGAACTACTTTCCTTATTGTTAGGTTGTTAGACTTTCTCTTGGATTAAAAGTTATAATAGATATTGAGATTGACACAAGGTTATGTTTTGACAACTTATAGGTTGACTTGATGATTTTGGAATCATGAGAAATGATTCGGTTGTTAGAGACTAAGCCATTAGATAGACTTGTTATAGAAGATACTTGTTTTGCTTATATAATATGAAGAAATTTTGAGGTTTATTTTAGTATTGTCTTGTATGTTTACAGGTTAATTCAAAATAAGCAATATCACGGATCTAAAGTCTCATTTTAGTCTATATGAGATTTTGAGGTCGTTAAAGAATCCTTGTAAACTTTGGCTTTATTAAATACGTACTGTAGAGACCCCGAATCTTTTTCATGTTTTTACTTCATTGTATTAGGGGTATTATAGTCCTTGTGATGTTTTGATGTTTATTGTATTATATATTTATTTGGTGTGGTGTAAACTAGGCTTAATCAAACTTGTAACGGAGAGATGTCATATCACACCCTAAACTTTAGGAAGCTCTAGTTTTGGCACCGTTTACTGAAATTGAGTGATTCTTGAACCATTAGAAAGGTGTGGGAACCCTCTTCGAAGTTCATGTTTAATGTTTTTCCTTATTTTGAGTTTAAGCCAAGTCAATGGTGGGTTTTATTTAATCGAATTGCAGATCAGTCAACTTTGGGGACAATTTAGTTTATTAATTAAGTGGAATTTAGAAATTCTAAAACACCAGAAACGTTCATTTTCGAGAGATGAATCCAACCCAAGTTGAATCGTCAAAATCCGTCGAGCGAGTCAAAAGTTATGGCCAAAACAGTAAAGCGGGTCAAAAATCTATAGGCAACCGATCGCTCGGTCAGAAGTAGCGATCGATCGGTCCAAAACCGATCGATCGGTATCTATCGACTGGTCCAGAATTTTGTATGGGGAAAATTTACAGAGAGTGCTTTTTTGACCGATCGCCCGGTCAAGAGCACCGATCGCTCGGTTGAGAACCGATCGATCGGTCATAACCACCGATCGCTCGGTCTTTCGTGATTTTTACAGAATTTTAGTATGGGCGTTTTGGTCTTTTTGTTCTCAGACCTTGGGGCTATAAATAGGGGATCCTACTCGAAATATTAAAATACTCTACCTATTTCTAACCTAATTTGGCAAAAAGGGGGAGAAAACCTAGGGTTTGAGGGAGAGGGTTGCTTGGAGAAGAAGGAGGTTGCTAGAAGATTGAGAGGAAAGCTTGGAGATCGTCATCAAAGCTTCTCCAAATCTCCTCGGGAGCATTTTGAATCCAAGGGAAGGATTCCTAAGGTCGATATACTATCCTAATCAATTCTATTTTTATGTTTTGTGAATATTAATTTGATAGAAATGATAGAATAGAGATTAAATACATTTTCTCCAAATTTTCTATGAAGTAAGCTAATTATTGATGGAAATGTGGATTGGATGTAGATAGAATATATGGAGGATGGGAAATGTATGGAGGATGAGATTAATATGTGGATGTGAATAGTGAATTGATTGTATGGATGAATTATGGTTTGATGAATGCTTGAAAATATAGAGGGGAAATGGATTCATATTATGCGTACACAAGGTGTTTGTGAAAATGCTTGAAATGATAAATGCTATTATACTCTTATGAAATGGTGATAAATTGATTATGAATTGCGATATGAATTATGATAAGATATGTATATGTGAATGGTTTGTTAAGTATGTCTAATTATTTGCATGGAAATTGATAGTCGAGAAGGTAAGAACTTAGAGGAACATCTCTCAAACCGGGAATTCTCTAACTATTTGGTATGGGACAGTATAGTGGAGTTTTCATGGTGGGAGATCGGAATCTAAGTAATTACCAACTCGAATGTTAATTTCGACACTTAAGCACATATGCACGTGTATGTTAAGATAAGAGTCTCACAAGTCACACATGTGGACCACAAGCATGAGCATGACATACGTATGACATTCTGAATAAGCATAAGCATGACATGGTCTGTATCCGCCAAGAACGGCATGTCAATTACATTTGATTCATAGGCATGGTCCGTATCCGCCGAGAACGACATGTCACATCATTGTATGATCTGAATAAGTGCATAAGCATAAGCATCTCACAAGCACGTGGTCTCATAAGCATAAGCAACTCATAAGTGTATTGTCTTCCAAGTCTAAGATTTTTACAAGTACACGAGTCAAGGTGATGATATGATGTATATGCGCACACGTTCTTCCACACTCTGATTATGTTATTGGATATGTTTCTGACTAAGTGCAGGTATATTATTATTGTTTGTTGGATTTTATATACACTAAGTACCTTTGTACTCAGCCGGACTTTGTCTTGGCAGGTTTAGAGCAGGAGTACACGGCGGAGCCGTGGGTTGAGGAAACATACGCAGAGGAAGGAGGTGAAGGTGAGCCTTCTGATGAGGGAGCCAGAGACTTGGGTTGCTACACCTCTTAGTTTTTATTTCATTTGATTGAGAGAGTTGTATTAGACTTGAGTAGATGTTGCTTAGTAGACTTTTATAGTTGTGTATCAGACTCTTTGGTTTTAGTGGGTTGTATTTGTTGACTATAGACTCGTGCTATTTAGTTGGTTACAGTTGATATATCGAAAATTTTATTATCCTCATTTTTGGAGACTCGTGTTAGTGTGCCTTGCATGTCATGGATTTTAAGCAGGTTTAAGTAATGTGGCGATCCCAAAGTCCTATTCTCACCAATGAGTGAAATATTCACTTTTTTAAAAAAACAAAGTTGATTTTGGGTTTCATGTGTAAGACTTTTTTTCAATGGAAAAAAATTTAAAGTAGAGTCAAATTAGAGGGTGTATCAAAATGAGCAAAACAAAAAGTTACTAACTTACTAACTAAACCAAAAATTTCCTCGAAATTCAATCTTAGAAATTATATATATCTTTCCATGCAATGTTTAATTCTCATCTAAAATTTTTTTTTCCCCTTTAAATTTGTGTTCCCCTTGTAGGAAATTTTTGGGTTCTAGGGAGTTTATATTTTTACCCAATTATTGACGGTAACTGAAGAAAAAGAAAGAATTTTTGAGAAACTCAATTCAAGAAATGAATCAAACAATAAAAATCTAATTTAAGAATATTAAAGAGAAATTATTAATTGAATTGAAACAGACCTGAATTTATCATTAACCAAAAAACATGGATCCCACATACCTCATGGAAAAGAAGGGCTTTAGTGGAAAATACAAATTAGTATAAAGGGAAACTTAAAAAAGAGAAATGAAATATAGAGTAAAAGCATGATCTTTACTATTATAATGGTAGAGGCAGGTGTAGCCTGAATTTTTTGAAATTCCTAAACTACCCTTATATAAAGCAAAGCTTTAATTTAATGTTTTATTATAATTCCCAAACTACCCTCATCTATCTATTTAAAGAATAGAATCACAGTCAATCGCGATTGAACTCAGGGAGAGTTCAATCTCACCCACGGGTTAACACGTCCATTTTAACTCCTATTAACTGTGGTTAATTCCTTCCCAAAGATAAACGATTTGTCAAAACAAAAAAAAAATGATGTGTTTTGTTAGTAAATTTTTTAAAAAAAAATGTTTATAAGAAAATAAAGTTAAGATTCAAGCATGCCAGAACTACAGAGTAAGAAGAATAATGAAAATATAATCTTTATTTTATTTTCACTCAACTTACAGACCCTACAAAAACCAGTAGACCGCATATCATCAAACCATATCTAAGAAAGACGTTAAAAATTCTACCAGATTAGGGCTTTGTCCCAATGGTAGTGTATCCCCTGCTTTAGGGGGGAGGTCCGGGGTTCAATTCCCGCGAGGGTGGGAGTCGTTTATACTCTCCACTCGCCCAAGAACCGAACAGATACTGACACCTAACCCGGCGTTGCGGCCTAAACGTATATCTTGTACCAAAAAAAAAAAAAACAAAGAAATCAAACATAGAAATTAAAAAATCAAGCATATATCAAAAGTAAAGCAAAAACATGGTCTTCACAAGGATCCAAATCAAATACGCAGATGAACAATCTACCACAACATCTAAAAATCAGATACAGAAATAAAATATCCATTCAAAATGCCTTCAAACGAAACACTACCAATCTTCGACTGAAGTAACCCATAAAATCTCAATAACTGAAGTCTCAACAAAAAAAAAAAGTGAAAATAAAATCTCAACGACTGAAGTGAAAAGATAAGAATGAAAAGAGAAAGTAAAGGTTTCATTGGCACATGTAAAAAAATTGGCAAAAAAAACACGTGGCATAAGAGTAAAAAGATATGTGAGATAGGAATTGACACTAATTAAGGGTATTTTTGATATAAGACATTTAATTGGACAGCTGTGCAAAGCCTTGCTGCATGGGAAATCAAAGAGGGTATATATCATTTAAGTGAGACCCACTGAAGAGGTGGTGGATTTAACATAAGAGAGGAATGATATTTTAGGGGAAAAAAAGTAAATCATTTAAGTGGGACCCATTGAGGAGGTGGTGGATTTAACATAAGAGAGGAATGATGTTTTAGGGAAAACAAAGGTTCAAAGAAAACTTTTGTCATTAGTGATTCTACGCTCTTATTTTCAATGGAAAAAAATTTAGAGTAGAACCAAATTATAGGGTATATCAAAATAAGCAAAACAAAAAGTTACTAACTTACTATCTAAACCAAAAAATTCTTCCAAATTCAATCTTAAAAATTATATATATGCTTCCATGCAATGTTTAATTCTCATCTAAAGGTTTTTATTTTTTCCCTTTTAGATTTGTGTTCCTGTTGTAGGGAATTTTTGGGTTCTAGGGAGTTTATTTATTTACTAAATTATTGACAGTAACTGAAGAAAAAGAAATTTTATTTGAGAAACCCAATTCAAGAAATGAATCAAGCAATAAAAATCTAATTTAAGAAAATTAAAGAGAAATGATTAATTGAATTGAAATAGGCTTGAATTTATCATTAATCAAAAAACATGGATCCCACATACCTCATGAAAAAGAAGGGCTTTAGTGGGAAATACAAATCAATAAAAAGGGAAACTTAAAAAAGAGAAATGAAATATAGAGTAAAAACATGATAAAGATAAACGATTTTTCTATAAAAAAAAAGTGTTTTGTTAGTAAAATTTTAAAATTAAAAAAAAAATTGTTTATAAGAAAATAAAGTTAAAATTCAAGCATGCTAGAACTATAGAGTAAGAAGAATAATGAAAATACAATCTTTATTTTGTTTTCACTCAACTTACAGACCCAATAAAGACTAGTAGACTACATATCATCAAACCATATCTAAGAAGACATTAAAATTATACCAGATTAACAAATAAATCAAATATAGAAATTAAAAAATCAAACATACATCAAAAGTAAAGCAAAAATATGGTCTTCACAAGGATCCAAATCAAATACACAGATGAAAAATCTACCACAACATCTGAAAATCATATACATAAATAAAATATTCATTCAAAATGCCTTCAAACGAAACACTACCAATCGGCGACTGAAGTAACACATAAAATCTCAACAACTGAAGTCTTAACGAAAAAAAAAAAAGTGAAAAAAAATTCTTAACAACTGAAGTGAAAAGATAAGAATGAAAAAAAAAAGTAAAGCTTTCATTGGCATGTGTAAAAAATCTGGAAAAAAAAAAAAGATACTTGGGATGATAGTAAAAAGGTACATGGGATAGAAATGGACACTAATTAAGGGTATTTTTGGTATAAGACATTTAATTTGACAGTTGTGCAAAGCGTTGTTACATGGAAAAACAAAGAGTATATATCATTTAAGTGAGACTCACTGAAGAGGTGGTGTATTTAACATAAGAGAGGAATGATATTTTAGGGAAAACAAAGGTGTATCATTTAAGTGGGACCGACTGACGAGGTGGTGGATTTAACATAAGAGAGGAAGGATATTTTAGGGAAAATAAAGTTTCGAAGAAAACTTTTGTCACCTAGTAATTCTACGCTCTTTTTATATAGGTTATAGATATAGATTATAGATAACACTTTTAATTTCATTTCAGATACTTGGAAGGATTCCTTTAACACCATTTGTTTAATCTCTTCTCTATTATTATAATGAGAGAAGGAAATATTAAGTTGTTGGTTGGACTTTTTAACTAATATCCTATATTTGTAGTATCCTGTAGCTATATATATGTAGATTGAAATATATAAGGGTATTAATTATAAAGTAATTATTTGCCATCATAAACCGTCCCAAATTTAAAACAGTTCAATGCATTCAATATTTTCAGTTTTCAAACCCACTATAACCGTCTAAACCATCCATATTGAGTATACTAACCTCTACAAAAGACTTTTTCTAAAGATTTGTATTTTGTTTTTTATTTATGCTCTCAAAAGGATTGATTTTTCTTCAGGCACCATGTTGTTTACAGAGTGGAACTTGACCGTAATGATCTCTGTTGTCCATCGTAGAGATTCGAAAAGAGGAGAGAATACAGAGGAGGACGAAAGGAGGGAAACAACAATAGCAGCATCTCCTGCTTTACAAACCAATTTCATGTATTTGAGTGGTAAGAAAGAAGCTTTAATAAGTTCAAAGTACTACTTTCAATCTCTCTTCCTTTATTTATTAAACTTCTGTCATTTGTATCTGACTATAATGTTTCTGGCGTTGGTCCATTCAAATATCGTATTTTAGGTTTAAGTATTAGTTTTACTTTGTTGTTTGTTTTTTGATTCTCTGGATTTGAACTTAAGTAACCAAACTGGGTTTGATCTGAAAAATATGCTGTTTGGAGACCCATATCATGGCTTGGGTGGATGAACATATAAAGCAACTGAAAGTTAAAAGCACATGCTAGAGGACCATGCGGTCCGTCTTCTATTTCCATTTATTAGGGATTTAAAAATAAAAAACTTATTAGGGATTCATCTAGGTAATATTCGATGGACCATTACTATTAACTATAGTTTAAATTTGCATTACTATATTTATAACTTATAATATGTAACATTGGAAATATCATGTGGTTGCTTTTAAACCTTAGTTAAAATTCATCAACTCTTGAGATTATTATTTTTATATATGTATTTTTATTAAAAATCAAGGATAAGTGGATGAACTCTAGGGGTGGGTGATCATAGTTAAGTAGTGTTAAAAGGGACACATGACGACCTCAGTGACGTAACCGGACGCCTCACTCTCTTGGCAAAATAACGAAGAATGTCTCGCCAAGGTGCCGCCTGCACCCTTTCTTTGCTATACCCAAAATATCTCTAAAGTTTTTTGGTTCTTAAAATATCCCACCATCATATTTCAATAAGCAATGCCTCTCATAATTTTTTTAAACCAAAATGTCCTTCAAATTTCTACACCCAAAATATTACTTAATTTTTTTTCAAAATGCCTTCACTAGGATCCCTCTTCCCAGTCTCTCTCATCTTCATCTCTCGCAGGTGCTACCCACTAGTACTAGTAATAATAAGGATAAAGCTTCGGAGATTGCTTAGGGTCGAGACCATGCTCTAACAGCATGAGAGATTTCAGGTGGGGCCTACAATGTGAAATGGGGCCCACCTGAAATCCAATGCTTTAAGAGCATGGTCTCTGTGGTCTCGGGCCCTAATGGGGTCTAAGTGACATTTCCCTAATGTTTGGTTGATGAGAAAATAAGTAAAAAACATAGAAAAAAATAAAAATAAATTTGACAAACACAACTAAAAAATTGTATTAGAAACCTTTTTTTTTTCCTTTCCATATTTCCATTTTCCTTTAGGAGGTCTTCATTTCGAGAAGAGTCGACACGGGAATTTTCATTCACTTTCGACTGTCTAGTAAGGAACTCCTGGTGCGTTCTTTCTCCTCAAGTATGCTTAAAATTTTCGAAAGTTAGGGTTTCTTTGGAGTAGAATTACAGACGGGAGAAACGAGATGCAGCAGCCACCGCCGATGATTCCTTCATTTCCTCCTACAAGCATCACAACTGAGTAGATTCAAAAGGTATGCTTTTTCTTCTTCGTCTTTTTAGGGCTTTTGGTGGGTTTATTGTTTGGAAGCATCCTCGATGACTTACTTGAAACTTGAAAGAATAGTAGCATCTGTTCTAGTTAGAGATTGGATATACCCACACTCATCTGAAAGCACTCCTTCTGAGTGACAAAGCAGGTGTTGCTTGCATTATGGTTGGATCTCTTCGTTATAACCACTTATGTCGGGATTATGGCCACATAACCATAATATCGTGAAGACGTGAACCCTAGATTGCCATATCAAGATTTTTAAAAAAAAGTTACATGTTAAAACTCAATTCTTTCACCGATTAGAATTGAAATATTTGCAAGTGCTTATAATAATAATAATAATAATAATAATTATTATTCATGTATAGAAGGGTAACTAATATTATACTTATCCAATTGGAAGGGTTGTAGGCTCTGCGATAAGAATACTATCATTCCTTATTGGATGGAATGCAAGAGAAACGAGACGGCTCACTTGTGGTAGTTTGAAGTGCCTCGACATATATCAACCTAGGCCATAGAGACAAGTTAAGAAGCGTACTTAAGGTCATAAAAAAGAAAAACAACGTTCGGGCCTTGAAGAACCTCAGGAAAGGTTTAACAAGGTAATGAAAGGACTTAATCATGGAGGTTCATTTTTTTAAAGTAACGAGGCAATATTTGAGGTAGGAGCAGCAAGAAGCCAAGAACTAACAATAATGAAGGTAAATTCACTAGCAACCCAGGCATCTCTCTAGAAAGCTAAGGTGTATGGTTGAGCTCTCTATTGAGAATCATGAGGGGATCATTTAGCAGAAGAAGATCAGACTGACGTTATAAGGAATTATGGATGCCCTCAAGTGTCCCAAATCCGAACTAAGCCTCGGCAGGATATAAAATCTGTATGATTATTTCTCTTGTGACAATATATACTTTCATGACATTGTTCAATTTGGGAGGTAGTGGATTACACATCCATATATCACTATATTGAGCCACTGTCACTAAAACTGCTCCATAGGCTGGAGAGAATAGCTAAATTGAAAAATTGGCAAGCAAAAAATAAAAATAAAGGAGAAAAACAAAACATATGATATTTAATACGTATAGTAACTAATATCTCATCATCGATTGTCACTAACAGATCACTGACAACCGTTGTGTTTTGACAGTCATACTCACTGGTTATAAGAAGAGGTACAGGCAGTGCCCTGTCATAGAAGTAATGCTTGTGCAAAGGACTTGAAACTTAGTTCAACAAACATGTTATCCTCGTTTTATGTTCTTAACTGACTTCATCAATAACATAGCAAGGATAAACTTTCTTTTTTCTGATTTGTAATTGGCATTCAATGCGAATTATTTTAATTCTTAGGACATTTTGGGTTCCTAGGGATTTGATATATATTGCCTTGTGCCTGTATCTGATACCTCACGTGTGTGTATGCAAACACTACATATCCTAATTTCCATTTGATGCATTACTTTTTAAACATGTCTCACTATAATTAGTATGTGCCACTGGTTGGTTTTTTTGTACTTGTATTTTTATGACGGCTATTGTTGTCTCATTTGTTTTAACAGTCCTCATTATCTTTATGTGATATTTGCTGGCTTTGATCTACTTACATTTCTTTTAACGACTTATGTTTACTTATTCTAGGATTGTGCTTCCTACTTGCACACTTATAAGTGCCAACAAAGCATGGATAAACCTGTTCCCATTATAACTTCAATGTGTGTTTATATATTTCATGATCTGAGTTATAACTATGTTAATATACCTTGGAAGGCACTGTGTTTTATCTAGAGATCTCCCCGGTTGGGTGTCACATATTGAAATTGAGAACAATATTTTGAATTATGTAAATCCAATATTGTTTTGTGATTGATGCAGTATCTGGACGAAAAAAAAAGTTGATTCTGTCAATATTGGACAACCAATACCTTGGAAAACTTGCTTAGTGTGCCACCCAGTAAGTGGGGATTGTTTAGTATTTTTTTAAAAACCTTGTTATGGAAAAAAATATGGCGCCATGAGTAACATCTCCAATCTTTTTTTTGATCAAAGTAACATCTCCAATCTTCTCAATTGTTTATTTGTGAGGTGAATTTTTTTAATGAGGTTCAGATGCAATCATTTGATTTCCTTGTGGTAAACGTATTTGGAGGCAGTTCATTATGTTATTATTTCTTGTTAAAAGTAGAATATCACCAATAATAACATTTTTCCTTAAAAAAATGTAAAATATCACCAATATTATTGAAGGTTAGTATATTAGAATTCTTAACCGTTTTAATCCCATGTGTGTATTTGACTCAAGTTTTTTGTATGGTCAAGGTGTCATGACCTCAAGACGTGTGAGGTTTAAGTCTCACAAGAAAGCCTCACACTCCCTCGTTTTAACAAATAAATAAATATGAAATGAGAAAAATTGCAAAATGTGAAAAAAAAGTTAATGAAGATTGTAATATGTATATATATATATATATATATATAAATGTGTATACACACACACACACATGCACAAAGGAAATACTATATTAATTTTTCCATTATTCAAACATCAAAGAAAAAAAATTTTAGAGGGGCATGCAAAATCTGAAATTTAAATTTTTGTTCATATATTGTATATGTTAAATTGTCAATTCATGTGGTGGATCTTTCTTTCCAACAAACAATTGCCAAGAATCACGAAATTACACTGTAGGCAAGTAGCTCCAAATCTTTGCAATATCAAATAGGAAAGTTAGTATGAAATATTTTCAAAGGATTTCAAAAAATCTAAACACACTAAAGATAAAAAATTATATGTTAACTTAAACAATTAACAAAATAGAAGAAGGGAAAAATAACTTTTAAGTCTTAGTTATGTGTTTAGAGCCCTATTTTTGGTTAGTTTATGAGGTTCATGATTCATACATAAATCGAGCCTCAAAGCTTGAGGCGTGTACCTCATGTTAATCTCACTTTAAGACGTGAGCCTCATGAGATTTAAGCCTCAATGATGAGCCTCGCCTCGAGGTGAGTCTCAAGGCTTAAAGCTTCACACACCTTTTAAAACAATGATGTAGATTGGTTTTAATGGGCGGCACTCACTAGGAGTTCTTGGGAGCACCCCCTCTAGAATCTGAATATGAAAACATCTAGCCGATTAGACATTTCTAGATCATTTGATTACACCCAAGTTTGTTAGCAGTAACCCTTGGGGTTCACTAGATCTTACCTAGGCTTTAGAAGCAACCCTTTTTTAGAAAATAGACACGTGATAGTTTTTTTTTTGTTAAACTGGAAAAACCCATCTAAGGTGGGTCCCTTAAGAGGCACGCGACAAAAAATCAGCCCATATAAAAGTGTATAGGCCAATCGAGCAGACGTAAAAAATCAACCCATATAAAAGTGTATAGGCCAATTGAGCAGACGTTGGAAAATTAGCATTTTCTACAATTAGGTGAATCCTAGGAGTTAATGCTAACTAACTAGGGTTAATGGACACGAATTCAATGTCTAATCAAACGGCCTAGACATCTCTGCTGGGGACAATTTCTTATCATGTCTCTTAAGAACCTATTTTGGATGGAGTTTTGCAGATTTGGAAAATACATGTCATGTGTCTATTTTTTAGAGGGCCTCTCACTAGAACGGGTAGTGAGTGCGTCCCTTTTGACACGTGTCAGGTTGATTGGAATCCGACTGTTGGATGTTAAGGCGGGTTACTTGCGAGACGTGACAAAATAGGCTAATTGGATGTTCTAGACCATTTGGTTGAAGGTCGAAAAATTAGGGGTTTCTATAGCTAGTTACAGCCTAGTGAATCCTAGGGGGTAATGCTGACAAATTAAGGTTTAATTGGATAGTCTAGAAATATTCGGTTGGCCTATTTTTGTAATGTGTCTCTCAAGGGATTGATGTCCAACAATAGGATTCAATAACAACTTACCGCTTGTCGTATTTCTATAGGGGGCACCTCATTAGAACTTCTAGTGAGCGCCATCCATTAAAACCTCACATATATATGTATATAGATGTAGAGAGAGAGGTGGTGGCAATGGCCCGAGATGACCTGTAGCTCGAGTGTTCGGCCTGAAGTTTGAGCAGGCTGGGATCGTCTTTCTTGGGGCTGAGCTTGGTGAAGTAAAATTTGGACTGAGCTTGAGCTAACTTTCGCTCAGCCCAACCCGAAGTACCATACATAAAGGTCTTTTATTAATACGTCTGTGCGTATATCTCAACCATAATTTTATGTGTAATTATTTTTAATGAATGATACGTTTCACTAGTTTTTTTAAATGTATATTTTACATTTCTGATTGATAATGAAATGAGATATTTTTTAAATGTTTTTGATGAACCTTTTAATTGCAAATTTAGTGGGGGTATTATTTGGCCCAAATACAGCCCACATATTGTTCATCTTAGTCCAACATGAATTTGGTCCGAACTCAGCCTAAACTTAGCCAAACTCAACCCATGAGTCGTCTAAAATGAGCTCGGACTGAACTCAGCTCAAATTCAACACACAAGTTGTTGAACTTAAACCAGCTTGAACTTGACTTGAAGCTCGATGTTATATTGTGAGCCGAGCTTGGGCTGAGGGGCTCGGGTTGAGATTAAGCTTGGGATTGGGTATTAACTTTGGGTTGAGCTCGGGTTAGCCCAGCCAGGCCCGACTGCCACCCCGAGAGAGAGAGAGAGAGAGAGAGAGAGAGCTCCATGTGCACATCAAATCCAGATAGGCCTCCCCTTTTTAGCCACATGTAGGTAAGGCATGGCATACCTAGACTGTCATCCATGGGCAGACTCTGGATTAACCACGTGTACAAGACCCCTTGTGCACAACATACCAATTGTAATTTTTCAAATAAAATTTTGCTAAGAAAAGAGGTCTTTCGTCACATGGTGGAGGTCAGGAGGAGAGGCTGAGGGGGATCTTTTTTGGGCTGCCAATATAAGATTGCTTGTATAGAGCTTTTCACCGGTGTCACCTGGGCATGTGGTACGGGTGCCAAGTGTCTAAGTGTCTAGAGGTGTTCGGCATGACAAGCTTTGAAAATCCTAATACGGCGGCACATCAGACGTACAATTTTTTTTAAAATTATTATATATATTGTAATTCAAATATTTTAAATAATAATAATAATAGAAAGAGAGGGGATTACTTGTCCCCAATTTTTAAAAAAAAGTATATACCTAAATTATAAAAAATACTCATATAGTAAGTAGAAATCAGCAACGAAAAATAGAAGAAAGAGAAGAGAGTGACGTACATATTGATCGTTATTGTTGCCGCTACTCTTCTAGTAAAATTTCATCTATATTTTCGAAAAAGCAACACAACTTAACAAAAAGTTCCTAACAATTGTATTTTTTAAAATTACACGATATACTTGAAGCACCACATGCCTAATTATAATATTGACGTCACCATGACATGGTATAGGCATGTATGTACCAAGGAGTGTCATGTCATGTCATGTCATGTCCAAGTGCGACAAAATTTAGGAAAATTGAAGTGGCTAGGTAACACTGCTTTTCACTAGATGGGCCCATCTAAGTAACCTGGTCCACTTGTATATAATTCATCTCCACTTTCTAGTTGTCCACTCTTCCCTATTTTTATAAAAGAAGTCAAAATAGTTTTGACACTTTTATTTTGTCTTTTTGTTTACAATTAGGAAAGACAACCGGAGAGTGGACAACTGGAAAGTGGACATTGCATTGCTCTTTTAAATGCATGTGCATGTGAAAATGAATACCTGGTGTAAGGGATAAAATTTGTAAAATTGATTAAGTGTTGGAGAACGAGCTAGCTTATGTTGTTATGTTCACCGAAATGTGACATGTGGACCACATGCTTTGAATAGAGAGATTTTCCGTTGTCTGATGCACGACGTTTCCGTTGTGTACTTCGTAAACGTACTCATAGTCTTGTGAACAATATGTCCGTTGTGCTCTTGACAAACGTTCCTGTTGTCTCATGCACAACGTGCCCGTTGTACTCTCGACAACGTTTCCGTTGTCTTACACAACGAATCCGTTATCTTCTGATAACTAGGTCCAAACCTCATTTTAAGGCATACACAACGGACCCGAGCTCGAGTCAACAATGAGACCGACTCGTAGGAGGAAGTGATTAGGAGGTGATCGTTTTATTCTGACAAGTAGGTGAAAAGCACTGTCTTGACATTTAATGCTGGTCACTTCTGCGTGCTGTCAGAAACAAACCGCCGAACTAATAGTAGGCGCCCACGTGTGATACGATCAGTGGTAGATCTTTCTGACATATGTGGTAATGAGTGTTAGGCACGTGGTATGGCCATCTATGGTCATCCATGGGCATCCAGGGCTAAACCTATAAATACCCCAAAACTTCAGTGTTTAAGGACTGAGAATTTTCTGCCATTTTCTCTCACTTGCTTTTGTGCTTGTTACTATTCATTATCTTCTACCTCTATTTACTTTGGCATCAGAGTATAGGGCAGGGTATCACACCCTTCAACTCCTACCTTCTACCAGTAAACCAGAGTTTGTGTAGTAGTTGCTGATGCGTGTCCTTCCCAAAATTTTCTCCTTCAAAATTGGCGCCGTATGTGGGAATCTATAAATGAATCTCCCTTAGCTCTTTGTGATCATGGCAGATCAAACCCCTGTGCCCGTGCGTGAGAATCAACCGTACGTGCCTACTGTCATGCAAACTTTTATTCCGGGAATTGGGCAATCATCTGGGCAACCTTAGAGAGTTGCAATTCCATCTGATATTTCTTCTTCCTCGGACCGTATTTTGTCGATGTTGCAAAGGCAGCAGTCTGCTTTGGACCAGATCGCCAGGCAACAACAGATGTTGCAAGAGAGGCTTGATGCTTTTGAGCACGGTAGACTTGAAGTGGATGACGGACCATCGCAGCGGCCTTCAGTAAGACGTCAGCTTAACTCTCTTCTTCCCCACCGGTGCAAGAGAATCGTGATATCCGGTTCGTGCTTCTTCCTACCGAGGGGGACGCAGGTCATACTCCGGTTCGTGCTGATCAAAGGAATCCTACTGATCGTGTTGAGGTATGAGAAGAAAGAGCTCGAGAAGGAGTCAGAGGAGGTGCTACCGAGGAGGCTAACACTCAGAAGACTTGGATAACATCCAAGGAGGTGGAGGCTATGATCAGTGCTCGTGTCAGGAGCATGAAAGAAGGAGCTCCTGACCATTTTGCTCAATCAGCAAAGGACAACGTCGAGAACTCACCTTTCATAGATGCCATCAATCAGTCGTATACCCCGTCCAGGTTCATGACCCCGATCTTCTCCATGTACGCGGGGAGAACGGACCCAGAGGAGCATTTGTTCCATTTTAAGCACGCGATGGCTCTTCGCAATCCTGATGATAATCTTCTATGCAAAGTTTTCCCCAACAGTTTATCTGGAGTAGCGTCCAGGTGGTTCTGCAATCTGCCCTTGGCTCTATCAATAGCTTCCCCGAGCTCAGGTCAGTTTTTATTTATCAATTTATTATCAATAAAAAGAAAAAAGTAGGTGCAAATTCTCTCTTCGCTTTGAGGATGAAACCAGCAGAGTCATTGAAGGACTTTATTTCGCGCTTCACTGATGAAGTCCACAACATCGACAAGGTTAATGAGAGAAGTTGCATAGCTGCTTTCAAGAACGTTATCCCTAAGCATTTCGAACTCTACAAATCTCTTGCTCTCGACTATCTTGTCAAGATGGACGAGATGATGGTTCGTGTTACTAAGTTCGGGAGATATGAAGACGATGTCTCAATCGTACCAAAGCTGAGGACGAAGGGGGTGGATGTCATAGAAAGAGCAGGCCGGTCATCTTCATCGAAGTGGAAGTAGAAGAGACGAAGGTACGAGTCTTCGTCATCTGAAGACTCACCACCCAGACAAAGGAAGGAGAAAGTAGTGTATGTGACTCAGCGGGATTAGCCGGTTCGGCGCCCGTATTAAGGCAATTCTGACCAGCAGCTATAACAGAGTAGGACGGAGAGACGTCCAGATACTACTCATCAACAACAACGGGAGAGGCAAACTTATCAACCTCGCCAGGAGCAGCCTCAGGCACAGCAGGAGAGAGGCGTTCAGGCGAGGGAGAGGTGTCCTTTTGCAGCTCGAACTAATTGCATCAATTTCACAGTCAGCCCAATGACCATCATGAAGTCAATGGAGGACCAGGCGTACTTCGAGTGGCTTGCCAAAGCTGTGCAAGATGTCACATCGGGACCACGGGCACATGAGTATTGCCATTATCATAAGTGCCGTGGTCATCTTACAAACCGATGTCGCATTTTGAGGGAATATTTGGAGAGGCTGGTCTAAGAGGGGTATTTGGGAGAATATCTGGATTCCAGTAATGGTGACGCAGTGCGTACCAGGGAACCATTGCCTCAGTCTCAGACAGAAGAGTCGTCAAATAATCCAAGCACCAGTGGAGGAAGAGGTCGAGGAGGAGCACTTATGGAGACTATCAACGTCATCTATCGTGCACGGACACCGGCGGTCGATGTGGAGAGAGACTTCAGAGCAAAGATAAGGAAGATGTCTCATGAAGCTGAGGTGTTTCAAGTGCAGACTTCGGCAAGATGCGTTAAGCAGGCACTTACCTTCACTGATCATGATATGGCAACGGTAATTCGGCCTCATTATGATGCTCTTGTTTTCACTATGAGAATAGGAGATTTCGACATCAAGAGAGTGCTTGTAGATTCGGGGAGGGGCAAATATCTTGTATCTTCATGCTTTCACTCATATGAAGTTAGATCCATCCGTTCTCATCTCTGCTCAGACCCCGCTGTTCGGGTTTGATGGCAGTTTGATGAAACCAGTAGGAGATGTCGTCTTGCCCGTTGTGGCTGGGCCTGTTGTCTTACAGACGAGATTCTCCGTTCTAGATGCCCCATCTCCTTACAACGCAATTTTGGATCGCTGGTGGGCCCACGAGATGAAGGCCGTTCCCTCTTTTTTTTTATCAAGTGTTGAAGTATCCGACACAAGACGAGCCCAAGGAGATCAGAGGAGATCAATTGGCGTCGCAGAAGTGCGATTTCCCTCCATCCGTTGTGCCTAAATAGCAATTCCAGATCGAGTCCGTTGTGGAGGAGAGCTCGGAAGCCATGTTGTGCAGACCTTCTGTTGAGTCCACGATAGCTGTCAATCTGGGAACGGAAGAAGAGCCAAAGGTGTTGCAAATCGGGACCAGTTTGACAACGGAAGAGGAGATCGAGTTGCTAGATTTTCTGAAGAGAAATCTTGATATTTTCGCCTGGTCTCACAAAGATATGACAGGAATCAACCCCAATATCATCTGTCATCATCTCAACGTTGATCCTGCTGTCCCTCCAGTGAAACAGAAGTCTCGGAGACTTGCCCCAGCTTATCATGACGTTGTGAATGAGGAGATAGACAAGCTTATTCAGTATGGGTTCATTCGAGAAGTGCAGTAACCTGACTGGATAGCAAACGTAGTGGCCGTACCCAAAAAGAGTGGAAAAGTGAGTTTGTATTGACTTCACCAGTGTCAATAAAGCTTGTCCTAAAGACTTTTTCCCTATGCCAAGAATTGAGAGGCTAATTAATGCCACTGCTAGACACGAAATGTTATCATTTATGGATGGTTATTTGGGCTATAATCAAATCCTTTTGGCAGAGAAAGATCAAGAGAAAACCACCTTCATTACAGAGCGTGGCTTGTTCTGTTATCATGTTATGCCTTTTGGACTGAAGAATGCTGGTGCCACATATCAACGTCTGATGAACCTCATGTTTGATCCAGTATTCGGCAAAACGATAGAAGTATATATTGATGACATCGTAGTGAAGAGTCGACTATGGAGTACTCTCGTGGCGGACCTTACTAAGCCTTTCTCTATTCTTCGAACCTTCAATTTGAAGTTGAATCCAGAAAAATGCATGTTTGAGGTTACTTCTGACAAATTCTTGGGTTATCTTGTGAGCTAGCGAGGTATTGAGGCTAATCCAACTCAAATCCGTGCTCTACTGGACATGCCAGAACCAAAGACGAAGGAGATCCATAAGCTAACAGGACGTATTGCTGCACTCAATCGGTTCATTTCTAAATCCTCTGTTCGTTGTAAACCCCTCTTCGAGCTGCTGATGAAGGATTCAGTTTTCAAGTGGACATTAGAGTGTTCTGAAGCTTTTGCTGCTTTGAAAGAGTATTTGGGTTCGGCTCCCATTCTCTCCATTCCCGAGCCTGGTGAATTTTTATACCTCTATCTCTCTGTTTCAGAGCAGGCCATTGGTTCTGTCCTGGTCAGGATTTGTGATGACGTTGAGAAGCCTATTTATTTTATTAGCAAAACTTTTCTTAAGGCAGTATAATTACAGCATGCTCGAAGGATTTGTGATGGGGTTGAGAAGCCTATTTATTTTATTAGCAAGACTTTTCTTAAGGCAGAGTATAATTACAGCAAGCTCGAGAAGGTATGTCTTGCTCTTGTCTTTTCTGCTGAAAAGTTTCGTCCTTATTTTCATGCTTACACTATCATTGTCATCACAACGTATCCCTTGAAAGTTGTGTTGGGACGACCTGAGTTGGCGGGAAGGATGTCGAAATGGGCTGTAACACTTAGTGAATTCGACATTCAGTATCGAGCAAGAATTTCAGAGAAGGGGCAAGCTATGGCCAGTTTTCTTTCTGATTTTCCCGTAGAAGAGGTCGAAGAGGAAATAACAACGGATCTCCATGAACTACCAGATGAGGCGGACAACGGAAATGCGACAGAAGGAGATAAACCGTCAGAGTGGATGGATTGGGTGCTGTACGTAGATGACTCCTCTAATTCAAATGGTTCGGGGCATGGTGCTGTGCTCAATAGTCCGGAAAATATAAAAATACAGATGTCACGTCTTGGGTTTACTGCCTCCAACAATGAAGCAGAGTACGAAGCATTGCTGCTTGGGTTACAGAGTGCGCACGAATTGAAGATTACGAAGTTGAGAGTTTTCTGTGATTCACAGCTTGTGGTGAATCAAGTAAATGGTGTCTATGAATGTAAGGACAATCGGATGAGACAATATGCTGCTCTGATTCATTCTCAGTGTGAAACGTTTAGTGTTGTCGAGATCAAGCATATCCGAAGAGATGACAACAGACATGTTGATGTTTTGGCTTACCTTGTTTCCATGTTACAATCTGACGAGCCCAAAGCTATTCTTATGGAGTACAAGGAGTATCCCTCGATAGAGTTTCAGCCACAACGGGAGGTATGTTTTATTAATTCTGTTCCAAGTTGGATGACAGGATTAACAGCGTATTTAAAAGATGGAGTTCTCCCTATCAATGCAAAGGAGTCAAGGCGTATCAAGTTCAAGGCACCACGTTATGACTTGGTGCAAGGAGAGTTATTTAAGAAGTCTTTCGGGGGATCTTTGCTGAAATGCGTTCATCCTGTGGATGTCGAGAGGATTCTTGCTGAACTTCATGAAGAAATTTGTGGTATACATTCTGGAGGAAGAACAATAGCTCACCGAGCTTTGGGATAAGGTTACTTCTGGCCTTACATGCAAGCTGATGCTCAGAAATATGTGAAGAAGTGTAGTCAGTGTCAACGGTACGCTTGATTGATCCATGCTCCGGCTCAAGAGCTTAATACTGTATCTCAGCCTTGGCCATTTGCACGGTGGGGACTTGACATTGTGGGACCTTTTCCCAAGGCCCCAGGGAATCTAATCTTTCTCTTAGTAGCAACTGATTACTTCTCTTGCTGGATCGAAGCTATTCCCCTTGCTCGTATCAGAGAACAGGAAGTAAAGAAGTTTATTTGAGAGTATATCATCTGCAGGTTTGGCATACCGCAGTCTATTATCATTGACAACGAGAAACAGTTCTCGTGGCGTATCATTGCAGAATTTTGTAACGAGCTAAAGATCAAGCATGTTTTTTCATCACCTAATTATCCTCAAGGGAATGGTTTGGCCGAAGCCGCAAATAAAAATATACTGAATGCAATGAAGAGAAGATTGGAAGATTCGAAGGGAAAGTGGACCAACGAATTGCACAACGTACTGTGGGGGTATAGAACGACGCCAAGGGGTCCTACGAACGAAACACCTTTCTCTTTAGCTTACGGCATGGAAGCTGTCATTCCTACTGAGATCAGTTTGCCCACTATACGTTTTTGGCACAACAAGAAGAAGAACGGGGAGAAAGACAAAAATATCGATCTCATGGCCATTCATCTAGATTTACTAGAGGAGAAACGAGAAGATGCCAGCATTCAGATGAGGAGATATCAGCAACGATTGAGGAAGGCTTATAATCAGAAAGTACAACAGAGAGTCCTTCAAGTCGGAGATCTTGTTCTTCGGAAAGTATTGTAGAATACAAGAGAGATTAACAGTGGCAAGTTGAGACCTAACTGGGAAGGACCTTATATTGTAGAACGATTGGGAAGTCCTGGTGTATGTTATTTGAAAGATCTACAAAGTAATCCCATCCAAAAATCCTGGAATATTATGAATTTAAGGCAATTCTTTTAATAGAATTTTGTGATATTCAACGAGTTATTGTGCTTAGGTACTTGAGTTTGTTTACCTCGTCATATAAGTGACAGAAATTTGTGCCAATACGTTGTCCAATTTATAGTGTGATATTGTGAATATTTTGCAAACTCAAATAAAGTTTCATTTGAACAGCATACTTACAACTAGATACAAGTGGCTTATCCTAAAGGTGTCATTTGAGCAAACCAGTGGCTTATCCTTATGACATCCTCTGAGCAAAGTATCTCGAACAAGAGTTATATGAGATTTTATTTGTTAGATTGCATTCACAATGAGTTACACGGTAGCAAATTTTCTCTTTCCGTTGTGAGCATGATGCAAGTGTTTGTTCGGTGTACTTACTGTGACATCGTACGTTGTGTGTTAGCTTCTGTCTAGTGTTCTTGAATGCAGATGTTATGTGTTAAAATGTTCTCATATGTTCTCTGTCTTGTTAGCATATGAATACTTACGTAAGTTTTCGTTGTGTGCATATACTATGTGAGATTCTGAAACTCTGTGTAGACTACGTACATAAAAGAGAAAGAGGAATAAAAGAGAAGACAGAGAAAGAAAGTTCATTCCATAACGCCCATTGCTGGATCCATGCATCTACAAAAGAAAACCCCACTATAGGGGAGAGAGAATTGCAGAAATTATCTAAACATAGAGAGAAAGGAGTATCAGAGCAGAAGATCTTCAGCAGCAGCGGCAGCAGAGGAGTGCACAACGGGAGAGGGAGTAGCAGAAGCAAGCACATCAAGGGAAGCAGGCACATCAAGGGTAGCAGGCACTCCGGGCATAGCAGACTCAGGAGGCAGTTCGGTAGCAGGGAGGGACGCAGACCTTCGAAGGGGTGTGACTTCTCAACTCCTTCGACCTCAGGCTCATTGTCAAGCTCGATTACATCTTCGCTCTGGAGCTCGGAGGTGGTCACATACTTCTCGTTGTCTTCCTTGAGACGACCTTGTTGACGAAGCATGTTCATCAACTTCTTCTCAGTCTCTGCCCTATCCTCATCCAGGAGCCTGTCCATTTGTAGTTGATAGTGACTCTGGAGTTTGGCGGTGACAGCCTTCTCAACAATCTCCTCTGCTGCCTTGGCCTCTGCGAGCTCCTCCACCAGAGCTGCTCTTACTGCCTCTGTTTCTTCGAGCTGCCTTCCCAGTGTCTGGGATATTATCTCCAATTCGCTAATCCGGAGAACGGCATTCTTGACCTGTTGTTTGGCCTTCTCTTCTCCCACATTCGCTGCCCGAGCCTCTTCTTCAGCCTTTTCTTGTCCTTTGAAGGCAGCGATGAACTTCTCCTCCACCCATTCTACCTCAGCTCGGGCTCGCGACAGGTCAAACTCTATCTTCAGCTTGTCCTCTGTAAGAGTCCTTTCCAGCATCTCGGCCCTTCCTTGCCAGTAGTTAATTGAATCTGTGAGATGATTGTAGTGGTAATTGCTACGTTCATTCAGCTCAGTGACTAGAACGTTCAGCTGTAAAAGAGAATATCAGTATATCACTGTATAAAGAGCAACGGGAATGTAATATGAGGGAGAAAGTCGTATCGAGGCAAGAGTACGACATGCAGCGTAGTTCACCTCGGATAGAGATAGCTGTGCAGTGTCAGTGACGTCCTTTGGCAGTTTCATGGCGCAAGTCAGTGCATGAGCTGTGTGCTCTGACGTCATTGCTGAGTCGTTTATGGTGGGCCTTCCATATCGAGAGAAGTCAAGAGACCAATCCATAGCGCTTGACGGCGGCTCGCCAATGACCAGTGGAGTTGGGGCAGCAGTCTCCGTTGTAGCAAGGGCAACAGCAGCAGCACCCGAATCAGCTGGGGCAACATCAGTTGGAGCAGCAGCGGGATTTGTGCTGACTACTCGGGACTCTGTTGTGATGTTGGAGTCCCTGAACATTGGAAGGGAGGGAGGAGTTGCAACAGTCTTGCCTTTCTCAAGATGCTTTTCTTCTTTCTTCTTTCTTCTTTCTGGCCTCTAGCTCAAATTGGGAATGAATCTTCCTTCGTTTCGGGTCGGAGGCCGTAGCTCCCGTTGTGAGGTGCGTTTTCTTTGATGGAGGAGGAAGTGGAGGCAGTGCCGTTATAGGACGCGTAGTCCTTGGCTTTCTAACGAGCGGCGGAGGGTCTGTGCTTGCCATTTCTTCTTCTAAGGCAGGTACGGCAGCAGAGAGAGAAGGGGAGGCGCCTTGTTGCTCTTGATTTGCCGGAGGAAGAATTGGAGTCGGCACGTTGTCGAATTCTCAAGTATCAGGTTCACGAGGTTTCCACCTGATGTATTCCCCCCGTGCACTCTCTTAATATTTGTGAGCAGGCTTTCTTCTTCCGGTGTGAGCTTTTTGAAGGGTATTTTCTTCCCTTCAACTACAAGAAAATAAAGGGAAGTGTTAGACAACGGGAAATAAATAGTAGAGAGAAGATATATCAGACAGCGGACACCGGACTACGGAGGCAGGTCATATAGTGGACAACGGACAACGGGCAACGGAACTCGGTTACCTGGCTTGTCTTGGAAGACATTGGGTACAAAGGAAGTCTGATTTCCAGCCCCCAGAGACAACGAAGGGAGTTGCCTTCCACCCTCTTTCTTTGTCAGGTATGCCAGAGACGAGGTCAGGGTACAACGGTTTTTTATTCCACGAAAAGTAGTTGTAAAGACCATCATCAGTGCCTCAACATTTGACGACATGACAGAAGTGGAAGAGATGTCTGGCTTCTATGGGATATCCATCCTCGATGAATTTTAACATCATGGACATGTACTTATAAAAACTAGGGTGCATTTGACCTGGGGCGAGTTTCAAGGTGGAGAGAACCTCATCGAGGACATGGTGGAGGGGAAAGTGAAGTCCGGCCTCGAGCTGAGCAAGGTAAACGACCGTACAGGCATCGGAACGTTTATCTATATGAGCATCATCCCTTTTGAAGTGGAGATGGACATGAGGAGGGAAATTGAAACGCTTTCTGAGGTGGTTCAAATATTCTAGTTGATGTTGGCGAAGGGCAGAAGATTTTTCGATGTAGGCACCATACGGTGCACTACTAGTACAACTTGCTTCATCATCACTTTGGGCCCTAACTGCTTCTACCCTAACGGGTTCTAAAGGAATTTCGGCAGACATGGTATCAGAAGCGAAGAGCAAGAAGTAGAAGAAAAGATAATGCGAAGGAGAAACGATGGAGAGGGAAAAGCGAACCAGAGGAGAAAAAGAACGAAGAAAACAGTGAAAAGCAAAGGAAGGGATTGAAAAATGTACCACAGTAAGGAAGAGGGCGAAGAAAGCTTGCAGGTTGGAGAACTTTGCTTCGGGCGCGATTTCGGCAGAGTAACAGTGCTTCGAAGGCAGAATGACCAAAACGAAACAATTCCTTGGCTGTTTATAGGCATTTTGAGAACAGATGAGAAAACGGGATTACCCCTACCAGAAATGTACACGTATGCAAAAGGCAAGGTTAGGATGATCATTTGTGCTATATAAATTGTCTATGTCAGAATATGTCATACAGGACCAAGTTACCCTTCGTCTCAAAGAAACGAAACAATACAGACGAGGGCATAATTGTCTTTTTAGACAAAGGAGATAACCGTCAGAGAGATAAAGCGTTTTGAATTCTAAAAAATGGTATGATGATAGCTTGCCATGCATTAATGAGTCGTGACGGTTCGCACGAGTATGCCAGCTGGAGTGAACATTTGGTTTCCTCGGCGTTTGGCTTACACAAACGTTACGATTCCCGGGAGCAGGGTCAGGTATGCTTTGTTGCCTTTTGTTCGTTTATGATACTTCGAACTACGTTCCCAGCATCATAAAGGGGCAAATTGTAAGGGATAAAATTCGTAAAATTGATTAAGTGTTGGAGAACGAGCTAGCTTGTGTTGATATGTTCACCGAAATGTGACACGTGGACCACGTGCTTAGAATAGAGAGATTTTCCGTTGTCTGATGCACGACGTTTCCGTTGTGTACGTAAATGTACTCATAGTCTTGTGAACAATATGTCTGTTGTGCTCTTGACAAACGTTCCCGTTGTCTCATGCACAACGTGCCCGTTGTACTCTCGACAAAGTTTCCGTTGTCTTACACAACGAATCCGTATCTTCTGATAACTAGGTCCAAACCTCATTTTAAGGCATACACAACGGACCCGAGCTCGAGTCAATAATGAGACCGACTCGCAGGAGGAAGTGATCGTTTTATTTTGACAAGTAGGTGAAAAGCACTGTCTTGACATTTAATGCTGGTCACTTCTGCGTGCTGTCAGAAACAAACCGACTGAACTAATAGTAGGCGCCCACGTGTGATACGATCGGTGGCAGATCTTTCTGACATATTTGGTAATGAGTGTTAAGCACGTGGTATGGCCATCTATGGTCATCCATGGGCATCCAGGGCTAAACCTATAAATACCCCGAAACTTCAGTGTTTAAGGACCGAGAATTTTCTGCCCTTTTCTCTCACTTGCTTTTGTGCTTGTTACTATTCATCATCTTCTACCTCTATTTACTTTGGCATCGGAGTACAGGGCAGGGTATCACACCCTTCAACTCCTACCTTCTACCAGTAAACCAGAGTTCGTGTAGTAGTTGCTGACGCGTGTCCTTCCTGGAATTTTCCCCTTCACTTAGGTTTGTTACTTTTGTGAGGAGTTTGTTTCCTTTAGTGCTTGTGCTAGGCATGTTTGTTTTCTTTGTTCTTTTGTTAGTCGTTGTTTAGTTTACATCTTTGTAAACTGCTGTAGCTTCTCTGCTTTTAATATATTTTCTTATTACTGATAAAAATAAAAATAAAAATGAATACCTGACTCGCATGTCTGTGTGAGAGAATATATTTGCATGGATTCCATGTGCAGTGTGATGATTCAGGTACTAAGCCCAGCTTCAGAAGAATTTGATGTATCTAGCTGCCATTGCTGATGGCCAACCATAAGCACCAGTAATGCATTCTCAGGTGGGTTAGAAACCTGATTGATGCACACTAAACCATCAGTCAAATTTACTTTTTGTGCTTATCCCTGTCAACATGTGCAGATGCCCCCATATCCTTTAAAGCAACAGGGAGTGCATTACATGCAACATCCTCAGGCAGCAGTGGCTCAGCAACCAGGTGTTATTGCACCCAAGGTGCCCCTACTATTTAACCCACAGCAAATGCAGGATCAGCAACATCAGCTACACCACCAAGCCATCCAAGGGCACATGGACTTGAGACCTTGGAGGGGGCAGTAGTGGTGCCCCTTTATCGGCTGCAGGCCTAAATGAATTTACGCACGGAATTGGTAGTGGTGCTACTGTCAGTTTAGTGGATGTACGAGGAGGAACCAAGCAAGATTTTCAGACTGGTTCTGGTGATGCCCTAGGCAACCAAACTGCTGGACATGGTAGTAGTGGTGGTGGAGGAGTTGAACCATCCTATGTGAAAGGCTCAGAAAATGGTAACTGATTTGACCTTTACCGGGTGCTGCATGGGTAACTGTGGGTGTTGGTAGCTTTGTGTAGGCAGTTTAGTAGTGGTATACACCTGATGATATCGAGTACAAATGAACCAATAACTTTCTTGTTTTCCATTTGTAACAGAACAGGTAGATGTTTTGTGATGAACAATTCTGGAACGGGCATGCTAAAGAGGGGCAAACAAGAAAATCTGATGTGTAAACTATCCTTTTCAGATCTACCTTGCCTACAATTAGGGGGCAAGCAATAATGATTTTGGAAGTGGATGAGCTCTTGGAGGGTGTTTCTAATATCAGGTCCGTATTTCTTTGAACACTTGAAAAGCAGCTATTAATCTCTACAGCAAATTTGGAGGGCAGTCTCCTTTCTGTGATCGAATTCTCGGTCTGACTTCATTTCGTCAACTCTTCAGTCTTTTTCTTAAACACTTGAAAAGCAGCTATTAATATCTACAACAAATTTGGAGGGCATAAGTCTTCTTCTTCGACTGACTTCATTTTGTCAACTCTTCTGTGTTTCCTACTATATTGATTACTCACAGTCACACTGCTGCGAAGGGTTTTTGGGTTTTCATCCAGTAAAGAGGAACCATAATTGTGACCCACTGCTGATGCCGACATTGCTCTGCCATCTGTCGTTGGCTTTTTGTCAATTTTTTAATAAGTTTAATTTTAAGGCGGAGCTCAGCTTCATGGTGGAAGTGTGGATCTCCACACTTTTTAAATCATTATGGAGTGACGCTGGCAGTTTTGCATAACACTCTATAGTTAAATGGGGCCGTACATTGGGCCGGTCACATGGGTTTGGGTTTTAATTTCATTAAGTGTTTGGGTTTGGGCTGGGTTTCGGTAACCTTTAATAAAGCCCGGTTAACCCAGCCCAGCCTGAAAATTAACATGTTTTTTTAACCCTTACTAACCCTTACCCACATAACACAAATATAAAAGCCTTGTTCCCGAAATGTCACATTTTTCTTAGTTATATTTTGTATTTTTTTTTTCTTTTTTTTTCAGTTATTTTCTCGGCAACTAAAGAAGAGGTAAATATATCCTACTAAATCCAATTAGGAGGGAATGTGGTACAACCAATTTGACACAAAATAGATTTGACCATTGGCTCTAGAACCAATTTGACATAAAATGGATTTGACTATTGGCTCTATTTTTGTTAAATGGTGGTACTTAAGGTGGAACACCTTTTCTTCATTTCACCCCTTTCCCCTAAGAATTGGATTGCGCTCTGATTTGACTTTACCGCAAAGGTCCTTGTAGTCTTACAAGAGACATTCTTACTTGTTCATTTTAAGTTCAAAATCATAGATTCACATGGGATGCAAGCATGTTCTTTTAAATGGCTCTAATATTTAATATAATATTAAAAAAAAAATTAAAGAGAGAAAAACAATTCGGATTCAAGCATGGTGTGGCATTGGGCACCTATGGCGTCGATAACCAATTCACCTAGACAGCTAACTCAGTTCACCTAAACAGCCAATTCAGATAGGTATCAGTTGTTACAATGAAGTAAATTGAGAAGCTTTGCTATGATGAAAAAGGGTTGACAAGGCAGTTTGATCATTGTTGTAAAATTGAGTTGACTATGGGTTGATTCGAACTTAACTCAAACTTGTAATATCGTATATAGGTCCGGTTTGGGTTTCATGTATTAGAATGAATTTGAGTTTGTGCTGGGCTAGGCATGAAGATACTGATTCAAATTGGCTTTAGCTCAGCCCACCCTGCCCATTGTACACCCCTATAATGTCAAAATTTTTTTGGAAAGATTTAATTTTGAGGTGGAGCTCAGCTTCACGGTGGGAGTTCTCCCCTTTTTAGCGCAAATGAGTGACACTTACAGTTATGGAGAGAGGCGAGCAGTTTTGCAAAACACTCTTTTCTGTAGTTAGAAGATTCCCACGTCATTACTCCATCCCAAAATGGGAGCTCTCTTTTTCCGCAGTGAAGCAAAGCTCTGCTTTGAATTTGAATTCTTAAAAAAAAATTATTTGAGAAAGAATTAATCTTAGGGCTTCTTGCCAACCCAGTTAAGGTAAATGGAACCGTGAGTATCAATTGTAGATCTTGCTGAATTCTGCCTTTTATTTACCCTAGTCTCCGCACGCCCTCTTTTATCAACCCCACAACTTTATTTTATTTTTATTTTTTGGTATCGGAATACCATAAGAAGAATAAAACTTGTATCATCACATTTATTTTGGCCGTCATTCTTCAACTCATGCGTACACCTGATCTCGTGATGCTCATCTCTGAAACTTTGACTAGATTTTTTTTCAACTATCGTGAGGGAAACTGTATAATCGAATGGCTGACAGTATCCCATCTTGATTTTTTTTTTGGATGTGCTAGCTTGTTAAGTTATTTGGGTGTCAAAACCAGTGCTCCTTATTTTTCACTCATTGCCTACAATAAAAAATAGAAATAAAATGCTCATCCATTAATTGCCATATAAAGGGAATTAGTCAAACACTTTGGCCATGGGACTTCCCAAAAAGTTGTTTGATCATTCTTTTTGTGTGGTAATTAATGGTTGATGCAAGGGTGAGCATTCTCCTTTTTCTTTTGGTCTCATGTATCTCTGCATGTAAAGACTCTTTTGGTAAGCATTATATGTAATGATACATATAATTAAGGTTTCATCGAGGGACAACATAGGTGTAAATGAAACAAATTCAAAGTGGGTAATGGTACATATAATTAAGGTTTGTAAGACGAAGGTCTGAAAATTAATTAAATCTCATTAAAATAACTCCATTATTGTAATGCCATAATCTGTTCTGTGCCTCTTTTAGGCGGTTGGAATATATTAAATTTATATGAATTATTAGGATACATCTTTATCTCCGGTTGTTTATTAACTTAAAAATCTTGTTTAGTCTATAAATATTAGGGATGTAATCTCTTAAGTTAAAAGAGTTTAAAGGAGTTTTGCTGACTAATAGACTTACTTTGTAGAACACAAACGGAGAGATTCCATTTCAATTGTGAGCAAGTCCATCTGAGAATGTTTATGGAAAAAACTGAGATTTTAAGGGCAAGTCAGTGTTCAAATATCAAGTTAATGAACATTGCCAACATAGGCGGTGTTTTTCAGGCGCATCTATTGATTGAGAATGAAAAGAAAATAAAAAGGTCCTTTTATTGGAAATAAAAAAGCTAAGGCGCATTTGTCCACATGGTTTTATCCTCTCTTTTTTTTTTTTGGGAGGCACATGGTTTTATTCTCTGCAAAAGAGTAAATTATGTTTTCTTCATATAGGGAAAATTGGTCATTTGAGAAATCAAAGGGGCATTATGGCATTCCACAAAATAATTATTGTTTGGTAAAAACCCAAAGGGGTGGACCAGTGGTTCCTGGGCCTTTCGCCAAGCGGGAGGTCCCGGGTTCCATTTCTCACTCCCCCTTTGGGGCCAGTCCCGCCCGAATTTCTTTCTTGGTGGGGCGGATTGCGGGCCTTCGTCACATCCCTAGGGATCTAGTCCTAACCCGAAGGGTTGGGGAAACCCCAGGTTACCAAAAAAAAAAAAAGAACTATTGTTTGGTAGTTAAAGGACACAGAACGAAATAAATAAAAATATCTATCACAGACAAAGATGCAAATATGTTCATGAATGTCAATTTTGACAATTAAATGTGCAATCTCAGTACAAAAGACAAATAGAACATATATATATATATTATATCTTTTCCCAACAAAGTAGGATAAAAAAAAAGAAAGCATTATATAATGAGAAAAGGTTATCAGAGATTCCGACCTGAGAGAACTTTCTCCCCTAAATTCGGCCCTCCACAAACCGCCTGGTCATCCATCAAAGCAGCTGTTGTTGAAGCAAATTCATTTTCATAAGGTGATCTTTACAAAATCAGATTAAGATTCCTGCCAAACCAAAAGACAGAAATTAATACAGTTCACAAGGAAAGCAAAAATGTTAAAGAGGCAATCCTCATCAATCTGATCTGTGGACAAGGAAATTAGCCATTGAATTACAGTAAATAACTTAGTAACTTCTTGGAACCAATGCATTTGATCCATTAGCCATTGAATTAGGCGGTTGGAAACAATGTGGGTTGCATAAAGTCACAGATGATTCAGGACATAAATTTAGAATACGTTGCACATATTAATCTTAGGTCATCACAAAATAAATAAATAAATATGAATATTTTGCATATTATCCATGGACCATAAAATTCTAGCTACTACCTTAAAAAACAAGAATTGCTTCATTTACAAGTATTGCTAATGTTTATCTATGAACATATTTCAAACTTCCACGTAAATGATGCTCAGGAGTCAGGATGAACTTTATATTTACAGGAACAAATGATACATGTACCTCTTTGAACAACTTTGATGTGGTTAGGCCTTGATAACATATGTATATTGTTGATAATATTTTGGCTCTAAATCTAATAACCTATATGTGCACATTTACTATCAAATAGAGTGCTGGGCTAGGAAAATTTTCAAGAGTATCATGAGCCAAGCACCATGTTTGCTTCAATTAACTTCGAGGGATAATTCTAGGCTTAAACATGTTTGTAAAACACTTATATAGAATGTCCAAAATGAGCATTTTCCTGTTTACTATATTCAACAAACAAGAAAAAACGAAGAGAAAATAAAAGAATGACAGCGAGTTCCTTGTATCTTATGAGCTCTTCCTAAGATCAAATCAAATGTGACATTGAGCTAACAGATTAATACGAATCAAGTATCCAAGATTTAATTAGGAATACAAGTTAGAAGCTTAAACTAAAGAAACAAAGATGTTGTAATGACATGTTGATACATCAATCTAAAGAAGGCCAAAATATATTGCCGCAGGAAAATACAAGCAAATTATATGTAAACATCTCAAAATCAGCTTGCTTGGTAAGTAACAACAGGCATACTCACTATCTTCTAGAAGTTAACACAATGCCAGTGGTCCTGTCAAAAGAAGATATATTCAGTTCAACAAGTTTCAATGCAAAGTTATAAGGAATATCAACAACAATCTCAAAGATATATAAGAACTGCAGCTTTCCTAAGGTTCTAAAAGCAAAAATCCACTACCTTCCCTGCTGTTTTCCCCCAAAATTTGACCCATGTCTCCCATTAATTGGCCCTTTTTTCTGGAGAGTGTCCAAGCCTGTTCTATCAGGATTTGTTCCATTTCCAACATCCATGTGTACAGAAGTGCGGCTGGGTCTAAATTCGGACCGCAAGTCATTTAATTTCTGAAGATCTTTAAGTTTGCTCGAAATATTTACATTTGAGAGACCTTTAACATTAAAATATACACCATTTAAATGCTGATTCTGCATTGCTGAAAGCT
Organism: Tetracentron sinense; assembly: GCA_015143295.1. Taxonomy (NCBI): domain Eukaryota; kingdom Viridiplantae; phylum Streptophyta; class Magnoliopsida; order Trochodendrales; family Trochodendraceae; genus Tetracentron; species Tetracentron sinense. The sequence continues at coordinate 517,315 of CM026551.1, forward strand.
GTGAATGCTTATCACATGCATCTGCAAGAGTACCAGTTGCAGGATCTATAGAAATAGTCTTCGCATGTCTGGAATCGATAGATGAAACCTTCTTTGAGTGATGAGTCTGTGCCACAGGAGTAACAGCAACAGAAGGAAACAGTGATGAGTGAGGAGTGGAAGCTGCAGCTGCAGCTGCAGCAGCAGCAGCAACTTTGGCAACAGCTGTGGTAGCTGATATGATTTCTTGTGCCCCTTCTCGAAGCTGAATAAAGTCCCCTTCAATTACAAATAACTGAAATAGCAAAGTGAGAATTCCATATGATAATATAAAGTTTACATTAAAAAGTATAAACTTGATGTCACTTTGAAGACTTACTTCAGGATGACCAACCACAAAATCATCAAGTTTTCCATATTTTCTCTTGTAATCATGCCAATGAAGAGGTGCAAGCATTTTCCCAAGTCGATTTGGTAGCTGTATTTAACCGGGATAACAAAGAAAACCAATTACAACAGATTTAGAAATAACAAGACACTACTTGTGAAGGTACAGTATGACCAATTACAGGCTCACTTACAGTTGAACTAATTCTAATTCGGCCTGCTGATGCAACTGGAATTGCACGGACAATGCAAGCCAACAATGATCTTTCATCAAGAAGTGTAGGCTCTAGAATATTTTCCGGCATCAATGACTTTGATGGCCGATCAGCTGAGACAGACGCTTCAGGCAAAACAACAGCACCGGCATTGCTATCAATCATTTCATTCATATTTACGGGATGGCTTGGCGAATCAGTTAGTGATGTGTTGACAAAAGACAGCAGTTCTGTTGTCAAACCCTGCACCTCTTGGGAATGGTTATTGGCAGTGATCGTGTTTTCATCCAGTCCCTGTCAGGAATCTAGAATTAGATTAATCTTGACAAGATTTATCAGCTGGTTTCAGGAATTTCAAGTCTGATCTCAAAGTACCAACCATATAATACAAGGAAATGCGTCATGAATCAAGAAGATATAGAAGAATCTACCCTGTAATAACAAACCTTGGTCTCACTTTTCTGTTCAGGAGGGTCCAATCTTAATACATCATGAAACTGGGAACAATTTTCTTGCAAGTTCTCCTGTGGTTGCCAAAGAGTTTTGGTTTGTCACGATCACACTATTAAGATAATGAAAAAGAGCAATTATATGCAAACATTAACATTTTCAATTTGTATAACCTGTGCTTCCTCACTGGACGTTGTGATTATAGAACTAGGCTCCTGCCCTTTGTTGATATGAGCATCCAGATATTCTGAACTGAGAACATGACCATTTGCAGAAAGCTCATTGTCATAATGAGCATCTGACCTTAAAAGATTTTGCTCAATTATGGAAGGTTGATACTGGTTGTGATTTGATATTGGTGAACCTTCTGATACAGCCTAAAGGAAGAGAAAAGAAAGAAAGGACCAATTAAAAACAACGGCAAAAAAATAAGGATTCTTACAGGCTTTTTTTCATCTAGTATTACCTGCTGGTTCTGCCACTGTTGATGGGATGAAATTGCAGGGATTGGCTGAAAATGGCCCACTTGAGATTGAGTGACATTAGAATTTGTTGATGGTACAGAGTGTGGAACACCTTGTTGATGCATAACAAATGGATGCAGAGGAGCCACATGTCCAGATGGAAGGTAGGCACCCATCCCAAATAGGGATGATGGGGCAACTGGAACTCCTGGGACTTGATTGGTCTAATAAAGAAAAGAAAGGAAAGGCTTGAAAACTATGAAAATGATATTTTAAGATAATAAAACTCAAACTGAGATGCATCACTATTCCAATTTTCAACATATTGAATATCCGCAGACTTCAGAAAATTAGAAATGCCAAAAGGATTTTGTGTTTAAATATACTGTAAACAACTCCTGATCATTTCTAAAACATTTACACACAAGCATTACTGTCTATGGGGTGGAGAATTAAAGCAAGGGGGAAGAAAAAAAGAAAATGCTTATCAAATCTGCAATTTCGATATACATCTGGTAACAATCAATAATTAGAAACTAGAAGGAGAATGAGATAATTCAGGGAAGAAAATGTCAGATTTATTGAATCAACACAGCATGCAGGGGGAATTGGTTCCAGTGATTACTCTAAAATGAAAAGGGTTTTAGCAACATAAGAGTTATTTGCTTGGTGGCCTTGCAGGATAACTATGGAGTTTTGTTTATTTATTATCGGTAGGATAATTATGGAGTTATGAGTAAAGCACATATTCCAAAAGATGATTTTTGCCATTTTTAAATGGATGCCTTTTCCCTGAAAACATTAGTTTACATTTATGGTAAACGAGTCAACTTAAAAAAGAGCTACCATTGCAGCAAAATACCCCCCCCAAGTCTAATGAGCATTGCAGTTCCAATATAACAACAATGAAGTAACTCATATGAGGCTTATGAGCAGTATCACAGCTGAGAACCCAAGGTATTGGCACTATACATCAGCATATGACACAAATCAGACTTTCATATGTATTACGTTGTACTCAATTTTCTTTCCTTCTTCAATCAGTGTCGTGACAACCTATTAGAAACCAAACAAAAATTGACAATGCACTCAGCTCTTGCTGACTAAAGAACTTAAGTCCAATTTTTGGTACTCTAAATAATTAAAGCCCCAAACGATTTCTCATCCATATCCTGAGGCTTCCTCCAGGAGCCTACTATTGTCAACTTTACTTTTCACAACATTAGTGGAGACTCCTAAGCTTAATTTAGGCATGCTTCTACAGGAGGATTAAGGGGTTTTATGGCCCACAAGCAGATGAAATTTAGAGAAACCCCTATTATGCCACCATCATCTTCCCTACCTTCCATGACCTAGGCAACACTACCAAGGTTATGGCTTGCTTGAAGGTTGCGAATTTTCCATAAAACACATGTTCTATGGGGTGAGTACCAGTGTACACCTTGTACAATATTTAAAGGGCTGGCATTGCCAGTGGCCAGTGGGATGAATACCTTTGTTTCAAGACAAGAAAGCAATTGAAATGACACGTCAATAAGATTCAATAATTAAAGAATTGAAAATAGATTAACAAGGAGTAAGATGCTACAGATCGAATGAACAAAGGGTAAGATGCTATTATCCTTGCTTGGCATTATTAAACAAGAAAATGTGATATTGTCTAAGGCCTGGTTTATAAACTTCTTTGAGAATAGAAAATTTTCTTAGTTAGTTCTGAATTAAAAACTCCCAAGTCTACAGAAGTCATTATCAAAGCAAAATGACGTTTGGTGTGCACAAGCAAAAAGCTACTTTTTAAAACCCAGAAGTCAAAATTGTTGTTTGTATTGCACTTGTGAAAAACAACTTTTGTGCCTGCCCTGCATATAACCTAAAGTACCCAGTGTGTGGTTGTGCCTAGCCCCCCTTTGTTCTATCCCTCTCTCTCTCTCTCTCTCTCTTAAGTATTTCTAATATTCATACTAAAACAATCCAATGAATATAAAAAAAGAAGTTAAAATCAATACAAACATGAGTACGAATGCTTCCAAAATTCTCTTAAACCATGCTTTAACATTGGATATTGTCACTCCCATGTTTTGCTGGTTTACTATAATAAGCAATAACCATATATTACCATGTATAAGCGATGAAAATAAACACAATCAGACCAAAAAAAGGAGCAATATGAATTGACATCGACCAATGGAGTTTTGCCCCCTTATATCCACATCTAAGTAACCAAAGCGGCGAGCGGGAGAGCGTCAAATTTTAATTTAGGATATGGTCGAAAGCGCCTCCGGAGCGCCGGTATATATATAAATAATATTTTATTTTTTTAAAAAAATTTTAATACTATATTATTGAACCTTAAAAATTAGAATCTTAATCAAACTTAATAAAGAGTAAAAGAGACATTGTGGTGGCCACTTGCCCCTGAGTGTGATTGAACTCATAGAGAGTTCAATTGCAATTGAATTATGATCTCGGTAGATTAAAAATAATAAAGAGTAATAAAAAAAATAATGTAAGAAAAAAAAGTTGAAAACGAAGACTTATCATGTACAGTTGTACACAAGTACACCGACTTAAGTCACACATCACATTGAAGCAGAAAAAAAAAAAGAAAATTGAAAAAACTTCTCTCTTTCCGTAAGCGTTAACCCAAAAGGGTAAAGGTGTACACTTCACCTGGTTATACTGTTTATCTTCCTCTTTAGACGAGTTACAGTGGAAAAAAAATGGACGACTTCAGCGGAGATCAGGCTTTGTGGATCACCGCGCTCTACAAAAATGAAACCGGCGAAAACCAGCGGTTTAGGAAAATAGAAACCGCGCTCTCGACACGAATCCGCTCTCAAACCGTGAGAGCGAGGTTTGAGTGCGGGAGCGGGAGGGTAAAGAGACGGTTCGGGTTACTAAGATCCACATTAGGAAAGGCCTCGCCTTGAAATCTCATAATAACTCAAAGCTTCCTCCATTGTGCGAAACGATGACTTGCCCCCTTGTATCCGCACACCTGGAGGTTGCATCCCAGATAATAGACATTCCTTCAAAGTTCAATGAGAGGTCCAAGCATCATAGAGATATATACAATCTGCAGTTCCAAAGAAAGTTAAGATGGCTATATCTATGTCATATACACACTGTAATACAGTACACATACATTTCAAACACCATAATACATATTTACACGTACAAGTTATCGAAAGATGGCCTTGAATGATTGTTGTAATCATACTTTCAAGAATATCGTGTCTTGTAATATTATACATCATTTAAACTACATGCTTCCTTGCATCTACTGTCCAGTCATGGGAGAATGGATCTATATAGATGATCCAATCAATACCCCACCTCTAGTATTTTCCTTAGCCAAAATATTTCTTATGTTAATATGAAATTGGGGATTTAACAGAAAGGAACAAATTCGTGGATACTGGCATACTGGTTGTGGATTGACTCACATAAGATTGATTCTTGCATGAATCAAAAGATGAAAAAAGAAGGCAAAAAAAAGAAAAAATAAGAAGGAAGAGGAGGGGTGTTACAAACGGGAGCTGACGGCGATAGCAAGCGTCAGGAGCCGCAGCGGTCGCAGGCGATGGGAGTCGGCAGCAGTCGGTAGTAGCAGGCGTCAGGAGTCGATGACATTAGCAGGCAACAAGAGCCGACGGTTGGAGCAGAGCATCTTCTTTGGCAGTTCCTATTAGGGGAGGAAATAACCAACAAAAAACCCTATCGCTGTTTGTTCAATTGGGTCTTCCACCGATTTCCAGCGAAAGCAGTCTGTAGTCAACTTCCTAAAAGTTGATTTTGACTTCTAGTGACTTCTGACTTTCTTGGAAGTCAAAAATGGAGCAGAAAACCACTCGTTTTACTGACTTTTGAGTTCTACAGAGCAAATTTATCTAATATATTTTTCTTTCTTTAAATATTTTATTGGTTAATATATATTTTTCTATTGCAATATTGCATTTCAACTTATATGACCCATTGGTTGCGTGACTTGCGTAAAAAAAACTCTGTTTTTTTCAAAAATTCAGGAATTATTCGTGCATTTTTGGGTTGCCGAATTATTCATGAATTATTGGATTCCCGAATTATTTTCTCAAATTTGGCAAAAAACTAATTATTTTTTATATTTTTAAATCAAATTGTTCGGTTGATTTTTATTTTAATTTATTTATTTTTTCCGAATTTTCCATAATTTTCCCCAAATATTTCCGAACTTGACCACTGACGAATTATTCCTGAACCCCGACTTTGTCACTATGCGGTGACAGTTACAATATTAACTGGATAGGCTGGTTTTGGGTAGGATTCACCAAAAGTCTGCATTCAAAATCAGTCCTTGAGCCAAGCTAATCAGCTCAAGCCCATCAGACAAAATATAAGCAGTGGGTTCCTTCGTGTTAATGTTTACTTTGCCTAATAAGTTTGAAATTTCACTTTTTCTCCTCAGGAGTCAATAGAATTACAATAAGATTCTTTCTGGATATGTGGCTTGTGGTAGACATAGATTAAGGATGAAGCCTACATGTGCAACATCACAAAATTATGAGTGGCTTCTTTTTTCAACAGTGGTTTTTGTAGATTTAAGTCCAAGAATATCAACAGTACTAGAAGTCACTCTTTTACCCAGTACACTTAGATCTATTTTTCTGATGATTTAAGTCCTGTTTTCCTCCCAAAATCCAGTGACTTATGTGAGAAAAGCCCATTGATACTGAGTCCTCTAGTGACTATCTGCAGCTTCATACACTATATTTCTCGATTGAGCAACGCAAAAATGAGTAAATGACAACATAGAAAATCAGGTCATCTACAAATTGTCAATACAAGGGTGTTCATTTTGGATCTCCCAATTCTCCACCATAATAGGCAATCAGTATCTAAAATTTCCACTTACAGACATGTAAATTGCAAGTTGCACTTCAGGAGAAACAATAATAATGTGGGAGAACAAGGGGAAAAAAAGCAATCTTAAGAAGAATACTGATCATGAAATGTAGTTCTACCTTGGTTGATGCATCACCAGAGGAAACAAAAGGTGGAACATTGCCCATATTTCCATTTGGCAGAACTCCAGAATTACTACTTAACGTGCCACCTTCATTTACATCAAGTTGGTTTCCTTGGTTCTGTCCAAATGGTGATGCATCCTTTGAATTTGAACGCTCAATATGAGACTCGTCATGATAAATTCCACTCCTTTCTCTCGCCTCTGCCAACTCTAATTGAAGCTGTTGTATGGTGTGCAAATGAAGCCTCTGCATATCTGCAAACTAACATCAATAATATAACAAGTCAAACTTTCTACTATAATTAATGTTCAACTAAAAGAAAAGACACACCAAGGAGAAGCTAAAGCAACCTGTCTATGAAAACCGAGCCAAAACTGATTAAATTGTTCTGTACGTTCTCGCAACTCAGCTTGTAACGAATGGTTGGTTGTTGATCGCAATGCATCCATTTCCTGAGCACGTGCAACCCAAGCTTGGTCCTCCCTTAATCGTTCATCCTTATATATAATGGATTCTTGTGCAACCCTATTCTGAAAGACAGGTCACTGTTAGATAATGTAACTCTTGACCTACAAACACAAAATAGTGAACCGAAAAAACCTTATTTGACTACTAAATCATAAAACATGAAAAAGCTTTATTACAAAAGAACTTCTCTACATTCTTAGCATACAAAAATGCTTTCAGAAACCAGTACTAGTGTAGTCAAAACGTCCAGGGCAACACCTATGCACTATGGGCTTTGCTTAGGTGGTGCCTAGGCAACCAAAATTCACCTTTTCTGTTAAAATTATAAAAATTTAACGAGTGCCCACATAAACCCTGATTAGGCAATAGGGATCTTGACTGAGCAAGGCAATGGCCTAGTTGTTGCCTTGGTGACATTTTAACTACACTGATAGTGACCGGTACATGATAATTTTGCATACCAAATAGAAAGTGAACCAGTAAAGTCTGACATACCAACCTGGATATAATGTGATGCTGAACTACAAGTATACAAAATTTCTTAACGAGTTCAATTGACTTCTGGTAATAGGAATAGTTGGACTTAGAAGGATTCTATGAAGATGGTGATCCAAAGGAAGGATAAAAAATGATGATGATGCAATCTATAACTAAAATTTCAATTGCATGTACTTTAAAGTATAAAGCATTTATATTAACTTCCATTTCAGGAGTATGACACCAGTGCATCTTATTTTTTTGGATTGGTAATCAAGATTATATATAGATAGCAAACCTGTTCCTCCATATCATGAAGCTGCCGCTCTTTTTCTTGAATATGTTCTTTGAGGTCATATATTTCTTTTATAAATTGGGTTCTTTCAGCTTCAGAGTTCTCACACTCTCTTCTGGACAAAAAATAAATAAAAAATCATCATGGACTATTCAATGTTCCTCACCTCCCAAAGGCCAAAACCTCTCTACAGCATATCTAGTATAAATGTATTGAAGAAAAATCAACTTTGTGGTAAGACTTCTCTAGTGGCAAATATTAGAATTAAGTCCGTTAATGACTAATGTAAACAACTTTCATTTTAGTTCAATAATTCTACAATGCAGGTTCTCCTTGATATAACACAAATTTAAGTTTTAAAAATAAAAATAGTAAAAATTATCATTATCATTATTAAAGATTGGGATAAAAAAGATATACATAAAATGGAAATCCATGACGATACCAGCACATACCGGAAGGTTGCGAACTCTTTGTTTTGTTCTCTAAGGAGGTCCTCCTTAGCCCAGGCCTGCCAACATAAATAAAAAAATGGCGAGGAATAACAAATGAATCTTCAAGAATAGAGCATATGATAATCCAAATAAGATACTAAAATAAGCATAACACTCAACAAACCGCTTCATTGTCGATTTTGATTGCACGTAGCTCCCTATCTTTCTCTTCCATCTTTAATTCCAACTCATCTATGGTTTGATCCTTTTCTTGCAGTTGATCCTATGGAACAGAAATTATTGTCAGGTTAAAACATAATAAATAATACTGTTTCTTGGTTTCAGCGTGATACCAATGCATTGCAGTTATGTCACTTGAGATCACACCCATATGCATGGCGACTGTACTAATACATTTGGAAAACCAATGGAGACCATATTGGCAGCCGAGTACGAATGTATGATGCAAACAGGAATGGAGCACAAGCCACAAATTTCTTACTGAACTTTCTTGGAGATTAAAATTTGATAAAATGGCTATTCTCACTTGTGAGGTTATAAAAATCAAAATAACTTTCATTTGTTGGAACAACGCAAACAGGAATGGAGCCGCATTTAGACAATATGTGTTAATAACATCAAATGTGGAGAGGTTGGCACATACATCCAAGAATTTTCTTCCAGAATCGAAGAAGTACAACTTAGTACCTCAGCAGAAAACTATATAAATAGAATACGCATTCCACTGGAGCAACACCATGGAATGTATTGCAGTTTTTTTTTTTGATCAATAGAATGTATTGCAGTTGAGAACAAAACAAAAGAAGTTCTTTTGATATATACATAGTTAAAGAAGTGAAAAAAGGAAAAAAAAACCTTCAGTTTGGAAGCAGCATTGGTGTGTTCCTTGATCTGGGCATCAAAGCTGTTGTGCATTTCAATCATCTCCATTCTAGCCATGAGCTGAGCACTAAGTTGAATCTCCATCTGTTGCAGCTCCTCTCTCTGTCTGGAAATACTGAGAAGGCGCTGCTGCAATATGCCATTTTCCATAGGGATGGAAGTGGAACACAAGTCCATATCAAGCGCCTGCTACACAGGACAGGATTGCCCTCAGTCCTTCATCAACTAAATTAAATATATTCAATCAATCTACTTCTTAGAACATAATCCCCCCTTACCTCGTATATCCTTCTCTCCTCAGATTGCCCCAACTCCTCCTGTCCAACAGACGCCATTATTACCTCCCTATTCAAAAAAAAAAACCCTCCATCCATCGAAAGCAAAGCATATATAGTTACCTCGTTACCAGAGTTTCGAATCGAATGCTCGGAAACCGCCCGCCATTCCTTCCTGGCAGGCTCGGAAGTCATCGGAAGCGAACCGCTGCGCCCGTCGGCGACTCCGGCCGCAGCCTCCATCAAAGCAAAACCTGCTGGTGGTGGTGGTTTTATTCATGTGAATCAAAATCCCTATTTTGAACCCCAAAACCCTAGAACCAGAACCATTGACGGCAAGAAGCTACTACCGAAACCTTCTGAGATTGAAAGAAGATGGAAAATAACCTAATTTTGGCTAATCAGATTGGGATTGGTTCTTTGATTACAGGGTATTGATTATTGACGGGATGAGAGAGAGAGAGATCGGGAAGCCTGACCCTGATTAATATCGCCTTGTTTTTGCTGCTAGAGCCTAGAGGGACTCAACCGGGCTTTCTCTATACTCACTCAGTCTCTCTCCTAGCAAACCTGAGGTTAAAGCATCTAACTAGTGTTTAGGACTTTTTGACTTTAAAAGAAAAACGCCTTCTCGAAGCCCCCCATGTAATATTTTTCTCACGTGGTTAAGCTTAGCTCGAGGTTACATCAAGGATGAGCCCTAGAGAGTAAAATGAATCTTAACCATAGTTAATGAATGTCAACTATTTGAGGTTAATACTTTTTATTTATTCTAAAAACCAAGGTTAGTCAGATGACCCTAGAAGTAAGTCAATCTTACTCATAGTTAATAACCTATTTAAAGCACCATGTGGCAGCATGGGAAGGCATCCGCGTTCATTTCCCAAAATAATAATCACATGGGTTAAAACTTCTTAACAAGAGTTCAACCGCAGTTACAGGGACTCGTGGGGGCACATAATCCGCTATCACAGTTTATTAAAGTGAAAACGGCTTTATCTATGGCAACATATCCTGTGAATAAGGTCCAAAAGTATATGAGATCACCCGAAGAAAAAAAAATGTATATAAGGTCACAATTATGTTGAGAGTAATCCTAATATAATATATCTTTAAGGAAATGGAAAACGTACCGTACGGTCTAATTGTTCATGCCCTCTTTTTTAACACTCACTAACTGTGGTTATGATTTACTCACCCTTACCCTATGTTTGGTTGCCGAGAAAATAAGTGAAAACATGGAAAAGAAAAGAAATTTGGGCAAACTTAACTAAATTATATTACAAATCCAGAATTTTCTTTTCTTTTTTTACGTTTTTACGTGTTTTCTCAACAACCAAACATAACATTAGGGTTCATCTATCCAACCTTGAGTTTTAGAAAAAATAGTAATTATTCATAATTAAAAATTAGTTAAAAGGGACCCGGGGATACTGCGGTCAGCCTCAGGACTCTATTTTTAATACCATACATCTGGGTGTCAATGGGTTGGGCTTGGGCTGAATTTTTGTGATTTTTGAATAGGCCAACCCAGTTACAAGAGATTTTTGAAGACCAAATTTGGCCTATTGACACCCCTAACTAAATGCCTTGCCTGTGAATGCATATGGCAAATACCATTTTTAAGGACTATTTAGAACTGCAATTTATTTTTGTAACTAATTCTTTATCTAGGGTTTGATGTTTTTGTTGGTGGGATGAAAGGACACGATGGAACTTCAACTAATTTATTGAGAATTTTCTTTGTTTTGGGGGGAATTGATCTATGTACCTACCCCCTCTCTTTCTCTTAATGAGGGTAATAGTACCTTCTTCTTTGGTCTAACTTTATGAATGTATTTATTTATTATTATTATTATTTTCTGAAGCATTATTTATTTAGGTTAGTAGGTTGGCTAGGACACCACTACCGCTGCTCCAATGGTATGGTGTGACCTATCTTATATCTTATAAGTTATAAGAGAGGTTGTAAGATTATCATATATTACACTTGGTGGTGGCCTTTTAGGCCTATGAACTTACTAAATAAGACATGCTCCCCAGTGGGCGAACTATTGTGATTGCAAGAAAACCTATTCATTAGAAGAATCACAGCAGTAACCAAACAGTCCATTAATGGTTAGAATCTTTCATATATATAGTTGCTGGGTAGCGTGAACGAATCCAGTAGGTGCATAGAAAAGTTGGGTGGTTTCTGGTTCGCAAATAAATAAAAAAAAGGTTCCTGTATTGCTTAAATGATAATGAATTCCACTAGCATAAGTTCCTTTGGCATATTGCTTATATGAATCCCACTAGGGTAGGACTATTCTATTCGTGTATTAAACTTGAAAGCAGTTCCAAAGGAGTGGTTGAGATTGATTGTCCTCCACTATTAAAACCAGAGCAACTCTAATAAAGGTTTCCATCTTCATGGATGCATATGAAAACCATGAAAACAAGTGTTTTTTGTGTGGCCATGGTGGTAGTACAGCTCGCTTATGGTGGATCAAATATACTCGTAAAGGTCGCTCTAGACAAGGGAATGAATCAAATCGTCTTTGTTGTGTACCGACATCTAATTGCGATGCTTGTGTTAGGCCCCTTTGCTTATGTGCTTGAGAGGTAATTGCCATCCCATTATTCCCATGCTCTTGGTGTTCAGAGTCCCTGAATCAGATATTAGATAGACTAGGTTCATAATAATATTGAAGGAGACCCTTAATTAGCAAAATCAGAAATCTCTTGATTGATCTCTTCAAGTGTAATGGCAATGCAGGAAACAACGACCTTCACTTTCATGGTTGATGATGATAAAGATTTTCGTACTTGCAACACTAGGGACTACCATCCATCTCAATGTCTACTATGCCGGCCTCGAGTATACTTCACCAACCGTTGCAAGTGCCTTGAGTAACGTTATTCCTGGTTTGACATTCCTTATGGCAGTTTCACTCCGGTATATATATATATATATACTACTTTAATCGATCACACTGCTATATATTAATTAGTCTACACACTTGTTCAGGATGGAGTGTAGACTAAATAGCACACAAACACAAAGGATCAAGAGTGTAACAGAGACATTTAGCAGCTATCATCTCTTGCTCAGGATGGAGAAAGTGAAGATAGGGAGCGTTAAAGGGCGAGCCAAGATCTTGGGTACACTCCTATGTATTGGTGGAGCACTCATTTTTACCTTCTGGAAAGGAGGGTACCTATTCAAAAGCTTCTTCAAGAAGCCATTGATCGATATCGATGGTACACGAGGCTTTGGAATTGCTAGGAGGCACGGTAAAGATGATTGGATCAAAGGTTCAGCTCTAATTCTGACCAGCCACATAGCGTGGAGTGCATGGCTCATTCTCCAGGTCAGGTGCCTCAACTTTTTACTCCAAGCTGTTATAGCTTTATGTCTAGCCCTACTCGCGGGCCTTTTATACTCTCAGCCTCACAGCCAACTAAGTGTCCCAAATTTTTTTTATATAAAAAAAATAGTCTTTTTACCGTTAAAAGTGTTTTAACAAGTTACTTTTAGGACACTTGATTGGCTGAGGTTGAGAATAGAAAAAATCAGGGAATAGGGCTTGCTAGCACACTCCCTATGTCAAATGAGTTTCTTATTCTGTTACCCATCAATTAATAGGCTGTGGTCTGCGAGGTGTATCCAGCTCGATTATCGTTGAACACTTTGATTTGTTTTTTCGCATCACTTCAATCATCTGTTCTTGCCCTAGTCTTGGAAAGGAATCCAGCATCATGGAGACTTGGGTGGAATGTGCAGCTCTTAACCATCATCTACTGTGTGAGTATGGATGTGCAGCTCTCAATCAAAGTATTAAGAGAGCCTCCTCAAAACAAATTCAACAATCTGATATTAATTAATGTTTGCTTTGTGATAGGGAGTTGTGATCTCGGCATTAGTGTACTACCTACAAACATGGTGTATTAGTGAGAAGGGTCCGGTTTTTGCAGCAATGTTTTCCCCACTACTACTTGTATTTGTTGGGGTATTCTCCGCAATTGCCTTTGCAGAGCGGCTTCACTTGGGCAGGTGAACAATGAAAAAAACCGAATTGCTGCTCCCATGGCTAATACTTCTCGGTTTCACCCATCATATTATATTTCCCCACTGGTTTAACCGAATGATTCCCCGGGACTTCTATTTTTTCAACCTTCTATACAGCACAATAATGACGATCTGTTTTGTTTTTTCACAGCTTCCTAGGTGCATTTCTCATAATTGTTGGCCTCTATTGCGTACTATGGGGCAAGAGAACTAAAGATCTCCATAACTAAATACGCGAAAAGATGTGACTGTCTCCTCTGTTATTGGGACTTTTTAATCATTATCTGAGAGCTTGTTTCTTGATTAGCTCATATGTATTGGCCAAATGGGTTGGTTTGCTTTGATGAGAATGGTTTAGGTAAGAGTAAGGCTCAACCATTTGTGTAAATAAGGTCAAAACATTTATTAGACATTCGACGAAACAACACAAGTTAAGGCGGTCAAGTTCAATCTGCTGCATTTGAAGTTGGGTTTGATTGATCAGATCACTAAGATCATCTAATCAGCTCTAAAATTTTAGATCTCCATGTTGGACCTTGTGAAACAGAAAATAAAATGCAGTAAAAAGATGAACTTATCGAATAAATTAGTCGTGGCATGATCGAATCACTTAGTTTGAAGTTGATTTGCTCCCTTTAGGACTGTCTTTTCAATGCATAATGATCTCATGAAAGCTTTTCAGTTGAACACCACTGACAAGAATATGCAGCACTAAAATTGCAAGATAGATGTTCAGAAACTTGCAATATAACCACTTATCACGAGGATACTCATTTCTATGCAAATGATAAGGACAAAAAAGAATTGGATAAGCGTTAAAATTTAGAATGTCTTAGGTCTTCGTTGATATCTTTCCAATAATCTTTACTATTATAATGGGAGAGGTACGCGTAGGCAGAGATGATTGTTCTGAAATTCCCATACTACCCTTATATAAAAACAAAATTTTGATTTAATGTTTTGCTTTAAAACCCAAACTACCCTTTTGCCTTTCATTTAATTTCCAAACTATCCCTTGCTCATCTATCTATTTAGAATCACAGCCAGTCGCGATTGAACTCGGGGAAAGTTCAATCGCACCGGTGGGTTAACACGTGTCCCTTTTAACTCCTATTAAATCCCCTCGCTCTCACGTGTATCGCACATGCCACTGGCGAGTTCAATCGCATCCATGGGTTAACACGTGTCCTTTTAACTCCTATTAACCGTGGTTAACTCCTCCTCCTCACTCTCACCTGCATCGCACGTGCCACCCGCTAGTATATAATAACAGGAATTCTGAAACCCGAGCACATATCTACACCCATTAGTCTACACCCATTAGAAGCTAGGTCGCCCATAATAGGCTACTTCTTCTTTCTTGGTCAGATTCATTCTTTTAAAAAAAATTCGTAAATTAATGAATCAATAATCGATTAGCGTGAAAATTTAGATGGTTATAGGTCTCGTCGATAGCTTTTCAATGAAATATAATAATAGCAATTCCAAACCCTAGTCAAGCATTATAGACTACTTATTCTTTTGGTGGTTCAATTTATTCTTATACAAAAATTTTAAATTAACTAGTCATTAGTATTTAGACTATTGTGGTAATTTTGACAGTCAGCCCTCGTCGATAGCTTTCTAATGATTTATAATAATAGCAATTTAGAAACTTGAGCATAAATTTGTACCCACGCGAAGCTAGGTCGCACTGAATAGGCTACTTCTTCTTTCAGTGGTCCGATTTAATATTATTCAATTATTCCTAAATTAATTAGTAAGTAGTTTTGGATTAACGTGAAAATTAAACGATCATAAGTCTTGTCGATAACTTTTCAATGATACATTAGAATAGTAATACAAAATTCCAGTGCATATTTACACAGAATTGGCTATTTCTTCTTTTGGTGATCCATTTTTTTTTTCCGGAGAGGAAAGAGGGGTTAGGTAGACCCGGACCAGATAAATTAAAAGAAATAAGAGATTACATCACTTTACAGAGGGGTGACTAGCTCATCCTCGACCATGGATGAGAGATTATAAAGAAAAGAAAGAGGAGTCCAAGACAAGTGGTGGCATATGTTACAATAATTAGCCAAAAATATTGCACCACTGTTAGCAATAAGGCTAGAGTGAGCAAAAGATAAAGAGAGGAAACCACTGGATAGTTCTTCAAATCTTAGAGGAGTTGGGTCAGCATTCCCAAGGCCAGGCATGGGAACCGGATAAGTAGCCTGCTACGGTCATTGACAAAGTGTGAACAATGATATGATGGAGCCCCTTATTCCGAGCAAACAGAATACCTTGGAGAGCAGCTTCTAGTTCAAAAAGCAAGAGGTTAGAGTAGCATAGGCACCAGCCAGAGCAAAAGAAGCAATCCCTCTAAAGTCATGGAAAAGACACCCCCAACCCAGACATCTAAGCTGGCCCCAGCTATGTTCAGGCAGATTGTATATTCCTCGGGAGGATATTTTATTAAAATATATACATGTAACCATTTACCATCGTCGTGCTTGAGATTTGCTTATTTAAGCATGTAAAAAATATATATTTTATAATATATATATATTAGGTATGTAAATAAATAAAATATGAATACTTATTTTAAATATCATGAAAAAATATTTTTATTTAAGCGGTTTGCGAATCCAAAAGAAAAATACGTTGAACTCAAAGAAAAAAATCTCTGCACTAAAAGAGAAAATTCAATGAACCAAGGTTATTGGATATAATTACTGAGTTTGCTAATTTTCATGAACCGAAACAAACCGTACCACATCGTACAAAAAAAAAAAAAGGCAGTGAATCGAGTAACACTGAATTAGACATATTAGTTACATAACATTTCGCTCCTAAATGTTGGGAGCATGGTGTAGAGCTAGCAAAGTTTTGAATTTGAGTCAGCAGTGATTTGGACATGGAGCATTTGGACGGTGCCCACAGTGTAGCTCGGACACACAAAAAGATACCATATATAATAGAGTTGATGCCATTTTTCATATGGTCGGTTTAATCCATTATCCATGTGCAAGGCTTGTGAGCCTGTATGACCATGAACGTGACCTAATTATAAGGTGGAGAGGACTAAAGTAAACCCCACATGTGCCATATTCTCGCACGCCTTCCACTTCCACTTCCACTTCCACTTCAATTGGCAATGTTCATCCCTAGAGTCGCTGCCACACTTTTTCTTCTCTCTTCTTTCATTTATTTGGAAAAAGTTTTAATCCTGCGTGTGGGCTAGTACTCCTCTATCGTTCAATTCTGGTGATATAATTTCCTTGTCAAAATCATTAAGGTTTAGGATTCTCTTAAGTTCAACTTGAGAGTCTCTCAAGTTTGAACCCCTAGAGGTTGCCACGTGTCTCTTTTGACACCCCTTAACCATGGTTAAGGTTCACCCACCCCTAGGGTTCACTCACCCATCCTTTTTATTTTATTTTATATTAATTATTATTTTTTAAATGAAAAAAAACTGTTTTTAGAGTTTTTTAATATTAAAAATAGTTTTTTAATTTAAAAAATAATAATTAATATTAAAAAAAAAAACCAAGGATGGATGAGTGAACCCTAGAGGTGGGTGAACCTTACCCATGGTTAAGGGGTGTCAAAAGAGACACGTGGCGACCTTTAGGGGTTCAAACTTGAGAGATTCTCTCAAGTTGAACTTGAGGGAATCCTGGGCCAATAATTAAACTTTCCCACGTGTTGGCTAAGCCCCCAAACCTAGGGCTCACAAAGCTAGATTGGCCCGTTTGTGCGGCCCGGCCCGAGATCGGTTCAAATTTGAGGCTTGATCGGGCCAAGTCAAGCTTAAAAAAAAGTTTGAAAATCCAATCAAGCTGAGCTCGGGCCAACCCCTGTTTGATTCGGCCTGACTCAATTGAGGCTCCGGCTAGTCTCAATGCGAATATTATTAAAAAAATAAAAATATTATATATATATATATAATATAAAATATTATTATTTTATTTAAAAAAAGTATTCAAGCCGAGCTCAAGCCAGGCTCAAGCTTGAATCAATTCGGGCTAAGCCGAGCTTCGAGCCAGGCTTTTGAATTCGGACCGAGCCGGGCTTCGGGCCTAGAATAAACCCTTTCAAGCTAAGCAGGGCTTGGCCAAACCCGGAAAAGCCCGGCCTAAATACAGCCCTACCCAAACCCCACAGGGCTTTTTTCTTACAACACACTAAAAAGGAAAAAAAAAAAAAAAACCTTTACTAAGGTGCAAATAAATTATTTAAAAAAACATTTCTTTATTTCTTTTTTTGTAGTATGCTTTATAAATTTCATTTTTATAAGAATCTTTTAAAAAAAGTCCTGGCTGAGATCGAAAACAACAAAAACTCACCAAACTATCCATTTTCTAGACCATTAGCACGTCGCTTCATTAACAAACGTGCATTCTAAACCACTCAATATCGATCAACCATTCAACCACAAAAACGAGGGAGAGACGGACAACTGATCGATCAGTCGTTGTTCATTTCAATTTTAATTCTTTATTTGCTATGTATCTACACCAGTTTTGTAACATCACTTACCAAATGCTGTCCATGGATCCCTTAGGCTTCTCGATATTTAGTAATGAAATGATTCATGGAGCTATAGTATAAAGTCCTGTCGGTTGTGGTTAGGCTTGTCAATGGACCGGGTTTAGGGGTATTGTTAAAGTTTAGACCTCATGTAAGTGGGCCTAATTTTGTTGGGCCCACTTGGAATTTATGAACGAAAAAAAGTTATCGATTTTGTAGCTTCTTGTATTTACTTTTAATAATTTTGTTAAAATTAAAAATAATAATTGCTCGGTCCAACATGATTCAAATTTGAGCTTAGCTAAATAAGCTTGTTCAAGCCGAGCTCAAGCCTAAATATTAAGCTCAAATCAAGTTCAAGCCAAGCTCAAGATTTTCAAGCCACAACTCAACTGGAATACAGGTGCAGTGCAGATTATATGTCAACTATCTGTTTGGTTGCACTAAGGATAAGTCTTGTCCTATCCTTCCAATCGTTCATAGAAGAATGCGATAAATCGAATATTTGAGATTAAAATTGCCCAACAATAGAATATATATGGCCCAGGATTCTCTCAAGTTGCAACTTGAGAGAATCTCTCAAGTTGGAACCCCTAGAGGTCACCACGTGTCTCCTTTGACACCCCTTAACCATGGGTAAGGTTCACCCACCCCTAGGTTCACTCACCTATCCTTGGTTTTTTTTTTTTTTTATATTAATTATTATTTTTTAAATTAAAAAACTGTTTTTAATTTTAAAAAACTCTAAAAACAGTTTTTTTAATTTAAAAAATAATATTTAATATAAAAAAAAACCAAGGATGGGTGAATGGGAACCTTACCCATGATTAAGGGGTGTCAAAGGAAACACGTGGCAACCTCTAAGGGTTCCAACTTGAGAGATTCTCTCAGGTTGCAATTTGAGAGAATCCACTCCCAATATATATTAGATGGAATGTATCCATCATGAATTTCCGGAGAGCCCTTGACTGCCACCTCTCCAACCCCACCTTGCCCTAAGCTCTTTTTTTTTCCTTTTTCACTGGACCATTTTTTTTGGCACCGGATTGTCTCTGCCAAAAAAGTGGTCCCGGCCTCCACACATGCGACATGTGGCATAAAAAAGAGATATCAAATGAAGTGAAGTCAAAGACATTGAGAGAATGAAATGACTTTTCCTTTTTATCCCCGCATGTTGCGGAGGTGTGAAAACTGGCCACTTTTCTAGCATTTACTAGAGACAGTCGTTTTTTTTTAAAAAAAATAATTTTTATTGTTTGTTTTACTTTGCTACTAAGATCCCATTAGGGCCAAGATCACTGAAACAATGCTCTAAGAGCATGGGATTTCAAGTGGGAACCATTTCACATGGTAGGCACCACTTAAAATTCAATGCTCTAAGAGCATGGGATTTCAAGTGGGAACCATTTCACATGGTAGGCACCACTTAAAATTCAATTCTCTTATAGCATGGTCTCGGTGATCTCAGCTTTAAGGTGGGTCTCAAAAGCTTTATCCATTTTTGTTTTTAATCCATAGTTGCAGAATCTAAGATTAGGACCCTTAAAATAATGGCAGGAGTTTTCATCAAGATGGATCCTGGAACGGATGATTCAGGTTTTCAGCTTCCTAGTTTGTCAACCTGGTTCTTTCGTTCTAATAAGATATAAACTCAGATGTAAGAATAATATTCTTAGGAGACTTTGATTGTGGAAAGTAAACACAACTCTAAAATTAGATCATTTTTAAAAAAAAAAAGAAAAAAGAAAACAGTCCATACAGTAGCCAAAAGCAGATCTTAATTACAGAAAGAAAAGAGGTGGAAGAAAAGCTCCATCTCCAAGAGAGCAAAAGGTAGGTAGATAGAGGATCTAATTATCTAAAATGGAAAGGAGAGCAGCTTTCAAGCCCTCCTCACTTGTCAATCCGTCAGGGACCCTAACCACAACATCCTGAAGCATCAGCTCCTTGACGCACGAAACACTGGCGTGATAAACTTGAAATTCAAGCTCACGAAGCGCATCCATGAGTCTCGCTGACGGATAATTCACATTCTCGGATTGAACTCGGATCATCGCTTCCGACCCAATAATCTTCACCTGCACTTCCATTCTATGATCAGTACAGCTTGACCTGGGAATATGACCATCCACACTGGTAGTTGTGCTTTGATTCTCACTCGTTTCCGTCTTCACTTTCTTCGACTCTTTGCCTCCTAGTCTCGCCTCCAGTTCTTCTACTTTCGCCTTCAACTCGTTTACATACGAAACGGCGTCTGCGAGCAAAGATGCTTTGTCCATCCTCGACACATTGGGCACCACCGCTCGGAGTGCGTAGAAGCGGTGGTTCAGCTTCTCGCGCCGCTGCCTCTCGGCCTCCACGTGGTTCAGCGGCATGTCTCGGCTGTTCCCGGGCTTTCTTCCTCTCTTCTTCGGCCTGTTCTTCTCTATCTCTATCTCTATCCCTATCCCTATCCCTATCCCTGCACCGACAAAAAGGCCATCTGAGTGAGAATGCTCCGAGTCGATTGAAGACGACTGCCCTGCAATAGTCGCTGCTTCTTTCTTCTTCTTCTTCTTCTTCTTAGTTTCGGCTTCTTGTTGCTTCTCTTGATCTTCTTCTCCGGATATTATCCCGATGTCTGCAAATGAAAGATCTCGATCCAGAAACGAAATCAGTCCCCCCCCTTGGTTCTGCTGTTTAGAGATGAGGTCCATCGACCCAAATAGTGACTTGGCCTGTTGCACCAGCCCCCAATTTTCTGCGATCAGATCCGAAGAACCCAATTCAAGCACCCCACTGGAAGTCGGGATGCAGACCAAAGTCTCGATCCCATGCATTTGAGCCTCTTTAGCTCTCTCGCAGTTGTATGACTGAAGCTTTTGAGCACCAGTCAACCACACCGGAGCGCCGTGATCAAAAGCCCGGCCGGGGACCCCATCTCCGGCGGCGAAGGACCGCGTTAGCGACACCAAGTAAAACCATTCAGCGTCGGTGACATCTCCGGGCATGGAGCCGTCAATCTCGCTGATTAGAGCTTGAATTCCCTTCATCACATTCTTGCGCACCAAACCAATTCCAAATTTGGGTTGATATTGATGGGGTTTGGAGCTTAAGTCCTTGGTGCCTCGGAAATGGCCATCACCCCAAGCTAAAACGAGACGGCCATTGTGACCGTTCGATTTTTGCCAGAAAATGGCGTAAGCCCACCATTCAGGACGGCTTTGAACGATGAACTGAAGGCGCTGTTGAAGTGTTGGTTGTGGGGTTTCTTGAGAAACCGAGAAGATGGAAGATGACGAAGAAGAAGAGATTATCTCATCCATGCCTGCCTGCCTGCCTGTATCCCTAAATGAATCTCACAAGATATAGCGGAGAAACAAAAGATAACGAGTGTGTCGGGGGATGGAATTACGGAATGAATTACCACGGAATTTCAGAAGGTTTCTTTAAGGAGATTTCCTTTTCTTTTTTGTTTTTAGGAAAGGAAATGCAAGTGTTGGGGGGGTGACTTGAGGGTTGTGAATTTCAGGCCATTAAAGGGGCATCTGAGAAGTGTTGGTTGTGGTGGGTGGGGTCTCTTCTCTACTGTTTGACACCATTACCACGTGACCAGATTGAGACACCATGGCGGCGTGGGGCCTGTACTACGACCCTTTGAGTGCGACTGCATTTATTTGTATTTTACTTGTAAAATTTGGAGTCCGTTTTGTGTGTGCAACTCGAGGGATGATATTTGATTGGCCATACCCAGATCAAAAACCATCACCAAAACCATCCCCGTGGTTGTTTTAGTCTAGCATGTGGTTTGTGGAAAAAAAAAAAATTCTCCTATGTTTGTTTTTTTTTCTTTTTTTTCACCACATGTCTCGCATTAATTGAAATTACTTCTACTCTCTCTCATATCCATTCTGGATGGTTTTGGTCTGGCTATCGTCAGACCAAAACCCATTCCGTAACTCAACACACAGCCCCAACCCCAGCCCCAGCCCCCCTGATAGACAGCACATCTTAATAAATGTGCAAGTTGTGAACCCCAAATTCGTTTTAAGTGAACGTGGCGCGTGTGCTACTTTACACACTAAAAATGGACTCCAAAATTTGTGGCCTCAACACAGACACATACTTTTCCGTGCAATCAGTAGTTGATTTTTTTCTCTCAATAACTATCCGATCGAGAAAATAGGTAAAAAGGGAAAGAAATTTTTTGTTTCTTTTATTTTTGGTAAAAAGATAATTTCATTAAGATAAAGGTTTACACATAAATAAATAAATAAATATATATGAAAAAGAGCTCGAGTCTCCAAGGGAGCAAGGGACGACCCATGTTTTTGTTCAAAACTTGCTGGGCAAGGTCATGAGCTACACGGTTTACATGCTTAAAAATTACATTACCACTCGATCTCGGTAAGAAAGCTCCATGTCCTCCACAATAGGATAAATCTCTAGTGAGTTAAGACGTTCCCGGATAGAAAGTCAATTAGCTGTTTTGAGTTAGATTCCACCTCAGTTTGAGCCCAACCATTAGATATTGCCATGGAAACTCCATCGTGGATAGCTTCTGCTTCCGCTATCCTAACTCATCCATAGCTTTGCTATGGCTGTCAAGTATCTCACTTCAGCTCGAATGTTTAAATATGCAAAGTTGAAGTCACACATGTTTGATTTGGCTTGGCTTGTTTAGGACTTAATTCCATTCAAAATATTATATGAGAATTTTGGTATTTCTCTTTGTTGATTTTTCACTATTTTTTCTTTTGTTTGGACTCAATTTAATAAATTTGTATCAAGTATTGGGACCTACCATTTGGCCTAATTTTTTTTTGGGTGTGAGGACTAACTCATTTGTATGATTATTTTAAAAAATAATTATGCATCTCATATATATAAACAAACATATTAATTATAAGTGAATTTAAGACATGCAAATTGTAAACTTGAAATTTATAACATATGTTAATCAAATTCTAAGGTTTCAACCAAACATAAAACTTTCAATTTGCTTTCAATATATAGGATTTCCAATTCATAAATATTACAATACGCATTGGAATTCTCATAGATGTGCAATCTATACATACTCTTAAGGTTACTGCATCTCCCTTGGGTTCTTAGGAACTGTTGACAATTAGGACTGTAAACGGATCGAACGAATTCGAAACAGATAGTGGTATATTTGAATTCGTTTTCGATTATATATTCCAATATCTGAATCCGAATAAATATCCGACGGATAATGAAATGTGATATCTGTATCGGACTACGATTAAAATATTTGAATTCAAATAATATTTGAATCATCCGATTACTTTTAAAAAAGTTTTAAAAAATCTAAATTAATATTAAAAAATGTAAAAATATATAAATATTTATTTAAAAAAATATATTTTAAAGGTTGTATTAGTTTTATAAATTTAAAAAAATATATATATATATATATATATATATATATATATATATATTATATAATCGGTTGGATATTTACGGATCAGATATACTAGTTTCCGATTATAAACGGATAAAAAAATTACTATCTGAATTCGCTCTGCTAGATACTTATTCAGATAATTATCCGACTAAACAGATTCAGATACGGATCGAAAACGGAAAATATCTGCATCCGTTTACAACCCTACTGACAATGTATGTTTGTTCTTGTGCGCACAAGTGAGGGTTAGGGTGTGCGTTGACTAGCAAAGTATTTCTTGTGAGGGTATTGCTCAAAGGAAAATAGTCACCTCCTCAGCCCCTATTTTTGGGGCCACGTATTCCCTTTTTACTTTCATTAATTATGGTTAAGATTCAGTCACCCCTAAGGTTCACACATCTATCCTTGGTTTTTAGAAAAAAATTAACCACACGAGGTGATTAATTTTTTAACCATAATTCAAAGGGTTTGTGAGAGCGAGGGGGAATAGTCCCCTACTCGACATGAGGAGGTGACTATTGCTCTTGCTGAAAAGCCCCCAAACCCTAATCTTCAGTTGTGTGGCACCTCCTTTGCCTTACCATGTCAACATTTTGTAAAACCAAGAAAAGATGCATTACTTTAATGGATTAATGATAACGTGTTAGGCAGAGGCGTGCGTACGAGTAGAGATTAGGGTTGGGGCCTTGAAATATTTTCTTTCTAGGCAGCAAGAGAAATGCTACGGAGACAATGCTAATGGCTTCCCTGCATTCCAAACATGCTCAAGGTTCCAAAGATTCTAATTAAAAACCTTGGCATCGCATTAAGGATGCTTGGGAAATGCACACTCAAAACAAAAATTGTTGCCACTGCGTATCTCCGTCGTGATAGCATAGTGATAGTGTTTCCCTTGAATTTTTTATATATATTAATTATTATTTTTTAAATTTAAAAAATTGTTTTTAAAGTTTTTTTAATATTAAAAAAAGTTTTTAATTTTTTTTTAAAATTAGTATTTGAAAAAAATAACCAAGGATGGATGGGTGAACCCTAGGAGTGGATGAACCTTACCCATGATTAAGGGGTGTCAAAGGAGACATGTGACGACATCTAGGGGTTCAAACTGGAGGGATTCTCTCTAGTTGAACTCGAGAGGATCATGAGCCTTTTTAGAAAAAAAACTAGACACATAAGTGAGTTAATCATAACCGAGGTTAATTTTTTAAAATATATTTTCTTAAAATTAAAGTTATATTATTCAACCTTCTAAGTGAATCTTATCCATAGTTAAGTAAGTCAAAGAGGACACGTGATGAGCTAGTTAGGGAGGTGTGCACGTACCGCTCAACATATTTTTGCGAGTACATGCTATCACCTCCTTGTTCAAGACCTTTCTATGAGTCGGCAAAAGAGGCTATGCCCCCAATTATAATGCTCGGATCTCTGCTAGAGGAAATCTGTTGCTGGTTATATACATAATCGCTTATGACAAAAAAAAAGAAAAAAACACTATTATGCCATCACAATTCTATAAAATAAATGGATTATGATAATTCGAACCAACGACCTACTAAAATTTTGTCCTCATTTATTTATGAAAGTGGTTAGTTAGTGTTAGTTGCCTCAATGCATGCATACCAAATATCTATAGCCCTTCTAGAACTTGATCCTAGGACGTCTGTAATGGACCTCCGTGGTCTTAGCTGATAGATATGTCTAGCTAGCACGATTAAGAAATGCTGTTAAACATAAAATTACAAAATTATGTCACCGTCTAGACGAGTGAAAAAGACTAGCACCATTCACCGGAAGAAAAACAATTGGAGGAAAGCACAAAAAGCACGTGAAAAATGTTCCGTCTTCTTTCGGCCCTGACAGTAACCCTAAGTGGTAAACTTTTCTTTTGGAGATAAAAGTAGTCCCTGGGCCCAGGCAATATTGTCTTCATCTGCTACCAAGAGGGAACTTGAACCCGCAAGCTGCCTCTAGTGGGCGACGCGTCTAATCACCCTCTAAGTTTACTTTGTCACAACTAAGTGTCTTTCTTATTGCTGTCAAAGAAAAACTATTACAGAAAAGGGTTCGTATGAGGGATGGATGATCATACGGTTCCAAGTCCAGGATGCCCATTGGATCGCCCATGAACCTCAGTCTTACGCTCCTACGATTAAGTGCCTCTAAATAGGGTGGAGTTAGGGGCAACTACCCTCTCAACTTTTGAAAAAACGAAATTATATTATGTCATCTAATTTTGTTTAATGAATCAGACTATGACTACTTGTCATGAGACAAGGGGATAGCTTCCCCTGAATTTTTGAGAAAAACGTATATTTTATTCTATATTATTTAATTAGTTGATAAGGTACCGGAAATGGATGTGTATGAGTTAAATAAACATGTGTTTTTTTAAATGAGATTTTATTATTACGTTTAAAGTAGTTGATTGACTATCGAAAATTTTACGTCGGACATAATTTTTTGTTTTTAGCCTAAAACTAGAAAATGAGATTTTGATTTACCAGGAATTCAATTTTCTAAGTATTTTTATTGGATCTAAATGAGAGATACTTCCTTATTTTAATTTAAAATTTAAAGTAAATGTAATGAAAATTGTGATGTTGTTGTGTTATGTAAGGAAAGAGTGTTGTTGTTGTGATCCTGTAGAAGAAACAGAAGAAAAACAGGATAGATCGTTCGAACGATCCCAAGATCATCAACGGTGTCAGTAACAACATGAAAACAGAATCCCGAATGCATGATCGTTCAAAAGATCCTTGAACCGTTAAACGATTCTTAGACCATTCGAATGGTGTCGCGCGTAGAATTGCGCAAAACACTATTTTCTGAGATCAAAATCGAAAGTCATTCGCATGCTTGTGATTGTAGGGAAAAGATCAAGAAAGATAAATATGGATTCCTTCCTACCAATAACATGAAAAGTAAAAGTAAGATGATTTTGAAGTTAGAACAAAGTTTAAAATATGTTTCTATCGTAAGAATCCCCTGTATACAAGTTTTACTATGATTATCAAGGTATGATGATTCGATTCGATTATGTATGTGTGATTAAAAGGAAAGAGATTGATATTCTAGATTATGGATGTATGAATGTGGAAAAAGAGATTTATGTTAGAGATTATGGAATGATTGTATGTTGGATGTATGATTTCCGGATTGTTGTGAAATTAAGGATTTTGGGTTACTATTTCATGTATGTACTTGATAAACCGATGTATGATGAATGACCTATTGTTGTATAGTTTGAAGGACCATGATTATTCATGGTTTAAATTGACCACCATGATAAAAATGTTATATCATGATTTTGAAGTATAATGTACTAATTGCATGTTGTGATACATGTTCAATTAAGAGATGCCTTGGATTAAGGTCTTGGTTGTAGGTTATGGTCTCAGATTCCTAAGATTCTTATCATGAAGGAATTGATTATTATAATGGATTTCCATTAGCTATTGACTAATAATCTTGGGCACCATTTAACCGAGGGTTATATCACTTGTTCACTCACTCCACTCACCATAATGATATATGCACAAACATAATTAAACTACTTTTATAAGTACGACAAAAAGCAAGTAAACATAGCACAAGTATGATTGCATGATTGAGTTTTGCACGACCCTATCAATAGTTTAAGATCAAGAGACATGTTTTTGGCCAGTAAATCAAGTAAGCCCATTCACACCGGAATATATGCCAAGTAAGCAGTAACTTGATAAAGAATATATAGTTAATCTCTATCTATATATGATGTTAATTATTTTAAGTTATTGTACAATACATGAAAGTGAATATATGAATTATTCACTCACGGAAAAAAAAAAAAAAGAAGTTGGAAAAATAAGAAAAATAAGCACATGTGAGCATAAAGTAAAAATTAAAAAGAATATATATTTATGTATGTATGCTTGAATTAATGTACGTACGCATGACTATCTTGTTTAACTGATGCATGTTTTATTTTAATGCATATAATATTGTTAACTAGGATTTCATATTTGCTGAGTGTTTCAATACTCGGTCGAAATTTTATTGTCGACAGGTTCGGGTTTCAATATTTGTGTGCACGAGGACCTTTGATCGAAGAAGAGTACGTCGAGGAACCAGAAGCTGATTATCCGGAAGAAGAGAGTGATTTGAATCGATATCCCTGTTATTGATTTCAGTTGTTAGATTTTAATTTGAGATGGAAGAATTGGAATTCAATTTTATTTAGTGACTTTAGAGTTAAATTGATGTTGGGAATAGGATAGATGATTTAAATTATTATTATTTTATTAAGCTTTAGCTATGAATTTTTAAAATTGATTGATATTAATTAAAGAAAATTTTGAGATTCACATTTTAGTGTTCCTTTATGCTTCTGACAAAATAGTATGATAAGTAATTCACGTGTCTTATTTTGTCCTAGGTGAGATTTTGGGGCGTGACAATATGTCCCTAAACAAGTAAAACAATACCTGTAAGATATGTACGAAACGTACGGATAAGATAGCCTATGAATTTGATCTTAAAACAAAAATTCTCACCCACTCCCCCCATTAACCCATAATATTTTGTACTTGGTTAATTAGTCTCCAAATAATTTATTACCAATTACTAATACTATCAATCAACCATTGACAACCACCCTGCGTCTACAAGAAAATTATCAACCATTGACAACCACCCTTGCCCTCTACAAAAAAATTATGGCTCGTCCCTGCCTCTAATTTGATTTGTATCTAAAGTTTACTATATCTAGAATCTTGTGGGGGTTTCTTTCAAGTCGCGTTACCCATTAGACAAGGATGTGGCAAATGTAGACAAATTTCTCCACCTTTATGATACCTTTCACGTGTAAAATTAATCAAGATGGGTGACAAGAACCTCTTTTTCCTTTTATTTTATTTTATAAAAGAAAATTGAAGAAAAATTATGCTAAAAAATAAAAACAGTTTTCCCGTCTTTTCATCGTGTTGTTCAAAAATAAGTTAATAATTGTCAGGGAAATGGGACCACAGTAAGCTTCCAAGCTGACCACCCGTGATCTCATTCATCCATGCTTTTTATTTTTATTTTTTTAACTCACTAATTGTAGTGAGATTCACTCATTCGTAAGATTTATTCATCTAATCTTGATAGTTTGAATAAAATAAAATAAATATTAATTAAGCATAACCATAGTTTAAAAATGGTTAAAAGGGACACTGGACATTGCAATCAACAAGGAAGGTGACCTTGTGAAACCCTTCTCAGGACTCCAGTTCTAATTGGTAAGGAAGGGAGGGGATACGATTTGATCTGGCTCTCGCCGGATCAAAATCATTTGGCCTCCCTTTTTTGTCCGACATGTGGCGATAAAAAGGGGGAGAAGCCATTTCACTCCCCCCTATTTTTTTGACTTCTCTCCCTTTCATATCTTTTCTCCTTTTTATCACCACATGTCACTCACAAAGGGGAGGTTAGATAATTTTGATCCGGCGAGAGCCGGATCAAATCCCATCCTGGAAGGGAGGGCCTTACCAAACAGACCCATCTTGTCACACTTGAAACGGGGTAGCAATGGTTTTGGTCGGGTTGGTGAGTATCACCCCGATAAACATATCTTCAATCCAACCCTCTAAACGGGTGGAAAATACAAACACATATCCATCGCAATTTGGAATTCCTTAACCCTAATATGTCAGCCCAAATCCAATTATTATTTTTATATAATTAAATACATTTATATATTAAATTGTAGTAATAATTTTAGGGTGGTGACTGCTGATAGGAACAACATAATATTTGATGATTGTGTCTTATTAATAATTTTTTTTTTCCAGTTTGTACCCAAGTAATATTTTTTTCACTAGTTTTTCTATACTTTAATCGTCTCACCAGAGCTTAATCCCTTCTCAATTTTGGTAGAAAAGCCCCAAGTCTTTTCTTCCCTTCTCAGTTTTGGTAGAAATACCCTAAGTCCTTTCTTTTCTGTTCTTCTGCTTTATATTCCTCCGTTACCTTGCTCCTTTTTCATTCAACATCTCCCTAAAAACTCAAAGAAGAGTATTTAGTGAATAGGGCGCCCCGACCTTGAGACATACATAGATCTCCTACTCTTTCTCTGTTCTACACTTCCTTTTGGGATTGATATTATGTAAACAAAAAAAGACCTTGGTGAGTACTCTTTCTATATATTTTCAAAGGAGTAGTTTTTAATTTTACTAACTTTTTCTTACACTAGAAATTGAGAGATATATGGGTGGTAGGAGTTAATGGAATAATAGTGATCCACTTAAAACGGGCAAGCACGTTTAATGTGGATGTTTACACTTGGAATAGAGAAATATGTGAGAATGTACTTACGGAAAAGGAAGAAGAAAGAAGTTATAAAATTAATAACAAAAATTTATTTTTTATTATTTTTGACGTGCAAAAGTAATTTTAGAAATTTAATGGTGTGCATTTAATAAATTTTAATAATAATGTATAGTCATCAAATGTTTGGGTGCGCTTAGCAACACCCTAATTTTAAACCATTGCTCAATTAGTAAATTAAATAGTAGGGATACATATTTGGAGAGTTTTTCTTTTTTACACTAACTCCTCTATCCAGGCTAGCTTAGGATCATCTATGCAGCCCGAAGAACGACATGAAGGAGATAAGTATAAAGCCAAAAACAATATTATAAAAATAAGGGTAAATTACACTGACATCCTTGAGGTTTGGTAAAATTGTTGAAACCTCCCTTTTTTTCCTTAAATTACATTACCCTCCCTTCTACTTCAGTTGACGGTAACAAAATCCCCATTCCGTTAGTAATCATTATTGGCATTAATGCATTTTGATTATGTAATTGTTTAAATATTTTAAAATGCTTGAATTATTATATGACATGTTTTCTCGAGTAAATAAATGAGAGTAAAATCGTAAAAGAGCATCTTCCATTAATGACATCAATTTGACGAGCCTGATAGGGGAGAATAGTGTAATTTCATAAACATGAAAAGAGGTCGTTGAAAAATTTTCAAACCTCAATGGAGGGCAGTGCAATTTCAAAAAAAAAAAGGGAAAGTTTTATGTAATTTTGCCAAACCTCATGGAGAGGCCAATGTAATCTCAAAAACAAGAGAGGTTTTTGCAATTTCACCAAACCTAGGAAAGCTTAGTGTAATTTGCCCTTAAAATAATTATCCATCCCGAAACTATCAGCAAAGGATTTTCTCTGGGGCGAGAAAAAGGGGAGAAATAAAAAACATGGGAGAAAATGAAAATGACTTATGCCCTTTTTCTCGCCACATGTCAGATTATGGTGGTTGCCAGAATCTTATAGTCTAGCAACCACCATAGAAAATCCTTTGCCGAAAATTATCGGGTTCAAAACATCACACATAAGTCATAACCCATGAAAAATTGGGGGGATGGGGATTGGGTTAATGAATAGTGGAGCCCATCCAGTACATGCATACAGGTACATTGAAGGTTAATTATTGATGCACCTAGGGAGGGAAAGGAAGAGAACCGACTTAGTTTTTGAAAAAAAATTATGTTATTACAGTTTTTTTTAAAAGCCACTCAAAAGGAGTGGGGAGTTTGATAGACCTCTATTGAGTTGTTGATAAGAAAAAGTAATGGGGGGACATAAAACCTTACCCCTATAAAAACACAAAGACATAAGTTTAAACTGAGAATCCCTTGCAATACCAATACATGCTATATCTAAGAAAGTAAGAGCTCTGAGAAAAAATGGGGGACAAAAAGCTTTGCCCCTAAAACCAATAAGATAAGAGGCAAAATAAAACCAATCCTTAAATCGAGTTAGTTTCCTAACCTCCCTCTGGGTCTTCTTTGAAAAGAAGCAATTGTTGATGTTTTATTCTTCTTCTTATTTCTCCTTAAAGTAATTGGTTGAAAATTGTCCTCTTCTTCTAATGTTATTACAGTAGCTCCCATGAGCTTTTGAAGAAAAAAAAAAGTACCCCACTACCACAAGGGTTGGAACTCCCCAACCCCCCTAGACCTAGAATGTTCCATACCCACCTATTCATTATTCACAAAATTTATTAGTAATTACTAACATTTTCAATTTGCTTGCCCCCTACAAGAAAACCCTAGATCGGCTGGATGCACTGTTGTTGAACATGGTAGGGCCAGTATTTGGAGTAGCCACAATCCGAATTTCACACTGTAGTAACAATCTTCTCTTCCGTAGCAGGGCCATATCCCAACTCTTTTTGGGTCACAACATCAATCTTGTTTTGTCATTATGATATATATTCCTCATTTCTCTTGTGGTAGACCAGCATTTCTATGTGCCAAAAGATGGGAATATTTTTCTGGAACAATTGGAGTTTCTCTGCGGGTAAATGTATTGTTGTACCTTATATCTTTGGATTCTACTTCTTGCGTGCGAGTTCTAGGAGTCTTTTGTCATTTGCCTGGTCTTCTTGGGTGTTGGGAGGCACTAATACTTGAAGGGATTGTTGCAGTTATTTGTTCTTATTAGGTCTGATCCATTGGGTCAGATCAAGATCCGGATCCGAATCCTATGCCATTATAGATCCTTTGGATTGGATAGGACTTGAGATCTTGAATCCGATTATAATTAGATCGGATTCAGATCTATAGCGATCCCATCGAATTAAAATTCGATTTGATTATATATAAATTTGAATATATATTATAGTACTTCCCACAAAAATTAATTTTTTTAGTTTATTAATTATATATATATTAGTCTAATCAGATTTGGATCTTGAATAAATCATCGGGCTCTATACAGCCCTATTTATGATCAGTGGTGATCTAGACATGGTGATTCCTTCGAGAGGTGGGCTTCTAGCTATGCAAAGTAACAAGGAAGGTCTCGTTTTCATCTATGGGGCCCTCCATCAATTTTTGCCACGGATACATGAAAGGGACACTGGATCCGACCCAATCCAGTATTAAGTTATTGAGTGAAAATGAATACCAGCCATTAACATGGATCCACTTTCACTTGTGTTTGACCTCCAGAAGACATATGACAAGCTCCCTACTTCAAGTAAGGGTTGTAGAAGCAATAGATGATTATAATGAAAAATGGGGCCATAAGAATCCCAAATGCCAAAAAGAGAGAAATAAACGGGTGGGTAAACCCTCAAACTGAAGCTGGAGACAAATTGCCAAGAAGATGAAATGCCACGTAGTGTGTCAACGGGCTGGGTTTGGGTCCACCTATGCCCAATTAATAAACAGGCAAGGCCGAGCCAACCCAGTTATTGATCGAAGCCGGGCTGGTCCAACCCATCTAAAACATCATGTCCAAACGGGGCCTAATCGGGTCGAGTTATAGAAGCCTACAGAAAACGGGTCATGGGCTTTAGACTTCAAGCCCAAACCAACTAATAATTGGGCCGGGCCAGCCCATTAACACCCCTAATGCCACGTATACCAAGCTAACTCTCAAGGAACACATACCGAGATACCCCGACACTAACTAATTCAGGAGTAGGCTTAATAGCTAAACAAGGCAAAGCTCATATTCAATCTTTAGACATCCGTGTCAACGTCCACGAATTGATCCCAAATACTTTCCCTTACTGATAAGAGTTGTGGCGATCTTTAGGATTCAACCGTTGTAGTCTAATAGTCAAATTAGATTCACTAATGAACTTCTTATGGCACTCAACTCAGAAGAAAAATCCAACTTAATTAAAGATAGAAATGTAAGAGATGAGAAACTATATATACACTCTCTCCTAGAAAACCCCTTTGATAAGGAGTTCTTCCTAAATATCATTACACACTAAATGAGAATGTGTTACACAACATAAAGCTCATTTAAACGAGAAAGATCGGTTACAAATAAACGGATACGAAAAAAAAAAAAACATATGCTTGCACCAAGATCTTGTCTGTAATCTTAGGCAACCCTACATACTTCACTACTTGGGCCTTCCATATTGTAGACGATGGAGAAGTTCCCATTTTTACATCACATTTAATACAGTTTTATCTCGGGTTGTAAGAATATTGGAGGCAGCAAAACTGTATTTTTGAAGAGATTAATATTCAGAATTACTCTTGCCTACACCGAAGAACTTCTAATTCTAACAAGGAATTAACAAAACCACAAACTTCACAACATTCCCAAGTAACCTTCTCCTAGTTTGGAAACACCCCCCAAGAAAAAATGAGCACTAGCTTCAACATGCTTGCCAGTCCAAGAATGGATCGCTCTGTTCTCTCCATTTCCCCCTCATATGGAAACACTATTTTTTATCAACTCAAAGCCTCTTCATTGAATCTCCCGTTTTCAGCTTTTGTCACCTTTCTCAGCTAGTGATTTATCGTTACTTTTATGAACTTCATCTGAATAGTTGGCAAAATCAGCAGTCAGGGCTGATTTAACAGTCAACCTAGGTTCTTTCTTCTTCTGTTTGCTTACATCTTCTGCTTCCTTCTCAATCACCATTACGCCATCCACTGAGCAAGGTTCAAGAACAGCAGGTCGTCTGGAAACAACATGCTTGAATGGTTCATGAAATGTGTCATACAACCGTCTTACCTGACAAATCAAAGGGATAAGAAGTTTACAAAAACTGACAGTCTGACACTCATTTAACTTCCATGCTACCAACATGGGTTAGAATAACAATGAAATTACAAAAAAGGAAAAAAGAAAACAGAATATGTAAGTATAATACAAGAAAGGGAATAGAATAATGGAACCAAAACATCAATTTCGAACATAAAACTGAAGTAGGCACAGCATACATTACATTGGTCATTGATAGATACAGAACTATTCATGTAGCATATCTAATAAGCATCAACCACTTTTAAACAATCTACATCTACACTAAGACAAAGGATTAATAATATATAGGAACCTAAAAGAATTTTCACAATAAAAAAGAAATCTAGTGAGCTTGGCGCTAAAGATCACCAAAACATCATGTGATATATATAAGTATATGTGAAGCACAAGCAGGCAGTTAGGCCCCATCCCCAACTCTCCAAAGAAAAGAGTTAGTACCCATCCTTGTATGTTTCCCATGTCATAAGTCTTACATAATCTGCTATCGGGACCATCCAATCTAGAGTCCTCTGGGCAGGTCATCAAATTCTTTTCAGCCCTTCCAAAATGTGATCATGGATAATTGAGCCAAAAACAGAAATCCTTTTGACTAGCCAAAATGCGATAAATCATATTTTCCCAACCACCAATACAGATTTTACCTAAACTAGCTAATAAGCAAGTCCAACTGGATGGTGAGTTCCAGCCTGTTGCATGTTAACCACATATTCAGATATAGGAAGAACTCTTTTAAGGAAAGAAATTCATTCTCTGTGGACTGTTGAAATGGGCGGATGGAATTGATATGTAAGTAAATTGTCAATATACCTTGCACTCACCTATGCCAGGGCAGCGTGCTAGGTCTTCCATGGATGCATCCATGATACGAGAAAGAGACAGCAATGACATGATGAGAAGTGAGATAAAATGAAACATCTGAATTCAAAAGGGAAAAAAAGTTAAGGACAAAACTACAATAATAACTTAAATAATTATTGTTAAGTGTCAATAAAGTAGAGGTCCTTATTGCCTTTAGAAGACAGTTCAAGGGAGTGTAGATTAACAGACAGGAAAGATAAACTGATATTGCAAAAGAAAAAAAAGGCAAAAAATGTAATATATATTTTGAACACATTGAGAGTAGAATTGTAAGTCCCAAATGCAAATCGGTGTATGACCATCATCTGAGGCCACATATTGGATCCAAAAGAACATATACTAGTAAATAAAGCCACCTATTATGAATGTCCAGGTGCAGATTAGTAGGCTTACCCCAAAAGCAGAACCAAGAGTGACTACATCATTCTTGTTGACATGCCGAACTGTTGTAAGAGCATGAGTCAGCTACCAAAAAGAAAAGGCTAGTTTCAGTTGAATCACACCAAAGTGTTGTCAGCTTGGAAAGTTGTGCACTAATTAACTGATATTTTATAAGAAAGCCATATTTATTTAAGTCCTTAAATTTACCTCCAAGAATTTTTCGTAGACAAGGTTTAATTACTACATAAAAGACTAATACAGGATAAATACCCGTGATAGATAATCCGTATCCATTTGGCATTGAATAATATCTGCAGGCTTGTTTTCATAAACTTTTATTGTCTCCAAACACCGCCCACATTCCTCAAAGCTAAAAGAAAGAAAGAAAGAAAGAGAAAGTTGTCAATTAAAAGAAAATCAAACTGTTTTACAAGGTTGAAAGGTTTTCTATTTTCTAGAAGTTCTCAAGGATTGAAGCTGCCATGGCTTTCCATAGTCTTGATAACTTATACAAAAGATTGAGAGAAACATAGATATGCCAAGCCATGTATCATCTGCAACAAACATTCCAACGACCTAAAGAGAGTTGATGACATGAACTTCCATGAGATGAAAAGAAAACCATGACAGCTTAAATCAGTGAGATCTTTTAGAAAATAAACACTGATATTATCTTCTTAGTTAATGATTACAGGAACAACATACCCATGTTATGAAGAGCTGATAAAAAGCAACTGTGAAAAGCTTCAATGTCTTTTGGCATAAATATGTTGCTTGCACCAAGAAAGAAACAAAAATTTGCTGGTACCTCCAACCACATAAAAGGGTGCAATCATGAAGCATAGCTGTCCTTATAACTTCAAGTAAAGGCTTAACTACATCCTCCTGAAACAGAGGACAACAATGAGCACTCAAGCACATCCTTAGTTGTCACCATGGACTCCAAATTTGATATGAATTGCCCAGGAATCCAAACCAGAAAACAGAAAAATGTGATGAAAGGAGTGGAAAATTGATTGTAAAGTAGGATCAGTTACCACATTGCATGACACAAAACAATGCGGAACTTGAAGTGCTTTTGCAGTTCCCTTATACGGTAATATAGGTAGTCTGGATGAAGCAGATGATACCGAAGGCTGCATCAAACATTCATCTTGATCCTATAAGATATGTAACAGATAACTGTAGCAGGCAGTACTATAAAAAACCATAGTTGCAGGGAAGCTATGTGCAAGGTGGGAAGCTTGCTTCCTCGGAAGCTCGTTTCCCAGGCTCGCTTCCTACTCATTTCCATCATGTCTCATTTAGTGATAAAGGGGCTATGTAGAAAGTGATTGGATACACCTTAGTTTGAAGCCTAGGGTGTAGATCCTTAGCAAGTATATTGAAACCTAAGACACCTAATTCTCCACAAATGTCTCATGTAAGATAAAATCAAAGGTATGATTGGTCATTATAATATAATGGAATGAAGCACATATATCTCATTTATCGCTTCCCATTTCTTAAGGATTTTTTTAGCTTCATTTCCCGCTTCTTGCTTTCGCATCGCTTCTCGTTTTCGCTTCTCGCTTCTCACTTTGGTAACTATGTAAAAAACTTTCACAGTTTCCACTAAAGAAGGAAAAGCTTTCATTGTTTTTCCAATAGCAGCAAAGTTACAGCCACACCGAGATGTTTCAAAGTATGGCCTTTGTGTAACTGCCCATGAAGCTATGTGCAAGCCAACTTCATTCACCAAACTTAATATCCAATTGAGTTGTTCAATTGATGAAAAACAAAAGTGAAAATAAGGATATAGAAACTTCTCATTAACAATTCCAACTAAAGAGTTTTGATCCTCAATTTTCTAAAGATGCACTGATGAGTTAGACAATCACATAAAATGTTTAGCACATGTTATACTTCATATAGAGACAGGGTCTACAATATCAGTCAAACCAGGTATGGTTAAGCAAAGGTGTTCAGACTCATGGGGTACGGGAACAGTTTCAAGGGAAACCTACATGGGAATGATTGTAATGAACATCTAAGCGTGTGTGAACGCATAAATTTACCGCCTTTCCTCCCCTCTCAACTCTAGGTATCGGAATAAGGTCCGAGAGTGGAGGAATAACGCTAAATCTATTTTTGAGAGTCGCCACCTACTTAGGGGAAGTAGGATCCCGAAATAATCCAAATGAGGGGGGTCTACGGTCCAAAATAGTCTAGGTAGGGGATCCCTTTAGGTCCTGGGGAAGGGGTTAGGCACCCCAGGACCTCCATCCGATGACGGTAACCTACTCATTAGGTCTAAATCAAACATAAAAGAAATCACTTAACATTTCCTAAAATTTATTAATTTTGCTAATCGAAATCAAACAGGGGGTGTAAAAAAGTTTATTTTGGTTGGGGTCGAACCCTGATTGGGCTGCCTACTTATCCGGTTAGTCGGAATCAGACCCTCAATAGTAGTTCGGGGTCCGTGACTGTTTTTATACTCGTTTCGGAGTGTGGTCACTTCCAACTCGTGTTTGAGTTGGGGAGGGGAAGTGGAATGAGATTTGTGAATCTCACTCCGGGAGATGGCAGCGTAGCTAGGTGCTCGTGGGGGAGCTCTAGGGGGCGTTCATTTATTAGGGTAAGTCTTTTTTGCATTTTGTGGGTTTTTAAATGTTTTTGTTATTTTGTTTCTTTTTGATTTTTTTTGTATTTTAATTTTGGCAAGTTTTAACTAGTCAAGGCTATCCTAAGTGCCCAAGGTAGGCAAAAGGAAAATAAAGTCTAAATGATTTTAATTATCTTAAAGGCAAAGAGCAGGGCGGATCGAGCGGCCTTAAACCAAAAGAGGCTATGGTTTAAATACGGACCCTGCTCTAGGTCCCAAGGGGAGATAGACCAGTACCTTTAATTTATTTTAATCTTTTTATATTTTTTTTTGTTGTTTCTTTTTTGTAAGACTAACTAACGGGGTGGGCCAATTATTTAGGGTTAAAAAAAAAGAAAACTATCTAAGTGCCCAATGTAGGCAAAATAGGAAAAGAAAATCGGCCTAAACTTATTGTACACACATATGAAAATAAATAAATAAATAAATGAAACAAATAAATAAGCAAGGAAGACACGTACCTACGTGCGGTTGATGGGGAATGTGCGATATTGGAGGCTGCTCCGTTGAACCGAGAGAAAAGCACGGACGAAAACCTTCCCTCTCAATCACTCAAATATACAATCCCAGAATAAAATATATAAAACTAAAAAAACAAAATAGAATAGAAGACTGGATCACAAGCATAGCTGCTGGTCTCTTTTTCTCTCCTTTGAAAATGAAATCTGAGAAGAGAGAACAGGTCAGAAAATGCTGGCCGGATCGACAAGGATGGCGAGCCGGTGCGCTGGAGCTGCTGGTGTGGTGGAGATCAAAGTTAGATGAGATCGAAATCTTCACCGATCGGAGAAGATTGGGGAAGGGAGAAAGCCGGTGGTGTTGCTGGACTGATCGGGCGATTAACTGATGAACGGGAGGAGAGTTGGCCGGAAGAGATGGGTTGAACTCAGATGATATGCCGTAGTTGGGACTGGAGCTTGAAGACGACGAGATTATGAATCTGATCGTTGATTTCCATGAGGAGAGCACGCGTTCGCCGGCGACGATCGATGGTTGAAATGAAGCTGCTGCCGGCGAGAAGAGAGAAGAACTGGAGTGAGAGCGGTAACTCGAGCCCGAGTGAAAAGGATAGGGTTTTAAACCTATACTGTTGGTTTTTATAAGGGGCATATGGGCTTTGGGCCTGAAGACAAGTTCGGATGCTGGACTTGGATTCCGAAAGGAGTTGATTTCAGAGCATGGGCTGTGTGCTTTAAAGTCATATTCCTTAGAGGATTTAGCTTGGGCTTGGGGGTTTTGACTCGGATTTGGGCTTGGGGGTTTTGACTCGGATTTTGTCTTAGAAACGTGGTGAGTCGCGTGAGTTGGGCCCTTGGCCAAGGACTTACATGGGGTTCCTCCTCCTCTCTTTCCCTACTAAAATGGGAAAAAAAATAAAATAAAAATTAAATAAATAAAATAATAAAATAAAATAAAAAATAATAATAATAATAAATAATAAGATAAAATAAAAGGTAAACAAGGTTTTAGGGGTGTAAAAATGGGGTGTTCACAGTTGCCCCTCTTTGTCGGAGAGTGCTAGCAATCGAACAACAAAGACTGAAAAACCTGTCATATTTACACACCTAAAACCAGTGAAAACTTGTGAAAATCAAAGATAAGAAAAAAGGGAAAGCCTAGTTAAACTTGCCAAAACAAAGTTGGAGTGATGGATAATAGTTTATTACCTCATCGCGGAGGACTGCTGGGGAAAATGGGTGTATATGGACCAAGGATTGATGGATTGAAGGGAGCTCATGAACACTACTGCCTGGAGCCTGATATAGTGTCTAGAACACCGGGAGTGCTATAGCATGAAAGTTGAGGTGTGCATGGAGCATTGAGAGTACTTACGGAAAGCTGAGATGCGCACAGAGCGCGGGGAAAGCTCATGGGGAGTAGAAATGCGCACGGGGCGCAGGGAATGCTCGCGGAGAGCTGAGATTCGCATGGAATGCGAGGAATGCTCACGGAGAGTTGTGATGCGCACGGAGCGCTGGAAGAGGGTGACATCACATTTTGATGACAACCAGAATTGAAATGATGGGTGACCACACATTTCGATGTCAGCCAGAGATTGAATTAGTTGATGACAACACATTTCGATGCCAAGCAACTGAGATGACATGGATGACAACACATTTCGATGTCAACCGGGATTGGATGAATGACAACACATTTCGATGTCAAACAGAAGAGATGAAATGGATGACAACACATTTCGATGTCAACCGAGAAGAGATTGATGACAACACATTTCGATGTCAAGCAACTGAGATGACATGGATGACGACACATTCCAGCGTCAACCACCCTGAACTGAATGACAACACATTCCGATGTCAAACAGGGGAGATGAATGCATGACAACACATTCCGATGTCAAGCATGCTGAACTGAGTGACAACACATTCCGATGTCAAACAGGGGAGATGGATGCATGACAACATATTCCGATGTCAAGCAAACGAGAGGGATGCATGACAACACATTCCGATGTCTAGCAGAAGAGATGAATGCATGACAACACATTCCGATGTCAAGCAGAAGAGATGAATGACAGCACATTCCGATGTCAAACAAAAGAGATGAATGCATGACAACACATTCCGATGTCAAGCAGAAGAGATGAATGACAGCACATTCCGATGTCAAACAAAAGAGATAAACTGAATGACAACACATTCCGATGTCAAACAGGTGGAGATGAATGCAAGACAACACATTCCGATGTCAAGCAAACGAGATGAACTGGATGACAACACATTCCGATGTCAACCAAACTGAACTGAATGACAACACATTCCGATGTCAAACAGGTCGAAATGAATGCAGGACAACACATTCCGATGTCAAGCAAACGAGATGAAATGGATGACAACACATTCCGATGTCAACCAAACTGAACTGAATGACAACACATTCCGATGTCAAACAGTAGGAAATGAACGCAAGACAACACATTCCGATGTCAAGCAAACGAGATGAAATGGATGACAACACATTCCGATGTCAACCAAACTGAAATGAATGACAACACATTCCGATGTCAAACAGAAAAGATGAGATAATTTGCTGGAGATGTACTTGCTTCCTTGCTAATCCGCGATCGCAAGAGACATTGCTTGCCACGAGCGAGAGAGAACTGTCTTAGTCAGACCATGAGACCCAAATTTGAACAAAAATTTAGAATATCTTTTTCTTTTGAAGATTGTAGATTTTATTTTGAAAAATGGCTTTTGAAACCATGTGAAATACTATACTCTGCTTTCAAGTTTGCATGGGAATCGCCTTCTAGATATAGCATTTGGAGATCATGAAAACATTTGATGTTTTCGGACCGTACAGTATGACCAAGAGAAAACAAGACTTTATTGATCATTATTGTCCAGGATAAGTAAAACTAAGGTTGGTCTCACCCTGTGCTAGATTGGCAATACAAAGAGTCTTGTGAACAAATGGATTGTTATGACAAATGAGTTTGCTTGAGAGGTGAAGCGCGAATGGTCTTCTACAGATTTCACCATCAACTTTTTCCCTCTTTTGCCCTTGGAATGACCAAGTCACGGGTTGCGCAATTTTTGCGCGATGAGGCCATTGCTGGTTTTCGCTCATGCCTGCGAAGTTGATTAGATCTTTTTCTTTTTTTCCCTTTTTTGCCCCTAGTTACAAGACTAGGACTGGGGTTCGCGTAATTTTTGCGCATTGAAGCCGTTTCCGGTTTTCACTCATGCCCGCGATTTATTTGAAGTACGATTCTGCTCTTATTATAGTGACTGATTGCCTGAAAAACTGATGCACAAAGATTTTTGACAAAACTCGCTGTTTGAACCACTTTCAACTTTTTTCCTTTTTTTACCCTTGGAATGACCAAGTCACAGGGTTCGCATTATTTTTGCGCGATGAGGCCGTTTCCGGTTTTCACTCATGCCTGCGAAATTGATCAGGTTATTTTCCCTTTTTTGCCCCTAGTCACAAGACTAGAGCTGGGATTCGCGTACTTTTTGCGCAGTGAGGCCGTTTCCGGTTTTCACTCATGCCCGCGATTTATTTCATATGGAGGCTTCTACTCCCTTCATTGCCTTGTATGCCAGCATTCTGCCTCAGATACTATTCTGATAATTGCTTGTACTCTTAATCTCTAAGGGATCTAGGAGGACTTGAGATGGGACGAAACGTTGGCTGAGAGGACTGAAAGTTTGGGACATCCCTTCTGCTCATCGGAACTTTGTCTTTTCTTGAACACCTCTTGATTGATTTTTTTTCTCTTTTTTTTTTATTTTTTTTTGTTTTTATTTTTTTTTCCTTTTTTTTTTTTTGAATGTTTTTGAGTTGGAGCTACTTTGTCCAAATGGTTTGACAATTTGACCGCACCTGATTTCCAGGTTGCCTACGTACCTTTTTCAGGATCAGGTCATGACGTAGTTCATAGCAGACTAAGTGCAGGGTGTCCCGATAAAAGGTTTTTGAACAAGAGGTTATTAGGCTCGAAGGGCTAACTAACGAACTTTATTGATATATTGTAGGTGTTACATGGTTTATAGGGAGAGTAGGCACCAAATACGGCCTCCTATCATGTCCCAAAGAAGCTAAGAGTACAAGCAGTTATCAGATAGGATCCTAAGCATAATACTTCTTAACTTTATCTACGTTGATTGGCTCAGGAAGGTCCTCATCATCCATACGTCCAAGTCGAAGGGCACCTCCTGAGAACTTTTCCCTGACAATGTATGGGCCTTCGTAGTTTGGTGTAAATTTCCCTCTCGGATCTGGACGATTTGGCAACAATTTCCGGAGAACAAGGTCACCAACTTCAATATCTCTGTGCTTGACTTTCTTGTTGAACGCTCTAGCCATACGCCTCTGATAGGCTTGAGAGTGATCTATGGCTTTTAGTCGCTTTTCTTCAATCAGATGCAACTGTTCATATCTGGCTTGTGCCCATTCTGATTCTTCAATTTCTGCTTCCATTAGCACTCGCAATGACGGAATTTCTACCTCAATAGGCAAGACAGCTTCCATACCGTATGCTAAGGAGAATGGTGTCGCACCAGTCGAAGTGCGAATCGACGTTCTGTAGGCCATGAGTGCGTAGGGGAGCATTTCATGCCAGGCAGAATACCTAGTTGCCATTTTCTCGATGATTCGCTTCATATTTTTGTTTGCGGCTTCGACTGCACCATTGGCTTGAGGTCTGTACGGTGTAGAATTATGATGCTGGATTTTGAATCTCTGGCAAAGTTCAGTCATACCTTTGTTGCAGAAATTGAGAGCGTTATCTGTGACGATCTCATACGGAACCCCATATCTGCAAATGATATCTTTCTTGAAAAACCGCTGAACAACTGAGGCTGTGACATTAGCAAAAGAGGCCGCTTCAACCCATTTTGTGAAATAATCAATAGCAACAAGAATAAACCGATGGCCGTTTGATGCTTTTGGCGTGATGGGCCCAATGACGTCTATGCCCCAAGCTGAGAAAGGCCAAGGTGCAGTAAGATTGTGCAATGTAGTAGGTGGTGCATTGATTCGGTCTGCGTAAATCTGACATTGATGACATTTTTGAACATGACGACAGCAATCGGATTCCATAGTAGTCCAGTAGTACCCCAATCTAAGAATCTTCTTTGACAGCATTAACCCGTTCATGTGGGGACCACAAACTCCTCCGTGAACCTCTTCAACCACTTGTGCTGCTTCCTTTTTATCAAGGCATCTTAACCAAATCAAATTGGGTGACCTCTTGTATAACACTCCTCCTGAGAGAACAAACTGAATAGAGAGTCTTCTGATTGCTCGACGATCTGTTTTGGTGGCTTCCAGAGGAAAAGTGCCATCATCCAAGTATTGCTTGATATCTGTGTACCATGGCTTGTCATCTGGGCGCTCTTCTATAACTAGACAATAAGCTGGCTGGTCTTGTTGCTGAATCTCAATAGGCCAAATTAGACTTCCTTTAGGAAATTTAACCATTGCAGCTAGGGTCGCAAGAGCATCGGCGAATCTGTTATGCGTCCTGCATCTGTGATTGAAAGTGATTCTCCTGAACTTAGTGATAAAACATTAAGGCATGCCAGATACGGAATCAACTTCTCTTCCTTGATTGCCCATGACTCATTAGCTTGACAAATTACCAGTGATGAATCACCATAAACATCAATCTCTTCTATGCCAATACAATGTGCTTCTCTGAGTCCAGCTATACATGCCTCGTATTCTGCAGTATTATTTGAACATCTGAACTTTAGCTTGACTGAGATAGGAAGATGAGCTCCTCTTGGCGAGATTAAGACTGCTCCTGCCCCATTCCCGTGTTGGTTTGCGGCTCCATCAAAATACATTTCCCATCCAATATAATCAGGATCTTCTGGTTCTAAACTTAGAATAGCTTCATCCGGAAACTGGTCATGCACTGAAACATAGTCGGACGATGGGTTATATGCCAAATGATCAGCAATTGCTTGCCCCTTGATTGATTTCTGCGTCATGTATGTGATGTCAAATTCTGATAACATCATGAGCCATCTGGCTGTTCTTCCTGAAGTGGCAGGCTTTTCCAGTAAGTACTTGAGTGGATCCATTCTTGATACCAAAATCACAGGATAGGACAATAAGTAATGTCGTAAGCGCTGGGTAGCCCAAACCAATGCTAGACAAGTCCTCTCTAAAGCATTGTACTTCTCTTCGTATTCATGCAAACGCTTACTGATGTAATAGATGGCCTGTTCCTTTCTGCCTGATTCATCATGCTGAGCTAGCACACAACCCATAGAAGTTTTTTGGATGGAGATGTACATTAAAAGTGGTCGTCCGGGTGTCGGAGGGACAAGCACGGGTGGATTGAGAAGATATTGCTTGATCTTATCAAAAGCCTGTTGACATTCATCTGACCAGACTGTCGGCACATTCTTTCTAAGCAATTTGAAAATCGGCTCACAAATTGGAGTAAGCTGTGCAATAAAACGACTGATATACTGAATCCTACCCAGAAATCCTCGAATTTCCTTTTCTGTCTGAGGTGCAGGCATCTCGATGATAGCTCTTGCTTTGGCTGGATCGACTTCAATTC
Source organism: Tetracentron sinense (assembly GCA_015143295.1). Lineage (NCBI taxonomy): Eukaryota > Viridiplantae > Streptophyta > Magnoliopsida > Trochodendrales > Trochodendraceae > Tetracentron > Tetracentron sinense. Next base: position 562,125 of record CM026551.1, read on the forward strand.
CTCTTTTACTGACAATGAAACCAAGAAGTTTTCCTGACGTTGTTCCGAACGTACATTTTGCCGGATTTAGTCTTAGACCAAAGACTCTGAGCCTGTCACATAATTTCTTCAAATCTTCTGGGTGATCTTTAGCCAATGGGGATTTGACAATCATGTCGTCTACATAAACCTCTGTACTCTTGTGCATCATATCATGAAATAATGCTGTCATTGCTCTTTGATATGTTGCCCCTGCATTCTTGAGCCCAAATGGCATGACTTTGTAACAGAAGGTGCCCCATGGGGTAATGAACGCGGTCTTTTCCATATCCTCTTCGGCCATTTTGATCTGATTGTATCCTGAGAACCCATCCATAAAAGATAAGGTTTCATGTCCAGCTGTATTGTCGACAAGGATATCTATGTGAGGAAGTGGAAAATTATCTTTTGGACTGGCCCTGTTCAAGTTTCTATAATCAATGCACATTCTGACTTTGCCATCTTTCTTAGGCACAGGTACGATATTAGCCAGCCATTCTGGGTAAGTTGCCACTGCTAGAAATCCTGCGCTTATTTGCTTTTCGATCTCATCTTTGACCTTCTGAGACCATTCTGGCCTCAACCGCCTGAGCTTCTGCTTAACTGGTTTTACCTCTGGGTTCAATGGCAATCTGTGGACTACTAATTCTGGATCAAGGCCGGGCATGTCCGCATATGACCAAGCAAATACATCAATGTAACTTTTGAGGAAGTCAATCATAGCGCTCCTTTGCTCAGGACTCATTGTAGTGCCGATCTTCACACACTTAGGATCATCTTCGGATCCGAGATTTATGGTCTCGGTGTCCTCCTCATTAGGTTTACATATCCCTTCATACTGTTCAAGGAGGTCGAGGATCTCTTGTGGAGGTTCCTCTTCTTCCTCTTCGTCATACTCTACTTCTAAAAGTTCAAGATTGATTTCATGATTAGAGTTAGCTTTATCCTGGGCAATTCCCTGGCAAACCAATAAGCTCGGTCTTAGTATTTGAGTTTTTTTTTTTTTTTGATTTTTAGTGGCTTCAGATCACTAAGCCTTTTTGGAGACTTAGGTCATACCATCATGAGCCAAAATTTTATATATATACAAAAGGAAACAAGTCTTGAGACAAAGAAAATGAATTTCATTGATTTTCTGATGTTTTGTAATATTTACAAAGATGCGTAAAGCAAAAGACTATTGACTATTTTGAAATGACTAACAAAGCCGCCTAGAAAATAAAATTTTGGTTTTTCTCTTTTTGACCTAAAGATGAAAAGAACAAATAAAGAAAGAAACTGGGTCATGGTCTGACTAGTCCGACCTTCTTTCCCTGCCTTCCTCTGGCTGCTTCAACCGTGATGGGATCGGTCCACCATACAAGAGGAGAAGAACTGGCTCGTATGAGCGAAACAGTACTGGATGATGCTTGCGATGCACTGGAGAGGGTGCACACTTGTTCCTCTGCCACACAATCAATCTGGACTGCATCTTCAACAGCGAGTTCCTCAAACAATTGAGCCACTTCGAACATTTCAAGAAACCTTGCAGGATCGTCCTTTGACTGGGATTTAGGTGCATGGTTGGCAGTTGGCTCTGGGTCTGTTTCCTCAAAAGGAAGGTTTTTATAGATTTCAAAATCAGAAGGTCTGGGAATACTGGTAGGAAAGGTAACAGATAGGGGAGGTGGGGGCACCGACTTTACTGATGATTTTCCTTTTGTCAGCTTGTTCAAGAAATCTTCCAACTCTGGTTTGTACCCTATTCCGAAACGAGGTGTGTAGCGAGGTGCTACATACCGTTTCTTCATTCCTTGGTGGTGGGCGCCTAGACCCAAACCAGGTCTGTACTTCATTTTAGCCATGATCCTCACCGCTGCCGGTATATATTCGTTTTTCTTGCTTTCCAGCTGAGCAATACAGGTAACCTCCTCAAACTGATAAGTCATAAAAGCTGCCCCTTGTCCCAATTCTTGGACATCCCCAAAGGAATTTGCCAAAGACTCCGTCGGAATCACAATCAGTTGATCACCTTGAATGAACTTAATCCTCTGATGAAGTGATGACGGGATGGCTCCGGCCATGTGGATCCACGGCCTTCCAAGAAGAAGAGTGAAAGAAGCTGGCACATTAACTACTTGAAAATTTGTCAAGAATTCTGATGGTCCAATGGAAATGTTTAAGTCGACATCTCCCAAGTTTTGACGAGTTGAATTGTCGAAAGCTCTGATTGTCATAGGTCTTTTCTTGACATGGCTGATATCCATTCCCAAGCCTTCCAAAGTAGTTAATGTACAGACATTCAAACCAGATCCATTGTCTACCAGCACTGCTGAAAGTGTTTTACCCCTGCACTGCACTGAGATGTAAAGAGCTCTGGTGTGTTCTTTATCACTGTCTGGAATTTCCTCTTCACTGAAGGTAATGGTCTTTGGTTCCAGAATCTGACCTACCAGTTGCCCCAAACGCTCAGGTGTTATATCCTTTGTGACATGAGCATTATTAAACACCCTAAGCAATTGTTCCCGATGATGCTCTGAAGTTAAGAGTAATCCCATCACTGAAATTTGAGCTGGGAGCTTTGTGAGTTGATGGGCAATATTATATTCCTTCGCTTTCTCCAAAATTTTCAACAATGCAGCATCTTCTTCTTTTTGTTGCTCAGGATTTAGACATTGCTCTTTGCCCTTGGACTTAGGCAGCTCAACTTCTGGTTGCTGGTAAACTCTTCCTGACCTGGTTATTGCAGTAATGTTTTCATTGTCTAGAATGAGAGATGGAGGGGCCGGTAAACGATTGAGGGGATGGATTGGTGCTGGAATATATGGAATTTGAACTGGACCTTTACCAAGGGGTCGTGAAGATGATATAACTGGGGTTGTAGGCCAATCAACAGGGCAAGGGATGGTATAAACAATCCTCTCTTTTTCCTCAGGAACAAAAGGGATTTGTATAGGACGCTGAATGGGATGAATGGTAGGTGACGGGATTGGTGACATGCAAGGTATTTGAATCGGTTGAAGAACTGGGGATTCAAAAGACGACAAAGACTGAAGATATGGGATTCGAACAGGGGCTCGGTATGGAGGACAAATAGCATCATTTATCTCCGACGGCCCAACAATCTCCACTATACTACCATCGGACTCGTCCCCGCTCAGGAAATTAATCTGCCCTTGATGTGGGGGAAGAGGAGCTTGGATGATGCTAGTATTCCCAGGGGCGAATTCAACTTTGCCTTGCTCTAAGAGATCTTGAATATCATGTCTAAGAGTGTAACATACATCTGTGGCATGACCCGGGCCTCGATGATATGCACAATAATGATCTGCATGATAATTTCGATTCTGCTTCTCAACTGGGATGAGAGGAGTCGGCCCCTTCAGAGTTACAAGATCCTTTTTGAGGAGGAAAGTCAGAAGCTGGCTTAAAGAGTAAGGTAAGGGAGTGAAATTTCTCTGAGGGTTTCTCACTGGCTGACGCGCCTGTTGATACTGATTTTGCCTTACCGGCTGAGGATTTTGAGGTTGAGGAGGTTGTCGAATCGGTGGAGCAGGCAACATCAAGGGTGCACTGGGTGCAATCCAATTAACTTCTTCTCTTTTCCTGGTATCCTTTTGCCCATTATTCCTGTTAAATGGGGCACCTGACCTTGGAAGTGTATGGCTAAGACTGGCATGTATGGTACCATTTTTTACAGCTGTTTCAATTCTTGCCCCTGTTTCGACGATTACCTTGAAATCAGTGGCCGGCAAAGTTATCATCAGTGTTGAATATGGTTGCTTTAGGGTTCCCAAAAAGGTAGAAGCCATTTCTTCCTTTGATAACTGCACTGATAGTCTTGATGCCATCTCTCTCCACCTAGCGGCATACTCAATAAACGATTCATTATTCCTCTGGGACAGTTGCTCTAGATCGCTCTTTTGAGGGAGCACCTCCAAGTTAAAAGAAAACTGATTGATGAAGAGATCGATCACATCCTGCCAACTGGTAATTTGCTTCTTGTCAATTGCAAGCCACCACCTGAGAGCGGCATCTTTCAGACTTTTCTGGAAATATTGGATAAGATATGATGGTTTATCTCTGTAGGCCATCATATCCCCCACATACAACTGTAAATGCTCTTTCGGACATCCTTTGCCCCCGTATTTGGTGAATTCTGGAACTCGAAAATCTGAGGGAACCAAAGTATCAGAGGAGAAAAGTAGGTCATCCAGAGTTATCCCTGTAGAGGAGGATGATGCCCCTTGCATTTTTTTCATCATCTCTTTCAGCTGACGAATTTCTTCTTGTTGGTTCTTGAGAGACACCAACAACTCAGAATCTTGTGGCATTTTCGGATTATGATGGTCGCAGTTCACAGCCTCACCAGTTTTTCCGTCAAATCGGGTGTAGTCAAAATCACCATCCTCACCCGGCTGATCATGAAGAGGGTTGATAAAGGTAAAGTTTGGAGCAGGAATCTCAACCCTAGGTTGATCCGGTTGGAAAGGTCTAAACCCTGAATGGTCTGGTTGATGTCGGAAGGTTCCAATTCCGGGTGGGTCTGGTTGGAAACTTTCTGGTTGAAATGAAGTTCTAGGCTGTTCGGGTTGAAATGGTCCGGCTTCTGGTTGGTGAGTAGGTTTGTTAAGTTGTAAGGCCATCAGAGCCTGCAAGGTTTCTTGAATATTATCCAATTGGGCTTTCATCCCATGTATCTCCTGGTCATGTGCTTGTACAAGCTGGTCTGTACTTGAATCCAAACGATTGTTGGGAGCAGCCATGTCTGCTGAGCTTTGAGATGACCAGTCTGCGACTTCAGGACTGTCCAGATCTATTATCGCAGCTTGGGCAAGGGCACGAGATACAGAACGAGTGACAATACGCTGTTTCATGCAACACTGAGAAAGATGTAACGATTCAACATGAATGCATGATTTGACAGCAAAAGGTTGAAAATCACTTCTTTATATATGCAGGTGTTTGTGTGATTTTAAAACAACACTGACCCAAAAGAACATAAAGAAAAACAAGGGAAGGTAAAAAGAAAAAGACTCAACCCTATACAGGCCCATCTGGGAAGCCATAACCAAATGATGAAGGGTTGCCCCCAAGATCCAGAACTTGCTGATGGAGGCATGCAATTTCGTTCTCCAACCTGTCAACCATGTCCGAAGCACTTTGAATTCTGAAATCAAACTCCAAAGCTTTGACTTCTGCGTTATGCCTGGAGACGCTCAACTGCTCTTGATAGTAACAAAACTGTTCTTCAAACTGACGGGAGTCTCGAGCATCATCTCTCTTTCTTTTCTGGAACTCTCGCATAGCTTGTTCTAACTGTTTTTCTTCATCATGGGCAAGTTGGTGTCGACGCTTCAGATCATTCTTCTCTTGTTGGAGTAACTGTTGTGCTCCCTCCAATTCTTTCATGCCCTTGAGAATCTTGAGCTGGGCCTGTTCTAACTGCTCTTCCTTCGCACTAGCTATCTCCTTCATCTTGGCTTCTTGTTGCTGGTGCGCCTGTTGTGCTTTCTTCAATTCCTTCCTGTCTTCGAGAATCTTAAGTTGAGCTTGTATGAACTTATCTTCCCAAGGGACCGCCATTTTAGAAAAAGGGAGACTTCCCTTTGAGGGTACTGAAACAGGTGTGGGTAGTTCTTCCGGCTTAGGCATTTCTGACACTACCTGTTGATTTTCCAACCATAGATCATATCCTTCTTTTGTTGGTGGTCCAGTCGATACCACATATCCCGGCAACTTGCTCCACTTACACAACTGCCACTCTGTCTGAAAACGTCTGTCCATGAGTTCCGATAACTCAGAAAAACGGATATAATCTTGAGATAAGTCATCTAACACTGGTACACATTGTTGGTAACCGAACTGGCGAAGTACCCTGATGGGTACGTAAGGTGATGACCCAGTCACTCCTGCAAGTGTTATGCTTCTTCTCTTAACAGTGGCCAAACGAGGTAAAACCTTCATATTAAGCCAATCGCATTTCCAAATTATCTGAGTATCTAAAAGGCTATTGAGGAGTTCATACAACTCCCCCACATCTACGGTTTTTAAGCTTGACTGCACCTCAGCAAACTTTTTTGGTAAACTGCAATACCCACTGATATTTGCTGGCACAGTGATCAATGATGGTATATGCTCCACTAACCATAAGAATAGCAAAGAAATGCTTGCATTGAAGAAATTCCTCCCGGTGTCCGCTGCATGTTTAAGGCTTAGGAATAATTCAGCTAAGATGACTGGAACAAGAGTACCTCCATTGCACACATCTTGAATGATTCCCACAAGTACTGACTCTACATACTCACGACTATTCTTGGGAAAAACCAACTGCGACACTGCCACCAAAGTAAAGGCGTTGAATCCAGGTAAATCTACAGTCTGGTCCTCTGGTTTCCAGTTGTGCTTGCACCTCTTTAAAAGATAACTTGTGGACAGCCTGGAATAAGAATCCTTGGCACAGTTCTCCAACAATGAAGGTTTAATTCGCAGAAATTCTGATAATTCTCTTTTGTACGATCGCTTGTAGCGAGGAACAATCACTGTGTCAGTTAAGTCCAACCGAAGAATGGAAGAGATTTCTTCTAAAGTTGGGCACATCTCATTTCTTCCGAATCGGAAAACCACGGCTGAAGAATCCCAACACTGTATGGCTGTCGTGATGAGACGCCAATCTGGCTTTACCAAGACAAGGTCTAGGATGTAGCCCAAGTGAGTCTTCTGTCTCCAATATAGCTTTTGCATTGGAGTGAGGGCATTTACTATTTCGGTGAGCTCTTTATTACATGCCGCCGTAAGCTTCAGATTCATCTTAGGTTTTGATCTATTCATTGATTCTGGCATCCTAGATGGGCCTGCCATTTGACTGAAAATATGTGTAAGTGCAAGTCTATATACAAGTGTAAACACGATGACATGCATATGAGATGCAGAAATACCAACCCTTTTTCTTTTGAAACCTTTGAAAATTTTTTGTTATTATATTTTTTTTTGAGGAAACCAAATGGGGTAGGTGGGCATGGATCCGACCTACTAAGTTGGGTTATTGGAAATCAAAACCCAAAAGGTTTATGATGCAAAATGAATGTGAACCTCCTCTTCTTTGAATTTTGAATTTTCTTCTTTTTTTTTTTTTGTTTTTGTTTTTGTTATTATTTTTTTTGAATTTGTTTTTCTTTATGAATTTTTGTTTTAAGTTTTCAAATTTTAACTTCATCCTTTTTTTTTTTTTTTTACCAATTTTTCTGTTTTTGCTTTGATTGAGTTTTGATTTTGATTTTTTTTTTTTTTGTTTTCTGATTTTCTTTCACCAATTGTTTTATTAAAAGGGGTGATCCTTGACATATGTAAACCAATGGGGTAGATAGATAGGAGTCTACCTACTAAGTTAGGTTATTGGAAACCAAGGCCCAATGGGTTTAAGATAAAACATGGATATGGATATCCAGCAGAATCTGGGTTTTTGAACCCCATATGTAAGTCTAAAGATGAGTTGGGAGTTTATTCAACAATGGCTCACACAGGCCCCTTTTTAAATGAACATATGGGTACACAGAGGTACCTTCATGTTCAAACAAAAGGCAGGGCGGGTATAGGCTATAAGCAAAGTAGGATTAGGGGAAACCTTCCTAAACAGATGCTTATAGACTATACCTCCACCTAAACTATATGCATATGCTGGGGTAATGCAAGGTGTTCCTAAGGTGGTTGGGGGACACTTGGCCGTATATGCGACTCCCAAAAAATGGGCCGATTGGCGCAAGTGGGTTTAGTCTATATCCCTTCCTGAGAATAATCGTCCCACAGGGGTGATACAGCTAAACCATGACTGTTAAGCCCCAGCACTGAAGATAATTATCAAACAGTTGTAGGCGTAATAAGTCAAACTAGAGGGTTTAAGGGTTGTTACACTAATATGCAATGAATATGAAATGCACATAAGAAAGAATAAGAACATAAATAAAGACATACCCACAATATAGAAAGAATTAGCAAAAAAATAAATGATTTAGGAAATGATTAGTGATTAAAAAGATGTTTGGCTTTTACCTAATTTTCAGGTTGGATCCATTTTCCCCAGCAGAGTCGCCAAAGCTGTGAACGCATAAATTTACCGCCTTTCCTCCCCTCTCAACTCTAGGTATCGGAATAAGGTCCGAGAGTGGAGGAATAACGCTAAATCTATTTTTGAGAGTCGCCACCTACTTAGGGGAAGTAGGATCCCGAAATAATCCAAATGAGGGGGGTCTACGGTCCAAAATAGTCTAGGTAGGGGATCCCTTTAGGTCCTGGGGAAGGGGTTAGGCACCCCAGGACCTCCATCCGATGACGGTAACCTACTCATTAGGTCTAAATCAAACATAAAAGAAATCACTTAACATTTCCTAAAATTTATTAATTTTGCTAATCGAAATCAAACAGGGGGTGTAAAAAAGTTTATTTTGGTTGGGGTCGAACCCTGATTGGGCTGCCTACTTATCCGGTTAGTCGGAATCAGACCCTCAATAGTAGTTCGGGGTCCGTGACTGTTTTTATACTCGTTTCGGAGTGTGGTCACTTCCAACTCGTGTTTGAGTTGGGGAGGGGAAGTGGAATGAGATTTGTGAATCTCACTCCGGGAGATGGCAGCGTAGCTAGGTGCTCGTGGGGGAGCTCTAGGGGGCGTTCATTTATTAGGGTAAGTCTTTTTTGCATTTTGTGGGTTTTTAAATGTTTTTGTTATTTTGTTTCTTTTTGATTTTTTTTGTATTTTAATTTTGGCAAGTTTTAACTAGTCAAGGCTATCCTAAGTGCCCAAGGTAGGCAAAAGGAAAATAAAGTCTAAATGATTTTAATTATCTTAAAGGCAAAGAGCAGGGCGGATCGAGCGGCCTTAAACCAAAAGAGGCTATGGTTTAAATACGGACCCTGCTCTAGGTCCCAAGGGGAGATAGACCAGTACCTTTAATTTATTTTAATCTTTTTATATTTTTTTTTGTTGTTTCTTTTTTGTAAGACTAACTAACGGGGTGGGCCAATTATTTAGGGTTAAAAAAAAGAAAACTATCTAAGTGCCCAATGTAGGCAAAATAGGAAAAGAAAATCGGCCTAAACTTATTGTACACACATATGAAAATAAATAAATAAATAAATGAAACAAATAAATAAGCAAGGAAGACACGTACCTACGTGCGGTTGATGGGGAATGTGCGATATTGGAGGCTGCTCCGTTGAACCGAGAGAAAAGCACGGACGAAAACCTTCCCTCTCAATCACTCAAATATACAATCCCAGAATAAAATATATAAAACTAAAAAAACAAAATAGAATAGAAGACTGGATCACAAGCATAGCTGCTGGTCTCTTTTTCTCTCCTTTGAAAATGAAATCTGAGAAGAGAGAACAGGTCAGAAAATGCTGGCCGGATCGACAAGGATGGCGAGCCGGTGCGCTGGAGCTGCTGGTGTGGTGGAGATCAAAGTTAGATGAGATCGAAATCTTCACCGATCGGAGAAGATTGGGGAAGGGAGAAAGCCGGTGGTGTTGCTGGACTGATCGGGCGATTAACTGATGAACGGGAGGAGAGTTGGCCGGAAGAGATGGGTTGAACTCAGATGATATGCCGTAGTTGGGACTGGAGCTTGAAGACGACGAGATTATGAATCTGATCGTTGATTTCCATGAGGAGAGCACGCGTTCGCCGGCGACGATCGATGGTTGAAATGAAGCTGCTGCCGGCGAGAAGAGAGAAGAACTGGAGTGAGAGCGGTAACTCGAGCCCGAGTGAAAAGGATAGGGTTTTAAACCTATACTGTTGGTTTTTATAAGGGGCATATGGGCTTTGGGCCTGAAGACAAGTTCGGATGCTGGACTTGGATTCCGAAAGGAGTTGATTTCAGAGCATGGGCTGTGTGCTTTAAAGTCATATTCCTTAGAGGATTTAGCTTGGGCTTGGGGGTTTTGACTCGGATTTGGGCTTGGGGGTTTTGACTCGGATTTTGTCTTAGAAACGTGGTGAGTCGCGTGAGTTGGGCCCTTGGCCAAGGACTTACATGGGGTTCCTCCTCCTCTCTTTCCCTACTAAAATGGGAAAAAAAATAAAATAAAAATTAAATAAATAAAATAATAAAATAAAATAAAAAATAATAATAATAATAAATAATAAGATAAAATAAAAGGTAAACAAGGTTTTAGGGGTGTAAAAATGGGGTGTTCACAGCGTGGAAGCTGTTTCGTTGAATCCATACCAACTCATATTGGTTTCACTATTGGAGAAGTCACACACTGAAAATCAACTATCTAATCGTTGTATAAAGGGCCAGCTAGAAAAGGGCACCCATCCAAAATTAAATTTTTAAGTGCATAAGGAGGGAGAAACATAATCAATGGTGTAGAAGTTCAAACCTTACATAGAGAGCACAGGAGTTCTGCCCTAGCAAGTAGTCGCAAACAACATCGGCAAAATCCCACCTCACATTCCTGATAAGTTTGAGCAAAGGATTTCCTTTCTGCACAATGAGAAAGGGAAAATAAAGGAAATCCAGTGCATGAGGGTGAGATTGAAAGAAAATTCAAGCAGTGCCAGGAGATAGTTCAGCAATAGGACAATGCTCTAAATTATATGCATTTGCAGAAGAACTCGAAAAAAGATATATCAAATCAACAATAACTGAATAACTAAAATATTGGTATTGAGATCCATGAACAGCCATCTCAAGCTTATATGATAATAGCCTTAAAGAAAGGCAAAAGAATAGCAATGATCAAAAAACTAATCAAACAGTTCCAAAAACTCGGTGAGCAAATCGTCTACAGACGGATGCATTAACCCAGTACAAAGAATGTTTTTTATATTGCTGATAAAAAAAAAAAAAAAAAAAAAAGTATTGCATTCTGTACCAATAAAGTGATCAACTTTATTTTTGAATAACAGACGTGCTACTGTGCAAGTGATATCCATTGTAAGACAAAGAAAATAAAATTTTAAAAAAATATCAAGGCAACAACGAAACTTACTAACCCGGTTGAAATTAAAAGGGTTTTTAGAACATATTTTAACATAGAGTGAGCTCATTACAGCAATCCACCCCAAATGTTAAAAAAAACCTAGTAATCTTAATCTAAACATAGTTGGTGCTACCTTTGCATATATTTAATTGCCTAAAAAGCAATATTTCTTTTAGTTGTTATGTTATTCAGTTATTCGGCTTCAATAAATCATAAGAAGGAAGAGCTTCCACAAATAAATATAGACAAACTCAACCAGACTCACCTGTCTATGGCTTACAAGTATTGCATTGCGACTCTGAACAGAAGAAGCAGATGCCAACGAAGTAAAAGCAGTAGCAGAAGAGGAAGAATTATTGTCCGTTGCTGGGCGTGGTGGACTCTGTTTTCGATTTCAACTCTAGCCCATGGCCCCCAATGGTCTCGGGCTCTCGGCGAATACAAGGGCTCAGATTGTCTCTCGCGAAGCCAGAAACCCTTCTCTGTCAACCATAGAATAGGGGACATGTGGCGATAAAAAAAAGGAGAAATCATTTCATTTTCTCCCCATGATTTTGACTTCTCCCCACTTAATATCTCTCCCCCTATATCTCACCACCTTATCGCCATATGTCATGTAGTGTGCGGAGAAGTCAAAATCACAGGCCCATGATTTTGACTTCTCCACTACTTGTCCCCCTATTCTATGGTTGCAGGTTGCCCGAGGCAAGAGGTTTCTGGCTTCGCCCGAGACATTCCAAGGCCATCCTCAATTGTTTACCTTCCTCGTTTTTAAAACTTCTGGACTGTACTCAAGCCAAACTGGCTCGTCAGTGTTACCCGTGGTCCTTTATAATATGGGAAATGATTTTGATACTGCACAAGAACCGAGACCACCGAAATCGTGTATGGATGCACGGGATTTTAGGTGGGGCATACCATGTGAATGTAGGCCCCACCTGAAATCCCATGCCTGGTCTCAGTGGTCTAGGCCCTTTTGGGATCTCAGTAGCAAAATCCTTTTAATATAATCTTTCATGTTTGTATAGACCAAACTGTCTCATGATGGCGCCATCGTTTTAACACCTTTTAATTTGGTAGGTAAGTTATTTGCAAGTGCGCAAATCTTTTGGAATTTTTGCTGCTGAATATTCGATGATCTTCTATAACATTTGAGGATGCTCAGCCTCTCCCTAAATAGAGATTCAAATTAAGAAAGATCGAACTGAGGGAGTGGCTTTGAAAGAAAGATACTAGTGTGTAGAATATTATGGCTGGTCCTGAGAGTGAGGGGGGAAGATTTCGTCCCTCTTAACCCTTGATTGTCCGGGTATAGGTCTGGTATAGGTCTCTTCGCCCTCTTATTTCTCACAATAAACTGAGGATTCCTTCGAAGGTCGGTGATTATGAATCTCTTTATGACAAGGATCCATATCCGAGTTAGACCCGCATAGTATCATAGGGTACTCGTTATTTGTCTGTGTGTATGAACCATGAGACCTCTAGTTGTTGGGAGGGGGTCCTTGTTCTTACCTGCGACAGCCTTTTTCTATCCTCTTCCTTTATTTCTTCTTTATTTTATTTTAAGAAATCTGGTGAGGCCGCCTAAACCCCAGCATTCCTGGTTCCAAAAAACAAAAAACCATTGGAGACTCAATTCAAGGTTCTGCCCTTCAAGCGTGTTGGCCAGCTTGGAAATGATTTGGCATTCGTACATAAGCCAGACCTCAGGTGGATGTGATTTGATCTTGATCTGGCCGTACCAAAATCCTCCAGCCTAACTTCATCATTTATTAGGGGTTTTAACGAGCCAGCTGAGCTGAGCCGAGCCGAGCATTGCTCAGTCTCGGCTTATTGGATTTTTGATGTTGCTTAGGCTCAGCTTGGGCTCGGCTCATCCACAAATCATCAAGCTCGAGCCGGCTCGTTAAACTCTAATTTTTTTTAAAAAAATTGTATAATGAGAATCATATTCTAACAATAAAGGGATTAAATAGTGGGGTACAAAGAAGAAAAAAAGATAAAATAGTACTTTCACTAACCTAATGAACATTTCATGTTCTTAATTTAAAAAACTTATTTCATTTTTCTTATATTTTTTTAATGTAAAACTCAATATTAGTAGGAGTATAACTGTACATGGTATTCATTGAATTAGTCGAACTAAGCTACCTCTTACCCGAGCTTGGCACGTTATCTAAATAAGCTCACTCAATTCGCTTGGTTAGCATTTTTAACCTGCTCAAACTCGGCTCGTTTTGAGTCGAGTTGAGCTGGCTCAGCTCATTGACAGCCCTGACCTTTGCCATGAGGCGATAAAAGGGAAGAAGTCATTACATTTTCTCCCTTGTTTTTGACTTCTGCTCATTTGATATCTTCTCCCGTTTTATCGCTGTAACGGATAAAATTCGTAAAAAGGAGTAAAAAGAAGGGGTAAAATAGGGATTTCTCATGTTAACAAATTCTAACAATTTAGCCGACATAAGCCTACTTGGGCTATGTGCTGGCTCACTTGAGTGTTGTCTGGCAGGTGATCTCATCATGACTACACAAGTCATGATGACTCAAAATGCCTATAAATAAGCAAGAATCACTAGAGAGAAGGGATGGATGGTGCGAAAGGCAAGAGAGGAAAGAAAGGGAAGAAGAGGAAGAGGAAGAAGGAGATCTGAGAAGCTTGAGTCATTCACACCCCTACCCCGAAGTGCTGTGCAGGCGGTCACTCACCTGATTCTCTCATCTTCCTTTGGTGTTATCCGGCTACTTGATGCTCTTTATAGTCTCATAATCGATTATGGCCGTCAGATTCTCTCAAATAGGCCATGTCCGCCTGATGCTCTCCATGAATGGTCACACTGCCACTTGCACGACCTTGCAGTTAAATCATCTGATGAGTGCAATCACACTTGAACTTGTGCCTGACGCTGTGAATTGTGCCGAATCCGTTGTAGCATTGTTTGCTGTGAATAGTGCCGAATCCGTTGTCGCGTTGTCCGCTGTGAATGGTGCCGAATCCGTTGTTGCGTTGCCTGCTGTGAATAGTGCCGAATACGTTGTGCTGTGAATAGTGCCGAATACGTTGTGCTGTGAATGGTGCCGAATCCGTTGTCCCGTTGTGTTGTGAATAGTGCCGAGCTCGTTGTCCGTTGTCTGATGTACAACGTACCCGTCGTGAGCTGTACAATGTACACGTTGTTTGCTGTACAACGTACCTGTTGTCTGATGCACAACGTATACGTTATCAGAGCACGTTGTCGGTGCCTTATCTGAGCTACGTTGTCAGAGTACGTTGTCAGAGCTACGTTGTCTGTGCCTCATCAGAGCTACGTTGTCGGTGTCTTATCTGAGCTACGTTGTCAGAGCTACGTTGTCGGTGCCTTATCTGAGCTACGTTGTCAGAGCTACGTTGTCGGTGCCTTATCTGAGCTACGTTGTCTGTGCCTTATCTGAGCTACGTTGTCAGAGCTACGTTGTCTATGCCTTATCAGAGCTACGCTGTCTGAGCCATATTCTTTGTGCCTCCTGAGCTACAATCTCCAGAGCATAACCCCAGAACTCGTCCTCAAGTGCATATACCCAGTGCCCTCACGATAAGTATCTCTATACTATTACGTGCTTATGCCTTATCATGTGCTTGTGCCTTATACTGACTTTATCATCGGAGCTTATTTCAGGGTGCACACCTGCCCCCTCAGACTCATTCACAAGTGGAGTTTTGCTATTATTCTTCTACAAGCTGAGCAGCTATGGACGCGTGGCATGTACGAGATTTTTCCCTTTCAATCGCCACATGGGAGAGGATGAAATTAGGCCCGATGGATTCCCATCCCGACCTCAGGTTATGATTAGAGGGGCATCAATCTCTCTCTTTGGATCAAGTTAAAACACCTACAAATCCTAGGCGGTTAGGCATCAATGTTAAGCAGTCATCCCAATCAAAGAGCTACACTGGATTCAAAAAAAGGGGAAAAAAGTAGAGGTGTTTTCGTTTCTTTAACGGTACCTAGACGAAAATAAGATTATCGAATTGAAATTGAGATTAACATCAACGTTTCATCACCATCGTCCAACAGCAGCAGCAATCTATATATCGGTAAAAAAAATTGCAAATTTACAGAAGTACCAGATGATATCTTCGGAAACTAAAGGTTATGAATCAGCAATTTTCAATTATCGGGGCCGAAAACAGCCAACGTCATGAGATTGATGGAGGTGGAAGGATTTCTCCTTATCAATCATATCCTGTACGGAACGAAAGTCCTCAAGGTGGCAAGGGATGGTGATGGTGCCTCTCTGATCGAACCCGTACTCGTCCTCGGCTTCCTTCAACAAGTGCATAAAGAGTGGGTGATTGAAGTATAGAACAGGGACTACGAATCTCCGCTGCTCCTCACCTTGACCCACCATGACAGCAAGACACCCTCTTGGAACATCTCTCGCCTCCTTCTTTCCATGAAGAAGATGAAAATGAAGATGAAGATGGGGTAAGTGCGGATGAAAGTTATGTCTATCTCCTCCGCTACCCATCTCAAGAAGACCAAAGATCCAAAACCCTAGATATCAGTTGAAAGAACCCTTTTAAGAGAAAGGCCAAGGATTAGAATCTGAGGTAACTAGTTTGAAGAGGTTTAGAGAAGAGTCTCTCAAAGAACCAGGAACGTTGGACATGATATACAAGCTTCAATGATAAGGCACATACGAAACCGCGCGAATAGGTTGACAGGTTGGAGAGAAGGGAAGATGGGTTTATATAAGGTTTTTGTGAAGGAGTTCTTGCTTTTATATGGTTTACACAAAGCGGTTCTATTTCTAGAAGTAGATGAACTGCTGAAACCGTGGTGGAGACGTGGAGAAGAGTCGCAGACGCGGAGAGCGAGTGGCAATGGTAAAGACACGTGGTCTAACGCGGGATCGAGAAAGATAAAGTCTAGCCGACATATCAGGTGTTATTTAGCTTTTGATAAAGTCTAGTCGACATATCACGTTTGCATTTTATGTATGACTTTTTCCTTCTATTTCTGACTAGGTCGATAATTTGGCTTCAAAATAAGGCCTTGGATTGTCTTTGGCGAAGCCAGAATTGGCTCTCGGGTTCCATACATTGTGCGATACTTGGCGTAAAAAATGGGGAGAGGTCATTTCTTTTTCTCCCCATAATTTTGACTTCTCTCCGTCTGATATCTCTCACCCTTATTCTCACACACTTAACGCCACATGTCTTATTGTGGGTGGAGAAGTCAAAATCATGGTCCCATGATTTTGACTTCTCCACCACTTGTCACTTATTCTATGGAACCCTGAGACAAGCCCTTTCTGGCTCCCCTCCGCTATCCTCATAGGGAGTTGATGGGAGTAGTTGTCTCTTGTCCAATGACTATGCCTATTTTATGCCTATTAATAATATAATAAAACATCTTTACTATGTGTAGATGATTTTTATGATATTCCTAAATTACCCTTATATAAAAACAAAATGTTGATTTAATGTTTTACTTTAATTCCCGAACTATCCTTTACCTTTGATTTAATGTTTTACTTTAATTCCCAAACTAACCCTTGCTCATCTGTCTATTTAGAATCACAGCCAATTGCGATTGAACTCAGAGAGAGTTCAATCACACCCGCGGGTCAACATGTGTCCCTTTTAACTCCTATTAACTGTGGTTAACTCTTTCCCCTCGCTCTCACATGCATCACATGTGTCACTAGCGAGTTCAATCGAACTCACGGGTTAACACATGACTCTTTTAACTCTTATTAACTATGGTTAACTCTTTCCCCTCGCTCTCAAGTGCATCCCACGTGCCACCCACTAGTATTTTTTAATGGAAATTCAATGGGACACTACCCCCCCTAAACTAACCCTCTATTGTTATGATCAAATTCTTAATTTAACTGTGGTTAAAATTTACTAACCTTTGGGATTCATCAATATAATCTTAGTAAGTAATAACACAGCTTGCCTGACCCTTCTTTAACAAAATTAAAAAAAAACAAAACAAATACAAGCACTCCCAAATATAAAACTGCACATGTAATCTGGAAATTCGACAAACAAAAAAATCTTTTTCCCAGTGGCTCTAGCTAGGCTTATCCAAAATTCAAATATGGCAATGGGCAAAACTGACAGAAATAAATCCAGAGGTGCCAATTAATGGTAAGAGCTTACAAATCGGATGCAAAAAGAGGGGAATGAATGAATGAATAGCCTGTATTTTCTGTGTCACAACAAACACCGTTAGAATGGCCAAAATGCCCTCCATCCATTCAGACTATAACCTCACCGGACGGGAAGTGGTACTGGGCGCTTCACCGGCAGTTTGCCCGGGCCACAGCCAACGCGTCAGCGATGGGTCGAATGACCAAAATGCCCTGTCCAACAGCGGCGCAAGAGAGCACGCTGATAAACCCGACAAGAGCGAGGCCTTGGTAGGGGGGTTCATCAGGGTTCCAAAACGTAGAGAAGAGCAGAGACAGGATTTGGGTGGGAAGCGAAATGAGAAGGGCGAATACAAGCACGTAGATTCGAACCCTCAATCCCTTGTTAATGACAAGCGAAACCACCTTCCAACACGATAGGAAGAAACACAACACGAATCCGATCCCGAATGCAGCGAAGACGAACGTACTGAGCAGAGGATAGACGCACAACACCGTCTCACCACCACCACCCGCAGCATCCTCTTCTACAACCATAAAAGTCCTCTGGAAAAGCTCCGGCAACCGACCCTCGGGCGCGAAGAAGACAAAGAAAACTTGCAATAAAAAAATGGGGAAACAGGAAGAGGATACAAAGGCGATAGCCCAAGTATTGTCGGGACTTCTCTTCTTGATAGAAACGTTAACGAGGAAGAGGAGGGTGACTAAAAAAGCAGGCTCGAATAATCCGAGAGACAGGACGATGTGGATCTTGCAGAGGTTGGCCTGTTGGGTAAGCGTGAGAGAGGGAAAGTAGGGGAAGAGGGAGCAGCGCCGGAGGAAAGGGATACGGAGTAGTTCGTTGATGCCCCAGAGAAAGATAATGGAAACGAGGAGGATTCGAACGCTCCAAAAATAGTTGAAGTCTTTGAGGTGGCGATAGTTTCTGGTTTTGAGGCGGAAATGAAAGATTAAGGCGAGGGAGAAGAGAGAGAAGAGGAGGAGGGCAGAGAGGAAGGAGAAGGTGGTGAGATCGAAGGCGAAGGCGAAGTCGAGTAGTACTACTGGTAATGGTGGAAAGACCATGGCCTGTCTGTCTCTGACCGAGACCGAGATCGAGATCCAGATCCAGATGATGTCTGATGAGCTTGGTGATGCTATTCTTCATTGATTGTTTTGGAGTTTGCTTTGGTTGGGAGGATTGGGAGAGAGAGAGAGGAGGAGGGGTACGTAAATGCCCCATTTCCCAACCCGAGCCAGGCTGGTGCAAATGCCTACTATTTTGGTCGCGGTGTATGTATATTTGGAGGGAGTCAAATAGAGAGGTCCTTCCTTTTCGGGATGGCCTTGGATTGTACGAGAACCACAAACCAAGACACCTCAACATGGGACAGTCCTAGGTTCAAGTTTTTTCTCTTTTAGCACTGGGTTTTAAGAGCCTGTTGGGCTCTTAAGTGATGTTCATGGGCTTCCCTAAAAGCCCCATATTTGAAGCTGCTTCATGATCATAACCATACCATCTGATCAGTGGAGAGTAGGGCCAGCATTCCTCAAAATAAAATGATAAATAAATAAGAAAGAAAGAAAGATCCCCATTGGGCCATTTCCCACAAAATACAATGTATAGCAGCTCAACAAAGATTTTTTTTAATAAAAAAAAACCTACTTCCCTTTAGGCATAATTCATAAGCATGGCCCTTTGGGAACGATAACGGTAGATACCGTTGTCCAAAGCACTTCTATTCTAGCTTTACCCTTAATTCATTACCTTAGCATCGCTATTGAAGTGGGCCTTTGAAAATGAGCTTCGTCTGTGTCTTCCCCTGTACTCTTGTGTTATCCCTCCAAGGCTCTTCTAAGTCCGCTAAGAACTTCACTTTCTTCTTACTGATTTTTACCATCAATAATTGAAACTTAGAGAACCCACCCACATCCCACATATGATGGACCTCGTTGTATTATAATTTAGCACACCAACTAATCAATGTGCTTCTTTCGGACCACAAGGCATGTCATGTGTTATAAGGCGCCCTGCATTAGTGTGACATGTCTTTTATGAATGTCAGGTTTACTAGGGGTGCATTCAAGCCGAGCTCTAACTCAGCTCTTGAACTTGTTCAAACTAGGATCCAGCTCTGCTCGACTTAAATTCATTTAACAACTATTTTTATTAATTATAATATTATCAAGCCAAACTGAGCCTCAATCAAGACAAGCTTCGAGCCCTTCAAGTTCCAAAAAAAAAAAGTCTCTCGGCTGGATTAGGCCAAAAATGACATCTTGAACTCGACTTTATCCACCCGATGAACCAGCTCAGCTTGGATACACCCCTAAATTTCACTGAAAATGTTTAAACATTTAGGCCGTTTGGATGCTGCATGCGAGAAACCCAATTTCAACAAATTCATGAGGTGTAAATGTATAGGATAGTTTTTGGAGTGAAACCTGGCAGCAATACTCTCTGTAGCCGGGGCTACAAAGAGCCAATAACTTTCTTCTATTTTCCATGTCTAATGTTAGTGTCATTAGGCGTCACGGCGGATTCATGAAACGATAAGGCCAAAATTAGGACATTACAAGTTAGCTGTCAAACACTTTTAAATATTTATTAAAATAATATTGTTATGGGAAGTGTGTCAAAAGTGAAAGGACGTGTGATGCCTCTCCTCCCTCCCTCCCTCTCTCCCTCCAGTCTCATCTTCCTGCACAAGTAAACTCTGCAACTCTTGGGCTTGGGCAGATTTTTTAATGGGAGCAGATTGGGACCTTAATTTTGCATTGGATATTAGAAAATTTTCTATAGTTCATATGGAACCCTTACATTGATGTCTATTGATTTGGGTTTCTTAAAATATATTTGTGGGGTTTAGCATTTAGATTTTACCTTTGTGGGTTGCCATAAGATCCATGATGCCACTTGGTTGTTGAAACATTATCAGATTTTTTTTCTTTTTTTTCATCAGTATTATTTCTTGAAATCCAGTTGGGCTCTTACTGGTGTGTAATTTTGAAGGATTTAATATCTATTAATGGGTTATACAGATGATCAAGGAAAAAAATACATGGCCTTCATGTTAAGGATCACAAACACTATGTTTTTTATACTCTGTAAAAAAAAATTAATGAATTAGCGATTAAATAAGAAATAAATTAACAATAGAGACAAATAATATGTCGCCTTTATCTTCCCTCTGCGTGTGGACTATGGAGTGCATTATTTGGGGGGATTGTTTTGATTACAGCCCATCCATCATCACCACTATGAGATGAGATGACGATGCTTGATAAAACGAAGCATTCCAAGAGTACCATTTTGAGAGGGAGAGGATCAATCTCTCTACTATTGTTTCTACTTTGAGATTATTTGGAGCCGTGAAAATCGTATAAGTCTTCCTTCTCAAGTTCAAAATGTTGGATTCAGGCAAATGCCTGAGCAAAAACAAAAGCACAATCTCTCGAAACCCCTAAGAACGAGAGTTGCAGAAAGTAAAACCCGCGGAGAGAGTCTACTGAAGAGGAGGAGAGAGAGAAGTCTTTCACGTCTTTTCACCTTCTAAGTTTGGACACAACTCGCATAACAACATTATTTTTATAATTATTTGACTGTTGCTTTTAATGTCCTAATTTTGGCGTTACCACTTCGTGAATCCGCCGTGGCACCTAATGGCACTAACATTAGACATGAAGAGAGTTATTGGCTATTTATTGCTGCCAAGTTTCACTCTAGTTTTGGGGGGCAAAAGGTTTACTCTTGCAGTTGCAAGTTGCAAGAGTATCCCTCTTGTGGGTGGCAAATCAATGGACAAAAGAAGGTCACCTCATCATAAGTCATTTTTTTTTTCCTCCAAATTTTTGACTTCTTCCCATTCAAATTTTTTTTGAATTTTTTTGTCCATTGATTTGCCACCCAAAAGAGGAATACTCTTGCAACTGCAAGAATAAACCTTTTGCCGTTTTTGGGGAATACACTATCCCTAGCTCTCTCCAACCGAACCACCCCCAGAGGAAAACAACAGAGATGTATAAAATGGGCCTGAGTTTCAATATCCTCAGTGGACCCTACCCACAATATATATAGCAGCACATCGCTGGCGAACTCGATCGCAATCTAGACCGTTCGATCAATTTTGGCTGATCACTTCTTAATGCACATTAATTAGACCAAGAATCAGGCTAATGTATGTTTTGAATTGCCTATCTCTCCTAGTCATTACGCAGCTAAACTATATAGCCCTACTAGAACGGATGGTTAAAGATCATAAAAATCAGTATAATATTGTGGGGTTTGGAAGAGACGACCCACCAAATGAACGGTCTTAATCTAAGACAAAGTGGGTCATGATCAGGATGTGATTATTGCTCAGCAGACAAAACCGGGTTTAAAACTAAGAAAATAGCTGAAGAATATCGGAGGGTGGCTTCTGCAATGGTCTCGATCGAGTTGTTGCGTCAGCGACCGTCTGACCGTAATTCCGTCTCCATCTTTTACCCCATATGGGATGTCCGGGGACATTGACAACAACACCCGAGAGGGTGATGGCATCGAGTTATATATCCATTACCGGAAAATCATTGTCAAGATGGTACGTACGTAAGATTGGTGGTCATGAGGTTTTGCAGAAGCTATGTATATATATATGTATGAGTTTTAGTAAAACCACTTTATGCAGGGTGTGGTGACTCAGCCCAACTTCGTCCTGCCTTATACGAGGATGATAAATCCTTCATTACATCTCTACAGTCAGTCTGATATTCTCTTACGATTCTTCTTCTTCTTCCTCTTTTATTATTATTTTTTTCCAGATTTTCGTGTTGCTGTTATTGGATTATGAATGATGCAAGGATTTTGCTAGGCCCACTCTCTTATTTTACTCTCACATCCGTGGGACAAGAAGACAATTGTTTTTAGTCGTGGGACCAATAAGTAATTAATTTTGTCTTCCTTTCTCTACGAAGGGAGAGTGAGAGTGCAATTGAACCAGAGTAAAGAAAAATGAAGCTGTGAGAATTTGTTATGAAAAATACTAGAAGTGTTTTTTATTGAATTTCAACGTGAACACTTAGGCTATACAAGTGAAGTATTTAAACACAATTACATTCAAATAAAAGATCCCATGAAATCTGGTTGGTTCTGGTTTGACAGCTTGCTTGATAACAGAGAATCCCCCATTAGTAGAAGTTTGTTAGATCATCATGCTGATTTTCCCTTATTTGAAGGTTCGAGTGGATTATCATTTCGGTTTGAATTTGTTACCGTTAGACCTTCAAGATCACTCAACTTCTCTCCACTGATTGAGGCTAGATTGTGAGAGTCTTCACCCTTTTTTCTCCAAGAATTTCGAGTATCCTTATCTCTCCATAGACTCTCACAGTTGTTAGACATGCCGAGCTGTGATATGTTGCTAATACCCTCCCGCAAACTTTGCCTAAACTTTGCCGGGGCTGTAGGCAAAGTTTGTTGCGGAAATAATGAAGAGCTGCTTTTGACATTGGTTTTGTGAAGAGGTTAGCAACTTGATTATCAGAAGAAATATGTTGAGTGACAAGCAGTCCACATGCAACGCGTTCACGCACAAAATGATAATCCAACTCGATATGTTTGCTTCGTGCATGGAATACAGGATTTACTGTCATATGAAGAGCACTAAGGTTGTCGCAATAGAGTATGGGAGGAGATGACATTGTAATACGAAGATCTTTGAGAATGAAGGACATCCATGTGAGTTCAGCCGCTGTGTTTGCCATTGCGCGGTATTCTGCTTCCGTGCTTGATTGGGAAATTGTATGTTGCTTTTTTGCACACCTAGAGATAAGATTTTGTCCAAGGAATGTACAATAGCCAGTAGTTGAGCGTCTCGTTGTAGTGCACCCTGCCCAATCTGCATCTGAGAAAGCAAACAGATCAAGTGCAGTGTGTGAAGAAAAATGTAATCCCATTTCAATTGTTCCTTTGACATATCGTAAAATACGTCGAACCATTTTTAAATGTGTCATTGTGGGAGCATGCATGAATTGAGATACATAATTAACACTATATGAAAGATCAGGGCGAGTGAGTGTAAGGTACTGTAGAGCTCCAACAAGTCCTCGATATTAACTTGAATCTTCCAAAAAAATATCATTGGAAGAAGTTTTCGTTTTAGCTTCAAGAGTTGTACTCATTGGCTTACAATCAACCATATTGGAGCGTTCGAGTATGGTCAGTGCATAGTGTGACTGGGATAGATGAAGACCACTTGTTGTTGGCGTGATTTCCATCCCAAGAAAGTGATGAATAGGCCCCAAATCTTTCATTGCGAACTCACTGCTTAGCAACTGAATAAAATCTGAAACAAGTGTTGGAGTTGATCCAGTGAGCAACATGTCGTCTACATAAAGAAGTAAAAATAATGAGCCATAATCCGAATGAAAAACAAACAATGAAGGGTCAGCTAGACTACAAAAGAAACCATATTTAAGAAGAAATGCACTAAATCGATCAAACCAAGCACGTGGTGCTTGTTTTAGGCCATAAAGTGCTTTTTTTAGTTTGCAAACATGTGTCGGATGCTGAGGATCCCCCATTCCCGGTGGTTGTTGCATGTAAAGATCTTCAGAAATTAAACCATGCAAGAAGACATTTTTCACATCCAGTTGACGAATGGACCACTTCTGAACAAGTGCTATGGTGATTATCATGCGTATTGTCCCTGGTTTGATAACTGGAGAAAAAGTTTCAGTGTAGTCCACTCCATCAATTTGATGATACCCTTTTGCAACTAAACGTGCTTTGAGACGATCTAAAGAGCCGTCGGGTTTGAGTTTTGATTTAAACACCCATTTAGAACCAATGACATGCATGTTTGGCGTGCGTGGAACAAGTGCCCAAGTATCATTTTTATGCAATGCAGCTAGCTCCTCATCCATGGCTGCTTTCCAACCAGGATGTGCTAAGGCAATTTTGACATTGTGAGGCTCACGAGGTATATTAGAGGTTGTGATTGTGTTTAAGGCATACTTAGGATTCGGTTTTACCACCCCTATTTTAGACCGAGTGACCATCGGGTGAACCAATGGTGCTGAAGGAACAGGATTATGGTGAGATGATTTGGGTGATTCAATCACTATTGGTTGAGCTGTGATATGTAAGTTGTCAGACACGTGAGGCTGTTGTGATGGAAATGTTGCAGGGGAACCAGTGTTGTTTGGGAACTCTTGGAACTCATTATCTCCTTCACTGGTATGTGACTCGATGATGGGGGGGAATTTATGTGATGACTCATTGGGACTAGAATTTTGGAAATGTGTTTCTGGAGTATGTGTAGCAATGGGCAGCAGTGGAGTTAGACATGGAGGTGAGGAAGAGTCCGTAAGTATACCTGCAGAAGAAGAAGTGTCAGTATGTGGTAACCAAGAGTCAAAAATGCTCATTACATGTGGTTGATTTGCTGCTGTGCAAGACATGTTAATAGGCTTATATGGAAAAATTAACTCATCAAATACAACATGACGAGATATAAAAAAATTTTGCTTGATGGATGAAAGCATTTATAAGCCTTGTGTTTTTCACTGTATCCTACAAAAATGCACAGTAGTGTTTTCGGATCAAATTTATTTTTTCGTGTATCCCAAGTGTAGGGAAAACACTTAGAACCGAAAGCTTGGAGTGAGGAATAAACCGGATGTGTTCCATGAAGTGCAAAGTAAGGTGTTTGAAAGTTAAGAGCAGACGATGGTAGGCGATTCATAAGATATACAGCCGGGGTGAAGCTTCTATCCATAAAAATAAAGGTGCGCCACAATGAAATAGCATAGTCATTCCTAATTCTCTTATAGTCCTATGGCGTCTCTCAACCATACCAGTTTGCTCAGGGGTATACGGAGAGGATACCTGATGAACAATACCTGTAGAAAGAAAGTGAGTCGATAGTTTGGAATTGATGAACTCACCACCTCCGTCTGAATGAAAGATTTTGATTTGCTTGTTGAACTATCTAGCAACATATTTCTCAAAAGCTAGATATGCATCAAAAAAATCAGATTTGTTGCGTAAGGGAATAATCCACGTATATTTGGAAAAATCATCAACCAAACAAGCATAATATCTGAATTTTCCAATAGATAAAATAGGGGCAGGTCCCCACAAATCACAATGAATTTTTTCAAAGATACTAGTACTTGAATGTTTTGAGCAAGAGAAAGGTAAACGACTAAGCTTTCCTTGTTGACAACTATCACAAAGATTTTGAGATTTTGTTGTCCCTATGACATCAATGAGTCCCTTATTTTTAAGCATATGTAAAACTGAAGATTGAGGATGGCCTAGACGTTGATGCCAAATTTCTGCAGTGCCCGATCTGAACCGATGAGAGAAATACAATTCTGGAGAAGTGGGTAGGACATAGAGATCACCCTTGCGTTTCCCTGTTATCATTGCTTGTCCTGTTTCCCGTTCCTTAACACAGAAATCAACATTAGAAAATTCACAGTTAACAGGAAATTGAGTCGTTATCTGGCTTACAGAAAGTAAGTTTTTTGTTAAGTTCGGAACCAACAGAACATTATTGAGAGGTAAGGCAGTATTTTTTTGTTTTATACAAGAATCACCAATTGCAAGAATGGGCATGGAAGACCCATCTCCAATTAGCACAGAATCAACACCAGAGTATTTACGAATGTTTGTTAACATACCTGGCTTACCTGTCATATGGTTGGAAGCCCCGGTGTCCGTTGTCCATTCTGTCTCTGTAATGGTATTGTCCAAAGTAAGAGCCGCGAGTGCTTGTGGAATTTCATCTTGTTGAGTAGGTTTCTTTGGCACCCACCAGCATATCTTAGCAATATGTCCCATCATCCCACAATATTGGCATTGTTGCTCACGATATTTGTCCCTCTCTGCGGGCGTCATTCGGCGCTCACCAGGTGGTGGAGGACAACGTTGTGAGTTTGCTGAAGAAGAGTCCCTTTGCTGTTGAGCCTGGAATCCACGACCATTGGAGGTGAATTTTTGTGAAGGTCCACGATAGCCTGAAGAGTTCGGTTGTGGTCGTTGCTGTTGTTGTCCATAAAAAGCCATTTGATGAGTGAGGGAAGAAGCTGGGATGTCTGTGTGGTTAGAGAACCAGTTGCGCCTTTGATCAAAGTTTTGGAGTTGAGAGACCAACTCAGAGTATGATGGCCTGGGGGGCTTTAACATGGTTGTTGTGGATGTTTCATAATGAGGACCAAGGCTGGTGAGAAGGCAGAAGACTTTTTCTTGATCTGGTACGAGCTTTCCAATGGCTGATAAATTGTCACAGAGACCTTTGAAGGTGCGAATATGTTTGTGATTGTTGTGTTGTCTTCCTTTCGAAGATAGGTCACTTGTTGTCGTAGTGTAAACTCACGTTCTTGTGAGTCTTGTGCATATGCATTTTTGAGAGCCTCCCAAACAGCATGAGCTGTGTCGAGACCAACAACGAGTCCGAGAGTTTCCTCAGAGAGTGTTCCAATGATCCACCCTCGAAGGAGACGATCTGACTTTCGCCATGCTATAAAAGCAGCTGTTAATTGTGGTGTTGAATTTTCTGCATTTGTGTATTTGGTTGGAGCGGGATCTTCATTTGTGAGATGCCCGACCATTTCTTGACTCTCGGCAAGAGCCAATGCTTGCTCACGCCACAAGGGGTAATTGTTTGGGGTGAGTCGGAGGGTGATAAAGTTGCCAACATTGAGTGACAAGGTAGTCATGGTGAAAGAAATGAGCGGAGGTAAGATGGAAGTTGTAAAAAAAATGCCGAGCTATGATATGGTGCGCCTAATGTTCACAATGGCTCTGATACCATAAAGAAAAATGAAGCCGTGAGAATTTGTTATGAAAAATACTAGAAGTGTTTTTTATTGAATTTCAACGTGAACACTTAGGCTATACAAGTGAAGTATTTAAACACAATTACATTCAAATAAAAGATCCCATGAAATCTGGTTGGTTCTGGTTTGACAACTTGCTTGATAACAGAGAATCCCCCATTAGTAGAAGTTTGTTAGATCATCATGCTGATTTTCCCTTATTTGAAGGCTCGAGTGGATTATCATTTCGGTTTGAATTTGTTACCGTTAGACCTCCAAGATCACTCAACTTCTCTCCACTGATTGAGGCTAGATTGTGAGAGTCTTCACCCTTTTTTCTCCAAGAATTTCGAGTATCCTTATCTCTCCATAGACTCTCACAGTTGTTAGACATGCCGAGCTGTGATATGTTGCTAATACAGAGTAGGGCTAGTACTCCCTACATGAAATTAAGATTCATGGTGCATGGTGCAAGGGAACTAGGATTTTCTTGAGCAATAGTTCGCTCCACTGGCTCGCTCTCACATAGCCGACCCTTGAAATCCCGTTAACTCGGGTTAGTTATTTTTAACTGTTTAGTTAGCTTTTTATTATATTTTTCTAAAAATCTGGGTAGATGGGTGAACCCTAAGGGTGGATGGATTTTAACCACAGTTAAATGGGGTTAGAAAGGAGACACATGGCAAGAAAATGAGAGTCGAGACGCCCCTCCTCGCGTCACTGACAGAGGAGTTGATTATTTTCTCATTTTCTTGTAGGAGACAAGTAATGGCTAATTAATAATGTTAATAATTATTGATGGATTTGAGAAAATTGATTTGACAAATACAAAATATTCTTAGTGGAGGAGGTGTGCCAGTTTAGGGGCTACACCCCCGATATTTTTTAGAGTGCTAGCCCCATTCGCATTTATTCCAAATTTTTCCGCGGACAAAAGATGGGGCTAACATGTGGATTTGTTTCATTATTTTAACTTCTTAAATTTACAAATCAGATAATGTTTGACATTTGTAAGCCCAGTTACGTCTCTTGAAGATTTGGGACTGGGGCTAACAAAATTGTATTTTTTATATGGCCAAGTTCAAGAGCCATCTCATCCAGTTGTATCACTTCATAATTTTTATTTTTATTTTGTAAAGTTAGGGGTAACTGTCTCTTGCTCATGACTATGGATTCTTAAATTAAACAATATAGTATAAAATTTAGCCTCTTTCTTCAAAAGTGTTGTCTTATGTCTATGACCCTCTTAAATCAGACAATATAGAATGACAGATATTGGAATTCTTATCACCCCGCATTCGGAGCAATGATATGATTCCCAACCGATCACAGAGTCCGTTGGAGTTCAAAAGAAGAAGACTAGATAAAGATCAATGTTAACGAGGCTTCCCTCTCAAGTGGGGAGTTTTTCAAGAATAGTCAATAAGCCTTTAATTGGAGGATCCAGCAGGATAGTAAAAGCAGAAGCCATCAAGTTGGGTCTTCAAGTAGCCATTTGCAACTGCTAGAAGCACATGAATATCGAATCAGGCGCCAAAGAAAGTATAGATCACCTATCAGGTAGCTCAACCCTTCCTCACTGAAAGATTAAATTGATCGATAAGGACATACAACAGTTGAAGTATAGTTTTGGCTTTTTGTTGTTGCATTTCATCAATCGCCAGGCTAATGAAGCAAGCACACAATGTGGCTCAAATGGTGTTAAATGAAAGCATGAGAAGCATGTGTGGAGCCAAGGGGGTGCCTGGGAGCACCTGCCCCCCTTCCCAAATATTTTTTTTTTTTAAATCATTTATAAGGCATGGCATGGGTTAAGTGCCCCAGCTTTAGATTTTTTTTAATAGTTTGCTAAGGCAAAGTCATGGGCAGTTGTCACTTTGAACTTTTAAAAACAAGGAAAATGTTTAACTTACCACGCATTTCCACAATGTAACTAAATGTTGGTCCTTATTGGTCTCGTCCCACTTTGTAGCATCCATTAACTGTGGTTAAGATTCACCCACCTTAGGGTTCATCCATTTAAACTTAGTTTTTGAGAAAAAATAAAAAATATTAACTTTAAGTTAGTTAAGCTTAACCATGTTTAAAGGGGAATGAAATGGGAAGACATTTGATCATGTATTCAAATGTGGGATGGGTTAATCACTACTCAAAAAACAAATATCTTTTATCTTATTTTATTTAATTATTTAACATGATTAGTCATTGGATAAGGAAGCAACACTTCCCTGAACTTCTGGAAAAAAAAATTAATTGTATAATATTATTTAATAAGTTATAGCCATTGGGTAAAGAAACCTCTAAATTTTTGGAAACAAAATATAATTTTTAGAGTTGTGATTAGAGGATTGTAAGGTCTCGTCCAAGTTGACCATACCAATCAAATTTCAACACATTTGGAAAAAAATAAAATTGAAATAAATAACAATTTCACTGCCACGTGTCAATTTACATGTAGAGATCCAAAATTTAGTTTCTTGATATTCGTGCAATTTATATGAATTTCTTGAAATATGTGCCTA
This sequence comes from Tetracentron sinense, assembly GCA_015143295.1. Classification (NCBI taxonomy): domain Eukaryota; kingdom Viridiplantae; phylum Streptophyta; class Magnoliopsida; order Trochodendrales; family Trochodendraceae; genus Tetracentron; species Tetracentron sinense. Next base: position 591,554 of record CM026551.1, read on the forward strand.
ATTTTAAATATATGTGTTCCTAAAAGATGAATTAAAAAGGAATGCATTGACATACCCTCAACTTCAAGAAGCTCTAGTTTTGTCACTATTGATCAGAATTGAATGATTCTTGAACCATTAGGAAGGTATGAAAACCCTTTTCGAGGTTCATGTTTATCCTTTTTTTAGATTTTTAGTCAAAGATAAGTTAAATGTTGGATTTCCAAAATCGAGGCTACTGAAATCCATTCCAAACCAGTTAGCTTTAGACCTCATTTAGGTAATTAAAAAATTAAAATTGAGACTTATCTATTAGATAAGAAATTGTCCCCATTTAAATGACAAGTCTAACACAAATTGAATCGTCAAATTCCAATAACCGAGTCAAAAGTTATGGTCAAAATAACAAAGAAGAGTGTCTCAGAAAAAAAAAATTATGAGGGGGAGATCGATCGCCCATCTAGGAGATCGATCGCCCATCAAGGAGATCGATCGTCCAACATGTGAATTTTCTAAAAAATTGTGATTTTTGAATTTTCTAACTCCCTAGGGTCCCAAAACTCTATATATAACCTTCAAACTCGTGAGTTAGAGTTTCTATAGGCTTCTAAACCTAAATGAGAGCTTCCTAAGAGATCAAAAGGAGAATCTTGAGGAGTTCAAGGATTATATCAGAAAAAGGAAGAATGAGACTTGAAGATCAAGATCGAGTCTTATTCGCAAACGATAGATTGTAGGGAAGCGATCAAGTGAGGTAAATAACTTTTCCTAGTTCTCAATTTTATAACTATTAATCTAAAGTATGAATCTAATGATAAGATCTATGTAAAGAATATGATTAAGATGTGAATAACGTAAATAATAATCCTTAATTCTCAATTTCATGAATATTAATGTAAAGTAAGATTTAAAAAGGTAAATCTAAGTAAGAACTTGGATACAAATGAGATCTATGAATTTCTATCATCCCGTATATATGTTTTCTTAAGAATTGTTAAAGTAGGATGTGAATAATCCTATTAATATTATATTTTATGCAAGAATAAAGGAAAAGAAAATTATGGAGATATGTGAATGTATGTAGTAGAAGTGATGTATGCCGGAGATTGGGTTGAATGATGGTATGTAGAAATGATGATTTCTATGTTTTTGTATAAGTGAGGATTTCATGATCACTACTTTATGTATGAATTACTTGAAACCAATGTATAATGAATGACCTATTATGAGTTTTAACGATCGAAGAACCATGATGATGTATGATCTATGGAAGTAAGATTCATGAACATATGTTATTATTGTTATTGTAAGAATCCTGATTTATTGATGTTTAAATTATAATCTATAGAATTTATATGCACGATGATCGATAATTGATGTAAGATATGAATTGCTGCATGACTAATATGCATTCGGCTAAATAAGCTTTGGTTAGAGTTTTGGTGGTTTTAGGATTTTATTATGGTGATGTGAATTGCTATGATGGATTCCCGATGCTTTCACATCTGATTGAGAGTGAAATTTAACCAATGGTTTATTACCGTTTTCAATCACAACAATGTTATATACATACGCACAATGTGATATGAATACAAGAAAATAAGAGTCAGAGAAATAAGATTACATGAACGAGTTTTCTCATAAATAATAGATACCAACAAAGTAAGTAACCAAGGGTATATGGTACCTAGCTCCAAGTCTAAGCTCATTGATGGTATATCATGTCCGGCTTCAAGTATAAGTTATGCAAGGGTATGTTATATCTGGCTTCAAGTCTAAGTAACAAAGATGCTAGTGTCTTGCTTCAAGATAAGTTTCCAATGGTACTAGTTATCTGGCTTCAAGAAAGATATCAAAGATAAGTAAGAAAAAATAAGAAAAGTAACAAAGATGCTAGTGCCTTACTTCAAGATAAGTTTCCAAGGGTACTAATTATCTGGCTTCAAGAAAGATTTCAAAAAAACGTAAAAAAAGAAAAGAAAAAGTAAGAAAAGAAAAAGATGCTAGGGCTTTGCTTCATGATAAATTCTCAAGAGTACTAGTTATCTGACTTCAAGAAAGATCTAAAAAAAACGTAAGAAAAGAAAAGAAAAAGTAAGAAAAGAAAAGGATGCTAGATCCTTACTTCAAGATAAGTTCCCAAGGATACTAGTTATCTGGCTTCAAGAAAGATCTCTACGAAAAGTAAGAAAAGAAGAAAAATAAGAATGTAAGAAAAGTGAGAAAAAAAAAAGTAAGAAAGGAAGAAAAAAATAATAAAAAAAGTAAGAAATGAAGAATAAGCAAGATAAGTAAGAAAGATAAGTATAAGTGAGAACATGAAAGAATTGAAAAGAAAAAATGTTTTCGTATTCTGATTTATGTATGTGAATTGTAATTGAACTGTTACTTGTATACATGTTATCATTATAATATTGTTTACTATGGATTGTTATATATGCGGAATAACTTGTTACTCAGCCAATGACTTCTATTGTCGGCAGGTTCAAGAATTGAAAATTGTGCCCAGGAACCTTGAGTTGAAGAAGAGTATGTAAGGAAGATCTTGTAGGTGATCATCCCGAAAAGGAACGAGATTTCAATGGATGGTTTTACTATTATTTTAGTTTATTAGAAATTGTTTAAATTCCGGAGAGATTGTAACTAATTTATTATGTTCTAGTTTTAATTTGGGATATTTAGATTTGATATGATTAATTAAAGAGTTGAGAATCACGAGGATGATTCAGATTATGTAGGTTTAGTTTAATTACAGATTTTAATTAATGTTCAGTTGAGGTATTAAATGAAGAAAATTTTAAATTCATATTTTTATTATGCGTTAAATGCTTCTAACAGGATGGTTTGTTAAATAAGTCACGTGCCAAGATCTCACATTCTCCTAGGTGAGGTTTTGGGGCGTGACATTACAATTGGATGGTTAGTTTGGAATAGGACCCTATGGTCCATTTTCTATTTTTCTACTATGTTATTTAATTATTTAATAGAGCATAGCCATAGGACAAATGGATAGCTCTCCCGCAAACAAGGAGAAATAATATTTGTAAGATATTAATGGATGAAATGACCCATCTACTTAGTCGTTAAAAAAGAAAATTATGCGGGCTACGCCCGAACCCCCATCTTTAAAACCCCAAATATTTCGTATGTGCCAAATCATTCAGCAAAAATTCATCAACAATTGTGCGCCCCCCTACAATAAAATCCTAGCTCCGCCCTTGCTCAGAAGGCCGTCTCTTTCACTTGATGTTTTCCACTAGGTTTCTCCTACTTGCAGGGATACCCATGATCATTCTCTATCATATAGTTAACTTTAATGAATAGCTCTTAACGGAAAAAATAATACGAATTTTCATGTTAGAACTCTCATGTGTTTGTGTTTGTTTCTATTGAAAAGGTCTGACTTGGGGGCACCTCATTAGACCTTTGTAATTCAAGGTTGCAACTTGCAATACAAGGTGTTGATGGCATGTTATTTTACCGGGTGAAACTTGTCGGCAATGGATCTAAATCTTGGGCCCACGATGACGAAGATGACCGACTATTCTATAATGTGAAGAGAACTAAATAATCCAGGTAGAATGATAACGCTTTTATGTGTAGCCATCTGGCAGTAATAATGGAGACGCCAATAATGAACTCCAAAGTTGGTGAGTAGAAGGTGATTTGGATTAGAAAAGGTATCAGACCGCCATAACACTATAGTTGAGAATGACATAGCACATTAGCACTATAGTTTAGAATGACATAAGGAAATGTTGTACGGGGCCTGTATGGATTCTCGTGAGGCTGGTAGCACAAACCTTAATAAACAGGGAACCATTGCTTTAAGATGGTGCCTTCAAAATGTGAACATATATGTTTAGATTTAGATATCTATATAGATTTGGTTCATTCCAATATTAGATATGATTATACTAGATTTAGGTTAGTTTCCTATATTGATTAGGTTTATTATTTGCTTATCTTATATGCTATTTAAACTCATCTTGGGTTCTGATTAACGCAATTCAATCATTTGTTTCTTCTAAGTTAACACAAAACACAATGAAATTGCCCCAAATTTAAAAAATAGAAACGGTTCCTGTAATTTACTGGGAATGAAAATCTACAATGGAAAACACTAATCCTATTGAGTTCCAGTCAGTAAAGCTGTAGAAGTACATCCATTAAGTTTTATACTTCATGGCCAGCTTTGGGTAATTTTAGTATTTGTTTCAATCTTATAGATCTTAAGAACCTGACCCATAAGTGATCTAGGAGCCATAAGCTGTAACGTGCTAGAATCGCCAAAGTATATTCTCATTTCTTGACAGTTCTCAGAGCTCTAGTACTAGTCAGTCTTTGTGTTGATAGGACAATTAAAAGCTTGAGCTATCGTCATTTCTTTTGGGAACTTGAGCATCCCTCACATCCACACTTCATTCTCTAGTAGAAATTTTGATCAAGAAGAGTTGAAGCCTATAAAATTTCTCCTAGAAGTTTGTCAAGGCTGTAAATGATTATAATTGGTCATCATAGGAGGATTTCGGCTCGTTCAAATGTTCACAGAATCGAGAGCAGTCCTAGAACAAATCTAAAAAGAATGCACTTTATAGAAGCTAGATAAAATGTAAACAGCACCCTCTAGGATACTATGGTGATTTTTGTCTGTGTAGGGGTAATCATTTATCTAAGTTAAGAGTTAGGTTAGTACAAAGACGGACTTCAACCGCCAACCCTGCAGACTCCAACCTGAGTTCTTCCCCACAGGGGGATATACAACTTACCATTGGCGCAAACTAGGAGGCGTACAATGAACAAATGTTGTTTCAGTAACAATCTTGATTTTCCTAATTTAACCATGAGCACATATCATAGGTCTTGGCGGGTTGGTAACCCACCCCCTCCTCTCACTTTCAAAAGCCGCCCATGGCCCACTAAAAGAAATGTAAGAAAAAAAAGCTTGGGACATGGAAATCCAACTTGGCATAACATTGTGATTGATTGCAATCAATTAAGAACTCAAATTTACAAATCTTTGGAGCTTCCTCTTATACATGAAGCGTAGCCAAAAAAAATCTTATAGTAGGAGATTTTCGCTAGTCTTGTCAAGATTTGTTGCATAAATTGCACTCAATCAAGTCCAGAAAGGGTTTGTTTACCTAAGCTAAGACAAACTAAGCCTTTGAAAATTTTGCGAAAATAAAGCAGCTACACTGTATTTGTATCGATAGTGGGTTTTCTGGTGGGGGAGGTTGGTGAAAAACCTGTATGTAATATTAATATTTAAGAAGAAAAAACTTTTGAAGAAAAGTTTTAGTTCTTTGGCCATAGTGTTGGGTGCTAAAGCTTTTGTTAATGGCTAATTGGGTATGCGAAAGATAAGGACTTCTTGATCGATCAACCTCAAGGAGTTTGAGTTCCCTCTCCCTATCATCTTCCGCTCATCTTTTTCTTCTCTTTCTTCAAATTGGATTAATTGGTTGGTGTATGGTACGTGCAACAGTGTGATGATCCAAAATTGCCATATGCTTTGAGGTGGTCCTAATGGAAATAGAGAACTTCCAAGAGGGATCATCGAAGTGATATCCCAACAGATTGTTAGCTAGCTCATCCATGTCTATTGGGAAAATTAAGATTATGAGAGTCCTACTATTGTGTTCATGAACTTACTTTTCTAATGCTTGCCAAATTTGCTAGAACAGAAATTGAGTGCTTCTGGAAGGCGAAAGTATGTAAATTATACAATAACATACACCAGGACACTGCCCCAAGTTATCCACATTAAGTTGTTGATTTATAGCTCGACAGGTTCACCTATCTAGTTATAATGCTCAACTAAGTTGTACGTGTAACATTGAGGTATCTAAAAAAGATAAAAGGTTGAACCTGATTTTCTTTGTTAGACACAGTGGATATTGGAAAACTAAAGAGTCACAGAAAAGCAATAATCTTATAATCAGTAAGACAAGAACCAATTAAGTGCTGTCTGAATTAAATATAAAGAAAGAATTTAGCAGACTCATACCAACCAAAGAATATTTGCCCCATTGACAATCGAGCAGACTCATACTAAATATTTGCTCCATTGACAATTTAGCAGACTCGTAGTAAATATTTGCCCCATTGACAATTTAGCAGACTCATACTAAATCTTCAACATTTTCAATCCATTTGGAAAAAAAGACTTCATGGAAAGTTGTAGCCCGTAAAGCTGCTATAGAAAACCATCAAACAACAAGACCCAAGTCTCTCTCTCTCTCTCTCTCTCAAAGCGGGAGCAAACTGCAAAGCATACCAATAAGGTTTCCCACTTGAAACGAGTACCGACGCATCATGTAACTAAAACCAGCAATCTCGATTGAATCTATTTCTGGGAGGCCAGCACTAGTCAAACTGAAATTTGTTTCCTAGATTCCCAACCAGTTTTGAAATTTGAATCTGAGCTTTCTTTAGAATGGGTTTTTTTTACCGATTACATATAAGTTGACAGTCCATTTAATGAGAGTCAGGAAAGAGCAGAATCCTTGATGTTGCTGCTGACGCTGTATCGAGTGTGGAGAGGTCAATGCTTGGATAGAGAAAGAAAGAGACCCGTTAGCCAATTAAGGCCATGGCCATTTTATATGTCTCACCTTCAGTACTTGATGCTCTCACGATCGAGTACCAGAACCATCTCACGTCTTCAAGATGACTCCTCTTACCCATCTTTCCACTGACCTTTATTTCTTGTGTACTGTCCCTGGGTTCTCATGACATCGACAAAACAAAGCAAATGGAAAGGAAGATGGGAAAGCAAACAAATCATAGTTAATCACTAATTTTTTTTGGATAAACGTGGATATCTTGAGGCTTAAAAGACTGAGGCAAGTATCACGTGATGCATATGCATAGGGAAAATATTACCCCCACCACATACAACCGATATTAAGGGGAGCCTGGGAATCGACCTCGTGACCTCCGGGTTTCTGGTTCGTCCTACGACCACGGGACTACACCCCCGGGGGTTGATTACTAATTCATATGAGAGAATAACTAACAAGGTCATGTTTTTGCCCTTATCTTTACTATGATAATGCAAGAGCCTTGCGTAGATGAATTTTTCAAAATTCTCAAACTACCCTTACATAAACAAAATATTGATTTAATATTTTACTTTAATTCCCAAACTAATCCTTGCCTTTGATTAATGTTTTACTTTAATTCCCAAACTACCCCTTGTTCATCTATCTATTTAGAATCACAGCCCATCGTGATTGAACTCGGGGAGAGTTCAATCACACCCGCGGGTTAACACGTGTCCCTTCTAACTCCTATTAACTGTGGTTAACTCCTTTCCCTAGCTCTCACGTGCGATACCACCTGCTAGTATTTAATAATGCAAATTGTTCTTTTATCAAGAACAAGCACTGCTTGCCCCATTGGTAGTGTGGGTTTTCCACCACCCAATTTGCAACTCAGCTCAAATCTCAACATGGTCATGGAAAACTGAAACTTTTCAGCACGCGTACCCATTCCTGTATCAATAACTCATTTTACTTAGCTGCTCAAATCTCAACATGTTGTGCCAAACTGACATTATAATGCTCACATACATGTTCCTGTATTCAAAACCCATTTCACTTCTCGACTCAAATTTTCAAAATGGTCAAGGAAAACTCGTATATTCAACTTAACTTGTTGTTCATGTATGAGAACCCTTAAGGAAAAATAAGGCCATTGTCTTCAATTCATTCAAAATCACAAAAATGTTTAATGGAAACTCATGTACATGATTATGAAGTTTACTGTTTCTGATAAGAGACGATATAGCTAGGCAAGTGGGTTGCCTCTGAAACACAACTTGTCCAAGTACCTTTGATCCCGGAAGAGATTATTCTTTCACCATATCTTTTGAGCAATAGAAATGGTGTGAACATACACTTTACAAAAGATAGTAATAACTTGGAGTCATATTTACAAGGTAAATTACAATTACTTATAGAATGAAGTAAAACGAAAGATCATAAAAAGATATCTCTTTGTAAAAAATCACAATTACTGAATCAGTTCTACAAAGATATTGTCCACTATTTGCTTCAAACCCTAGTGCAGCTCCAACTCTTCAGTCATGTAAAGAAGATAACCTGACCAGAGATAGAAAGAAGAAGTAAAACAAAGAGGGCGGAGATTACACTGCTACACAAATCCACCCACCCCACTGAAAACAAGGGATACCTAAATAGAGAGAAAATGAAGATTTAATGCCATATACATATGTAAGATACCTAAATGATATCCAGAAACCTAGCAGTATATATCCACCACATGAATATCAAAGTGGATATGAACTTGTGATGAGAGAAAAAAAAGGGCATTAAGATTACTGCTTTCAATGCTGATGGATCTTAGTATAGCTTCCTCTTATTCAGAGATCTCTTCTGGGGTGAGAAACCAGATCTGCACTATGCAACCCTGATAAAAAAAAAAAAAAGGAGAAGCAGAAGAAATCCCAATCAACTTCCTTCCCAGGTTTGAAAAGAGCAGAAATGGACAGATCAGATCCATGAAGCATAATGAGAAAAATATGCTCAATGATGAAAGAGAAAAGGGTTAGGCTGACACAAACTCAACAATGATAACAAAATCTAGAAATAAAATAAGATAGCAATGATGAAAACCTTTCTCTCTTTCGTCAGAAACAGTCAAAATCTTTCATCATTACACCAATCTGCTCATATCAAACGACTTCAATTTCTTTAAAGTCAAAAACCCATTAGTAAAAACAACCCATAGTTCAAAAAATCGAAAAAAGAGGAAATAAATTACAAAAATTAAAAACTCACATTCAAATCCAGATAAAAGCTGAGGAAGGCGAAGATGGCAATAATCGGCGAAAATGGAAGCAATAATTGAGGGGAATGAAGCCTGGTCCGACGATACAACACAACATAAGTGATCTCTACTATCTTCATCTATATGTCGAGATAGATCGAGTTGGAGGCCTCGAGCCAGACAACATTCCCCTCAAAAGAGAAAGCTTCCTTTCCTCTCTTCACCTATCTTGGCCAGAGCTCACTTTCCTTTAATGGCGACTTGAGAAGAGATGAGAAATGGGATTGTGTGATCATGATGAAGAGAATGATTCGGTGTTATAAAGAAGAGAGGAAAGACGACGTAAAAGGACAAACGAGCGCAGCAGACCCGTCTCTACAGCTGGGTTCCAGAAATGACCACGACCCCTGGCCCATGCTCTCTCTCTCTCTCTCACTCTCTCTTAATCAATGCCGTTAGATATCAAACCAAATTTCTACCATCCGATTTGGTAGATCATCAAGACCTAATCACTTTATACAGCTACCGACCTAACATCTCTAGCCCAAAGGCAAAACCTACCCCTATAAAAAAAAAAAAAACCCATTATCCACCATTAGATATGGGAGATGGTGATCATGATATCGTCATCATGCGATATCATCACCTCAATCCTTTAAACACCTTTTAATTCTGGTTAATGCTGTGGAGAAAATTTTTAACCTCTATGGTTAAACTTTTTTTCTTCAAAAAAAAACCATATATAGAGATTCATGAATCTTAACCACAGTTAAAGGAGTTAAAAAGGGAGAGGTGGCGAGTTGGAGAAAATTGTCCAGAGTATTTTACTCTGGCCTAAGCCATAGGAAATCCTAAATGCCTCGAACAACAAGTAAGTACACTCAACTTCTTGCCCTGGAAATTAAAATCCATTACAGACCGTTTGATTTGGGAGATGATGATGATGATGAAGGACCAAACAAGAACAGAAGCAAATCGTCCCTGTGGCCTTGAATGTTTGAATGCTAGGATCAAATTGAATTTAGAATATAACTAAGGAATTGTAATAGAAATCAAAAAAATTCTTCTCTCTTGTATGTTTTTAGCTATTTTGTCCCAAAGAATTGGTGAATCTTAACCACGGTTAAAGAGTGTTAAAAGAGACGTGTGTGTTAGAAGCAGTAATCTGTGGAAGCCTCTAGACTTATGTGGGAAATCAAAAGCATAGAAGATGTCTTGAAGAATCTAGACTCATTGGAAAGCCTCTATCGTGAGATGAGATGGAAAGCTTGCAGGATTCTTCTAGGAACAGGATTTCTAGAAAGGTTCAAAAGTTTTGAAAGTTCAAAGGTCAAATGTCCTTGTGTCTTATGGAAAAGATTAGAATAGGGGTATACTTGTCGTTTCACTTATTATGTAAAGTCTATAAATAGGTGTAAGTGGCCTACAGTTTAGGCATTGAGTAGAGAAAGATTTCTAGTGTTTGTAAGCGTATAAGCAGTAGCCTTCAAATTAACTTTCCTTGTGTAGTTAGCAACATCTCCATTAGGCTGGGTAAGGCTTAGCAAAGCCAACACTGTGAACCTATAAGATGAGCAATGAACTATCATTTCCAACACAAGCAGCTCTAAAATTCATGGCTCCAACTACTTCCTTTTTGCTTTTGATAGACCAATTCACTAAGTCCCCTTCTCTTCATGTTCGCAATAAGAAAGTCCAAATGAAGGGCTTCAAGGAGTGAGCTAGTAACCCAAATTTGGTCAGCTCTGTTGATACCTGACGTACCAAATTTTAAGATTTTCTCACCACGCCAAGTGGGTGAGGAAGTTGTCACGGTAAATGTCCTCATTGATTCCCAAAGGTCCTCTTGGAAACTTCAAAAGCTCAGAAGTAAGTTTTCCGAGCTTGAAACTCAAGCTATTCTCAAGATCCCATTTAGTACGCGGGCTGCCCAGGATCATCTCATTTGGCACTTCTCCAAATCAAGTATCTTCTCGGTGAAATCGGCATATCATGTTTTGGATAGTGACCTACGACATCACGATGATACTTCGAACCCTTCCACCCCCTAGTGAGCAAGGAAGTCTGGAAGCACACTCGGAAGATCCCAGATCCACCGAAAATTCTTCACCTTGTTGGGAAGGGATGTAGTAATGTTATAGAAGTTGCTGAAAATCTTCTTAAGAGGCGAGTTCATGTTGACTTGCTTTGTCCCCTTTGCCAAGCGGCTGCCGAATCCGTTACACACTTGTTTCTACAATGTGACTTCGCTAGAGCCACATGGCAAGCCTTATCTTTCCATTGGAGTTGGGAGTTGGGTATTACATAGGATTTCACTAAATGGTGATCTCATTGGTCCATGAAACCAATCTTCAGTGTAGATAATTATAGGATGGCAGTCAATATGGCCACAATCCTCTGGGCCATTTGGTTTGCCCGAAATGAAGTGGTATTCTCAAATGCAAAGGCCGATCCCCAAGAAAATAGCAGACTGGGCTAAGAGTCTGGCGGTCGAGATTATAGACTATATAGAGCATAGCTTCCAAAGGGGAGTACATACTCTCAGGTCACCTAGGGTGGGTGTTTCTTTCAGGTGGCAAGCTCCAGTGAGGAGGGTTATAAAGATAAATTGCGATGGAGCTTTTTGTGGGTCCGATGGTGCCGTGGGGATTGGTATTTCAGGGCTGTGGTTCTAGCTCGGGTCTCAAAACCCATTCAGGTGAGCTTGCCACTTGTTGCTGAGGCGTTTTCCCTTAAACAAAGCTTGGAGGTGGCTAGCAAAAATGAGTGGAATCAGATTATTGTGGAAAGTGATTCCCAAGTTTTAGTTTCAGCTGTTAATGACAAGTCCCTTTCATCGGCGATGGAAGTCCGTCCAATCCTTCAAGATATATATATATCCTCATTGCTAAACCTTCTCTCAACACCGAGAGTTGTGCTCATTGGCCGCCTGGCGAACTCAACAGCCCATAGTCAAGCTCAAAATGCTATACGTCTGTTTCAGATCTCGGTGGTGGACAGGGGTGTCTCCTAATTTTCTGTTGTTTTGGTCCTTTTCCTATGATTATGCAATTACCCAAAAAAAAGAGGAGTGAGCTAATAATGGTTGATTGATAATATTAATAAATATTGGGTTTGTGAAGAATAATTAGGCGGATGAAAAAATTCTTAGTCTAGGGCTGTGAACCCTGATATTTTTCTTAGGGTCAAGGTTGTGGGCCATATCATGCATATGTAAAGTTTTTTTTTTTTTTGGTGGCAAATCCTCTCCAGATATAACCGGATGTGGCACATCCGGTTATAACCCCTAGAGGTCGCCACGTGTCTCCTTTGACACCTTTTAACCGTGGGTAAGGTTCACCCACCCCTAGGGTTCACCCACCTATTTTTGGTTTTTTTTTTTTTAAATATTAATTCTATTTTTAAAATTAAAAATATGTTTTTAAAGTTTTTTTAATATTAAAAACAATTTTTTAATTTTAAAAATAGAATTAATATTTTTTTAAAAAAACCAAAAATAGGTGGGTGAACCCTAGGGGTGGGTGAACCTTACCCATGGTTAAGGGGTGTCAAAGGAGACACGTGGCAACCTCTAGGGGTTATAACCGGATGTGCCACATCCGGTTATAACTGGAGAGGATTTGCACCCTTTTTTTTACTCAGGGGTAGTGCCCATGGCTATGCCCTCTTAAATTTAATAATAAAGTATAAAATTTAAGGGCTGTTTGGATACACTTCCATTTTTTTTGTTTTAATTTTATGTTTTTAAAAACTGGAAACGACTTTCTGTTTTCAAATGTTTTAAGCAAGAAACACATTTGGCATTACTAAATGTTACTTATCTTAAAAAAGGGAAAACAAAAAACTTGTTCGGTAAATATGATTAAATAATTCCAATCCATGGTGGTGGTAGTGGTGGGTGGTGGTGGTGGGTGGTTGTGATGGGGGTAGTATGGTGGTGGTGGAGGTGGAGGTGCGTAGTGGATGGTGATGGTGTGGAGGTAGTGGGTGGTGGGTGGTGGTGTGGTGTGGTGGTGGTGGTGGTGGTGGTGGTGGTGGGTGGTGGTGGTAGTGATGGGTGGTGTAGTGTGGTGGTGGTGTGGAGGTGTGTAGTGAATGGTGGTGGTGTGGTGTGGTGAGGTAGTGGTGGTGGTGGGTGGGTGGATGGTGGTGGGTCGGTGTTTTCCATTTTGGTTTTCAAAAACAGAAGTAACAGAAATTTTCTATTACCTTGATTTTCAAAAAATTTGTTACTAATGGAAAATACATTTACAACCCCTAAGGATTGACAAAAATACACATAAACCCCCAGTTTTCAGAAAATACATTAGGTACCTTTATTTTATTTTTTTAAAAGGCATTTACACCCCTTTCATTAGTTGACCGTCAGTAAACTGGCAGACCTATTGATGTCTTGCAATAAACTCTATACAATTCTAAAATTACCCCTTGAATCATTTTGGGTAAATATATTTACACCCCTTGAGGTTTGACGAAAATAAAAATAGACCCCCTGAAGTTTGACAAAAATACATTAGGCACCCTTAATTTGTAAATCCAATAATTACAATGAATTATAAGTATTATGGTGACTAGTGGTGAAAAATCTAAGATTGAAGTTCTCAATTAAGTAATGGATCTATATATGAACAGTGGCTTAATTACAATGAATTAAAAATTTATTGTAACTAGG